>CM077152.1:64592552-65257552 GCA_039583875.1 Platanthera guangdongensis
GAAGCATTTAGATAATGAAGAAGAATCATCAGAATCAGAGGCAGATCAGGTCTATCTCCTTTGTTATAATTCAGATAATTTTAAAAACTGAATTCAAATCATTGTGTATTTATTTAATTAACTCTGAAAAAGAAATCAAAAACTTAGAGAAAAATTAACTCATCAAGAAAACTTGATTTCTGAAAACATTAAACCGAAAGATGAACTAACTTTAGCCAATGAACAAATCATATCATTAAAACTGAATTGGCTGAGGCAAAGCAACTTGAAGAAACTCTAAATGGGAGAAGCATCAAGTTGATGACGTCACAAGCACAGTGAATGCCAGACTACATGGCAAGCCGGGCTTAGGTGCTTCATCAAGCAACCCCCCACTGATCCAGAAAAATATATTGTCAACCCAATAAAATTTGTTTTCAGAAAAAGGAAAGAAAAGATAGATAATAATAATAACGTTAACAAACTGAGTTAAAACAAAAGAATAAGAAAAAGAATAAGAATAAGAAAAATCCTAATTATAATAATGTTCAACAGATTCATCGAACTCCGATCGACGAAATATGTATAGTTCGTCAAACTCAAGTCAACGAACTCTGAAAGTAAACATTCACTATAATTATTCGTTGAACTACAATCGACGAAACCAGTATGGTTCGTTGACCCGAGTTCGACGATTTTGGGGCCCAGAGAATGAATACTTCCATTTCTATGAGTGGAGTTCGATGAACTCATTCCCATTTGTCGAACTCAAATCAACGAACTTACTCGAATTCATCGAACCCAGTTCACTTTAACAGAAACTTTAATTTTGCTAAAACTCACAATCACCAGATATTCCATCAATCAATTTAATAAATGGATTATTCCACCTAGAAGTTATCATCCTTTAGATTATAAATATCAACCTGAATATTCTTATATCTCTAGTTTATTATGTGAAGAAAGAAGGACCTAAGGTAACCTGGGTCAAGAATAGCTATTCTATTTCATTGCAGTTGAAAGGCTATCCCACCACAGAGCAACATGGCGTCGTGATGCTTCGAAGCCGTTGAGGGGGCAGGAGCTGGATTGGGAATAGCGCTGGCACTTTTTGACACTCATCGCAAACTCTGTCGCATCCTTCCTCAGGGTGGGACAGAAGTATCCATGTCTGACCACCCTTTCCTTCAGCATTCTAGCTCCTGAGTGGCTTCCACACTCCCCGGAGTGCACCTCCTCTAAATTCCTTAGCATCTCTTCCTCCACCACACACAGCGCCAGAAGACCCGATAGCATCTTTCGATGTAAGCTCCCTTCATGCACAAGATAGTGGGCTGCTTTGTGATGAAAGCCCTTTGCATCCTTGACCCTTCGGGAGATTGCCCGTAGCGAAGGTCACGAAGGGATCCTCCCATGAGGGTAGCCGATCCACCTCCATTAGCTCCCCCTCCTCAATTGCTGGATGAAATAACTCGGTCTAGGTTCCCCCTCCCCCCTTAGGGTCCAAGCATGGCCAATCGGTCTGCTTCTTCATTCTCTTCCCTAGGGACATGCTGAATTGAGAAGGCTCAGAACCAACCAATGATCACCCTTGCCTTGGCCAAGTACCTATGGAGGGTCGGTTCTCGAGCTTCATATTCCCCCCTGATCTGGGACGCCACCACCAGTGAATCCGTGAATGCTTCCACATCATGAATCCCGAGCTCCTTAGCCAATCGAAACCTGGCTATGACAGCCCATACTCCATCTGTTTGTTGGTGACCGGGAAGTGCAGCACCACTGCTTACTCTATAGTGACCCCCTGGGGGCTCACCAACACTACTCCTCCCCCAAGGGAATGTTTCCCCGAAGGTCCGTCAATGTACATCGTCCACGCTTCCCTTGGCAGCGCTTCCTCACCTTCCAGCTCTATAACGTAGTCGGCCAAGAAGTCCGCCACCGCATGTGCATTGATGGAGAGCCTTGCCACTAAAGAGACGTCGAACTCGCTGAGCTCGATGGACCACTTGTCCAACCGCCCCGAGTGCTCCACCACTTCAGAGATCTTGCGCAGTGGGTGGTCGGTCACCACCTTGATCGAGTGGGCCAAGAAGTATGGTCTGAGCTTCCTGGCCAAGACAATTAAGGAGAAAGCCAACTTTTCCAAGATGGGGTAGCATAGCTCAGCCTTCTTTAAGATCCTACTAACATAATAGATGGGTAACTACCTCTCCCTATCTTCTCTTACCAACACAGAGCTCACAACCTCAGCCCCTACCCCAAGGTACAAGGCTAAGTCCTGTCCCTCCTTCGGGCTCTGCAGTAGCGGTGCTTGAGATAGCTGAGCATTCAACTCCCGAAATGCCTCCTCACATTCGTCCGTCCACTCAAACTGTTTGTTCCCCCGAAGCATTTTAAAGAAAGGCGAGAACTTCTCCCCGGCACGAGAGAGAAACCGAATCAAACCGGCCAGCTTTCCCGTCAAGCGTTGAACCTCCTTGGCATTGCGAGAAGATCCCAACTCCACGATGGACTTCACCTTATCGAGGTTAGGCTCGACCACCACCGGGTTTAGAAGGTGACCGAGGAACTTGCCTCGGCTTGCCACGAAGACACACTTTTGGGGGTTTAGCCCCATCTTGAACCTCCACAGGGTCACGAACATCTCCACCAAGTCAAGCAAGTGTGATTCCACGTCCCTGCTCTTTATCATGAGGTCATCGATGTAGACCTCTAGGTTCCATCCCCTTTGGTTTCTAAACACCCGGTCCATCATTTGCTGGTACGTAGTCCCCACATTCTTTAGCCCGAAGGGCATCATTTTATAGTTGAAGCATCCCTCTCTCGTGATGAAGGAGACATCTTTGACGTTAGGGGGATGCATACAGATCTGGTGATAACCTGAAAAAACATACAAAAAACTCATAACAGAAAAACTGACGGCTGAATCAACCAGCGCGTTGATCCGAGGCAGGGGGTAGTAATCCTTAGGGCATGATTTATTCAATAAAGAAAAGTCTTCACACATGCGCCACCTTCCATCACCCTTCTTTACCATTACCACATTGGAGACCCAGCCTGGGTATTGGATCTCCGAAATGAAACCAGTGTCGAGAAGCTTCTTCACCCCCTCACGGATGGGATCCTCCGGCTTGGTGGCGATGGTTCTCATCTTCTGGCGTATGGAGCGAAACTTCGGGTCCAGGTTCAGGCGGTGGCAGGCCACGTCAGCGTCAATACCCGGCATGTCCGCCGCACTCCAGGCAAAGATGCCAACGTTCTTTTGGATGCACTCCCGCATCCTTGCATGGTCTTCAGGACGCAAGCCCCCACTCATCCTCACCTTCTCCACCTTCCCTGCCTTGTTTATCACCTCCATCTCAATGACTTCCTCCGCCGGATCCAGCCGAGACTGCTCCCTGCCGGCCATATCCTCCTCTCTTCCCAGCTCATCCTCACCTTCTACCACCTCAACCTACATTACCTCCAACAGGCCTCCTCCAAACTACTACACTCCTTCTCCCCTCTAGGATTCCCCCTTCGCTTCTCCCTTTACCCCTTTCTCCCCCGCTGCCTTCACTACCGCCTTACTTAGGCTTGCCCCTTCTTTCTCCACAACCTCCTCCTCAACTTCATCCCCAGCCTCATACAGGCTCACCACTCCCTTCCTCGCAACTTCCTCTCCAACCTTCTCTCCGGCCTCACCTAGGCCCATATCTCCTTCCCTTGAAGCTTCATCTCCAACTTTCTGCCAGGCCTCACCTAGGCCCATCTCTCCATCCCCGACAGCTTCTTCTTCCCTCTCCATCTCCTTTCCTAGCTTCTCTTCCTCCGCCATCCAAGATATGGTATTAATGGCAGTCACGTATCACTGCCTTGCCACCTTCGGATACCCCCTGATCCTGACCTACACTCCTCCACTTCTGAACTTTAGACACTGATGGAATGACGATGGGACACAACAAAAGGCGCTAATGAGAGGATGCCCAAATATTGCGTTGTAGCTGCTCGGAGCGTCAACGATGACGAACCCATAGTTCCTCGATACCCCTACCCCCCCTCCCCCTCGAACGTCACAGGCAGCCCTACCCCTCCCTCGAATTCCTTCCGCTCCCCCGAGAACCAGAACAATGGTCAATCCGAGGATAGACCCTCCGAGCTTCCACCTTCATCTCATCAAAGGCCTTCTTAAAGATTACGTTCAACGAGCTCCCGTTGTCCACTAGAAATCGGGAGACCCTGAAATTCTTCACCTCCGTCTGGATCACCAAGGCATCGCAGAATGAGTCTTCATAGTCAGGCATGTCCTTCATCGAGAACATGATCTTTTCCTCCTATGGGGGGGGGGGGGGGGGCGAGGTCCGGGAGGTTGAGGTGACGATCCTTCGAAAAATGGTCTGAAATATCTCCTTATGGGTGGCTTCGATCCCCACACACCCTTGGATCACCCTGATCCATCCCCGAGCCCCCTCGTCCACCCTCCTCACACCTATCCTCTACTCCTCCTAGCAGAACTTTCTAAATCCTCATGGGGGGTTGTTTTTGGGCCTGCCCCCTTGCCCCCCTCAATTCCAGGAACTTCGGGTGGGTGGCCGTTGCATGACCCTCGTCCAAGTGAAAGTCATAGAAGGGCAATGCCACCCTGCCTTCTCTCCTCCTGGATGCTCCTTGAGCTCCTCTCCTTCCTCCTCTTCCCCTCATTATCTCCATTTCTTCCAGCTGCAGCGGGAGAGGGACTCTCTATCCCTGCCTCTAAACTGGCTAGTTGAACCTACTTTGCTCACAGTGGTTGTCCCTACCTTGGAGACCACCACCCTGCCCCTGAGGATGACCCTCCTTAGGCCTCCAACCCAACCTGTTGTTCAACTCTCTTGGCCCCCAACCTTGCTGCTGCACCTATCCTTGGGGTTCCTCTCTCCTTCTCTCTTCCATCTGCTCCCTCTACTCTCTCTATCTCCCTATTCTTGTCTCCTTCCCATCCTCCTCTGCCAACTTGGCCAACCTCCTATGAAATGCCGGATTGGCCGCCTCGAACTTGGCCTCCTTTGCCGCCCTCTACATCAACTCCTCGAAGGAGAGGTGGGGGGGGGGAACTCTCTTCAGCTCCATGCTAAAGAAGTTGGGCCTCAACCCCAGGGTGAAGGCAAGCATCACCGTGCACCATGACATCTCCTGCACCTGTAGGATCTCCTCCTGGAACCTGTCGACATAGCGTCATAGGGTCTCCTTCGACCTCTGCGTGATGGCGAACAAGCACTCTGTTCCCTTCTTCCTCTTCTTGGATGTTGAGAACCTCAGCAAGAAACCGCGTCACAGATCTTCGAATCAATAAATCAAACTTGCGGGCAACTGGTGGAACCAATCCTTGGCCTTCTCCTTCAGAGTTATTGAGAAGAGCCTACACTTGAAGGCGTCCGACATTTTCCTGATGGAGACGACATCTTCAAACCAATGCACTTGCTGTGTGGGGTCATCCCTCCATACGTAGTAGGTCATGTCTGGTTCTCGGAACCCCTCCGGAACCGGAGATGAGATGATGAGCTCAATGAAGGGGCTCTCACCCCTTGCCTGCCAAGAGGGCTCTTCGGGCGACCTCGGCTCACTAGCCCTGTCCGCACTGGTCTGTCCCGGGAACAGCTCCAGCCTGGGGACATCCATTTCCGCCGCCTCTGCAGAAACCTCCTTCCCAGGGCGCTGTTCGGGAGCATTCTCGCCTAATGATGGAGAAGCGCCGACCAGGACCTGTGGAGTATCCCACTCGCTTATTGCCGAGAAGGCTAAGTGGATGGTCTTCAAGACTTCTCGCCTGAAGTCCTCCAACATCCCCACCGTCACCCAACTTCCCCGAGAGGGAGAACCTCCCGATCCAGCTCCTTATTTTTCACCTCCATCCATGGGACTTAACTTAGGATTTTTTTGTACCGGCCACGGTCCACGCTAACCGCACCAGAAATGTTGAAGCCAAAAACTTTCCTCAACGAGAGTTCGGACCTTGGGGTGTGGCCGACACCTAGTTCTCCCAAACCTCGACCCAAGACTGGCCATAAAGAACTGGAAACTGACCCTATGCCTCACCTGGGAGGTCCCTCCACTAACCCGGAAGTTCTCTGACCGCTTCCCCTCTGTTGGATTCTTAGTTTGGATTTGGGCTAGGTTCACTAACTAGGTTAAGTTTGACCCATATTATATAGCCAGGGTCATGTATTTGAGTCCTAGAGTTTCAGCTAAGTCATTATGTTCAACCTTCATGGACCAGCCAGTAGAAGACCTCAGCGGACTCAAGTATTAAAAGAAATCAAAGTTCAGTATATAAGTTCGACGTTCGTCGAACACAGCTCAATGATAGTCATGCTCTTCTCGACGAACTCAAAGTTAATTCTCTGAGTTGAGCTCGACGATATTCGAGCTCAGGTCAACGAAGTCTAGAGTTCAGCTTCAACACATTCTTTCCAGATTATTTTCACTGAACTCAACTCGATGAAGATAGATTCTGTGCTCGACGAACTTATACTGCAGATTTGGCAAGATTTTTCTAGAATGCAGCTCACTGAGCACAGATCGACAAACATGATTTCTCAGCTCGACGAACTTGGATCTCCAGTCGATGAAATCTGTTCAGAGCTCGACGATTTCTGTCCAGCGCCAGACTTTAAGTTTTTTCTTATTTCTGTCCTTATTCTATATTATTTAGCAGTGATTTCCTGAGTAATTAATGCTCATATTCTCTTGAATATAGCCGTTATTGGCAGCATTAATTATGGTCTTCATCAGGGTTAATTGCTTGCTTAAATTATTGGGACAGTTGGGAAGCTCATTAAAGATAATATTCTCCAGCCGTATTTCATTCTCCAGGAAATCAGCAATCAATGCATAAGATTCAAAATTCAAAGGAGAATTGGACAGAGAATATAAAAGAGATTTTCTATTTCAGACGGAAAGTAGTGATACTGATCAGAAAAGAATTACAGAAACAAACAATATATTATCTGTTTCTTCTCTGTGTAGAAAACAACCAGTTTTCTCCTTATGCTTCCTGAAGACTGAAGAAGAACAACAAACAAATATCAAGAGTATTCTTCAACTTCTCTCCAGGAACATTGAAGGACAACAATCATTCAATTAGTTAGATTTTCCTGGACATCATTTCAAGACAAGGCAGAAGACCAACACCCTAAGCAAGGCTCAAAGTGATTTTGGAAGGAGCCTTTTGACAACAACAATCCACTAGTCTTCTCTGTTGGCTAGAGAAAGAGAACACACCATCACCTCTTTAATCTCATGTACAAAAGGTATATTAACTCCCTTCAAAAGTTTATTCTTGGTTTTTGGGCACCTGATCAAAACTCAAAGGGTTGTGAGATCTCACTAGAAATAGATCTTGTGGTGGCAGTCACCTGATCAAAAACCTGCTAGTTGATTCCTACTAGGGTGGTAGAAGAGTGGATGTACCCAATTTGGGGAACCACTATAAAATTCTTCTATCGTCTGGTTGATCATTTTCTGTGTTGTTCTTGCATTGCTGTGATAGGTCTGCTGTGCTGTGATAGATTAGTTTGCTGTGATGGTTTAGTTTAGTTTACATTTTTTGTTTCTGCTATAGTATCACCTATTTTAATACTCGGATATAAATCAAAACAGCCAGAAATTTTAATTACTCTATTTACCCACCCTCTAGAGTAAATCAGATCAATCCCCTATATGGTATCAGTGGTATACCATATCTTTCAATTGGTATCAGAGGCAGGTTTCTTTGGTTGTACAAGCTAACACTTGAACCAAAAGATCCTTCTTAGATCTGATTTTCCTTTTCCTTAGTTTTTCTATTTATTTCATAGCATGACACAAAACAAGGATTATGAAAGCACCATGCCTCGAGTGTGCAAATTGAATAAGTGTGCCATCTGGAAGGCAAGAATTAGGCTTTATATGAATTCTATTGATATAAGACTTATACAATTCTATTTTGACAGGCCCCCCTCAACCTACAGCTGCTACTACATCTTCAAGTACACATGCTGTTCCACCACTTGAGTGGACAAATGCTCAAAATAAGGCCATAATAACAGATGCAAAGGTCATGAACATCCTAGCACATACTATGTCAGATGACATATTCCAAAAAGTGGCTGAGTGCACATCTGCCAAGGCCATTCGGGACTCTCTCAACCAGATGGTTGTTGGATCAGCAGATGAAAGAAAGGACAGGAGATCAAACCTTATCTCCTAATATGAAAATTTTAAGAAAGATGAATCAGAGTCTGTCAGTGATATGCATAACAGACTAAGCTCAATCATCAATAAGCTAAGGACTCTGGATAAGGATATTACTCTAACAGAAGTGAATGACAAGATCCTCATGTACTTCCCTAGCTCATGGGATTCCAAAATATGGCCAATCAAGGAGGCAGAAGCTTGAATGAGATTTCCACTGAATCTCTTCTTGGAAAGCTTAAATTATATGAGCAACTAATAAAGTCAAGAGAAGCTGCAGAGCAAAAGACTCCTCCAGCAGCAAGAAAAGAGCAGAACATAGCCTTCAAAGCTATAGAAGAAACAGAAGCTCCAACAGTAAGTGAAGAACTCCTGAGTCTCTTACCCAAGAGATTCTACAAGATGACAAAGAAGGACTTAATAAGAAAGTCGTCTAGGCAGGATGACAAACCAAGGTATGACAAGACACCCACTAAAGAGATTGTTCGTTTTGAGTACAGGAAACCAGGACACTTTATTTCAGAGTGTCCAAAAAATCAAAAGAAGGAAAGAAGAAGAGAAAAGGACTCCAGAAAATAGCACTACAGCAAGCCATCCTCCAGCAAGCATAAAAGATAGGAGAAAGGGTTTGTGGCTGAAACCTGGAGTGACACTGAAGAAGAATCATCATCCTCTAGCTCCAGTGAAGATGAAGAGGAGGCAAAGGTAAGGGAAGTTTGCCTTATGACTATCAATGCCTCCTGCAGTCCATCTGAGGCTGACCATTCAGATAATGAAGAATCATCAGAATCAGAGGCCGATCAGGTACTATCTTCCTTTGTTTATAATTCAGATAATTTTAAAACTGAATTCAAATAATTGTGTATTGATTTAATTAACTCTGAAGAAGAAATCAAAACACTTAGAGAAAAATTAACTGATCAAGAAAACTTGATTTCTGAAAACATTAAACCGAAAGATGAACTAACTTTAGCCAATGAACAAATCATATCATTAAAAACTGAATTGGCTGAGGCAAGGCAACTTGAAGAATCCCTAAATGGGAGAAGCATTAAGTTGATTGACGTCACAAGCACAGTGAATGCCAGACTAAATGGCAAGCTGGGCTTAGGTGCTTCATCAAGCAACCCCCACTGATCCAGAAAAATATATTGTCAACACCAATAAAATTTGTTTCAGAAAAAGGAAAAAAAACATAGATAATAATAATAATGTTAAACACACTGAGTTAAAATTAAAGAATAAGAATAAGAAAAATCCTAATTATAAGAATGTTCAACAGATTTCGTCAAACTCCGATCGACGAAATATGTATAGTTCGTCGAACTCAAGTCGACGAACTCCGAAAGCAAACATTCACTATAAATATTTGTTGAACTACGATCGACGAAACCAGTATGGTTCGTCGACCTGAGATCGACGATTTAGGGGCCCAAAGAATGAATACTTCCATTCTCTGAGTTGGAGTTTGATGAACTCATCCCCATTCGTCGAACTCAGATCGACGAACTTACTTGAATTCGTCGAACCCAGTTCACTTTAACAGAAACTTTAATTTTGCAAAATCTCACAATCAACCAAGATATTCCATCAATCAATTTAATCAATGGATTATTCCACCTAGAAGATATCAACCTTTAGGTTATAAATATCAACCTGAATATTCTTATATCTCTAGTTTTAATTATGTGAAGAAAGAAGGACCTAAGGTAACCTAGGTCAAGAATAGCTAATCTGTTTCATTGCAGGTGAAAGACTATCCCACCACAGAGCAACAGTGATATATGGATAGTGGCTGTTCAAAACACATGATTGGAAATAAGGACAACCTAATCAACTACAAGTCAAAGCAAGGACCCAAAGATATATTTGGTGATTCTAATTGTGGCCAAACTGAAGGATATGGAAAGCTCAAAATTGGAGCAATCACCTTAAGGAAGGTAGCCTATGTAAGTGGACTGAAGCACAACCTAATATCCATAAGTCAGTTATGTGATGAAAGGTTTCAGGTATCCTTTAATAAAACTTCCTGTATTATTACTTTAGTAGATAACCATGTAGTATTGGCTGGCACTAGAGTATGAAACATTTACACTAACTTTAAGTCTGCAAAATCAGAAATATGCCTATTTAATCAAACCAGTAATAATAATGACCTTTGGCATAAGAGATTATGACATGTCAACTTGAAAAATATTGCTAAACTCTCTAGGGACAATCTTGTTAGAGGATTGCCTTGTTGCCCCTATAAGAAGGAAAGCCTTTGCAGGGCTTGTTAGTTTGGCATGCAAACTAAAAATAGTTTTAAATATGTAAATAAAAGTGACTCACCTAGAATATTGTATTTGCTATATATGAACCTTTTTGGCCCTATTGTTGTACAAAGCCTAGGAGGGAAATCTTAAACTTTAGTGATTGTAGATGACTTCTTAAGATTCACTTGGGTATTCTTTCTGAGATCTAACTCAGATAACTTCAAAGTTCTTACAGATTTTCTCAAGAACATACAGATTGAGTACTCTACTCTAGTTTCATTGATCAGAAGTGATCGTGGTGCTGAGTTTGAGTCTCTTCTTATGCAAGAGTTCTGTAAGAAGGAAGGTATTAGCCATTACTTCTCATCTCCTAGAACTCCTCAATAAAATGGGGTTGCTGAAAGGAAAAATAAAACCCTAATTGAATCTGCAAGCACATTACTTACAGATGCTCACTTGCCCCTATCTTTTTGGGCAGAGGATGTGAGCACAGTAAATTATGTACTGAATAGAAGTCTGATACACAAGCTTAAGAATAAGACTCCTTATGAGCTACTTAAAGGGAATAAACCTAAAGTAGACGTTTTCAAAAGTATTGGTTGTATTTGTTACATTCACAACAATAATAAGAAACACATTAGAAAGTTTGAACCCAAGGCTGAAACAGGATTTTTTCTTGGATATTCCCAAGTAAGCAAGGTTTATAGTGTATATAATAAATCAACCATGAAAATAGAAGAATCTATTCATATTTCTTTTGATGAAACTAACATGTTTTACAAGGAGAAGATTACTTCTACCAGTGAGACTTTGCAGGAACCCAATTTTTGTGCATCCTTTTTCACAAATTGCTGAAGACAGTGAAGATGAAGACACTGAAATCAGTATAGAGCCAACAACAACTATAATTCCACAAGAGTAATTAATTCCCCAAGCTGTTGCTCAACCAATTCCACCTACTGAAATTGTCACACTTAGAGATCACCCTATATCTCAAGTGATTGAAGATATTTCAGTTGGTGTGCAGACAAGGCATCAACTCCACTAGGACATGATGTATACCTGCTTCATATCTCAAATTGAGCCCCAATCCATTAAAAATGCTGAGCAAGATCCACACTGGATTATTACAATGCTAGAGGAGCTCAACCAATTTGAGAGATGTAGAGTTTGGGATTTAGTTCCAAGACCCAAAGACTATCCAGTCATTAGAATTAAATGGGTATTCAGAAACAAGCTAGATGCTCAAGGTCTTATCATAAGGAACAAGGCCATACTAGTTGCTTAAGGATACAGACAAGAGGAAGGCATAGACTATGACCAGACATTTGCACATGTTGTAAGTCTTGAAGCAATCAGGATATTCTTGGCTTATGCAGCCTACAAAAAGTTCACTGTATACCAAATGGATGTCATGAGTGCATTCCTCAATGGGGAACTTAAAAAAGAGGTCTATGCAGAACAACCACCAGGTTTTATTTCTCCTACTCATCCCTCTTATGTTTTCAAATTGCATAAGCCTCTCTATGGTCTAAAGCAAGCTCCAATAGCTTGGTATGAAACTTTAGCTAGCTTTCTCTTAGAGCATAAATTTTCTAGAGGCATAGTAGATAGGACTTTATTTTTTAAGATCATCATGATAAAATATTATTAGTACAAATATTTGTAGATGATATCATATTTGGTTTTATAGATTCCAAACTATGCAAAAGGTTCTCCAACCTTATGTATTCAAAGTTTGAAAGAGTAGCATGTGTGAGCTCTCCTACTTCCTTGATCTCCAAGTGAAGCAGTCATCTGATGGCATCTTCATATCACAATCCAAATATACTAAGGAGCTGATTAAAAGGTTGGGATGGCTGATGCTTCGACAAAGAAAACACCTATGGCTGCCAATACTGTAATTAATTCTGATGAACATGGGAAACCTGTAGATCAAAAATTATATAGGGACATTGTTGGGTCCCTATTATATCTTACATCAAGTAGACCAGAAATTATGTTAGCTACATGCCTTTGTGCTAGGTTCTAGGTGAATCCTAAAGAATCTTATCTTATTTTCTTAAAAAGGATTTTAAGATATATAAAAGAGTTGCCCTAATCTAGGACTCTGGTATCCAACTGAGTCAGAATTTGAGTTAACTGGATACTCAGATGCTGACTTTACTGGATGTAAAGTAGAGAGAAAAAGCACATCAGGGACATGTCAGTTCCTTGGTGATAGGCTAGTGTCTTGTTTTGCAAGAAACAACATCCGTGTTCACATCAATAGCAGAAGCTGAATATATTGCAGCTGGCAGTTGTTATTCACAGATATTGTGGATTCAAAAGCAGCTCCTAGACTATGGTGTCAACTTAGATAATTTAACTCTACTGTATGATAATATAAGTGCAATTTCTATTGCACAGAATCCAGTGCATCATAGTAGGACTAAGCATATAGATGTAAGACATCATTTCATTAGAGAGTGTATAGACAAAAAGAAAATTAATCTCACCTTTGTCTCTACTGATTTAAAAAAGACAGATATCTTCACCAAACCCTTGGATGAGAAGAAACATCTGTTCTTTATGAATCAGCTAGGTATGATCAATGAAGATCCATTAATTTAATTTTCTGTCTGTGGTCGAAGAATTTGCCATAGTTTGTCGAACGGAGATCGACGAACTGAGAAAAATTCTTGAGAAATTTGTCGACTTGAGATCGACGAACTCTCTGTGTGTTAAGTTCTTTTTGTCGAACGGAGATCGATGATATTGCTTCAGAAAATGTTTCGTCGACCTGAGATCGACGAATTGTTTTCCCTTCTTCTAACTGAGATCGACAAACTCTTTTGTCAATAAAATATTTCGTCGAACGCAGATCGATGATTTTTTATTTTTCATCAGACAAAGTCTGCCGCTTCATATTCTGAAAACCATATATCTAGGTTATCTTCGAGTTCCGTCCCGCTCTTTTTGTTCCCTTTGAACTTGATCTCTATGTTTTCCTTTGCAGGCGAACAATGGCGATTCTAGCAATCTCTTTGGCGGTGATGAAGTTTGATATGTGATTCGACATTGATTTTGAATCCTTCCAACATTCAGACCAAATCTTTTTGGATATACTGAAACTGTTTGAGAAACATAATCTGAAGAAATTCATGACACACCGAATCAAGATAGCAACGACAGAGATTAGAGAATGGGTGTTCACTTCCACCACTCCAGATGCAGATATAATGACCAGGACTATATCCGGTAATCAGATTTCTTTAACCCCCACCGTATTATATGAGATTTTCGGTTTGATGAATGACGATGAAGATATTGAAATGGATAGTGATGAATTTGAGAACATGCTGATTAAAATGGGTCATACCGGAGAGTACCCAAATAAATTACTTAAGAAAAATTTATCTTCGAGTATAAATTCTTAGCCGATGTAGTGGGCAAGGTGTTTCTTGGCAAGCACACAGCCCATGACTACATTACCAGGCACCAGTTCTTGGTGCTGTGTGCCTTGGTAAATAAGAAAGCACTTAACTGGGGAAAAATGCTGTTTGATTTTATAAAGAAGAAAAACAATAAGAAGGAAGTATGTTTTGGAAGAGTTTTGGGAATATTCCTACAGGAAAAAGAAACTGATTCTCTGCTCTCCCAGACCATATTCATCAATGCTTCCAAAAGGCTGACATGTGCCTTGTTTGGAAAGTGGGTGAGGATCGTCTCTAAGCCATCTAGATCTTCCTCCTCTTCCACACCTTTTGAGGGCACAAGGGTTGTACTAGCCACTCCCCACCCTATTGTTGAAGAAGTCTCCATTCCTATTCCTCCTTCAACAACACCTCTTCCTACAACAACTCCTTCATCTCCTCAGTCACCACCTCGTCCACACCAACAACCTGCCTCACCAATACATCTACCAACACCAGTTCCATCTCCAGAACACATCACACCACGTTCATCACCATTACCACCTCAGCTAAATGACATACATCCTGAAACATTCATGTCATTCCCCACATTTGATCTGCTCACCTACCTACCATCTACACCAATCTAACCTCAACATGACATTTCCACTATAATTCCATCTCCTGCTGCATCACCTTTCTAGGATTACATCATGCAAGATGTCAGTCCTTCCATTCATCCATCTGTATCTACTCAAACTCCACCAGAGTTTATAAATATGGATTCTCCCTCGCTTTCCACCATCCTGGAGCACATCACTCTAGTGATCAGGCAACTTATATCAGAGCAATCTCACCTCTTGCTGCCCCCATCTCTTCCCTTGCTGCTCTCCTTGTTGCCTCCTCTATCCCTTCTTCTTCTAAGGGCCTGGTTCCAGTATCCACTGAAATCAGGCAGGGGGAGATGCTCAATAAAGAAGCAGTTCCATCTCCAGCAGCAACAGCATAAATTTTGCAGATAGATGAGCTTGTAGATGCAGAGACAGATGTATATATGCTTACAGAGGCTGACACAGTGGTAGTTGATATGTTTTGTACAGTTGAGCAAGTAAACTTGCTAGAAGTTTTGACTGTTGGTGATTGTCTTATCAATCCCACAATAGATATTTACAGTTTGTTAGTGAAAGAAATGGTATGCCTCTGATACCAATTAAAACAAAGGGGGTAGTTTTGATTTACTCTAGAGGGGGGTATGCATATGCTATTTTGGCCTTCTTTTGAGCATCTGTCCACTCAGGTGGTGGAACAGAATAAATGATTAAAAAAGAATAAAAGAAATTAAGAGATTAAGCTAGCAACAGTAAATGTTTAAATGTACCATCCCGCATAAGGCGGGAACCATGTTCTCAGACCCTAGGTTATTGGCGAGACGGTAGCATAATATGTTACAAAATTATTACAGCATTAAGGGGCAAAAACAAAAAAAGAGGATCAAGATGGATGAATAAAGCGGGACGAGGAGGGCGGTCTTTAATACGGGTGCCATTTCCAGCTACCACCGCGAGCCCCAGCGCAGGGGGCCTACTGTGCATGTAGAAGGCGCGAACGGCGTCAAACCCACGGTGCGCGAGATGAAGCTGCATGTCGACCTCGCTGATAATGGCCTGAGGGTCGGTCCCATCAAACTCTATCTCGACGCCAGCCTCGGAAGACAAGCTAGTGCACTCAATCTCCCGCCATTCAATTCGCCTATCAGCCGCCTGCTTATCCTGCTCTAGCTCGTATATGATGCACGCGTGCTTCCGGAACATATCAATAGAGAGTGATGATGGTGTCTTATCTTTCTCTAATAATTAGAGAAGACTTAGTGGATTGCTGTTGTCAAGAGCTCCTTCCAAAATCACTTGGAGCCTTGCTCAGGGTATAGGTCTTCTGCCTTATCTTGAAATATTGTCCAGGAACTTCTGACTAATAGAATTATTATTGTCCTTGAATGTTCCTGGAGAGAAGTTGAAGAAGTCTCTTGATCTTTATTTGTTGTTCTTCTTTAGTCTTCAGTAAGCACAAGGAGAAAATTGGATGTTTTCTACACAGAGAATGATTATGAATGTTTTATATAAATCTTCTTTTGTTGTTTTCTGCTGAAAGAGAAAAATCTCATTTTATATTCTCTGTCTAATTCCCCTTTGAATTTTGAATACACAACATTGATTGTTGATTGCCTGGAGAATGAAATACGGCTGGAGAATAATGCATTTAATGAGTTTGTCAATTGTCCCAACAAATTAAGCAAGTAATTAGCCCTGTTGAAGACCATAATTAATGCTGCCAATAACGACTATATTCAGCGGAATATATGCATTAATTACTCAGAGAATTACTGCCAAGTAATATATGGAATAAGGACAGAAAATAAGGAAAAACTCTAAATCTGGCGCTGGAGAGAATTTGTCTAGCTCTGAATGGATTTTATCGACCGGAGATCCAAGTTCATCGAGCAGAGAAATACTATTCGTCGACCTGCGCTCAGCGATCTGCATTCTATGAATATCTTGCCAATTCTGCGGTCGAAGTTCGTCGAGCACAGAATCTATCATCGTCGAGCTGAGTTCAGCGAAAATAATCTGGAAAGAATGTGTTGAGGCTGAACTCCAGAATTCATCGACCTGAGCTCGAATATCATCGAGCTCAACTCGGAGAATGATTTCTGAGTTCGTTGAGTAGAGAATGACTATCGTCGAGCTGAGTTCGACGAACGTCGAACCTATATACTTAACTTTGAATTTCTTCTAAGTCTTGAGTCTCCTGAAGTCTTCTGCTGGCTGGTCCATGAAGGTTGAATCTAATGACTTAGCATAAACTCTAAGACTCAAAGACTTGACCCTGGCTATACAATGTGGGTTAGACTTAACCTAATTAGTGAACCTAGCCCAAATCCAAACTAGGGATCCAACAATCTCCCCCTATTTGGGTGAGGTCACTAATACAAATGAAATAAAAGCAATCACAAAGCAAAATAAATATATCTGGCAGAAAATTGAAACATTCAGCAGATATGTACATAGACAGTAGCTTTGTGACAGTTATAACAAATAAAGTTCAGAAAGAAAACTAGACAAAATATCACTTGTTCTTTTTTGCCTTTCCTTTGCCAGCTTTGTCAGTTTGCTCAGAAGGCTGTATGAATTATATTTATCTGTTCGGATTGGCAGCTTCTCTTTTAGACATTGTCATGTCAGCTGCTCCAATTATATTGAGAGAAGTGGATCTGGGAACTACAACCTCTGGATGCAAGATTATATAAGCATCTACATTGAAGAATTTATTATCCTTATCATAACTTTTAAGTTCTTCTTTCCTATAGGTTGACATTGTGGAGTATTGAGAAAGATCTTTGTTGAAGACAAAAATTGACCTCAACGAAAGTTCGAAATCAGGGGCGTAGCCAACACATACTTGTCCCAAGCTCTGACCTCCGACTGGTTTTGAAGGACCAGAAACTGACCAAAAGCCTCAACAGGGAGGTCCAACCTCTTACCCGGAAGATCTCTGAGAGCTTCCCCTCCAAAGCCAAAAGCTGGGCTTAGAGCTCCTCAAAAAGCACATGAAACTCTTTTAAAGTCCCAGGGAAAAAAGTCCTTTATGAAGAACCCCTATGGGTATATTTATAGGCCTCTGAGTTTAAACTGCCAATAACTAAACTGAACCGACCTAAAATTACAAAAATACCCTTGGTCGGGTCTGCCAACAACCAAACTCTACTGTTCTGAATTGTTATATGCAGACCACCGAGGGCAAAAGCGTAAAATCACTTGGGGATAAAAAGATGAACTAGCTTCCAACTGAACCGGTTCCTGACCAACCACTGAACTGGTGCTCGACGAGAGCACTGCCTTGCGGGCGAGAGCTCCTATACATGGGGCTCGTCTCGCCTAGCGGATTGGCCCTCGCCTCGCGACTGGTCCTCTCTCTAGGTCCGTCTCACCTAGAAAGGCTCTCGCCTAGCGAGCAGGCCTTGGCCCGGCGAGGGGCCCTTTTCCTGGGACCCACTTGTCCAGCGAGTAGGCTTGATCAAAGTGCACATCTCGCCTTACCTTCCTCTCTCTTCGAGCCCGAACTGTTCGTGCAAGCCCAAGGTTGCACACAATCCCTGCTCTTTTCGAGGTTGTTTCAAGCTTGGAAAGAACGTACAACCGAGGCTCGTGTCATTAAAGCGTATTTATGGGTCCTAGAATCTTTGGTAAGGCCCTCCATCGGAGCCTATAAATATAGGATTCCTACTCCGTATTGAGGATGCCTCCTTTCACACTTCCTCCTTTGTTGGCTCTACTGCAATCATGTCTCACAACTAGAGTTTTCACGAGCGCCATGTGATGGTGCGCAAGCAGAACAAGGCCAACGTGACCGCTCTGACCACTACTCTGGTTTGCGCCCCACTCAACTTACTATCATCATCGCCTCGCCCGAAGAAGGTAAAGACAGGCGGCCCCCCTCCTCGGCTGAGGAACCATCTCACGCTGCCCTGGAAATCCACCCATCTCCTCCTCCCGCATCTCCTAGAGAAAAGGAGGTGAGTTCTCGCTTTTGTTCTATTACCCCTTCATCCGCATCTGCTTATTTACCATTTGCTTCTTCAGGGAGCCCCCGCACGTCTACACCAACCAGAAAGTCTGAGGGATGACACCGTCGTCTACCACGAAGACTCTGACTCACCATAGCCTTCCACTCCTCCATCTACTCCTCCCAACAAGAGGAAGGACGACCCTTCTCAGGCTGCCGGGACCTCCCGCCATCCTGGTAAAAAATCGTCCCTCTTGCTTCTCTGTCCCGCTCGCTATTCCCACGCCCTCCGGCGAGAGCCTCCCTTATTCTGCCCCTCGACTCCTTGCGTAGGCACCCAGGCCGACTCGCCTACTGAGGAGCTCTTTAGACGACTCGCCATCTCGCCCCTACTGTCATATAAGAGATTGAAGACTACCTGGGCGACCCCATGGACCCGCTGGAGATGAAGCGCAAGACCGTCGATATGTTCCGGAAGCACGCGTGCATCATCTACGAGCTAGAGCAGGACAAGCAGGCGGCTGATAGGCGAATTGAATGGCTGGAGATTGAGTGCACTAGCTTGTCTTCTGAGGTTGGCGTCGAGATAGAGTTTGATGGGACCGACCCTCAGGCCATTATCAGCGAGGTCGACATGCAGCTTCATCTCGTGCACCATGGGTTTGATGCCGTTCGCGCCTTCCACACGCACAGTAGGCCCCCTGCGCTGGGGCTCGCGGTGGTCGCTGGAAATGGCACCCGTATTAAAGACCGCCCTCCTCGTCCCGCTTTATTCATCCATCTCGCTTCTCTTTTTTTGTTTTTTCCCCTTAATGCTGTAATAATTTTGTAACATATTATGCTACCGTCTCGCCAATAACCTAGGGTCTGAGAACATGGTTCCCGCCTTATGCGGGATGGTACATTTAAATATTTTCTGTTGCTAGCTTAATCTCTTAATTTCTTTTATTCTTTTTTAATCATTTATTCTGTCCTGCCTTGTTGAGGAAGCCTGTTATGGGCCATACAAATCGAGGTTTAGGAGAGAGAGAGTGAACCGTCCCCCGGCTCTCCTCCTTCCTACATACATTTTTCCCGCCCATTTTATCTGTTTGACCATATCCACTACAAATACTCCTGCCCCCCGAATCAGAAGGATATCCGCGCATTCACCCCTGTCGCATCCAAGCCCTTGCCCCCTTGCTTCTTTCGTCTCGCCCATCCCTCTCGCTCTTTGTTCCTCTCGCTCCTTCCTTCCTCGGCCTTCTCTCCGATTCTCTTTCTCACTGCTTCTTTTCCCTCAACCATCTCGCCTCCATCCATCTCGCCTAGAATGGGGAAGAAGAAAGTCGTGGAAGGCGAGGGGTGTAGTCGCTGCGGGAAACGGTTTACCGATCACGACTTCCCTCCCGACAAGCTTCCTGATGAAGACTACCGCAACTTTGTTTGCGAGTACATGATGGAGGGACTCGAATCACGGCCCCCAAGGTCGGCGAGGCGGTCAACACCTACTACCCGGGAGAGCTCGCCTTCCGCATCTCGCACTTCGAGGCAGGGTTGAGATTGCCCCTCTGGCCGGAGGTAAAACAGGTCCTAAAGTACTTCGGCGTCGTACCCGTGCAGCTTAACCCGAACGCCATTTTGGTGTTAATCACTTTTGCCAGCTACATGCGCCGGGAGCGCATCGATTTTAGCTTGATGGTTTTCTGCAAGCTCTTCATCTACCACGCCAATGCTGACGGCGTCTCGTACTTCACTGGGCAAAGGCTCAAGGTGTGCAAGACGCTCAATAAAAACCATCATTGGCTCACCAGGTTCGTGTTCATCCGTGGCAACTTCGGGGGCGTCCCGCTCACGGTAGTGTCACCCTCCGAGATCTTTTATGTGTCTCCACAGGTGGGCGGCACAGACAAGCTGCTGTACGACTTATTCGTCGGCAAAAACTTCGAGGTCAACTTCTTACGGCGGGTCCTCGACTCGCTACCTCCCATGCTCCTCGGTGAAGGTACTCTCGCTCTCTTATCTTGCATTTTAATATTTTTCGTCTCGCCATCTCATCACCCCATTGCTTGTTTTAGGAGAGCGGGTCATACCAGTCCACCCCCCTACAAGAGCAACATCCAACCAACTAATGGCCTCAGTCTCGCCAGCGCGGTGGCGAGGCGTTGAGAGGGTGCCTGGCTCCTACCCCTCCGAAGATGCCTGTAGATGACACCACCCCTCTCGCTCCAGCCCTCCCAAGAAAAGGATGAAGAAAGTTGTGACCCTCTCTAAGGGAAAAAAGAAGGCCCTGAAGGGAAAGGAGATGTCGGGGTCCTTGAGCCCCATCTCCATAGGGGACTCACAGTCGCCCCGCTCGCCTCCCCCTCAGGTCGTCTCGCCCGCCCGCAAGATGACTCTACTTGACCGGCCTGCCGCCACTTCTGATCAACAGGCCATTTCTACGTCTCGCGAAGCTGCATCCTCCAGTCGCCCCGCCCCTCTTCTCATCCAAACTTCAATCTGGGCCTCGTGGTACAAGATGCTGCCGGCGACCACGTTCTGGTGTTGGAGAGGGATGTCAACTGTGTGTCCATCTCCACCCTCATTCCCTCTTGGAAAGAGCAGGAGATTCCCACCAGCAATGCCTTCTATATGGGCTATGGACTTTACGGTGGTCCCGAGACAGTCTCCCCCGAGAATGAGTCCTCGCGAGACCTCGTACTGAAGACCTCCCACGCCCAACTACGTGCCTTGGAGCTCTCGCACAGTACCTCGCACTGCCTGATTTACACTAACAAGAAATGGAAAGATGCCGAGACGGGCCTGGCGATGGAGAGAGAGAAATCCGATGACCTTGCGAAAAGGCTATCCGTCGCCAAAACCCCCCTCGCGAAAGCCCAGGGCGGCGTGGTAAGCATTAACCTTATCCTTGGATTATCCTTTTTAAATAATCTTTGCTAGTGACGGGGCGTCTCGCAGGATGCCAAGACGGCGGAGCGGATGCACTCGCAAATGGTGGCCCTGAAGGAGGAGAATAAGGATTTGAAAGCTCAGATCACCGCCTTCAGGGAAATGTCGCATCGTCATCTCGCCGTGAACCCCTCCAGGCCCCTCTGCCTCACTATTCTCTGGATGAAGTTGAGGAGCAGTTCTGAGACGCCAGCATCAGGACGACGGAGCTGGTTTTAAAAATGATGAATGAGCTGGGGGTCGTGAAGGAAGACTCTGAAACAGTGACCGCTCGCGATTTTGTCCCCCAGCTCTATAGCATGGAGAGCGAAGATTCTTCTTCCAGCGAGGAGGAATGACATGCTGCCTGCGAGATCCAGGACCCCTCTCCTCTTTTTTGCTTCTGTATAACTTTACTTAGCTTCTTTTTGAGTTTTCTTCTGTGATCAGTTTGAAAATGTATTCAGAATACTGTGATGAACAGATACTGGTCAAATGCACAAACTCTTGTCCTGTTACTTTATTTTACATTTTACGAAACGATTCATTGGCTTGCTTCTATTTGCGAGATGGTGCTACCCACACGTCTCGCCGCCTCACTCTTACCCTTTTCACTTTGCTTTATTTTGTCTACTGCGAGATGACCCTTTGATGCGCTTACGCCCGCGAGATGGGTCTACGTCTTGTATCGCCGCTTCATTAGAGAGTTGAATTTTTTCAGAGCGCGAGTCGTCACTTCCCTCGTATTATTTATGCATGAGACCAACCGATATAACCCTCTCGCCTCGCCTCAGGGTAATTCCGGCGCGAGTGGCTTTTAGTGATTTAATTTGCACCCCTGTTATTAGGCCGAGCCTTCTGTCCCGCGCGAGTGCCCACTGGCCGTAGGTGAGACCATCCCCAAGGCCACCAGCTGGGAGTGCCTACACTCACACTGCTCCAGCCTTTGCCTCCCACAATTTATTTTTCATGAGATTAAGTAGGGATGCTCCTTAAGGAGGTCTCCACAACCACTATGCCATTGAGTGAGCTTATAGTCCTACCACCTTGATGAGAGCCTGGGCAGCGGGTCTACCGGGTACTAAGCCAGGCTCGGGGTGGCGCAAAAGTCTCCAAGAACCAAGAACCAAGTCTCCAAGAACCAATCCTTTCCCCCACAGGTGAGCCTTCGGACCTGCCAGATAATCAGAGCCTGCGCAGCGGGTCTACCTGGGGCCAAGCAGCGCTAGAATAGGGCAAAAGTCTCCAAGAACCAAGAACCAAGTCTCCAAGAACCAATCCTTTCCCCCACAGGCGAGCCTTAAGACCTGCCAGCTATTGAGAGCCTGCGCAGCGGGTCTACCTGGGGCCGAGCAGTGCTCGGGGTCCCTTTGTAACACCCCCTATCCGTCGCATAGCATATAACAGTAGGTCCGGCCGGGGCCCGACGCCATATACTACAGACAGACCGGGTGGTTACACATGGAAACCATCCAACCAATCATAACGTCCTACACAGAGCATTCTAGCAGAAGCAGATTAATAAGTTGCAATAGAGAACCCAGTACAAAAGCATGAATGTCCACTAATACCAAATAGGAATGTTACAAAATACACCAGTACAAGCCTTAAGGCCTTACGAAAATTGTTCACTTCATATTACATGTTTTACAAACCACGACACACAGGCCGGTCACACATGAATAAAATAGTAAACACTTCCAATTGGGCCTTCGAGGGCCGGCTTCACAAAAAGGGCTTTAGCCCGCTATTGACCGCTTGGTCCAGCAGCACCTGCAAACAACAAACCACCGCACGGTGGCAAAACAAGGCAACGGTCAGCAATGCTGACAAAATTATAACGATCCCGCCCCCAACTCGGGGCGGCGATGCTCCATCCCTGCATTTCATTAGCATAAGCGAGCAATATAACAATATTCATTTCATCACATGCGTAGGATCATATGGCCATACACCCCGTGCACTCAGGGCACATTCTCGGTGAACGCAGTCTAAGTCTGCCGACTCACCACCATCCCTTTGGACGGCCAATCAATGAGCAGTTTGTCTTCCCGGCATGGGTCACGGTAATTAAAACCATAGACCGCCGAAGCCTCTCATCTATGCCAATGGCTCTAATCCGAACGACATAGAACGGGTACGGTTCCATCTAACCCGTGCTCACAACACAATGGTAATTTAAACCATATGCGCCCGCAATGGTAATTTAACCATATGCGCAGGTCAAACTTCTCCCGAGTCCCGTTTCCATCACAATTCACATAATCCGGTTATGTTCAAGTTGGCTCTCAGGCCACCAAGTTGGCAAGATCATGTATCCGCCCAGTTTTCCGGGTGCATCTTTGGATTAATCCCCAAGGCTCCCTGTTGCAATCTACCGTGTAGAAAACCCGAAAAACAACCAATAGCACGGAGTCTTCTCCGGCATTATGCAATGCAACATCACCGATCCAGACCAACACGTCCGGATAGGATTCACACATCATGCCTATGTCCGTTCTCGCTTACGGACTCTAAACAACGGGGACTTCACATATCTACCCGAAGGAACGCCTCCAACTCACCGCAAACTCGCGAGAGCGGGCTTCCTATGTAAAGAAGGAGAGCTACTCATGCTCAAGAAGAGAATCATTACCTTAGCGTTCCTCTTTGGCGCCATGGAAAAGTAAGCAGATGAAAAGCACCGCACTAGCTTTGCCTCCGTAGATCCGGAGTCGGCTCGCGATTTGGAGCTTCGAAGCTCCTCCAATGGCCGGATCTAGCTTCTTCTTCCTTCCTTGGCTCTCCTCTCTTTCTAAGATTTAGAAAGACAACCACTCATGAAAAGTGAGGGTTTCTAAGGCCCAATCACGGGTATATCCATTCAGGAACAACCCCCAGTCGTTGGATCATCAATTAAAGAAATGAATGGCTTTGATTCAGGACTAAAATGCCCAATCTGGATCGCACACGGCCTTGCACACGCCCGTGTCCATGGCCATGTGCCTAATTCACCGTCAAAATCGACGCGCCTGGAACAACACACGGGCATCGAACACGCCCGTGTTCGATCTGACATTGCCCGTGTTCCACCTGACACGGCCGTGTGGCCGGCCGTGTACACCCATCGTTTTTCCCCGAAAATAACCCGAGCACTGCATGGGTTCTAGGACATGCACGTGTCCTTGCCCGTGTCACCTCAACACGCCTGGGCTCTAGGCCGTATATACGGTCTCGACACTCGACACTTCGTCGAGCGAAGATCGTCGACCTGACGACACGGCCTCAGACACGCCCGTGTCCTAGGCCGTGTGCCTTGTCTCGACACATCGACGAGCAAAATGTCGACTCCCCGGGACAAGTGTCGACACGGGTCGACACGCCCTGCGACACGCCCGTGTCGCAGGCCGTGTCCCATATCTAGAAACTTCGTCGAACGCAGAGTGTCGACATCGCGGGCTAAGTGTCGACACGGGTCGACAAGCCCTGCGACACGCCCGTGTCGCAGGCCGTGTGCCCAGTCTCGACATAATGTCGAGATCAAAATGTCGACTTCCCGGCTGAGTGTCGACACAAGCTTGACATGCCCTAGGACACGCCCATGTCCCAGGCCGTGTGCCTTCTGCCAGAACCCAAAACTGGCCCAAAACGTCCCCCGTCGCTCCTTTGAGTTTCGGGGCGTTACACCCTTACCCCTATAGGCGAGCCTTCGGACCTGCTAGCTAATGAGAGCCTATGCAGCGGGTCTACCTGGGGCCGAGCCAGGCTTGGGGTAGTGAAAATGTTTCCAAGAACCAAGAATCAAGTCTCAAAGAACCAATCCTTTCCGCCACAGGCGAGCCTTCAGACCTGCTAGCTAATGAGAGCCTGCGCAGCGGGTCTACCTAGGGCCGAGCAGTGCTCGGGGTCCCTTAACACCATAGGCGAGCCTCCGGACTTACCAGCTAATGAGAACATGCACAACGGGTCTACTGGGCCGTGCAAGGCTCGGGGTATTGCAAAAGTCTCCAAGAACCAAGTCTCGAAGAACCAATCCTTTCCCCCACATGCGAGCATTCAGACCTGCCAGCTAATGAGAGCCTGTGTAGCGGGACTATCTGGGGCCGAGCAGCGCTCGGGGTCCCTTATCCCTATAGGCGAGCCTTCGGACCTGCCAGCTAATGAGAGCCTGCGCAGTGGGTCTACTTGGAGCCGAGCCAGGCTCGGGGTAGTGCAAAAGTCTCCAAGAACCAAGAACCAAGTGTCAAAGAACCAATCCTTTACCCCACAGGCGAGCCTTCGGACCTACCAGCTAATGAGAGCCTGCGCAGCGGTTCTACCTGGGGCCGAGCCAAGCTCAAGGCAGTGCAAAAATCTCCAAGAACCAAGAACCAAGTCTCCAAGAACCAATCCTTTCCACCACAGGCGAGCCTTCGGACCTGCCAGCTAATGAGAGCCTGCACAGCGAGTCTACCTGGGGTCGAGCTAGGCTCGGGGTAGTGCAAAAGTCTCCAAGAACTAAGAACCAAATCTGCAAGAACCAATCCTTTCCCCCACTGGCGAGCCTTCGGACCTGCCAGCTAATGAGAGCCTGCACAGCGGGTCTACCTGGGGCCGAGCAGCGCTCGGGGTCCCTTACCCCCACAGGCGAGCCTTCGGACCTGCCAGCTAATGAGAGCATGCGTAGCGGGTCTACCTGGGGCCGAGCCAGGCTCGTGGTAGTGCAAAAGTCTCCAAGAACCAAGAACCAAGTCTCCAAGAACCAATCCTTTACCCCACAGGCGAGCCTTCGGACCTGCCAGCTAATGAGAGCCTGGGCAACGGGTCTACCTGGGGCCGAGCAGTGCTCGGGGTCCCTTACCCCCACAGGCGAGCCTTCGGACCTAACAACTAATAAGAGCCTGCGCAGCAGGTCTACCTGGGGCCGAGCTAGGCTCTGGGTAGTTCAAAAGTCTCCAAGAACCAAGAACCAAGTCTCCAAGAACCAATCCTTTCCCCCACAGTCGAGCCTTAGGACCTGTTAGCTAATGAGAGCCTATGCAGCGGGTCTACCTGGGGCCGAGCAGC
Source organism: Platanthera guangdongensis (assembly GCA_039583875.1). Taxonomy (NCBI): domain Eukaryota; kingdom Viridiplantae; phylum Streptophyta; class Magnoliopsida; order Asparagales; family Orchidaceae; genus Platanthera; species Platanthera guangdongensis. Next base: position 64,618,867 of record CM077152.1, read on the forward strand.
GCTCGGGGTCCCTTACCCCCACAGGCGAGCCTTCGGACCTGCCAGCTAATGAGAGCCTGCGCAGCGGGTCTACCTGGGGCCGAGCAAGGCTCGGGGTAGTGCAAACGTCCCATCTCCTTACCGTCAGATTTTCACAGTAGGTAAAAGCAAAAGTAAATTGAGGAACATCGTACGATAAACTTGACTTTGAGTATACAATTTCACTTTCTCCCTTCTCGTGGGTAGAAGCGCTTTAAGTCATCGCCGCTCCAGGTGTAGCTCATGGACCTACCCTCCACATCCTTAAGGTGGTAACCTCCCGTTCTCAGGACCCTCTCGACAATATAAGGCCCTTCCCAATTTAAGTTGAGCTTACCCACGGGGGCAGATCTCCCCGTAGCATCAACTTTCTTCGGCACCAGATCTCCTTCCGTGAACTGCTTGATCCTGATATGCTTGTCAAAGTATTTCGCCATCTGCCGTTTGATCTCTTCCTGCCTGATAGCTGCGACATCGCATAGCTCTTCTACCATGTACAATGAGAGGCATAACCCCCCTTCATTTTCCAACCTCCAAGCCTCATCCCCATCACCCGCGACCACGACTCGTGGGATTCGAACCTCAAACTTTACGGGCAGGACTGCCTCACACCCATGGGAAAGTTTGAAGGGGCTTTCGCTGGTGGTCGTGTTCGGGGTTGTCCGCAAGGCCCACCATACTGAGGGGTGCTGTTCCACCCAACTTCCCATCAAGTTCTCCACCATCTTCTTAAGTAGGTTTACGATGATCTTATTGGCCGCCTCCACCTGACCGTTGCTCCTGGGGTGATGCACGGAGGAAAATCTAAGGTCTATCCCCAGCTGAGAATAGAAGCTGATGAACTCTTCACTAGCAAACTGGGATCCATTATCTATTACTATCGCATAAGGGAGCCTGTGCCAGCATATGATCTCTCCCCAGACAAAATTCCTGATGTCTTGTGAGGTGACCTTGGCCAATGTCTTGACGTCCAGCCACTTTGAAAAGTAATCAATCATGACCAAGAGGAACCTCCTCTGCTCACTAGGCGGAGGGAAAGACCCGACTAAATCCATCACCCAGATAGCAAAAAGCCATGGTGCCGTGATGCCTCGGAGCCTTTGAGCGTCAAGAGCTGGAGGGGGGCGTACAGCTGACACTTCCGGAACCTCCTCGCAAACTCAGCCGCATCCTTCCTCAGGGTCTGGCAGAAATATCCTTGCCTTACCACCCTTACTTCCAACGTCCTTCCCCTTGAAATACTGCTGCATTCACCTGAATGTACTTCCTCCAGGATGCTCTGGATATCGTCCTCGGTCACACACCTTGCCAGGAGCCCTGACAACATCGTCCGATGTAACCCCCCTTTCAGCATTAGGTAGTGAGCCGCTTTGTGCCTGAAGCTTTTTGCATCATTGGACCCCTCCGGAAGCTCGCTAGTGGTTAGGAAGGTCACCAATGGATCCACCCATGAGGGTCGCCGATCCACCTCCATCAACTCTCCTTCCTCGAATGCTGGTCGAAATAGCTCAGTCAGGGTCCCTCCTCCCCGAGGTCCAAACTTAGCCAACCGATCAGCAGCTATACTCTCTTCCCTGGGAACATGTTGGATTGAGAACGTCTGGAACCCTCCGATGACCACCCTCACCTTGGATATGTACTTCACAAGGGTGGGCTCCCGAGCTTCGAACTCTCCTCGGATCTATTATGCCACCACCAACGAGTCCGTAAAAGCCTCCACATCCTGAATCTCAAGTTCCTTTGGTAGATGAAGGTCGTCTATCACGACCTCATACACTGCCTGTTTGTTAGTTGCTGGAAAGTGCAAGACCACTGCTTGTTCTATAGTGACCCCTTGAGGGCTTATCAACACCACATTTGCTCCGAGGGAGTGCTTTCCTGAGGCCCCATCAACCATCACCTTACACGCCTCCTGCGGCCGTGGACCCTCAGCCTCGACCTCAACAACGTAGTCTGCCAAGATGTCAGCCACCACTTGTGCCTTAATGGAGAGCCTTGGCACGAATGAGATATCAAACTCGCTCAATTCGATAGACCACTTAGCCATCCTGCCTGAGTGCTCCACTCCTTCGAAAATCTTGCTAATGGGATGGTTCGTCACAACCCTGATCAAATGTGCTTGGAAGTACGGGCAGAGCTTCCTGGCCGAAATGATCAAAGCATACGCCAGCTTTTCCAAGATGGGGTAGCGGAGCTCCGCCTTCTTCAGGATCCTGCTAATGTAGTAGATTGGCAATTGCTTCTTCCCCTCTTCCCTGAGTCTGACAGAGCTCATGGCCTGAACTCCTACTCCGAGGTACAAGGCTAGATCCTCCCCCTCCTTTTGGCTTTGAAGTAGAGGAGCCATAGAGAGCTGCCTCTTTAGCATTTGGAAAGCTTCTTCACATTCGACGGTCCACTCGAACCTTTGAGTACCCCACAACACTTTGAAGAACGATGAGCATTTTTCTCCTGACCTGGAGAGGAATCTACTTAGCCCGACTAGATTTCCTGTCAAGCGCTGGACCTCCTTAGCGATGCTTGGTGACTCCAGCTCTAGGATGGCCTTCGCCTTATCTGGGTTATGCTCCACCCCTGCCGGGTCAGAAGATGCCCAAGGAACTTCAAGCGGCTTGCCCCGAAGACGCACTTCAAGGGGTCCAGCCTCATCTTGAACTTCTACAGGGTGGCGAATGTCTCCTCTAGGTCCCGAAGCTGTGAGTCCACACACTTGCTCTTGACCATTAGATCGTCAACAAAGACCTCCAGGTTCCTCCCCCTTTGACCCTAGAAGACATCATGCGTTGGTATGTAGCCCCTGCATTTTTCAACCCAAAGGGTATCATCTTATAGCTGAAACATCCTTCCCTCATGATGAATGGGACGCCATTGACATTAGGAGGGTTCATTCGGATATGGTGGTAACATGAAAAAGCATCTAAAAAACTCATAATAGAAAAAACAACGGCTGAATCAACCAGCACGTCGATTCGAGGCAGGGGGTAACAATACTTGGGGTTTGATTTATTTAATAAGGAAAAATCGATACACATGCACACCTTCTCTTCCCCTTTTTTACCATTACCATGTTGGAGATCCAGCCTGGATACTGGATCTCCGAGATGAATCCAGCCTCCAGAAGCTTCTTGACCTCCTCGTGGATTGGTTCCTCCAGCTTGGTAGCGATTGTAACACCCCCTATCCGTCACATAGCATATAGCAGTAGGTCCGGCCGGGGCCCGATGCCATATACTATAGACAGACCGGGCGGTTACTCCATGGAAACCATCCAACCAATCCAACGTCCTACACAGAGCATTCTAGCGGAAGCAGTTTATATAAGTTGCAATTAAGAAGCCAGCACAAAGTCCACGAATGTCCACTAATATACCAAATAGGAATGTAGTACATACTCAAGTACTGGCCTTAAGGACTTACAAAATTGTTTACTTGATATTACATGATTTACAAGCTACGACACACAGGCCGGTCATACATAAAAAAAAATAGTAAACACTCCAATTAGGCCTTCGAGGGCCGGCTTCGCAATTTGGGCTTTATCCCGCTATTGACCGCTTGGTCCAGCAGCACCTGCAAGCAACAAAACCACCGCACGATGGCAAACAAAGGCAACGGTCAGCAATGCTGACCAAATTATAACGATCCCGCCCCCAACTCGGGGCAGCGATGTTCCTTCCCTGCATTTTTATTAGCATAACCAAGCAGTATAGAAATTCATTGCATCACAGGCGTTGGCACGCATGGCCACACGCCTCGTGCTCTCAGGGCACATTCTCGGTGATCACAGTCTAAGCCCGTTGACTCACACCCATCTTCAGGACGACAATCTCTCGTGAGCAATTTGGTCTTTTAGGAAAATGTAACGATAAAGTTAATATCATCAACAGCCTATGTCACGACACTTTAATATCATCGACAGCAAGACCCGACCTCTATTCCCGCGGCATAAAGCAGGAACGGTTCCACTCAACCCATTGCTCACTTGCCATGACATTTTAATATCATCGGCACGAGTTAAGTTTCCCCGAAGCCCGTGAATCGTACGTACAATATTACATAACCCAGTTATGTACAAGTTGGCTCCTAGGACCACAAGTTGGAAAGATCACGTATCCGCCCAGTTTTCCGGGTGCACCTTTGGGTTAATCCCTAAGGCTCCCTGTTGCAATCTACCACGTAGAAAACCCAAAAAACGAACAATCGCACGGAGTCTTCTCCGGCATTTATGCAATGAAACATCACCGATCCAGACCAACATGTCCGGGTAGGCTTCACACATCATGCCTATGTCCGTTCTCGAATACGGACTCTACACAACGGGGACTTTATATATCTACCCGAAGGAACGCCTCCAACTCACCGCAAACTCGCGAGAGCGGGCTTTCTATGCAAAGAAGGAGAGCTTCAAATGCTCAAGAAGAGAATCGTTACCCTAGCGTTCTTCCTTGGCACCATGGAAATGTAGCGGATGAAAAACACCGCACTCTCTTCGGGTCCGTGGATATAGAGTCGACTCGCGATTTGGAGCTTCGAAGCTCGTCCAATGGCCGGATCTAGCTTCTTCTTCCTCCTTTGCTCTCACCTCTCTCTTGACTTAGAAAGAGAACCACTCAAGTAAGAATGAGGGTTTCAAAGGTCCAATCCCGGGTATATCCCATCAGGAAAAACCCCCAGCCGTTGGATCCCAAATTAAAGAAATGAACGGCCTTGATTCGGGCCTGAAATGTACAATCTGGATCGAACACGGCCTGACACACGCCCGTGTCCAGGGCCGTGTCCCTCATTCGCCGTCAAAATCGACGAGCCTGGAACAACACACGGGCATCCGACATGCCCGTGTTCGACCTGATATGCCCGTGTTCCAACTAACACGTCCGTGTGGTCGGCCATGTGCCTCCATCGACACAGCCCGAAAACAACCTGAGACTCACACGGGTTCTTGGACACGCCCGTGTCCTAACCCGTGTCCACTCGAACATGCCTGGGCTCCAGGACGTGTTCACGATCTCGATACTTCATCGAGTGAAGTTCGTCGACCACCCGACACGGACTTGGACACGCCCGTGTCCTTGGCCGTGTGCCTTGTCTCGACACTTCGTCGAGCAAAATTCGTCGACTCCCCGGGCCGATCGTCGACACGGGCTCGACACGCCCTGAGACACGCCCGTGTCTCAGGCCGTGTTCTCTGCTCGACGATCGTCGACTCCAAAATCGTCGACCTCTCAACCAAATCGTCGACTCCAACCTGACACGCCCTGGGACACGCCCGTGTCCCAGGCCGTGTGCCTACTGCCAGATTCCAAATCTGGCCCAAAATGTCTCCCGTCGCTCTTTTGAGTTTCGGGGCGTTACAACTCTCCCCCTCTTAAAAGAATTTCGTCCACGAAATTATATAAAGGAAAGACATGTACAAAATTAAATTGTACCTCAGCGGAACAACTCCGGATACTCGTCAAGAATAGTCTGCTCTCGTTCTCAAGAGAGGTCCTCTCGACCGCAATTGTCCCATCGGACCTTGACCATCCTGATCTCTTTATTGTGTAGCCGCTTGACCTCCGAGTCCTCAATCCACACGGGCTTGACTTTTGTCGTCAACCCACTATTAATCGGCACTTGATCGACCGTGATCACTTGCGTAGGCTCTGGCACCGCCTTCCGAAGCACCGAAAAATGGAATACATCATGTAAAACACTAAGCTCCACTTAAAGCTTCAACCGATAGGCTGCTTCACCAACCCGGTCCAGAACCTCAAACGGCCCAAGGTACCTCGTGCTTAGCTTTTTCAATCGCCACACTCGCGAGATACCCTTGAACGACTTGATTTTTAAGTACACCCAGTCGCCCACAGCGAACTCCACGTTCCTGTACTTGGCATTATAGTACTTTGCTTGCCGGTCCTGAGCGATAAGCAACCTCTCCCGAATGGTACGAACCAAAGACGTAGCATCTTCCACCTCTTGGCGCTTGTACAACTTTGACTCACCCGTTTCTAACCAAGACAACAGCGCGCAATATTTTCTACCATATAGGGCCTCGAAGGGCGCCATTTGAATACTCGCTTGCTAGCTATTGTTGTACGCAAACTCCACCAAATAAAGATGGTCTTCCCATTGCTTTCCAAAGTCCAAGACACACATGCAGAGCATGTCTTCCATAGTTCTATTGACCCTCTCGGTCTGCCCATCCATTTGCGGATGGAAGGCTGTGCTGAATTTCAACTTTGTTCCTAACATTTGCTGCACTAGCCTCAATCATTGGACGTGAACCGCCCATCTCGGTCGCTCACGATGCTGCGTGGCACACCGTGAAGCCGTACTATATTATCCACATATAGTTTTGCCAACTTCTCCACCGGATCATCCTTCCTATGCGGAATGAAATGCGACACCTTCGTTAGCCGATCTACGACCACCCAGATGGCGTCTTTCCCCTTTTGCGACCTTGGCAAACCGTGCACAAAGTCCATAGAGATGTCATCGAATTTCCACTCCGGAGTAGGCAAGGACTTAAGAAATCCTCCCGGCTTTTGGCATTCCGCCTTCACTAAGGCGCAAGTTTGGCACTTCGCCACGTAGAGCGCCACATCTTTCTTCAAACCCAGCCACCAAAACAGTTTCTTTACATCGCGGTACATCTTCGTGCTCCTCGGGTGAATTGAGTACTTAGTATGGTGTGCCTCGTACAACAAGTCTACCCGCAAATTGCCCACACTTGGGACGCACAGACGACCGTCTTTGCAAAGTAATCCGTCCTCCACAACGAATTAGGAATTTGACCCATCCAGAGCCTCTACCATGAACTGCTTCATATGGACATCCAAATCCAAAGCCTACCGAATCCGATCAGCCATGTCATGTTGAACTTCAGTCTAATTTAGTACTGCTTCAGCACTTGCTTTCTTATCTACACAAACAATCTCCAATGCCTCCAACTCCCGAACCAACCGCTCATCATGCACTGATAGCCAATTGGCTTGAGCTGGGGCACGACGACTCAATGCGTCCGCAACCGCATTACCTTTACTAGGCACGTAGTGGATATTGAATGTATAGTCCCCCAGGAACTCCATCCATCTACGCTGCCACATATTCAGATCTTTCTGATCAATCAGATACTTCAGGCTCTTGTGATCGGTGTAGATATCAATCTTCACACCGTACAAATAGTGTCTCCACAGCTTCAAAGCAAAAAATCACGACCGCTAACTCCAAGTCATGGACCGGATTGTTCCGCTCGTGCACTTTCAGCCGCCTCAAGCGATAAGCTATCCCACTTCCGTGTTGCAGTAGCACACAACCCAAACCACTGCCCGAAGCATCGCTATAAATCTCATAACCTTCGATCCCACATGGCGAACACAGCACAGGTGCCGTGGTCAACCGATATTTCAACTCTTCAAAAGCTCGCGCGCACTCCGGCGTCCAAATGAACTTCTGCTCCTTCCGCGTCAAAGTAGTGAGAGGTAACGCTATCCGCGAGAAGTTCTCTATGAAGCGCCTATAATAGCCGGCAAGCCCCAGAAAGCTCCGGACTTCCGCTACCGTAGAAAGCTCAGGCCACTCCCATATCGCAACAATATTTGTCGGATCCACTTCAATACCCTCTCCACTCACTATATGACCGAGGAACGCCACGGAGGACAACCAAAACTCGCACTTCGAGAACTTGGCGTACAGCTGATTCCTCCTTAACGTCTCCAAAACCAAATGAAGATGCTTGAAGTGATCTTCCTCACTCTGCGAGTACACCAAAATATCGTCGATCAAGACGATCACAAAATGGTCCAAGTACTCCCTGAAGGCCCTGTTCATCAAATCCATGAACACTGACGGCGCATTGGTCAGCCAAAACGCCATGAACATAAACTCATAATGCCCGTATCTCATACTGAACTCTGTCTTCGGGACATCTCTCTCCCTTATCCGCAGCTGATAGTACCCAGACTTGAGATCCAACTTCGAGTACACCATCGACCCGACCAACTGATCAAAAAGATCATCGATACGGGGGATCGGGTACTTGTTCTTTTCTGTCAACTTGTTAAGCTCCCGATAATCAATACATAACCTCAAGCTTCCATCCTTCTTCTTAACAAAGAGGACCGGCGCGCTCCAAGCCGAAGAACTTGGGCGCACATACCCTTGCTCCAACAACTCTTGCAATTGAACCTTCAGCTCCGCCATTTCTTTAGGCACTAGCCGATACGGAGAGCGTGACACAAGCTTTGCACATGACACTAAATCAATCGTGAAATCTATCTCCCGCTGAGGCAGGGCTCCAGGAAGATCTGCAGGGAACACATCAGGGTACTCCGATACCACTGAAATACAATCCAACGTGGGCTTCGGCTTCGCAACCTCCACTAGTGTAAAGAACAGTTCTGCACTGGCATGAAACTCCTTCACCACCTGAAGAGCAGACATCAACGTCTTGCTCGACCCCTTTAAGCCCGTAAAAGTCGTCTCACGACTTGCTCCCAGCTTGACTTCCTTGCGACCGCAATCAATATAGCCCTGCTGCTCCGAGAGCCAGTCCATGCCAAATATAACTTCGAACTCTACCAACGGAAGTAACGACGCTTGCAGATCGAACTCCTGATTCCCAATACGAATCTTAACATCGCAGATCCTATCTGCGTGCATCGAACACCCATTGGGCAACAACACATCCAACTTATCCTTCGCCATCGAAGAAGGGACTCCAATGCGTGATATAAATCCCTCGGACAAGAATGAGTGTGAAGCTCCCGTATCGAAGAGTGCTCTTGCCGGATTTTCACAAATCAAAACAAACCCTAAACAAGCAGTGGTAAGGTAACATGTGCATAACAAGTATTTTAAGAAATTAACTTGCCATAAATTAAACCGTACCTATCACCACATCCGTCTGTTTGATGGCGTCCTGTTGGCCAAGATTGTACACCCTTGGTTGGGCCGGAGTATAATGGGACGCTGTCGACTCCACCGCCTTGCCCTTTTCTTCATAAGTTGCTCCCGACTTTATTTCGGAGTTGGGACGTCCGCTCCGGCACTCACGGGCATAATGCCCCGGCTTCCCACAGTTGTAACATGTGCCCGGGATCCGACCTGTAGTCGCCCAAGAAGCTCCAGCAGAGAGGGCTGGACCCGATGTCCTAGCTTTCTTGTTCCACTTCCGGAACACAGACTTTGAGGAGTTCGGCACTCTGAACTCTGACTTCTTATCACCCAAGCTTTTCTTTGCTTATACATTCTTCATGTCCTTCTCCAAGGACCGGGGCGTGTTGACCAAGGTCAAGAAACCCTGCGTCATCGGCCCCGAGAGTAGTAACCTCAACTCATCTCTCAACCCTTCGTAGAACCGATTCGTCTTGCGCTCCTCATCTGCGATGGTGGAGCTAGCATATCGACTCAAACGAGTAAACTTGTGGAGATATTCATCCACGCTATTGTCTCCTTGAACTAACTTCAGGAACTCGTTCTCCAATGCTATCCTCTGCGCCGAAGGGAGGTATCTAGCCAAGAACAATCTCGAGAACTCCTCCATCGAGACATCAACAAGTTGCCTACCTCTCAATAGATCCAGCTCCAATCCTTCCCACCACATTCTCGCTTCACCGTCCAAAAGGAACGTAACAATGGTGGTCATTTGCCACTCCTCCGCCTTTGTTGCTGTCATGACTCTCTTCACCCTGGAGAGCTAGTCTTCAGCTTGAGATGGGGTTCCCAACCCCGAGAATACCGGAGTATTAAAGCTCATGACATACTTGAGATGTCTATCAGTTGCCCTCCTTGGCACCACCGGTTCCTCTACCACCTGCTCCACTCTTCGCTGCTCAGCCATTTGCAGCGGTACCTGCTCCATCGCAGGAGCGGGCTGCTGTGTTTGCCTTGCAGGCTACGTATTAATCATGGCCAACACTGCTTCGACCACCAATCGTATGGTCTCAGCCGATAGAGGTGTTGCAGGAGCTTCATTAGGTGCACTGCTAGCCTCACAAACTCGACGTTTCGGCGGCCCAGCACCACTTCTGGTCACCTATAATGGTACAAAACACCGTTAAGAGACCAAATAAAATTGCAACAACAATTATAGGAACACGCAGGTTCCCCTTTCACGTGTATTTTCATTCCTAAGTGGACATTCATGGGTTCTTTTACTGTTATAACGATGACGCACACACATGTGCTCACCACCCCTTAAAAAGAATTCATCCACGAATTCATTTTAAGCCCAACCAAAACCAGTAGTCTGATACCAAATTGTAACACCCCCTATCCGTCACATAGCATATAGCAGTAGGTCCGTCCGGGGTCCGATGCCATATACTACAGACAGACCGGGCGGTTACTCCATGGAAACCATCCAACCAATCCAACGTGCTCCACAGAGCATTCTAGTGGAAGCAGTTTATATAAGTTGCAATTAAGAACCCAGCACAAAGAGCACGAATGTCCACTAATATACCAAATAGGAATGTAGTACATACACAAGTACTGGCCTTAAGGACTTACAAAATTGTTTACTTGATATTACATGATTTACAAACCACGACACACAGGCCGGTCATACATGAATAAAAGCAGTAAACACTCCAATTAGGCCTTCGAGGGCCGGCTTCGCAATTTGGGCTTTAGCCCGCTATTGACCGCTTGGTCCAGCAGCACCTGCAAACAACAAAACCACCGCACGGTGGCAAACAAAGGCAACGGTCAGCAATGCTGACCAAATTATAACGATCCCGCCCCCAACTCGGGGCGGCGATGCTCCTTCCCTGTATTTTTATTAGCATAACTGATAATACGTTTGCAGTCAATTTTATTAGGATATTTTCGGGGTTTTAAAGCCAATCATGTCTTGTCAAGTACTTGTTTTGATTCCCCTTTGTATATATTTTTGTCGCTAATGCATTTTTTTTGCTTTTTGCAGGTTTTCACGGCTTTCAGCCGAAGTTTGCTGTGACACGCCCCAAGGTCACGCCCTACCAGGGCGTGTACCTAGGGCGTGTACCCAGAGGAATGAAGCAATTGGTCCGAAACTGCATTCCATGGAAACTTAGTGTACACGCCCTCGGTCACGCCCGTGTCACACCCAACACGGGCGTGTACTAGAGGCGTGTCCCCAGGTTCCGAGGAATCGCCGCAGCGCGCTCGTTTTTCCCGCTCCACCGTCGCACCGAAAGTGTCACGCCCCAGGGTCACGCCTGACCCGGGCGTGACATATGGGCGTGTACTTCAGCAATTCCGCCCGTCACCTCCAGCATTCAATTTCAGCCCGAAGAAGTCACGCCCCAGGTACACGCCCTGCCAGGGCGTGACTTGTGGGCGTGTACCGCAACAACTCCGTCAGAATTCAATTCCTGCCCGAAAAAGTCGCGCCGAATGTGTCACGCCCCAGGGTCACGCCCGACCAGGGCGTGACAGGGGGGCGTGACCCGACCCGAAAAAATTCTATAAATAGAGCCCAACTCCAGGGGTTTGAGGACAACTTTCACTTTGAGAGGGGAGGTTCTGTCCTTTGTTTTTCTGAACTTTTAAGCATGTATTTTCATTTCTAGTTCGTAGCTCTAGTTTTATGCTTTCCCTGTATTAGCTCCTAGCTTCTTTCTGTAGTATGATGCTAATGATAGTGTAGTTTCCTTTCATGTTCTTGTAATCTCTGGTTTTCAAGCTGTAAGGTCGCTGTTTCTCTAAATAAAAAGTGTTGTTTTCTTTTTTCGTTCCTGCTCTGTTTTCAGTATTTTTCTTCTACTCATCCCCTTCTTCCACCTCACCATGATTAACTAATCCTCCATGTACTCGATCTAATTGATCCGAGGTTCGAGTGATTAGGTTATGATGCTTTGAATCTTACCTTTTCTTTTTAGGGTTTAGCTTTGAATTACTCTTGATTTATCACGGGTTGGAGGTATATTATCGATATATACTCTCCACCTTTGCTTTCATTCTGGGTTAGCCGAGAGGCCAAAAGTTTGAAATGAGCACTCAAGAGTAAAGGGAGTTGTTCGCACCCCTCGAGAGAGGCAGACGATCAAATCTCCCGGATTGGAGTAAAATCCATTAGAGGGGTTCACCGCGTAAAGCGAGTTTTAGGCCTCCGATTTAGGCGAAAGTCGGTCGGACCTTCCTAAACTCAGTTAGGCACGGCCTTCGAGAGAAGCGTGTCAATATTCATGGAACCTCCACGGTCAAAGACCTTTACCCTAATTAGCTTAGGTTTAGTTATCGTATTTTTCTAATCACTCTTGCCGAGGTGATTTCTGATCGAGTGCATTTTCCCTTCATCGTTACTAAGCTTAAGTTAATCGCTCTCTTATCTTTTCATACAAGTAGTTCTCTTCTTTTAGTACATTTAGCCAAGCCTTATTTTGCCGTCGATAAAATAATAGATTTCGTGTGAGTAAGCTTACTCAACTGTTCCCGGATTTCAATACGACACTTGTGTCCCCTAGCTGCATTTCGATAGGTATACTTGCCTTGATGAATTGTTAGTTTGGTATTTTCTCTTTGCAGATATCTCAGAGACAATCAAGTTTTTGGCGCCGTTGCCGGGGAAGCAACGCTTGTTGATAAATTGAAAACGCGAATATATTAATTTTATCACTTCTCTTTCTCAGCCTCCTTCTTAATTTTTTTCCGCCTACTCACTTGAGTCAAATGGCTGGATTTTGTTAAGTGTGCGTATTTTATTTTTTCCGCCTACTCACTTGAGTTAATTGGCTGGTTTTATTTCAAGCAAGTGTGCGTATTTTATTTTTCCGCCTACTCACTTGAGTTAATTGGCTGGTTTATTTCAAGCAAGTGTGCGTATTTTATTTTTCCGCCTACTCACTTGAGTTAATTGGCAGGCTTTATTTCAGTAGAGTGTGTTTACTTTCTGTCGAGTGGGTGTGTTTTAATTTTCTGACGAGTGCGTGAGTATAGCTTTTCATTTCCGCCTACTCGCACAGAGATAAGTGGCTGGATTTTAATTACCGCATTCGTAATAGAAACCCACATCACAAAATTTTCTACACCACCTAACTCTCTCGAAAAGGGCAAAGTGGCTCTAAATGCCACTATCTTGTCTAGTACCTTGCGAACCCTTCACCGGGTAGCCCTTGGGAAGTTCGGGAGTTAAAATATAAAAAAATCTATTTCAAAAAAAATTTTCCAACTTCATTAGCTTTTTTTTTACTTTTTAGTCTTGCTTCTCCTCTTTTCTTCTAGTGTATGACCCGCGGTAGTCCGTCGGTTACTTTGGACCTGGACCACGAAATTGAGCGTACTCTTCGGAGAAGATCGCGATTTCAAGGCCCTACTACCCAAGTGCCGGTTGAGGATTCCGAGTCATTTTCTACCTTAAGAATGGCAGAACCCAACGTGGAGGAAGTCGTGCAAAGGCCTATGTCCTATTATGCACGACCAAATCTCGAGGGTACAGAAACGAGTATAGTTCGCCCTGCAATAAATAATAATAATTTTGAACTGAAGCCTAGCATAATTCAAATGGTGCAGCAGTATGTGCAATTTGACGGGCTTCAAGATGAAGACCCGAACGCACACATAGCCAGCTTTCTTGAGATTTGTGACACCTTCAAGATAAATGGTGTCACAAATGATGCTATTAGGCTAAGATTATTTCCTTTCTCTCTTAGAATTAAGGCTAAGCAGTGGCTGAACACCCTTCCTAAAAATAGCATAACTACTTGGACGCAATTAACTGAAAAATTTTTGGCCAAGTATTTTCCGCCTGCTAAAACAGCTAAACTTAGGAATGACATTTCTGCCTTTGGACAGATAGACTCTGAGACCCTTTACGAAACCTGGGAAAGATTTAAAGAATTATTAAGACGATGCCCACATCACGCTCTGCCTGTATGGTTGCAGGTGCAGACGTTTTATAATGGGCTAAATCAAAGCACGAAGCAAATGATAGACGCAGCTTCTGGCGGTACTTTAAACCATAAGACCCCGGAAGCAGCTCTTGAGCTGTTTGAAGACATGGCCATGAACACTTACCAGTGGAATGTGCCTAGGTCCCGCCCAAACAAACCTGCAGGTCTCTTTGAAGTGGACAACGTCTCACAACTCGCACTGCAAGTTGAAATATTAAGCAAAAAAATTACGGAGATGACTGCTGCCTCCGCCCCTCAGGTATGGGAATCTGCAACTCCTCCCGCCGAACATTTGGATTATGTAAATAATATGCCTAGAACTGCTTTTAATAATTTTTCTGCTGCGAATTATCATCCTCCTGGTTTTAATTTTCCGAATAGTTATAATCCTGCGTTAAGAAATCATCCGAATTTTTCGTGGAGCAATCCATCGAATGCTGTGCGCCCGCCACCGCAAAGTGATTTTTCTGCTCCACCACCACCTCCTCAAAGTTTTCCAAAACCTCCAAATTTGGAGGAAGTGTTTTCAAAATACATGAATGCTAATGACGCTACGATTAGGACCTTAACCGGAAGTGTTAAAAACTTAGAAAATCAGGTAGGACAGCTCGCTAAAATGATTTCTGAGCGACCCGTAGGGTCTCTTCCTTCCAATACCGAGCCCAACCCGAGAGAGCAAGCGAAAGCTATAACTCTTCGGAGTGGGAAGAAAGTTCCTGGTATGGTAAGTGAAGAACCCGAGGCAAGCTCCGCTCCCGTTTTTAAAAATCAAAGCTCCGCTCCCGTTTTTGAAAATCAAAGCTCCGTTCCCCTTTTAAAAATTCCATCCTCTGCCGAAGAAATTATCACCCCTATCGTAGAAAAAGAATTCACTCCACCACCCACCTTTAAAAATAATCCATCCCCGCCATACCCTTCCGAACTTAATAAACAACGACAGGACGATCAATACACCCGTTTTTTGGAAATGTTTAAGCAAATCCACGTAAATCTGCCTTTCCACGAAGCCATATCCCAGATGCCGAAGTACGCAAAATACCTTAAGGACCTCCTAACTAACAAGAAGAAGTTAGAGAACCTTTCTCATGTCACGTTAAATGCCGCGTGCTCGGCGGTTTTGACAAACGGATTACCGAAAAAAATCAGTGACCCGGGTAGTTTCTCTATCCCGTGTGTCTTTGGTGATCTCTTTGTCAAACACGCTTTAGCCGACTTAGGTGCGAGTATTAATCTTATGCCCCTCTCGTTGTTTAAAAAGTTAGGAATTGGTAGTCTCAACCCCACACGAATGAGTATCCAGCTAGCCGACAGGTCAGTCAAATACCCGTTAGGAATAGTGGAGGACGTCCTAGTCAAAGTTGACAAGTTCATCTTCCCGGTGGACTTTGTCATTTTAGACATTGAAGAAGACGTCGAGGTTCCCTTGATCCTTGGCCGACCCTTCCTTGCCACCTCCCGAGCTATCATTGACGTAAGCAATGGTAAGCTCTTCCTTCGAGTGGGCGACGATGAGGTAACTTTCTCCATCACCCCCTCGATGAAGAACACACTAGCTAATGATGACTCCTGTTTTTTTATGGATACCGTAAGTGAAGAATCCTTCTCTCAAACCTCTGCTTTTGAAGAAGAATTTTCCAATTTTTGTTCCTCTCCTCCTCCTCCAACTGAATCTCTACACCTACGTGAAGAATCCTCCACCCGCCTTTCTGATTTTGAAAAAGAATTCTTTGATTTCTGTTCCTCTTCTACTTTTCCAAATGAATCGCTGCACGAAGCCGCCATGGCCGCTAGCAACACCCCTTTTACTTTTACATATAAAAAAGTGTACGAGGACATAGTTTTTGAAAAAGAACAAATTTCCAAGACCTCGTATGATGACCCCCCTACCTTGGAACTGAAAGAACTACCAGAGCACCTTCAATACGCTTTCTTAGAAAAGGACTCTAAGCTGCCTGTCATAATTTCGGCCTACCTCACAGATGCACAAAAAAATAAACTTCTTTCAATTTTACAAAAGCATCGCCAAGCTATTGCTTGGCAGATATCTGATATCAAGGGCATAAGCCCATCTTTCTGCACTCATAAAATCTTAATGGAAGATAATTCTCGTAACTCTATACAACCTCAGCGCCGTATAAACCCAAACATGAAAGACGTAGTTAAGGGCGAGGTTATGAAATTGTTAGACGCAGGAATTATCTATCCTATATCCGACAGTAAGTGGGTTAGCCCAGTACAGGTAGTACCAAAGAAGGGAGGGATAACAGTCGTAAGTAATGAAAATAATGAATTAATCCCGACTCGGACGGTGACCGGATGGCGAATGTGTATAGATTACCGTAAGTTGAATGACGCCACCCGCAAGGATCACTTCCCCTTGCCGTTCATTGATCAAATTTTAGAACGACTTTCCGGACATAGCTTTTATTGTTTTCTCGATGGCCTCTCGGGGTATCTTCAAATCCCCATCTCCCCCGAGGACCAGGAGAAAACTACGTTTACTTATCCCTTCGGCACCTTCGCCTACCGAAGAATGCCGTTTGGATTGTGCAATGCGCCAGCTACATTCCAACGATGTATGCTCGCCATCTTTGAAAAGTACGTAGAAAGCATTATGGAAGTCTTCATGGATGATTTCTCCGTCTTCGGGAATTCCTTCGATAGTTGCTTAGAGAACCTCGAAAAGGTCTTAGAGCGATGCGAAGAAACTAACCTCGCCTTAAATTGGGAAAAATGTCATTTTATGGTAAGGGAAGGGTTAGTTTTGGGACATAAAATTTCTGAAAGGGGTATTGAAGTAGACGTTGCGAAAATAGAAGTTATCGAGAAACTGCCGCCACCTACGAACATAAAAGCCATAAGAAGTTTCCTGGGTCATGCGGGTTTCTACCGCCGCTTCATAAAGGACTTTTCCAAAATCACCAAGCCTCTTACCCATCTCTTAGAAAAAGACGCCCCATTCATCTTTGATGACCTCTGTCTAGCTGCCTTCAATTTAATAAAAGAAAAATTAGTTAATGCGCCAATCATGATAGCTCCAGTGTGGGATCTTCCATTTGAAATAATGTGTGATGCGAGTAGTTATGCGGTGGGAGCCGTACTAGGTCAACGTATTTCCAAAAACTTCCACCCCATTTATTACGCTAGTAAAACACTCACATCTGCACAGGAAAATTACACCACAACCGAGAAGGAGCTCTTAGCGGTAGTATTCGCATTTGACAAATTTCGCCCTTATATTACTCTTTCGAAAATCATTGTTTTTACGGACCACTCGGCCCTCAAATATCTTCTCTCTAAAACGGATGCCAAGCCTCGCTTGATTCGCTGGGTCTTACTCCTCCAAGAGTTTGACTTAGAGATCCGTGATAAGCGAGGTGCCGAGAACTTGGCCGCCGACCACCTTTCGCGCCTAGACAACCCGTTTATCGAGCAATTAGATGAAAATTCTTTTCATTACTATTTTCCTGATGAGAAGCTGTTCATAATTAACACATCTACTTCTCCTTGGTTTGCCCACATCGCCAACTATCTAGTGGCCCGTGTGCTCCCAAAAGAGTTTTCATCTCAGCAAAAGAAGAAATTCTTTTCTGAGCTGAAGAACTACTTTTGGGAGGACCCGCATCTTTTTAAAGTCTGTGCAGACCAAGTGATCAGGAGGTGTGTTTCCTTTAATGAAGGATTAGATATTATTAAACATTTGCATGAAGGACCGACAGGTGGGCACTATCAAGCTGCTCGCACCGCTCACAAAGTGTTAAGCGCGGGTTTTTACTGGCCCAGCCTGTTTAAAGACGCGCATGCCTTTGTGAGTAGGTGTGATAGTTGCCAACGGTCGGGGAATATTTCGAATAAAAATGAAATGCCACAAAATTATTTCCTAGAGTGCGAAGTTTTCGACCTCTGGGGGATTGATTTTGTCGGCCCTTTTCCTTCTAGCTTCGGGAATAAGTATATTTTAGTTGCCGTTGATTATGTTTCACGTTGGGCCGAAGCCCAAGCTCTTCCTACGAATGATGCCCGAGTCGTAGTTAATTTCCTCAAAAAATTATTTTCTCGATTCGGTACGCCGCGCGCTATCGTTAGTGATAGGGGTTCCCATTTCTGTAACGCACAATTTTCAAAAATCCTAACTAAATATGGCGTTACTCATAAGCTTTCCACTGCCTACCACCCCCAAACTAACGGACAAGTCGAAGTAGTGAATAGAGAAATAAAAAGAATTTTAGAAAAGACTGTTTCCACATCTAGAAAAGACTGGTCCGCCAAATTAGACGATGCTCTATGGGCCTACCGAACAGCGTACAAAACCGCCCTCGGCTGTACGCCATATCGGTTGGTTTATGGAAAATCGTGTCATTTACCCGTAGAGTTAGAGCACCGCGCCTTTTGGGCCTTACGATTTTTAAACTTCGATCCCCACTCTGTCGGCGATTTTCGAAAATTTCAACTTAACGAACTCGACGAGTGGCGCTCTTACGCGTATGAAAATAACAGACTTTATAAAGAGCGGACGAAGCGTTTACACGACCGACATCTTAGGCACCCAAAAATCTTTAAGCCAGGCGACCAAGTGCTTCTTTATAACTCCCGTTTACGTTTATTCCCGGGTAAATTAAAATCACGTTGGTCTGGGCCTTTTACTGTTTTAGAAGTCTTTTCTTATGGTACTGTTTTAATTTCTCACCCCGATAAGGGTACTTTCAAAGTGAA
The DNA here is from genome assembly GCA_039583875.1 of Platanthera guangdongensis. Lineage (NCBI taxonomy): Eukaryota > Viridiplantae > Streptophyta > Magnoliopsida > Asparagales > Orchidaceae > Platanthera > Platanthera guangdongensis. Next base: position 64,637,454 of record CM077152.1, read on the forward strand.
TGGTCAGCGTCTTAAACTGTATTTCTGTGATGATGTCAGTCTAAACCCTGTTAACTCTATCTTTCCGGTCCTGACATTTGATTAATCTGAACATTATTTTACTCACAAACTTTGACATTTATTCGAACTTATTTTTAACTCAATATTTGGGACAATCTTATTTTGATGCGTCGAGCTCAAACGACGCTTTAAACAAAGGGCGCTCTTGGGAGGCAACCCAAGTTATCTTTTTCTGTTTTCTTTCTTTTACACTTTTTGCCCCGCCTGGCTCCGGCAAGCTGAAACTTCTGCGATCGCCTGCTCCAACGGTTCTGCTTCCATGCCAACGTCCGCCCGACGACGTTTCATGAAGATCCACAGCACAAGCATGGAGGAGCGGCATCACTCAACTTGTCCTGCAAAATAAAACCGGGGAAGTACCTGCTTTTCAATTCTGTCTTTTATTTCTATACTTTACTTTTCTCTCGTTCTCCGACCTCCTTCTCCATTGCGGACAATGTAGATTTTAAGCTTGGGGGAGGACTTCCTCCTTCTTTTTGTTTTCTTTTTGTTTTGTAAATATCCCAAAAAAAACAAAAAAATCCAAAATTTCATAAAACTCTTATATATATATATAGCTGCATTTTGGTATTTCAATAAGTACCCCATGTTTATGTTTTGTTTTTCTCAAACTTCTTTATAAACAACGTAGTTAATTATAATTTTTCTAATCATTCTTTTTAATCATATTTCACAAGTAAAATGTTGGCCATGCTGTGTTTCTAATTCACGGTAGCATGTTAAGGTAAAATATTTCTCTAAACCGTGCATTTCTATTATGGTTTTTCGTTCTTTATTTTCTTTACTTTCTCTAAAAATTTATCATCCACTATTTTCCTTTTCGTCTTTAGATGATTTTTGTAAGAACATATTTTGAATAACGTAGTAGATATGAACGATCCAAGTGACATATTATTTTTATTTTCAAGATAATTTCATCAATCTTCTTTTATTATCTCGAACTTGCTTTTTGAAATTTATCGACTCTATGTTTTAAATAAATTTAAAAAAAAAAAATGCGTGAAAATGATTTAGGCCATTTTTGTTTACGTTTGAGCTTTCTTGCCAACCTAAACTCTTTTACCACTAGTTAGCCGCTTTTGAGCCTTTTTTCCAAATTCATTTGATAAACTCCACACACCATTTCATTTTCACCAAAGCCCAAATTCCTACCTATCTAAATCACGCTACTTTTGTTTGATAGGAAATTTTGTGTTATCTTTGGAGAAATTGTTGAAAAAAGTGTACTCAAAAGCAATAAATTGAAAAAAAAAGAAGAAGAAAACAAAAATGAATGAAAATAAGAAAAAAAAAAAGAGATAAAAAAAAATCATAAAGAGAAAAAAATAAATTTATTTATACATATTTTGTTTAAAATAAATTTATTTTTTGAAACTCGTTGTTTTGGTTTAGTGTGATTTTTAAGCCTCCATGTTTATATTTGAATTCCACTCCTATTCATATTCCTAAACCAAACGTTTCGGTCCTATTAAGTCCTTTTGATTCACGCCCTTTTTTTTTAATTTTATTTAACAACTAAGAAAAGAAGAAAAGTAAATCAGTTTTAGTTTTGGATTTAAACTTAGATTTTTGTTATTTAATTGATATAATTATAATGCATTGCTTGGATCTAGTAATAACTCAATACGTTCTTTTCATTTTCATTGCCTTGCTCAAATCTATTTAAAGAATTTCGTCAAAATTCTGGATGATTTATTTTTATTAAGTAAAGTTTATAAAAGTTAAAATCATACCTAAATAATTGTTTTAGATTTACGTTTTACATTCTCCCTGCCAAGAATTTCGCATAGTACTTGTGTGAGTATGATTAAAACTTTTTGAATTAGTCACTTTTTATGATTAGCTTGTCTTTATATCTTTGCTTGGGGACAAGCAAAACTTAAGCTTGGGGGAATTTGATAATACGTTTGCAGTCAATTTTATTAGGATATTTTCGGGGTTTTAAAGCCAATCATGTCTTGTCAAGTACTTGTTTTGATTCCCCTTTGTATATATTTTTGTCGCTAATGCATTTTTTTTGCTTTTTGCAGGTTTTCACGGCTTTCAGCCGAAGTTTGCTGTGACACGCCCCAAGGTCACGCCCTACCAGGGCGTGTACCTAGGGCGTGTACCCAGAGGAATGAAGCAATTGGTCCGAAACTGCATTCCATGGAAACTTAGTGTACACGCCCTCGGTCACGCCCGTGTCACACCCGACACGGGCGTGTACTAGAGGCGTGTCCCCAGGTTCCGAGGAATCGCCGCAGCGCGCTCGTTTTTCCCGCTCCACCGTCGCACCGAAAGTGTCACGCCCCAGGGTCACGCCTGACCCGGGCGTGACATATGGGCGTGTACTTCAGCAATTCCGCCCGTCACCTCCAGCATTCAATTTCAGCCCGAAGAAGTCACGCCCCAGGTACACGCCCTGCCAGGGCGTGACTTGTGGGCGTGTACCGCAACAACTCCGTCAGAATTCAATTCCTGCCCGAAAAAGTCGCGCCGAATGTGTCACGCCCCAGGGTCACGCCCGACCAGGGCGTGACAGGGGGGCGTGACCCGACCCGAAAAAATTCTATAAATAGAGCCCAACTCCAGGGGTTTGAGGACAACTTTCACTTTGAGAGGGGAGGTTCTGTCCTTTGTTTTTCTGAACTTTTAAGCATGTATTTTCATTTCTAGTTCGTAGCTCTAGTTTTATGCTTTCCCTGTATTAGCTCCTAGCTTCTTTCTGTAGTATGATGCTAATGATAGTGTAGTTTCCTTTTCATATTCTTGTAATCTCTGGTTTTCAAGCTGTAAGGTCGCTGTTTCTCTAAATAAAAAGTGTTGTTTTCTTTTTTCGTTCCTGCTCTGTTTTCAGTATTTTTCTTCTACTCATCCCCTTCTTCCACCTCACCATGATTAACTAATCCTCCATGTACTCGATCTAATTGATCCGAGGTTCGAGTGATTAGGTTATGATGCTTTGAATCTTACCTTTTCTTTTTAGGGTTTAGCTTTGAATTACTCTTGATTTATCACGGGTTGGAGGTATATTATCGATATATACTCTCCACCTTTGCTTTCATTCTGGGTTAGCCGAGAGGCCAAAAGTTTGAAATGAGCACTCAAGAGTAAAGGGAGTTGTTCGCACCCCTCGAGAGAGGCAGACGATCAAATCTCCCGGATTGGAGTAAAATCCATTAGAGGGGTTCACCGCGTAAAGCGAGTTTTAGGCCTCCGATTTAGGCGAAAGTCGGTCGGACCTTCCTAAACTCAGTTAGGCACGACCTTCGAGAGAAGCGTGTCAATATTCATGGAACCTCCACGGTCAAAGACCTTTACCCTAATTAGCTTAGGTTTAGTTATCGTATTTTTCTAATCACTCTTGCCGAGGTGATTTCTGATCGAGTGCATTTTCCCTTCATCGTTACTAAGCTTAAGTTAATCGCTCTCTTTATCTTTTCATACAAGTAGTTCTCTTCTTTTAGTACATTTAGCCAAGCCTTATTTTGCCGTCGATAAAATAATAGATTTCGTGTGAGTAAGCTTACTCAACTGTTCCCGGATTTCAATACGACACTTGTGTCCCCTAGCTGCATTTCGATAGGTATACTTGCCTTGATGAATTGTTAGTTTGGTATTTTCTCTTTGCAGATATCTCAGAGACAATCAATAACCAAGCAGTATAGAAATTCATTGCATCACAGGTGTTGGCACGCATGGCCACACGCCCCGTGCTCTCAGGGCACATTCTCGGTGATCACAGTCTAAGCCCGTTGACTCACCACCATCTTCAGGACGACAATCTCTCGTGAGCAATTTGGTCTTTTAGGCAAATGTTACGACAAAGTTAATATCATCAACAGCCTATATCACGACACTTTAATATCATCGACAGCAAGACCCGACCTCTATGCCCGCGGCTTAAAGCAGGAACGGTTCCACTCAACCCATTGCTCACTTGCCACGACATTTTAATATCATCGGCACGAGTTAAGTTTCCCCGAAGCCTGTGAATCGAACGTACAATATTACATAACCCAGTTATGTACAAGTTGGCTCCTAGGCCCACAAGTTGGCAAGATCACGCATCCGCCCAGTTTTCCGGGTGCACCTTTGGGTTAATCCCCAAGGCTCCCTGTTGCAATCTACCACGTAGAAAACCCGAAAAACAAACAATCGCACGGAGTCTTCTCTGGCATTTATGCAATGCAACATCACCGATCCAGACCAACATGTCCGGGTAGGCTTCACACATCATGCCCATGTCCGTTCTCGAATACAAACTCTACAAAATGGGGACTTTACATATCTACCCGAAGGAACGCCTCCAACTCACCGCAAACTCGCGAGAGCGGGCTTCCTATGCAAAGAAGGATAGCTTCACATGCTCAAGAAGAGAATCGTTACCCTAGCGTTCTTCCTTGGCGCCATGGAAGTGTAAGCGGATGAAAAGCACCGCACTCTCTTTGCCTCAGTGGATCCGGAGTCCGCTCGCGATTTGGAGCTTCGAAGCTCCTCCAATGGCCGGATCTAGCTTCTTCTTCCTCCTTTGCTCTCACCTCTCTCTTGACCTAGAAAGAGAACCACTCAAGTAAGAATGAGGGTTTCAAAGGTCCAATCCCGGTTATATCCCATCAGGAACAACCCCCAGCCGTTGGATCCCAAATTAAAGAAACAAACGACCTTTATTTCGGCCTGAAATGTACAATCTGGACCAAACACGGCCTGACACACGCCCGTGTCCAGGGCCGTGTCCCTCATTCGCCGTCAAAATCGACGCACCTGGAACAACACACGGGCATCTGACACGCCCGTGTTCGACCTGACACGCCCGTGTTCCAGCTGGCACGGTCGTGTGGTCGACCGTGTGCCTCCATCGACACAGCCCGAAAACAACCCGACATTCACACGGGTTCTTGGACACGCCCGTATCCTAACCCGTGTCCACTCGAACACGCCTGGGCTCTATGCCGTGTTCACGGTCTCGACAATTCGTCGAGTGAAGTTCATCGACCACCCGACACGGCCTTGGACATGCCCGTGTCCTTGGCCGTGTGCCTTGTCTTGACACTTCGTCGAGCGAAATTCGTCGACCCCCCGGGCCGATCGTCGACACGGGCTCAACACGCCCTGAGACACGCCCGTGTCTCAGGCCGTGTTCTCTGCTCGACGATCTTCAACTCCAAAATCGTCGACCACTCGACCAAATCGTCGACTCCAGCCTGACACGCCCTGGGACACGCCCGTGCCCGAGGCCGTGTGCCTACTGCCAGATTCCAAATCTAGCCCAAAACGTCTCCCGTTGCTCTTTTGAGTTTCGGGGCGTTACAGCGATAGTCCTCATCTTTTGGCGAATGGGGTGCATCTGGGGGTCCAGGTTCAGGCGATGGCAGGCCACATCTGCATCGATGCCCGACATGTCAGCCGTGCTCCCAGCAAAGATGTCGACGTTGCTCTGGATGCAAGCCCGCACTCGCTCCTGGTCCTCGGGACCCAAGCCACCGCTGATCTGCACCCTCTGCACCTGGCCAGCACTGGTGAAGACTTCCATCTCCACAACTTCTCCTGCCAGTTCCAGCTGCAAATGCTCCCAACCTGCTCTTGCTCCCTCTTCCTACCCAAACACTTCCTCCCCTCCCGCTTCCTCGACCTCCATCTCCTCCCTCAGGCTCTCACACTACTGCTGCTCGACCTCCACGCCTCTCAGGGCCTCCCTCTCAACTGCTTCTCCTACTCCTTCCACCTGCCGACCCTCTTGCGGCTCCGACTCTTTGTCCCTCTAGACCTTATGCACACCTCCTCTTTGCTCCTCCTCAATCTCATCCCTCGCCTTCTCCAGGATCACCTCCTCCTCTCCGACAACCTCTTCCTTCTCATCCACCTCCCTCTCCAACTCTTCCGCCTCTACTATCCAAGATATGGTGTTGACCACCATCACGTAGCATTGTCTCTCCAACTTCAGGTCCCCCTTGATCCTAACCTGCACCCCTCTATTGTTGAACTTAAGGCATTAGTGAAACGAGGAGGGGATGCAGTGAAAGGAGCTAATTAGGGGGTGCCCAAAGATGGCGTTATAGCTGCTCGGGGCGTCCACGATCACGAACCTGTAGTTCCGTGACACACCCCCCAACTTCACATGCAGCCCTACCCCTCCTTCTACCTCCTTCCTTTCTCTTGAAAATCCAAACAATGGTCCGTCTGAAGCTAGGACCCTCTTATCCTCGACCTTCATCTCATCGAAGACCTTCTTGAAAATCACATTCACAGAGCTCCCGTTGTCCACCAGGATCTCGGAGACCGTAAAGTTCTCTACTGCTATCTGGATCACCAAGGCGTCATAGAACGGGTCCTCATAATCTGGCATATCTGCAGACGAAAATGTAATTTTTCTTCCGGAGGGGGATCCTAGGAGGTTGAGGCTACCCCCCTTCGGAACATGGTCTAGAGGCTCCCCTTACAAGTTGCCTCAATCCAAACTCCTCCGTGGATCTCCCCAATCCCTCCTCGGGTTCCTTTGTCTACCCGATCCTCACACATGTCTTCTACCTCCCACGGCTGCACCTCCATGACCTTATCGGCAGATCCTTCCTCCCCAGCACCCTTGTTCCTCTCATCTCCAAGAACTCTTGGCATGTGACCTTCGCATGACCCTCCTCCTGGTGGAAGTCACATATAAGTAACGCCACCCGACACCCTCTTCCTTCTCCACCTCCTCTTCTTCCGGCTCCTCCCCGAGCTCCTCTCCTTACTCCTCTACCTCGGCCGACCTCCATTACCTCCTGCTGCTGCGGGAAGTGACCCCTCGGCCCCTGCCTCTACGCCTGCTGATCAAACCTCCTCGGCTCGCGGAAGTTATCTCTTCCTTAAAAGCCTCCTCCTTGCCCTTGGGGGCGACCCTCCTGAGGCATCCAACCTAACCGGTTGTTCGACTCCCAGGCCACCCATCCTTGATGCGGTCCCTGCTGCCCCAGTCCTTGGGGCTCCTCCCTACTTCTCTCTTCTCTCTACTCTTTCTTCCTTCCTACTCCCGGCTCCTTCATGTCATCCTCCGCCAACCTGGCCAACTTCCTTGCAAAAGTCGGATTGGCCCTTTTGAAGTCTATCTCCTTCGCCGTCCTCTCCATGAGCTCCTCAAAAGAGAGGGGGTATCTCCTCAGCTCCATGCTAAAGAATCCCGGCCTCAGCCCCAGAGTAAAAACAAGCATCAGTGCATACCCTGGGACCTCCTGGACCAGGAGGATCTCTTCCTGAAGCCGGTCAAAATAATGGCCCAACGTCTCGTCTTGCTTCTGCCTTATCGCAAACAGGCACTCCGCCTCCTTCTTATGCTTCTTTGATGTCGAGAACCTCAACAGGAACCCTCAACGCAGATCCTCAAAATTGTAGATCGAACTTGCTGGCAACTGGTGGAACCAGTCCCGTGCCTTCTCCTTCAACGTGATGCCAAACAGCTGACACTAGAAGGAATCCGTCATTTGCCTTATCAAAACAACATCCTCAAACCACTACACGTGCTGCACAGGGTCATCTTTCCCCGAGTAGTAGGACATGTCGGGCTCCCGGAACCCCTCCGGCACTGGGGCCGAGATTATGAGCTCACTGAAAGCGCTCTCGCCACCCTCCTGCCGAGAGGGCACGTCTCGTGGCTTCGGCTGGCTGGACCGATCAGCGAGACCATGCCCAGGGAAGAGCTCTTGTATAGCCTCCTTCCTCTCGCCAACCTCTGCCGGAACCTCCTTCCCGGGACGCTGGCCTGGGAAGAGCTCTCGCGCGGCTACATCCCTCTCGCTAGCCTCCACCGGGACCTCCTTCCCGGGGCACTGCCCAGGACTTTTCTCGCCCAAGAGTGGGACCGCCTCAACCGGACCTGAGGCGTTGCCCACTCGCTCCTTGCCGAGAAGGCCAACCTGATAGTCTGCAAGACTTCTCGCCTGAAGTCCTCCCGCATCTTCCTTGTCGCCTCCTCTCCCAGGGAGGGGGAACCTCCTGAACCAGATCCTTCACCTTCACCTCCTTCCATAGGACTAAACTCAAGACTTTCTTATATTGGCTACATTCCACGCTCACTGCACCAGAACTGTTGAAGCCAAAAATTGAGCTCAGTGAAAGTTCAAAATCAGGGGCGTAGCCAACACCTACTTGTCCCAATCTCTGACCTTCGACTGGTTGTGAAGGACCAGAAACAGACAAAAAGCGTCAGCAGGAAGGTCCCACCTCTTACCCGGAATATCTCTGAGAGCGTCCCCTCCAAAGTTAAAAGCTGGGCTTGGAGCTCCTCAGAAAGCACAGGAAACTCTTTTAAAGTCTCGGGAAAATAGTCCTTTCTGAAGAACCCCTATGGGTCTATTTATAGGCCTCTGAGTTTGAACTACTAATAACCAAACTGAACCGACTTGAAATTACCAAAATACCCTTGGTCGAGTCTACCAACAGCCAAACTCAGCTATTCTGAAGGTTTATATGCTGACCCCCGAGGGCAAAAGCGTAAAATCACATGGGGCTAAAAAGGTGAACCACCTTCCAACTAAACCGGTTCCTGACCAACCACTGAACCAGTGCTCAGCGAGAGCACCACCTTGCGGGCGAGAGCTCCTACCCATGGGGCTTGTCTCGCCTAGTGGATTGGCCCTCGCCTCGCGACTGGTCCTCTCTCTGGGTCCGTCTCGCCTAGAAAGGCTCTCACCTGAGCCGTTGGTCCTCTCTTGCCCGAACCGCTGGGCCCATCTCACCTAGCGAGCCGACCCTGGCCCGGCGAGTGGCCCTTTTCCTGGGACCCACTCGCCAAGAGAGTAGGCTCTGTCAAAGATCCCATCTCTCCTTACCTTCCCCTCTCTTCGAGTCCGAACTGTTCCTGTGAGCCCGAGGTTGTATAATCTATGCCTTTAGCTTTGGCTTTGTTGATCATGGAGAGTCCAACTTGTTCTTGAAATCTGGCCATTCTTATAGTGGTATCTTGTTCAGGATCCACAAACGGGACTGGAGGAGAATCTGGCCTTTTTGGACTGTTATTCTTTTTAGCATTTTCAATTACAGATGCTTTCTGTTGTTGCTATTGCTGTCTGCTGCTGTTAGAATATCTGTACTGACTGCTTCCATGAAATTGAGATCTAGAATATTGGATCCCTAGTATGATTTGGGCTAGGTTCACTAATTAGGATATTTGACACAGCATGTATAGTCAGGTTCATGTCTGTGTCCTAGAGTCTAGGCTATGTACTTAGAGTAAACATTGCATGGACCAGCTAATAGAAGATAGCAGAAGACTCAAGAGTTAGAGAAAAATCAGTTCAGGAAAGTGAGTTCGACGTTCGTCGAACTCAGCTCGACGAAAGTCGTGCTCAGCTCGATGAACTCAGAGACAATTCTCTGAGTTGAGCTCTATGATATTCGAGTTCAGGTCGACGATTTCTAGAAGATCAACTTCAACATTCTAAGTCCAGAATCCTTTCTCTGAACTCCAGTCGACGAATTTTTTTGTTATCAGCTTGACGAACTTAGAGCACAGAATTGGCAAGTTTTATCAGAAAGCAGTTAGCTATTCTCAGGTCGACGAACTTAGTTCTCAGCTCGACGAACAAGGATTCCCAGGTCGACGAACAAGATTTCTAAGCTCGATGAACATTGGACTCAAGTCGATGAAATATTTTCTTTGCTCGACGAATTCTATGCAGATCCAGACTTGGATTTTTCCTTCTTTTGTCCTTATTCCATTGCAGTAATTCCTGAATAATCAATGATCAATATTCTCTGAATATAACCATTAGAAGCAGCATTGATTATAGTATTCATCAGGATTATTACTTGCCGCTTTTTAATAGGACAGTTGGGGAAATCCATTAATGCAGATATTATATCCAGCCGGATTTTCATTCTCCAAGCGGTCAGCAATCAATGCAGATAATTAAAAAATTCAAAGGAGAAATTCGACTGATCATATAAAACAAATTCTCTCTCTTTTCAATATGAAGAGATATCATAGAACAAAAAGAGAAGGAAGGCACACAGAAAAGATCAACAACAATCACATTCTAATTCTTCTATATGCAGAAAATAATCTGATCTTCACCTTGACATTGTTGAAGAAGAAGAACATTCATTCCAAATCAAGAGTTTTCTTCAACCTTCTGTAACAATCCCATCCGTTCATATAATATATACTAAAAGGTCCGGCCGGGGCCCCACAGCATATACCACAAAACAGACGATGAAGCTATGGAGTGATACCAGAGTAGCGCAGCACACCTACTACATTGCATTCTAGCGAAAGGCTATAACACTACACTTGAACTCCTCACATGAATATCCAACATATAAAAACTCCACATTTTATACATTATAGGAATGTCTTACAACACACATAAAGAGTTGGCCTTACGTCCTTACAGAGCTTTCTAACAGTGGCCCAAACATTGGCACGCAGGCCGGCCACATCAAAAGAAATCATAACATTATATCCAAATTAGCCTTCGAGGGCTAACAGCAGCAGCAGCAGTTAAAGCAGCATGGACATCAACCCTTTTTCGTCTCGCATGGCTCTCCAGCACCTGTACAGGGACAATCTGATTGCGGCAACCCCCAACGTGTTAAAGTTGAAGATGATGACGGCGACGATGACGACGATGGCGGCAATCCCCAAGTTAAAGTTGAAGATGATGACGGCGACGGTGATGGAGGCAACCTCCAACGTGTTAAAGTTGAAGATGATGACGACGACGACGTTCTCCTACATGTTGAAGATGATGAGTACATGATGTGGAGCTACATGAGATGAAGGCTTTTAAATATTATTTAGTTTATTTCTATTTGCATTTTTATTTTCATCATGTAATGTTTAAGTATTTTAGGTGTTGATTTATTTTTATTTAGTGGGCTACACATAGCCTATGCATTTTGTAAAGCCTATATATAGGCATGGACTTTCATGGTTTTACTTAGAGAATGAAAAAATTAAAACTTGAATTCAAAATTTGAATTTTCCCCTCACCTCTCTTTTCCCCCTTAGGCAAAATTCAGCCCCCCTCTTCCTCCCTTCCTCTTGGCTGCCGGCCGCCCTTCCTCTCCCCTCCTCTTGCTAGGCCTCCCTCCTCCTCCCTCCTCCCCTTTCCTCCTTTGCTCCCCTCGGTTTCCACTCTAGCTCCTCCTCCCTTTACTTTCCTCCCTCACAAATCCGACCACCACAATTCCTCCCTAGCCGCCGGCCTCCTCCACCAACACCAAACCGAACCACCACCCTCCCCCTTATCCAAAATCCGACCTCCGTCAAGAGCCCCCAAATCAACCCCTTTCCATAGTGAAATCGACCAAGATAAAAGGTGTTTTCTCCCTTTGTGGTTTTTTTTCCTCCATCGCGGCGTGAAGCAAAGGAAGCGGACAAGTTTCTCTCCATCCGACGACACTCCGGCGGAGTCGTGGAAGAACGATCCTTGAAAGTGAACCGGAATCATCTATTCCGGTTGGGTAACGAGATCTTCTACCTCTTGTGCGATTCTTATCCCTTTAGATTTTTAATTGGTGGAATACCTTTGTGTTACTTTGGAATCGTTTTTTTGTTCGTGGCTTATCTTTCCGATCGCATGTGTTGTTCTTTCTAATTGTTTAATTTTCTGAGTGGTTTGGCGAGCCTCGCATTAGTTTTGTTGGGGGAGATCTACCATTTCCGAACCGAACCTTTCGGTAGATCTCTTTTGGTACAACCATCGCTCGGTCGGACCCAAGATTGGTCCTTTTAGCTTGAGAGAACATCGGCCTCTAGTCGTTTGTTCGATCTTTAATCGGCGTGGCTACCGTACGTTAGCGATAGTTGATAACGTTGTTCGTGGGTGTGCTGCGTTTAGTTATCGTGTGAGCGTAATAGTGGAAATAGAGAGGCGTACGTGTTACTCCCTTTGTTGTTATAGCGTCAAATACCGTACCCTACATCAATTTGGTATCAGAGGGAGGTTCACGTCAATTTCTTAATTGGCACCCTCCCCCTTTTATTTGCACGTCGGCACGTACACTTCTAGTTTGTTTATTTGAAAATTTAACAACAAAAAAAATTTCTGGTCTGTCAATAGCGGCTTAAATTTCTTATTTTTCACAAAAAAAAAAATAATTAATAATCTTCATATTTTATTCTGCAAGAAAATCTATATTAATATTACCCTATTGGTTAAGCGGGAACAATTCCAACAAACCTATTTTAATTGGGCCAGAAGCGTTTCTCATTGTATGTGCACAAATTCTGGGTCGAGTTTTCTCTGCGGTTCTCACAATATGGCCTACGACGTCAATATTTCCCGAGGAAAATCATTAGGTTCCATTAGGAATGAAGATAAACCAAACGCCCAGGCCAAATGGCAAATAACTGATGATTTGGCTACCCTTAAACAAGGGAATAAGTCGGTCTCAGATTATATGCAACTCTTTAAGGATTTGACGGTTACGAGAGGTGTGCAGGAATCGCCTAAGGTCACCCTTTTTAGGTTTCATAGGCGATTAAACCCCTACAACCAAGGTAAATTACTGCGTTATTGGCACACAGATCTGGACTCCACTTTTACCACGACATTAGAAATTGAGAAGCACCAGATTTCTAGGAGTAAAGTTCTCTCATATCAGACGATTACTATAGGTGAGTCTAGTGGCGAATCTGGTCTTGGCTCTATTGTGCGTCCTACCCTAATTATGCCTGTAGACCATTTTGCGTCTCCCCCTGAATTGCCTGATTTAGTTGTATACTCCCCTGATAAGTCTAAGGACGTGCCTAGGACTGTGCCCGTCACTGAGGACGAGGCTGATTACGTTGGCGATTTGAGTGACGATGAGGAGATTGGTTACCCTAGTGACCTGGATGAGGATTTCTCCTTTGAGGAATCGACTCCTCTTCCTTACGGCGATGTTTCTGAGGCGTCTCACTTGATAGTTATGGAGTCTTCTGATGACCCTGAGTCAGTTGATATTCCGGCTAAGTCGGGAGTGTTACCTTATGCTGAGAGCTTACCCATTCGTGAGTTAGGTGATGACAAGCCAGTTGAGTTTTCTGTGAGGGAAAATCTTCTGTTTGATTTTCCGTTTGATTTTGATGGCTTGCACCCGGAGGATTTTACTTGGACGATAAATCCGTATTTTGACATTGGGCATGACTTAGCCCCTCCTCCGGAATCTATCGATGCTCCCATTCCTAAGATCTGTACTGCTACTGATGTCGTGATTTATGAGTTGGAAGAATGTCCTAGCGAGAGAGTTATATTTTTGGAAGACGACACAAAAGTAGACCCGGATGAGCGTCCCCTGATGCTAACTCCGTTGCGTGAATTTAAATGCGATCTTAACTCTCTCCCGATTTTAGCATTACCGACTCTCCCTCCGGATATGTTGACCCGACCAGCGGATCCTTTCGGACATGAATTTATTTTGCCTGATTTGAGTCATGTTATTTTTCCATCCATGCTGGACCCTCCTTGGGACATCTCTCGTAGTGTGATAATATATTTTGTGTTTGGTCATGATGAATGTCTCATTAATTTGGTATCCACTCGACTTTCTAAAACTAACCAAATCTCTGAGAGTACGTTAATGATGTGGCCATCTTTTGTGCCACCGGATCGCATTCTGTTGGTACCACCAGATCTCGTTGGGTTGGTGCCACCATATGTTGTTCCGCTAGTGCCACCCTATTACTTTCCATTGGCGCCCCCATATTTAGTTCCCTTGGTTCCATCTCAAGTAGTTCCGCTACCGCTATTTTACATGTCAAGTCTGCTTGCAATAGTATTTGCCTCTCACGTTTTCATTTTACATAAGCACAGTAAGGAAGCGCTAGTCACACACATGTCTTCTTATCAATATATCGCTAACGTACAAAAGAGGGCATCTCCCTATAAGGTTTTCGATTTTCTCTTGGTGCGACTCGTCCCTGAACGGATGCCTACGAGCACTATAGAAATGTTGGCGAGTCGGCGAGTTAGAACTTTTCGGATTTTTAATCAGTTAGGAGAAACAACATATCTGTTGAAGTTAACCACTGAATGGGGTAATTCCCCTAGTTTAAATGTTTCCACTTTCACGCATTGTGTTTTTCCACCTTTTGAAATATCTAACTCTACGTTTGGTGCCACTATATTTTCATTTGGGTTGGGGGGTGAGCTTGTTCTTGGATCGTTCTCTCCATTGGTCTCCAACGGAGGTACGTTGATTGTTGATGAATAAATTTTTCTTCTTTATTTGCCTAATGCTTTTCCCAGTTTCCCCAGGACAATCTTTTTGCTAGACAGGTTCTCATTTGGTGTTTTGCTCTCCTCTCCAAGCGGTGGTATTCAACGTTATGTGATACAATGGTGTGCTCGCCCGGTCTCCGGTGACCCTTGGATTCCAGACTCAGCGATGGTTCTTTTGGATGATGTTCTTCGGCGCCAGCACCGCCATGCCAACTCATCGGTGATGAGTTATTTTGAGCGGGGGAGGATTGATGGCGGCAACCCCCAACATGTTAAAGTTGAAGATGATGACGGCGACGACGATGGCGGCAACCCCCAAGTTAAAGTTGAAGATGATTCGGCGCCAGCACCGCCATGCCAACTCATCGGTGATGAGTTATTTTGAGCGGGGGAGGATTGATGGCGGCAACCCCCAACGTGTTAAAGTTGAAGATGATGACGGCGATGATGACGACGATGGCGGCAATCCCCAAGTTAAAGTTGAAGATGATGACGACGACGGCGATGGAGGAAACCTCCAACGTGTTAAAGTTGAAGATGATGACGGCGACGACGACGACGTTCTCCTACATGTTGAAGATGATGACTACATGATGTGGAGCTACATGAGATGAAGGCTTTTAAATATTATTTAGTTTATTTCAATTTGCATTTTTATTTTCATCATGTAATGTTTAATTATTTTAGGTGTTGATTTATTTTTATTTAGTGGGCTACACATAGCCTATGCATTTTGTAAAGCCTATATATAGGCATGGACTTTCATGTTTTTACTTAGAGAATGAAAAAATTAAAACTTGAATTCAAAATTTGAATTTTCCCCACACCTCTCTTTTCCCCCTTAGGTAAAATTCGGCCCCCCTCTTCCTCCCTTCCTCTTGGCTGCCGGCCGCCCTTCCTCTCCCCTCCTCTTGCCCGGCCTCCCTCCTCCTCCCTCCTCCTCTTTTCTCCTTTGCTCCCCTCGGTTTCCACTCTAGCTCCTCCTCCCTTTCCTTTCCTCCCTCACAAATCCGACCACCACAATTCCTCCCTAGCCGCCAGCCTCCTCCACCAACACCAAACCGAACCACCACCCTCCCCGTTATCCAAAATCCGACCTCCGTCAAGAGCCCCCAAGTCAACCCCTTTCTATAGTGAAATCGACCAAGATAAAAGGTGTTTTCTCCCTTTGTGGTTTTTTTCCTTCATCCCGGCGTGAAGCAAAGGAAGCGGACAAGTTTCTCTCCATCCGGCGACACTCCGGCGGAGTCGTGGAAGAACGATCCTTGAAAGTGAACCGGAATCATCTATTTCGGTTGGGTAACGAGATCTTCTACCTCTTGTGCGATTCTTATCCCTTTAGATTTTTAATTGGTGGAATACCTTTGTGTTACTTTGGAATCGTTTTTTTGTTCGTGGCTTATCTTTCCGATCGCATGTGTTGTTCTTTCTAATTGTTTAATTTTTTGAGAGGTTTGGCGAGCCTCCCTTTCGTTTTGTTGGGGGAGATCTACCATTTCCGAAAAGAGCCTTTCGGTAGATCTCTTTTGGTACAACCATCGCTCGGTCGGACCCAAGATTGGTCCTTTTAGCTTGAGAGAACATCGGCCTCTAGTCGTTTGTTCGATCTTTAATCGGCGTGGCTACCGTACGTTAGCGATAGTTGATAACGTTGTTCGTGGGTGTGCTGCATTTAGTTATTGTGTGAGCGTAATAGTGGAAATAGAGAGGCGTACGTGTTACTCCCTTTGCCGTTATAGCGTCAAATACCATAGCCTACATGACAATCTACCCAACGGTGGCAAACAAAGGCAACAGTTAGCATTCAGCTGACCAAATTATAACGACCCTACCCCTTTTTCGGGGCAGCGGTAATCTTCCCTGCAGGCATAACATATCACAAGTATGTATATATATCTCATATAATGTGCTTCCACGCACACATGCCATCACAACCGTCAGCCACCCGGCCCGACAGTCCGTGCACTCAGGGCACATTCTTGGTGTACTGGCAAACCAGTTGCCACCACCGTATCAGGGTCACAGCCCAATGACAACTCACTTGAGCATTTACTCCATGGCATGCAGACGAAGTTTTATAGTCTTAGTGAACCAGGACTGGCCCATAGCCCCCCATTGTATCACAACGTGTAGGCCTAAGACTCTTGCTATGCGCTCTAACAGACCGTACTTTCTGGTCTCACGTCGGACGGACATAACGCAGGTCGGATCCTCCACCTCCCGTTGCTCAAATCACCCTGCCATCACCGAGTACGGCGTACTCGCGGCTAAATAAAGGCGCGGGTAGGTCTCACCGATCCTGTTCTGGCATTCAAGCCTGGGCATAACTCTAACACCCATCTCATCTCACCACATCAGCGGGTCTTTCCTGGGCACACCAGTACTTCCTGCTACTCTTTTCACAGGTGGACACCGCAAATATCACAAATGTCAGGGGTCTTTCCTGGCTACCACACCAGTACTTCCTGTTACTCTCTTCACAGGTGGACTCTATATGAACATTAAGCATTACAAAGGGTATTTCCTAGAATTCCAATCCAGTACTTCCTGCTAATTCCTTTCACAGGTTGAACCCAATAGCACAAGCAACACAAGCATTCTACGGGTATTTTCCTGGACTACCACTCCAGTACTTCCTGCTACTTCCTTTCACAGGTCCAACCCATGGACTCCTAAAATACGCATTGGACATCAACTCTTTTTCGTCTCGCTTGGCTCTCCAGCACCTGTACAGGGACAATCCACCCAACGGTGGCAAACAAAGGCAACGATCAGCATTCAGCTGACCAAATTATAACGACCCTCCCTCTTTCTCGGGGCAGCGGTAATCTTCCCTACAGGCATAGCATATCGCAAGCATGTATATATATATATATCTCATATAATGTGCTTTCACGCACACATGCCATCACAACCGTCAGCCACCCGGCCCAATAGTCCATGCACTCCGGGAACATTCTTGGTGTATTGGAAAACCAGTTGCCCACCACCATATCAGGGTCACAGCCCAACGACAACTCACTTGAGCATTTACTCCATGGCGTGCAACTGGAGTTTTACAGTCTTAGTGAACCGGGACTGGCCCATAGCCCCCCATTGTATCACGGCGCGTAGGCCTAAGACTCTTGCTATGCGTTCCAACAGACTGCATTTTCTAGTCTCACGTCGGACGGACATAACGCAGGTCGGATCCTCCACCCCCCATTGCTCAAATCGCCTTGCCATCACCGAGTACGACGTACTCGCGACTAAATAAAGGCGCAGCTAGGTCTCACCGATCCTATTCAGGCATTCAAGTCTGGGCATAACTCTAACACCCATCTCATCTCACCACATTAGCGGGTCTTTCCAGGGAACACCAGTACTTCCTACTACTCTCTTCGCAGGTGGACACCACAAATATCACAAATGTCAGGGTCTTTCCTGGCTACCACGCCAGTACTTCCTGTTACTCTCTTCACAGGTGGACTTCCTATGAACATTAAACATTACAAAGAGTATTTCCTGGAAATCCAATCCAGTACTTCCTACTACTTCCTTTCACAGGTCGAACCCAACTGCACAAGCAGTACAAGCATTCTACGGGTATTTTCCTGGACTACCACTCAAGTACTTCCTGCTACTTATTTTCACGGGTCCAACCCATTGACTCCTAAACTACGCGTTTAGAATGGAGTCTTCTCCGGTTCGTATGCAACATCACCAATCCAGACCAACCTGGCCAGATGGGCTTCACACAGTATGCCTATTCCGTACTCCATTTCCGGAATCAGCCACCCTTTGGTGGGGGAATCATACATATACCAAAAAAGAAGCCTTCACATGGCTATGAAGAAAGGTCGTTACCCTTGAAGACCGTTTCGGTGCCATGAACTCTTAGCTGGCTCGAAAGAGCCACAAAAGATTTTCCTCCGCAATGATGGCCACGAATCTCAGCTTGACACTCTCAAGATCCACCAGAGATCAACCCCCTCTTCTTCTTCCTCCTTCTTCCTTTCACTTTCTCTCTCTAAAAGTTTAGAAAGATGAAGGCTAACATAAAAATGAGTCTTCCTTCTCACTTTTCGGCCTTAAGGAAACAGGGAAGGTTCTCAGTTGTTAGATCTCAGCTGAAGAAGAATGGACAGCCACGAAAACCCGTAAAATCATTTTTCGGGTCCGACACGCCCTATGACACGCCCGTGTCACAGGCCATGTCACAGTAAGTGGTGTACATGTCACAGTAAGTGGCCATGTCACAGTAAGTGGCCATGTCACAGACCTAATCAAGAGGACTTACTCGAGAGAAAACCAACTACTCGAGTACTCGGATTGGACATGCCCGTGTCACAGGGATGACACGCCCATGGAACCCCCGCTTACTCGAGTACTTTTCCACCTACTCGAGAGAAAAGTGATGACCACTCGACACAGCAGAACACCCCCTGTGATACGCCCATGTCACAGGCCGTGTACCCTATACTCGACGAATGTCGAGAGTAGTTCGTCGACCAAAGAACTCGAGGGTCGACATGTGAGGTCATGCCCTAGGTCACGCCCGTGACAAGGGGCGTGTTCCTCCCGAACACTTCATCGATTGTATTTTTCGTCGAACTCACGACAGCTCCGCACCCGAGCAGGACACGCCCTGGGACATGCCTGTGTCCCAGGCCGTGTCACCCAAATATTTAACTGCTGAAAAATTGGGCTGTTACACCTTCACTCTAGGATTCTTCAAGGACAACAAACCACTATCAGTCAAGAAGTTCCTGGTCTGTTAAAATCAAGGTTGAAGAAAGAAGACCTACACCCTGAAGCAAAACTCCAATCTTCCTGAACAACTCAATATCTCAAGGGGAGCTTTGACAACATCAAGATCCACTTGTCTTCTCAGGTGATTTGAGAAAGCGAAGACACCATAACTCTCTCACCCCCTCACTGTACAAAGGGTTCTTTAAGTCCCTTCAAAAGTTATTCCTTGGTTGCAAGTCTCCTGATCAAAATACTTGGGTAGGTTTTTGAGCACCTGATCAAAAACTCATTGGTGGCAGTCACCTGATTAAAACCTGTTAGTGGATTCCTACCAGGGTGGTAGAAGAGTGGATGTACCCAGGTTGGGGAACCACTATAAAGTTCTTGTGTTGTCTGGTTGCCCTCTTCCTTTTTGTTCTTGATGTGCCTGTGTTAGTTTAGTTTTACTGTGCCTGTGTTAGTTTAGTCTTACTGTGACTGTGATAGTTTTATTGTGGCTGTGTTGGATTAGTTTTTCTTAGATTGCTCTCTTGCTTACATTGAATATTAGTTGGTTTGTTCTGAAGAATTTATAAACAACAATAGTTTTCAAGATACTCTATTCACCCCCCCCCCCCCGCTCTAGAGTATATCAGGTCTAACCCTCACTTTCAATTGCTATCAGAGCAGTTTCCTTTGGTTGTACAAGCTAACCCTTGAGCCAAAAGATCTTGTGTTAGATCTAATCTTTTATTTTCCTAAGGATTATTTTCACAGCATGGCACAGAACAAGGATTATGCAAGCACCAGACCTCCAGTGTGCAACTTGAATAAGTTTGCCATCTGGAAGGCAAGAATTAAGCTTTATATGAATTCCATTGATGAGGATATCTATAATTCCATTTTGACGGGTCCTCCTCAACCATCTTCATCTACCTCAGCATCAAGCACACATGTTGTTCCACCACCTGAGTGGGCAGATGCTCAGAAGAAGGCCAATATTGCTTATGCAAAGGAAATGAACATTCTACCTCAGACAATGTCTGATGACATCTTCCAGAAGTTGGCTGAATGCACATCAGCCAAGGATATTTGGGACTCTCTTAACCAGATGGTGGCTGGTTCTGCTGATGAGAGGAAAGATAGAAGATCAACTCTCATATCCAAGTATGAGAACTTCAAGAAGGATGGGTCTGAATTTGTTGCTGACATGTACAACAGATTGAGCTCAATAATCAATGAGCTGAAGACCTTAGACAAGGACATCACCCTTACTGAAGTGAATGATAAAGTCCTCATGTGCTTCCCAAGCTCATGGTATTCCAGGATCTGGCAAATCAAGGAGGCCAGGACTTTGAATGAGATTTCCACAGAATCTCTATTAGGAAAGCTCAAGTCTTATGAGTAGTTGATAAAGTCTAGAGAAGCAGCAAAACAAAGGACAACTCCACCTGCAAGAAAGGAGCAAACATATCATTTAAGGCTACTGAAGAGATTGAAGCTGCAACAGTTAATGAAGAACTAATGAGTCTCTTTGCCAAGAGATTCTACAAAATAGCAAGAAAAGATTTCAGGAGAAAGGCATCCAGGCAGGATGATAAGCCCAGGTATGATAAAACTCCTACTAAAGAAGTAGTTTGTCTTGGGTACAGGAAACCTGGACACTTTATCTCAGAGTGTCCAAAGAATTAGAAGAAAGAAAGAAGAAGAGAGGACTTCAGAAGACAACAATACAGCAGGCCTTCCTCGAGCAAATAGAAAGGAAAGGAGAAGGGCTTTGTTGCTGATACCTGTAGTGACACAGAAGATGAATCCACATCTTTCAGTTCCAGTGAAGTGGAAGAAGAGGCAAAGGCCAGAGAAGTCTGCCTCATGGACATCAATGCCTCTAGCAGCCCATCAAATGATCAAGAAGTATCTGATAATGAAGAGGCTTCAGAATCAGAAACTGATCAGATATTATCCTTATTTGATTATAATTCTGATAGTTTCAAAACTGAATTTAAAACCATGTGTATTGATTTAATTAACTCTGAAAAAGAAATCAAAATACTTAGGGAAAGACTCACTAATCAAGAAAATGTGATTTTTGAATCTACTAAATTAAAAGATTAACTAATCCTAGATAATGAACAAATTATATCTTTAAAATATTAACTAACTGAGGTAAGAAAACTTGAAGAATCCCTGAATGAGAGAAGCATCAAGTTTATGGACATCACTAGCACAGTTAATGCCAAACGTAATGGTAAGCTGGGCCTAGGTGCTTCATCAAGCCTACCTCCACTCATTCAAAAAAACATATTAACCACCCCAATAAAATTTGTTTCTGAAAAAGGTAAGGAGAAAATAGAAAATAACAATCTTAATCATACTGAAATTACACAAAAGAATAAGAAAAGAAGAAAGAATAAGACAAATAATAACCAGAACAATGTTTAACAGTTTTCGTCGAACTCCGATCGACGAAACATGTACAGTTCGTCGAACTCAAGTCAACGAACTCCGAACGCAGATCTATATTATAATAATTCATTGAACTTCAATCGACGAAACCAGTGTGGTTCGTCGACCAGAGATCGACGATTTTGTGGCTCAAAAAATGACTTCTATCATTCTCTGAGTGGAGTTCGACGAACTCATCCCAATTCGTCGAACACAGTTCGACGAACTCACCAGAATTCGTCGAACACAGATCAACTTAATAGAAATTTAAATTTCTCTAAAACTTATAATCAGCCAAGAATATTCAGTAATCAGTTTAATCAGTGGATAATTCCTCCTAGAATATATCACCCCTTAGGGTATAAAAGCCAGCCTGAATACTCTTACATTTCAAGTGTTTCTTATGAAAAGAAACAAGGACATAAGGTGACCTGAGTCAAGAACATCGAACTTATTTCCTTGGAGGTGAAGAACTATCCTATCACTCAAAATAAGTGGTATCTGGATAGTGGGTGCTCAAAGCACATGACTGGATGCAAGGACAGCCTAATCAACTTCAAGGCAAAACTCAGTCCAAAAGTGATCTTTGGAGATTCCAGCTTTGGACAAACTGAAGGCTATGGAGACTTCAGCAGTGGAGCTGTCACATTCAGAAAAGTGTCATATGTGAACGGTCTCAAACATAACCTTATATCCATAAGTTAGTTATGTGATGTAGGTTATCAGGTTTGCTTTAATAATTCCAAATGTGTTATTTCTTAAAATAATCAAACTGTTTTAACAGGCTGTAGACAAGGGAACATATACCTAGTAAACTTTAACTCTGCTAACTCAGAACTATGCTTATTCAATTAAATTAGTAATAACAATATTCTCTGGCATAAAAGACTAGGTCATGTTAACCTTAATAATATATCTAAGCTATCTAGGGACAACCTTGTCAGAGGATTGCCTTTTGACCCCTATAAGAAGGAAAGCCTATGCAAGGCTTTTCAAGAAGACAGGCAAACTAAAAATAGTTTTAAGTCAATTAATAAGAGTGACTCACCTAAGATTCTATACTTTCTACATATGGATCTCTTTGGACCTATTACTGTACAAAACTTAGGAGGGAAGTCTTACAATCTAGTCATTGTAGATGACTTCTCTAGATTCTCTTTGGTGTTCTTCTTGAGATACAAGTCAGATAACTTCAAAGTCCTTACAAATTTTCTTAAGGGCATAAGGATTGTGTATTATACTCCAGTTGCATTGATCAGAAGTGATCATGGTACTAAGTTTGAATCTCTTCCCATGCAAAGATTATATGAGGAGGAAGGTATCAGGCATTGTTTCTCTGCTCTCAGAACTCCTCAACAAAATGGGGTAGCAGAAAGGAAAAACAGAACCCTCATTGAATCTGCAGGAGCATTGCTTGCAGATGCATACATGCCCCTATCCTTTTGGGCAGAGGCTTTGAGCACAACAAACTATGTGCTGAATTGAAGTGTGATACAAAACTTAAGATTAAGACTCCCTATGAATTACTCAAAGGGAAGAAACCTAAAATTTATTACTTTAGAATCTTTGGGTGTAGATGTGATGTGCCCGCGAACAGACTCTTACTGTGGTTGGTTCGGTGAGTCGATCGCCGCGGGCTTGCTCGGGTAGGCAAGTGCACCTATCGCAAGTAGTACTCGATATTCGGGGGAATACCGAGGTCGTATTGTTCTCGGGGTCGCGTTGACTATTCTTACTCCTCCGGGAGGACTATTATTTTACTGAAAATAAGGTGGATTTTTTTACTTAATAAAAAGGCGGAAAAGCAAAGGAGCGAAAAAACGATTTATAAAATATTCGATGAAGGGTTAACGCTCGGCATCGAATCGGATTAAGACTAAAATAATTTTTAATAATAAAAAGACTTAGTTTTCAAATTAATAATAAGGCAACTTGGCCGTGGAGGTTCCACAAATGTGAGCGCACTTATCTCTAGGAATATTGCTCACCTGAACGTTAAGACTATTCGACCGAACGTTAGTCCGACGAAGGATTCCTCTTAACGCCCGCTTTACGCTAAGAACCCCGCTATTGGGTGGGGAACCCAATCCGGTAGAATTACGCTAGTCCTCTCTCGAGGGGGTGCACGCAACTCTATTTACCCAGGGGTGATCGGTCCATATGCACGGCCTCTCGGCTAGCTAGCATATGGACTACGGAAATAGGGCCCACACATCGATTATGTGGTCCTACGCGTCGTAAACCCGGGGTAAACCCTAAGTGCTTAAATTAAAATGAAAAAAAGAACTTTAATTATTATAAATCATTTCAAATGTCCCAATGCTCTTCGATGCCGAGGCTAATAGCGATTAGCCACACATCGGTATGGGGACGGCTTATAATTTAGTGAGGCGCGAGTTCGAAATTAAACACTAAACGATTATAAGAAAGAGACAAAAGAAAAATAACAATATTTAGAGAGCTAAAAAGTTAACTAAACGAGAACTCACGCACACTCCAAATTATAAATTAAACAAAAGCTAAGTTACACATGAATGAAATTTGCATAATTTAAATTTGCGAGTCCCACTCAAACGAGTGGGGGCGGTAAATAAAGGCTGAAAATTGCAAGTCCTACTCAAACGAGTAGGACTGAAATGAAAGCGAGTCCTACTCAAACGAGTAGGAGAAAATAAATGCGATTACAGGGCTAAAAAGTCCGGCCATTTAACTCAAGTGAGTAGGCGGAAAAAATAAAGAAAGTAAAATTGCAAGTCCTACTCAAACGAGTAGGGCTGAAATAAAGTCCGGCCATTTAAACTCAAGTGAGTAGGCGGAAAAATAAAGAAAGAAAAATTACAAGTCCTACTCGAACGAGTAGGACTGAAAATGAAAACGATGCGCCATTTAACTCTTAACGAGTAGGCGGAAATAAATGCACACGAACACACACACTCCATATGAAATTCAGGAAAGCAATAAAATTATACACCTACACTCACACACTCTACATAATTTGAATCAAAGCATTAAAAGGAAAGCATTAAAACAAAGCATGAAAATTTAACACCTACACTCACACACTCTACACAATTTAAATCAAAGCATAAAAATTATACACCTACACTCACACACACTTCATGAAAAATCAAAGTTACCTAAAAATTAAAATTTTAACTATTTCAAGCATAGGTTTTGCCAAAAACAAATAAAAAGAAGAAATTTAAATTTTTAGAAGACAAAAGTTTTTCAAAACAAATTAAAAACCAAAGTTTTTGGAAAACAAAAATTTCAACATTTTCATTCCTAGGATTTCATAAAAGAGCTAAAAAAGTTGAAATAAAAGTGAAAGAAGAAAAAAAAGTTTTCATTCCAAAATGAAGCTAAGTAAAAAAAAAACAAAGGAAACTATAGCTCTTTTACACACTCATAAGAGTGAAGATGTTGAAGAAGATAAGAAAAAAAAAGAAAAACCTAATTCATCATTTCATCATTTTCAAACAAAACCTAACTTGAAAAATCAAAGGCATGTAAAGAGGAAATCCTAACCTAAGCATGAAAACAAGTAAAAAAAAAGTAAAGTAAGCATGTTACACTCATACACACACACACACTTTTCATAAATGAAGAACAAGTGAAGAACAAGTGAAGAACAAGGATAAAACCAAGGATAAAAAGGGGAAAGAAAGTGGGCACAAGTTTCATTCCAAAGCTAAGTAAGAACAGAAAATCTAACATTTTATTGAATTTTAGGAACTATTACAAGCTATTACAAGGGTTAAAGCTAAGACAAAACAAGAAATGAAATAAAAAAGGGAGAAATCTCCTTACATAGCCTTGAAAATCACGGATGCAGCCCACAAAAATACACTAAATTGGCCCAAAAATCTGAACCCTTGGACCTTACAGAACTGGGCTATTTATAGGAAAAAATTTCTAAGTACACGCCCTCGGTCACGGGCGTGACATGGGGGCGTGACAGTACTATTCATGAAGGCGGCTGGCGATTGGACAGCAAAGTTGACTTCGGGCTGAGTTCGAAGCAGTCACGCCCCAGGTCACGGGCGTGACCTAGGGCGTGTCGGGGAGGTAGAACCGGGCGCGGGTTGCGTCAAATGTCCTCGGCAGCATCTTGTCGGGCCAACTGGAAAGGTCACGCCCCATGTCACGGGCGTGACTATGGGCGTGACAGTCGGGTCGACACTCGACGAATGTCGAGCGGAAAGTGTCGAGTGGAAATCGTTGAGCTGAAATTGGGTCACGCCCCAGGTCACGGGCGTGACACTGGGCGTGACAGTTGGTGTCGACACTCGACGATCGTCGAGTGGAATTCGTCGAGAGGAGCGGACACGGGCTTGGGTCACGCCCCGTGTCGGGTGACACGGGCGTGTCGCCAGGCGTGTCAAGCCTTTTCTTCAGAAATTTTCCGATTCCACGGGAAATGCACAGTCACGGCTCGGTCACGGGCGTGACCCATGTGTCACGGGCGTGTACTTCCCAAAATTTGGCAGATTTTGGAATTTTTCTGAAAATCAAAATAAAACAAGTTAGGAGAAAATTTACAAGAATAGGAACATTTTATTGAACAAAAATAAGTAAAAATGACGAAAATAAATGAAAATGACTAAATTAATGTGCATAAAAATACGCATATTTACAGTTCATCAAATACCCCCATACTTAGGCTTTTGCTATTCCAGAGCAAAAGTTTGAGGTGAATCTATAAGGAATAAAAAAAAACTCTAAGTTTTGGCTATCACTTAATTAATTATAAGAGAGATCGAAATAAATATACGGGGTGTAAGAGTTAAGTCCTTAAATTATGTAGATGATTTAAATAGCGCAAAAGTTTTGGCCAAAAGACTTCTTGATGTAATCAAATAGAAGGCAACATTTGTAATGGTTAGATTAACGAAAATAGTTTGGAATTATAAGAATTCTAGCTTATACGAGTGCTATCGGAAATAATACAATTTACTAATTATGCTCTCAAAAAGATTTTTGAATTAATTCTAGAATCGTGTAATTGGCTAAGGGGGTAGTGTGGTTTATGAAGAGGGTTTTGATATTTGAGGTGAGGTAATTTTTTCTCGAACCTCCATTTTTTTTTTGGATTTATTAGGAAAACGAAATCTTATTTTCCTAATATGATTTTTGTTTTTCAACTTCATAATAATTAACCCAATGTATATTTGTGGGAGTAATGAATTTTATCCTCTTACTCCCTATATAATCTTTTAAAATTATTGGGTGCCTATGTTTACGGAACGAAATCTTGTTCCCATTGACATAAGATCTTTTAAGGATAAAATTTTTCATGCCAAGTAGGTCATGAAAAGTGAGGGGAGAAAGGAAAACTAGATTGTAATCCTAAAAATTTTTGAGAGCAACCTTAATAATTTGTACGTTCCAATTTTTTCAGAAAGCTAAAAGTAAGTATAATTGAATTCTATAGTCGTTATTTTCTAACATAATATACGTGCTCCTATTAATGAAAAATTAGAAGTAGTGCCTAAAACGAGTCCGCTAGTTTTAACAAAGCATAAAGAATTCTTTAAAACTTAACCCCGGCTATTTAAATGTTTCAATCGATAATTAACAAACGGGTAGCAAACAGAGAATTAATAGTATTCACATATAAATAAACTCAGAACAGAATTTTTGGATAGCAGAAAAGTTAAGTATGGAATATTGAATTTATTTGTTGCAAAATATTTTTTTGTTTTTTTTTGATTTTTATAGTTTTTGTTATCATTTTTTTTTTGTTTGTTTTTCATTTATTATCTTTTTTTTTGTATTTTTGTTTTTCTCAATTTTGTTGAACTTTTTTTTTTTGAACTATTTGAGGAAGTTTTTTTTTTTGTATTTTTTAAGAGAATTTTCATAATATGTACAAAAATAAGGGAGAAAAAGAAAGAGGTTTGTACAAGAATGAGGAAGGGGGAGAGAGAAAAAAAACAAAAAATATATACAAAGTGAAACTAAACAAAATAATAAGTAAAAAAAAATTTGGATTTTTGTTTTTTTCATTTAAATTTTTTTTTTGGTTTTTCATTTAAAAGTTTTTTTTTTGTTTCATTTTAAGATGTTTTTTAATTTTTTTGTTTTTGTTTTGTTGTTATATGTATTTTTTTGTATTTTTCTTTTTGAAATGCAGAAAAAAAATGAAGTGCAGAAAATAAAGCACGAAAATACCCCCATACTTAAGTCCAACATTGTCCCCAATGTTGTATCGTAAGTATGCGGAACAGAAAAGAAAGACAATATGTACAAAGAAAAGAAAAGGGAAGGGGGTAGAAGCTTCCCTGAAACGCGGAGGGGGAGGCCGATCAGAAACCCTGCGTTTATTAGAAAAAATAACAAAGATAATAAGGAAAGAGCGAAAAAGATAAGCGAGGGGTGCCTCCCAGGAGCGCTTTGTTTATAGTCGTGTAGCTTGACTTATTTTGGCGGATTTATAAATCTAGGAGGGTTATGGTTTCGTAATGCTCGATCACTGGGTCGCCCGCGATGTATAACTTAAGCCGATGACCGTTTACTTTGAACGAACCTCTTTTCGGGTGGGAGACGAGTACGGTCCCATATGGAAAGACTTCTTCAACTAAGAAGGGACCGGACCATCTAGATTTTAGTTTACCTGGAAAAAGCTTAAGGCGTGAATTGTAAAGAAGGACAAGATCGCCCGGAGAAAATATTTTTGGGGACTTTAAATGTTGATCGTGATATAACTTAGAGCGCTCCTTATAGAATTTATTGCTCTCGTAAGCGTTCGCACGCCATTCATCGAGCTCATTTAGTTGCACTTTTCTATTCTGAGCGGCTAAGTTGGAGTCGAGGTTTAAGAGTTTTAAAGCCCAAAGTGCGCGATGTTCTAATTCTACGGGTAAATGGCACGCTTTGCCGTAGACTAACCGGAACGGCGTACATCCGATAGCGGTTTTGTATGCCGTCCGATACGCCCACAACGCATCGTCGAGTTTAACGGACCAATCTTTCCTATTTAGCGAAACGATTTTTTCTAAAATTCGCTTAATCTCTCGATTTACTACCTCGACTTGGCCACTTGTTTGCGGGTGGTAGGGGGTGGCAAGCTTGTGCGTGACTCCGTATTTAGCTAACGTCTTAGCCATAAGAGCGTTACAGAAATGCGTTCCCCTATCACTAACAATTGCGCGAGGCGTGCCGAAGCGAGAAAATAATTTTTTAAGAAATGTAACGACGACTCGCGCATCGTTGGTGGGGAGAGCTTGCGCTTCCGCCCACCTCGATACGTAGTCAACCGCCACTAAAATATACATATTTTTGAAAGACGGAGGTAGGGGGCCAACAAAATCTATGCCCCACAAATCGAAGACTTCGCACTCTAAAAACATGTTTTGGGGCATCTCGTCGCGACGAGAGATGTTACCCGACCGCTGACAGCAATCGCATGCGCGCACAAAATTATGCGCATCTTTGAAGAGAGTGGGCCAAAAGTAGCCCGCCTCTAGCGCCTTCCGAGCGGTCCGGTTGGCTTGATAATGCCCACCGGCTGGACCCTCGTGGCAGTGCTTAAGAATTTGTAAGCACTCCACACCCGCAACGCATCTTCGGACCGCTTGGTCCGCGCAGATACGAAAAAGAAATGGGTCCTCCCAGAAGAAATTTTTCAAGTCAGAAAAGAATTTCTTCTTTTGGTGACCGGAAAATTCTTTTGGAAGGACCCGCGCTACTAAAAAATTTGCAAAATCTGCGAACCAAGGCGAAGATGACGAAGATTTATTAATGTCAAGAAGGCGTTCCTCGGGGAATCTGTCATTTATTTCAGATTCGACGAGCGCTTCCGCACCCGGATTTTCTAAACGGGAGAGGTGGTCCGCCGCTAGATTTTCCGCTCCCCGCTTATCTCGGATCTCCAAATCAAACTCTTGTAGGAGGAGAATCCATCGAAGAAGGCGGGGCTTCGCATCATTTTTAGCTAATAAATATTTAAGCGCGGAGTGATCGGTAAAAACGATAACTTTAGATAGCGTTATATACGAGCGAAACTTATCGAAAGCGAAAACGACGACTAAGAGTTCCTTTTCCGTTGTCGTGTAATTTATTTGTGCGGAAGTGAGCGTCTTGCTAGCGTAATAAATAGGATGAAAATGTTTTTCTACGCGTTGGCCAAGAACGGCACCTAAGGCAATATCACTAGCGTCGCACATTATTTCGAACGGAAGGGACCAATTAGGGGCCACTAAAATTGGTGAAGAGATAAGTTTTTGTTTTATTAAATTAAAGGTGGACTCGCATTCGCTACTAAAGATGAAGCGTGATTCCTTTTCAAAGAGGTGAGTTAGCGGCTTTGTTATTTTTGAAAAGTCTTGAATAAAGCGTCGATAAAAGCCCGCATGGCCTAAGAAACTCCTAATAGATTTTACGTTTGTTGGATGTGGAAGTTTTTCTATAATTTCTATTTTGGCCTTATCCACCTCTATCCCCTTAGACGAAATCATATGGCCGAGGACCAAACCTCCTCGAACCATAAAGTTGCATTTTTCCCAATTTAGAACAAGGCTTGTGTCCTCGCACCGTTGAAGGACACGATCTAAATTATGAAGGCAATCGGGAAAAGAGCGTCCGAAAACAGAAAAGTCATCCATAAAGACTTCCATAATGTCTTCTACTAGCTCGCCAAAGATTGCTAGCATACATCTTTGGAATGTAGCTGGCGCGTTGCAGAGTCCAAATGGCATTCTTCGATAGGCGAAGGTGCCAAACGGGCAAGTAAAAGTTGTTTTCTCTTGATCATCGGGGGAAATGGGGATTTGGAAAAACCCCGATAAACCATCAAGAAAACAATAATACGGATGACCGGATAAACGCTCTAAAATCTGGTCTAGAAATAGCAGAGGGAAATGGTCCTTGCGGGTGGCGTCGTTAAGTTTCCTATAGTCGATGCACACTCGCCAACCCGTAACAGTACGAGTTGGGACAAGCTCGTTATGCTCATTCGCCACTACGGTAAGACCGCCCTTCTTGGGCACGACATGCACGGGACTAACCCATGCACTGTCCGAAATAGGGTAGATAATCCCCGCATCTAATAACTTAATGATTTCGGCTTTAACGACGTCTTTCATGTTTGGGTTAAGACGACGCTGCGGCTGAATCGTTTTGCGACAATTATCGTTTAGGAAAATCTTATGGGTGCAAAAGGAGGGGCTAATCCCCTTTAGGTCAGAGATTTGCCACGCAATTGCGTGGCGATGTTTAAATAAAACTTCCAATAAATCGGAAGTCTCTGAATCACTCAAGTCCGAAGAAATGATAACGGGGAGCGTATCACCTTTTCCCAAAAAAGCGTACTTGAGCGAGGCGGGTAAGGGTTTGAGGTCTAGGATGGGCGGTTCTTCTAGGGAGGTTTTAATTCCTATGTCTTTCTTACCAATTGGTTCGAAAGGCAAGTCTATAGACGTATCCTCATCGCAGTTAAAATTTTCGAGCGCATAAATATCGTCATTTAAAAATACGGACTCGAAAATGGGAGAAGAACGATCTCCGAAAAAGGTATCTAAAGAATAGCAGAAATCGTCGCTCGATGACAAATTGTCCATCGAGGGATTAATAGAGAAAGTAACTTGGTCATCGCCTACTCGGAGGAGAAGGCTACCATTACTAACATCTATTAGTGCGCGGGAGGTGGCGAGAAAAGGGCGACCGAGTATTATTGGTACCTCGGCGTCCTCCTCGATATCTAAGATGACGAAGTCTACCGGGAAGGTAAACTTGTCGACTCGGACAAGGACGTCCTCCACTACCCCGATAGGGAACTTAACCGAGCGATCCGCTAATTGGATGCGCATATTCGTAGGACTAGGAGTACCCAAACCTAAACGCGAAAAGAGCGAGAACGGCATCAAATTAATGCTAGCCCCTAAATCAGCTAAGGCGTACTTTACTAATATATCGCCAAAAAGGCACGGGATGGAAAACCGTCCCGGGTCGTTTTGTTTTGCGGGCAATTTATTAGTAAGGGCCGCCGAGCAGACAGCGTTGAGAGATACATGAGAAATATCCTCTAATTTGCGTTTATTAGAAAGTAGTTCTTTTAAAAATTTCGCATATTTGGGCATTTGCGAGATAGCCTCGCAAAAAGGAACATTAATGTGAATTTGTTTTAATAATAAAATAAATTTTTCATATTGCGCGTCCTTACGCTCGTTTTCTAACTTATGCGGATACGGAAGAGCCTTGTTTAAAATAATTTTTTCTTTTATAATAGGTAAAGGCGGCGTGAGCGAAGAAAGAGGAAGAGGGGTCGGAGGTGAAATATGTACCTGAGGGTCGGTCCGTTTTGGATCGACCACCTCCTTTCCGCTACGGAGGGTTATAGCGTTGGCGTTCTCCCGCGGATTGGGCTCCGTGTTTCCCGGCAGTGCCCCGAGCGCGCGCTCGGACATCATCCTCGCCAGCTGTCCAACCTGTTGTTCGAGTGTTTTTAGCGATCCGGTGATGTTCCGGATATTTGACTCGTTGGACGCAATATACTTCGAAAAATTTTCCTCCATCGGGGAGGGTTTCGGAAGAGGAGGGGGAGGAAGAAATCCGGGCGCATAAGAAATAGGGGGGCGCTGAGCATTATTCGGGTTGCTCCACGAGAAGTTGGGGTGATTCCTCCAACCCGGATTATAGTTATTACTATAAGGGTTGTTGTTGGGGTTGAAGGGAGGACGACCCGAATTTCCCATGAAGTCCACGAACTCTTCAGCTACGCAGACGTTGGGGGGAATAAAACAAGGCGGAGTGGAGGAGGCAGCAGACATCTCCGCCACCTGCTTTGTTAACCTTTCAACTTGAAGGGTCAAGAGAGCAGTGGCATCCACTTCAAAAAGACCAGCCGCCGGCTTTGGCCGTCCCCGCGGGACGTTCCATTGATAGGCGTTCATAGCCATCTCTTCGAATAAAGCCTGGGCGGCCTCGGGGGTTTTGTTGTTAAGCGTTCCCCCGGCAGCCGCGTCAATCATTTGACGCGTCTGAAAATTCAGCCCATTATAAAAAATTTGAACTTGCAACCACGTTGGCAGCGCGTGGTGCGGGCAACGGCGGAGGAATTCCTTAAATCGTTCCCAAGTCTCGTATAGAGACTCAGGATCGTTCTGCACAAACGAAGAAATGTCCGCCCGCAACTTTGCAGTTTTGGCGGGCGGAAAGTACTTCGTTAGGAACCGTTCCGTCAACTCAGCCCACGTGGTGATACATCCTCGCGGGAGGGCATTCAACCACGCCTTGGCTTTGGACTTAAGGGAAAAAGGAAATAAGCGCAAACGAATGGCGTCATCAGTGACGCCATTGATCTTGAAGGTGTCGCATATCTCCAAGAAATTGGACAAGTGGACATTCGGGTCCTCATCCGGCAGTCCATCGAACTGCACGGCGTTTTGGACCATTTGAATGACACTTGACTTTATTTCAAAATTATTATTGGCCACCGCAGGGCGAACAATACTCGACCCTGAATCATCCAGGTTAGGCCGGGCGTAATAAGACATAGTACGCTCGGCCGCCGGGGGAAGGTTAGGGGCGGCCATAACTACAACAGTGGGTTCTCCGATAGATTCCTCGGGATCTAAAGAAGGATTTCGGCGATGAGATCGGATACGCGCAAGAGAGCGTTCGATCTCAGGGTCGAAGTCTAAATCTTCAGACTCTGAGGGTTGTCCTCGGGTCATACACCCAAACAAAAATAAAACAAAAATAAACCTTTTTTTTTGTTTTTAAAATAAAGTTTTTAGTTTTTTTTTTATAGAAAATAAGTAAAATTAATAGACTCCGGAATTCGAAATAGCAACTCGAAAAGAGAGTCCCCGGCAACGGCGCCAAAAACTTGATGTGCCCGCGAACAGACTCTTACTGTGGTTTGTTCGGTGAGTCGATCGCCGCGGGCTTGCTCGGGTAGGCAAGTGCACCTATCGCAAGTAGTACTCGATATTCGGGGGAATACCGAGGTCGTATTGTTCTCGGGGTCGCGTTGACTATTCTTACTCCTCCGGGAGGACTATTATTTTACTGAAAATAAGGTGGATTTTTTTTACTTAATAAAAAGGCGGAAAAGCAAAGGAGCGAAAAAACGATTTATAAAATATTCGATGAAGGGTTAACGCTCGGCATCGAATCGGATTAAGACTAAAATAATTTTTAATAATAAAAAGACTTAGTTTTCAAATTAATAATAAGGCAACTTGGCCGTGGAGGTTCCACAAATGTGAGCGCACTTATCTCTAGGAATATTGCTCACCTGAACGTTAAGACTATTCGACCGAACGTTAGTCCGACGAAGGATTCCTCTTAACGCCCGCTTTACGCTAAGAACCCCGCTATTGGGTGGGGAACCCAATCCGGTAGAATTACGCTAGTCCTCTCTCGAGGGGGTGCACGCAACTCTATTTACCCAGGGGTGATCGGTCCATATGCACGGCCTCTCGGCTAGCTAGCATATGGACTACGGAAATAGGGCCCACACATCGATTATGTGGTCCTACGCGTCGTAAACCCGGGGTAAACCCTAAGTGCTTAAATTAAAATGAAAAAAAGAACTTTAATTATTATAAATCATTTCAAATGTCCCAATGCTCTTCGATGCCGAGGCTAATAGCGATTAGCCACACATCGGTATGGGGACGGCTTATAATTTAGTGAGGCGCGAGTTCGAAATTAAACACTAAACGATTATAAGAAAGAGACAAAAGAAAAATAACAATATTTAGAGAGCTAAAAAGTTAACTAAACGAGAACTCACGCACACTCCAAATTATAAATTAAACAAAAGCTAAGTTACACATGAATGAAATTTGCATAATTTAAATTTGCGAGTCCCACTCAAACGAGTGGGGGCGGTAAATAAAGGCTGAAAATTGCAAGTCCTACTCAAACGAGTAGGACTGAAATGAAAGCGAGTCCTACTCAAACGAGTAGGAAAAAATAAATGCGATTACATGGCTAAAAAGTCCGGCCATTTAACTCAAGTGAGTAGGCGGAAAAAATAAAGAAAGTAAAATTGCAAGTCCTACTCAAACGAGTAGGACTGAAATAAAGTCCGGCCATTTAAACTCAAGTGAGTAGGCGGAAAAATAAAGAAAGAAAAATTACAAGTCCTACTCGAACGAGTAGGACTGAAAATGAAAACGATGCGCCATTTAACTCTTAACGAGTAGGCGGAAATAAATGCACACGAACACACACACTCCATATGAAATTCAGGAAAGCAATAAAATTATACACCTACACTCACACACTCTACATAATTTGAATCAAAGCATTAAAAGGAAAGCATTAAAACAAAGCATGAAAATTTAACACCTACACTCACACACTCTACACAATTTAAATCAAAGCATAAAAATTATACACCTACACTCACACACACTTCATGAAAAATCAAAGTTACCTAAAAATTAAAATTTTAACTATTTCAAGCATAGGTTTTGCCAAAAACAAATAAAAAGAAGAAATTTAAATTTTTAGAAGACAAAAGTTTTTCAAAACAAATTAAAAACCAAAGTTTTTGAAAAACAAAAATTTCAACATTTTCATTCCTAGGATTTCATAAAAGAGCTAAAAAAGTTGAAATAAAAGTGAAAGAAGAAAAAAAGTTTTCATTCCAAAATGAAGCTAAGTAAAAAAAAAACAAAGGAAACTATAGCTCTTTTACACACTCATAAGAGTGAAGATGTTGAAGAAGATAAGAAAAAAAAAGAAAAACCTAATTCATCATTTCATCATTTTCAAACAAAACCTAACTTGAAAAATCAAAGGCATGTAAAGAGGAAATCCTAACCTAAGCATGAAAACAAGTAAAAAAAAAGTAAAGTAAGCATGTTACACTCATACACACACACACACTTTTCATAAATGAAGAACAAGTGAAGAACAAGTGAAGAACAAGGATAAAACCAAGGATAAAAAGGGGAAAGAAAGTGGGCACAAGTTTCATTCCAAAGCTAAGTAAGAAGAGAAAATCTAACATTTTATTGAATTTTAGGAACTATTACAAGCTATTACAAGGGTTAAAGCTAAGACAAAACAAGAAATGAAATAAAAAAGGGAGAAATCTCCTTACATAGCCTTGAAAATCACGGATGCAGCCCACAAAAATACACTAAATTGGCCCAAAAATCTGAACCCTTGGACCTTACAGAACTGGGCTATTTATAGGAAAAAATTTCTAAGTACACGCCCTCGGTCACGGGCGTGACATGGGGGCGTGACAGTACTATTCATGAAGGCGGCTGGCGATTGGACAGCAAAGTTGACTTCGGGCTGAGTTCGAAGCAGTCACGCCCCAGGTCACGGGCGTGACCTGCCCCAGGTCACGGGCGTGACCTAGGGCGTGTCGGGGAGGTAGAACCGGGCGCGGGTTGCGTCAAATGTCCTCGGCAGCATCTTGTCGGGCCAGCTGGAAAGGTCACGCCCCATGTCACGGGCGTGACTATGGGCGTGACAGTCGGGTCGACACTCGACGAATGTCGAGCGGAAAGTGTCGAGTGGAAATCGTTGAGCTGAAATTGGGTCACGCCCCAGGTCACGGGCGTGACACTGGGCGTGACAGTTGGTGTCGACACTCGACGATCGTCGAGTGGAATTCGTCGAGAGGAGCGGACACGGGCTTGGGTCACGCCCCGTGTCGGGTGACACGGGCGTGTCGCCAGGCGTGTCAAGCCTTTTCTTCAGAAATTTTCCGATTCCACAGGAAATGAACAGTCACGGCTCGGTCACGGGCGTGACCCATGTGTCACGGGCGTGTACTTCCCAAAATTTGGCAGATTTTGGAATTTTTCTGAAAATCAAAATAAAACAAGTTAGGAGAAAATTTACAAGAATAGGAACATTTTATTGAACAAAAATAAGTAAAAATGACGAAAATAAATGAAAATGACTAAATTAATGTGCATAAAAATACGCATATTTACAGTTCATCAAGATGTTTCATTCAAAACAATGATAAGAAACACATTAGAAAATTTGAAGCTAAAGCTACAGAGGGAAGTTTTCTAGTATATTCCCAAGTTAGAAAGGCTTATAGGGTTTTCAATAAATCATCATTAAAAATGGAAGAGTCTGTACATGTTTCTTTATATTACAAGGAGAAGGACTCTTCTACCTCAGATCTTTTGTAGTTACCTCACTTGTGTGAGAAATTGGAAGAATTAAACCTTACTCAAAAGGTCATATCTCATTCTCCTCAACAAGCTGATGAAGATAGTGAAGATGAACTTTTGGAACTAGCTGAACCTACTCCAATAGCAGACATTATTCCACAAGAGGAATTAACTTCAAATGTTGTTGCTGAACTAACTCCACCCACTGACTTTGTCAGACTAAGAGATCACCCTAAATCTCAAGTGATTGGAGACATGGTAGTAGGTGTATAGATAAGGCATCAACTCAACCAAGATGTGACGCATGCCTGTTTCCTATCTCAATTTGAGCCTCAATACATAAATGATGCTGAGCAAGATCCCCACTAGATCATTGCAATGCAAGAGGAGCTCAATCAATTTGAGAGATGCAGAGTTTGGGACTTGGTTCCTAGACCCAAACACTACCCAGTCATTGGAACCAAGTAGGTATTCAGAAATAAACTTGATGCCCAAGGTGTTATAGTCAGGAATAAGGCAAGACTGGTTGCTCAAGGTTATAGGCAAGAGGAAGGGATTGACTATTACCAAACTTTTGCACCATTTGCAAGGCTGGAAGCAATCAGGATTTTCATCGCTTATGTTGTATACAAGAAGTTTAAAGTCTATCAAATGGTTGTCAAGAGTGCCTTTCTGAATAAAGTACTTAAAGAAGAGGTTTATGTTGAACAACCTCTAGGTTTTATCTCTCTAACTTATCCTTCATATGTCTTTAGATTGCATAAAGCTCTTTATGGTTTAAAGAAAGCTCCAAGAGCTTGGTATGAGACCTTAGCTAGCTTCCTGATGGAACATAAATTTACTAGAGGCATTGTAGATAGGACATTATTCACTAGACACCATAAGGATCAAATTTTATTGGTACAAATTTATGTAGATGACATCATATTTGGGTCTACAAATTCCAAACTATGCAAGAGGTTTTCTGACCTCATGCATTCAAAATTTGAAATGAGTAGCATGGGTGAGCTCTCCTACTTCCTTGGTCCTCAAGTGAAGCAGCTACCTGATAGTATTTTCATATCTCAGGCTAAGTATGCTAAGGAGCTTCTCAAAAAGATTGGGATGGTTGATGTCGCAGCAAAGAAAACACCCATGACCACTAATGCTGTAATACACTCTGATGAACATGGGAAATCTGTTGATTAGAAATTATATAGGGGCATTGTTGGGTCCCTACTATAACTTACAACAAGTAGACCTAACATAATGTTTGCTACAAGTCTTTGCGCTAGGTTCCAAGTGAACCCTAAAGAATCTCATCTAGTTTTCTTAAAAAGAATTTTGAGGTATATAAAGAGTTGTCCTAGTCTAGGACTTTGGTATCATACTGAGTCAGAGTTTGAGTTAACTGGATACTCAGATGTTGACTTTGCTAGATGCAGAGTAGACAGAAAAAGTACCTCAGGAACATGCCAGTTCCTTGGTATGAGATTAGTCTAATGGTTTAGCAAGAAACAGTCATCTGTGTCTACATCAACTGCTGAAGCAGAATATATAGCTGCTGACAGTTGCTGTTCCCAGATGCTGTGGATTCAAAACCAACTCCTGGACTATGGATTCAACTTAAATAATTCAACTATATTATGTGACAACACAAGTGCTATATCCATAGCACAAAATCTAGTCCATCACAGTAGGACCAAGCATATAGATATTAGGCATTATTTCATAAGAGAGTGTGTAGACAAAAATAAAATTAATCTTGTCAACATCTACACTGATGTACAAAGGGCAGATATCTTCACCAAACCTTTGGATGAGAAGAATCATCTATTTTTCATAAATTAGCTTGGTATGATAAATGAAGAAGATTTTGTTTGTTTTTTGTCTATCCTCGACGAATTTTTCAAAGTTCGTCGAACGGAGATCGACGAACTGTGAAAGGTTCTAGAGATATTCGTCGAATGGAGTTCAATGAACTCTCTGAGAGTGAGGTTATTTTCGTCGAATGGAGATCGACGAATCTGCTTCAGAAAATTTTCATCGAACGGAGCTCGACGAAATGTTTTCGAATTTTCTGACAGAGATTGGCGAATTTTTTAACTATAGAATATTTCATTGACCTCAGGTCGAAGAGTTTTTTTATTTTTCGCTAAATGAAGTTTGTCGATTCATATTCTGAAACACCTTATCTCTACGTTTTTTCTTCGACCTGTAACATCCCTCAAACAACTAGACCCCTAGGAGTGGTTTTGTCATGACTAGGTCATGACAAAACCCTAGGAAGCCCAAGAGGGCCAAGTGAACATAGGAATGTAGGTGAGACAACTATGGTCTACAAATAGTAAATTTTTAAACCCTAGTTTAAGATGACCATGGGGCTTCACCAAGACTTCAAGACCCCACCATGGTCTCATCAACCCATTATAAGGTCTATTAGAGCCCTAAGGGTCCATTGAAGTCGACCCAGGGTGGCCAAGTTGACCTAGAACCACTCTAGGCCTAAATTGGGCAAGGTGCCCTAAGGGCAGTGTGCCCAAGTGAAGCCCAACTAACCCTACCAGGGCCTTCCTAGACCTAACGTGGGGTCAATGGGTCACTAAGGACCCACCGAGGGCAGTTAAAGTGGTTAAGTTGACCAAAGTAAACTCTAACCCTAAATGGCTCAACCTGACCTACATAGGGTCAACTGACCTTCCCTTAGCCAAGTGGATCCCACTCATGTCCTCCTAACCCTAGAGTAAGGTCAATGGGTCACCTAGGACTCATTGGGGTCAATCCAAGAGGCTAAGTTGACCCAAGTCAACCCTAATCCTAAATGGGTCAAACTGATCTGCACAGGGCCAATTGAAGTTCCCTTAGCCAAGTGGACCCCACACATACCTTCCTAACCCTAGTGAGAGGCCAATGGGTCACCAAGGACCCATTGGGGTTAACCAAAAAGGCTAAGTTGACCCAAGTCAACTCTAGCCCTAAAGTTTTCAAAGTGCCCGGATTAAGGGTCAAGTGACCTCCAAAGGGCCAAGGCAACCCCACCTAGACCTTAGGGGAGGCCAATGGGTTACCAAGGACCCATTAGGTGCAACCTCAAAGACCAATTTGACCAAGGTCAACCCTAGTCAAGGTTTAGGTCAAGCTATCCCAAATGGGCTAACTCAAGCTCAAGCCCAAATCACTTGGGCTAACCTTGTATTAGTGGATGAAAAGAACATGTGGGTTGCCATTGGGTTAGGTAGGAGTCAAATTTCAGGCTTGGTGAGTAGGAGAGAGAAAAAGCTTCAAATGAAAGAGAGAAAAAGTGAAGAGAGTAATGAGGGAAGACTTTAGGGCTCATCCTTCCCCTTCCCCAACCCCCATTCAATTCACTAGAACAAGGGGAGTTCAGTCCCATTTCAACCAGCTGGTCTTTGACTGGTTTGAGCCATGCTTCATCCCCCACCCACCATGGCCGAAATTTGACTAAGGGGCCATTAAT
Source organism: Platanthera guangdongensis (assembly GCA_039583875.1). Lineage (NCBI taxonomy): Eukaryota > Viridiplantae > Streptophyta > Magnoliopsida > Asparagales > Orchidaceae > Platanthera > Platanthera guangdongensis. Next base: position 64,677,389 of record CM077152.1, read on the forward strand.
GACAATGCAACCTACACCCACATAATACCCCAATTCTCCTTCTTAAAAGCTTCACTTGACTCAAGGGATTCAGTTCCACACCTTACTTGAAGGAGCCAAGGAAGTTAACTGTGCTGTTATAGAAATCCGACTACCACCACCACCACCATGACAATCCGGCGATCGACAAGGCTACAACCACCCACACAGGTCCTCCTTCACTACTTCTTTCATGGGTAGTTCATAGCAATCCTTAGGGCCAAGGTTCAGGCTCAATTGAGCCCGATCGGGAGAGCTTCTCTCCATGTTTTTCTGCAAAATGCACTTGTCGGGTTCGCCGGAATAAGGCCCTCCGGCGGCTGTGCCGCCGCCTGGCGACAGCCACCACCTCAACGGAGGTGGTGGTGGCGGTGGCCGGCCGGGGATGTGGCCGGATGGCCGGCGACAGAGGTTTGAAATTGCTCCAGGCGGGTTGAATCGGGACCGTTTGCTGGAGGTGTAAGGCAACTGGTTGCCATCCAAAGCTGTGCCAAGATTCGTGCTGAAATGATTTAAACCATAGGTTTTAATTATTCTGATTATTTCAATTCTGTCACATTATTACTATTTAAAGTTTTAAATTACTAAAAATAGTTAGATACCCTATAGGAGAAAATAGTCAACACATGATTTGTAGACCTATGGGTCTACGTTAATATAAAATTGGTTTGAACCAATTTGGGTGCCTGGTTTGACCAGGGCACTCATTTTGGTGGGGTCTATACCTAGGGATAGAAAGAAATTAAAATGGATGCCCACCCTTCATCTCTGGTCCAAATGACTCGAAATTTGGACAGGGAGTCACCCTAGACCATATCTAGGTCCTGCCCAAAAATGCAAAGTTTTAGGGACAATTGTTCCATAGTTTTTGGAATTATTTAATTTCTCTATGGTAAATTAATTTAGGGAATAAATGACCTCCAAACTCACCCAAATTTTGGTGAGTGGTTCTTGGGGTCATTATACAGCTCTGTTTAAAATTTCATCTCATTTGGAGGTGGTTTGTATTAAAATAATGCAAACCCTATTCTTGCCTTAAAAAGGGTATTTTGGTCAAACAGTGCACTTTGGGTTTTGAGTGGCCAAATCACCTCAACAGAGGTTGAAATTGGGGCCACTGTCTTGGCATGGCTTTTAGCACCTCCCCATGAAAGATGGGTTAGATTGGAATAGATTTGCTGATGCCGCGGCCCCTCCGCCACTACTTGATGATGACCCGGTTGCCGAGGCACAACATCACAAATATCTTAGGTGTCGTGATGATGCTGAAGGAAGACCGCGTTACAACCTCTGCCCGCATCATGCCAAATCCACCGTGCAGAATTAATTATCTTTTTTCATGCACTTTTATTTTATATTGAGGAATATAAAATTATTCCATGTTTGGATGATAATTTTATATTCATAAATGTTGTGTAATTTTAATTTTGGACACTTTATATTTTGTGGTGTGTATTTAACCATACGGATGGATGAGATTACATCTCCATCATGGATTATTATGGGCTTGTTGTAACTCCTATATAAGGAAGCTTTTATGAGGATTTTATGATGACACATGTCTTTCAGCATTATATGGGGAAGTTTGTGGTCGTCTATTTTGATGACATCTTAGTCTTTAGTACCACCAATGTTGAGCACGTCTCCCACATGAGGTCTGCTCTTTCCACCGTGCGGAAGGAAACATTATTCCTTAATCTCAAGAAGTGCACATTCTATGTCACTGAAGTGGAGTTCTTAGGATACATAGTCGGTTCGGAAGGTATTAGAGTTGACCCTAACAAGGTTAAAGTCATTAAGGATTGGCCCGAACCGACCACGTTACGAGAAGTGCGAAGTTTCCATGGGTTAGCTACTTTTTACCGCCGTTTCATTCGAGACTTTAGTAGCATTATGGCCCCCATTAGCGATTGCATGAAGAAAGGTGAGTTCACTTAGACAAAGTCCGCCATTATTGCTTTCCAACGCATTAAGGAACTTATGACTGAGGCGTCTGTCTTACGTCTACCTGACTTCTCAAAGGTCTTTGAGCTTACGTGTGACGCTTTTGGCGTGGGAATAGGAGGTGTCCTGAGTCAGGAAGGACACCCTGTGAGTTATTTTAGTGAGAAGTTAGCGGGCGCCAAATTGAATTACTCAAATTATGATAGGGAGTTTTATGCCGTCATTAGATGTTTGCACCATTGGAGGCACTATCTCCTCTCTAAGGAGTTTGTGATCCTCTCCGATCACGAAGCACTGCGGTTCATCAATGACTAGCATAAAATCAGCCTGCATCACGCTAAGTGGGTATCTTTCCTACAGGGTTACACTTTTAATCTCAAACACCTTAGGGAGCTGACAATCGAGTCGCGGATGCTCTTAGTCGCCTAACCCTGTTACTCACCACTATGGAGGTTAACGTGGTAGGATTCGAGCGAATCAAGGATGAGTACGCCACAGGCCCAAATTTTCAGGATGCCTATTTGTCTACCCAAGATATCTCCCCCACGGTTATATCTGCGTTCGTCATTAAGGATGGCTATCTATTTAGGCATGGGAAGCTCTGTATCCCGCAGTCATTGTTACGCCTCCATATCATCTGGGAATTGCATAGCGGAGGGTTGAGTGATCATTTCGGTAGGGATAAGACAATTACGTTTGTTGAGGAAAAAATCTATTGGCCAAAACTTAAGGCAATGGTGGGGCGGGTGGTGAGTAGTTGTCGTACTTGTCAGGTATCCAAGGGAACCAAAACCAACGTCGGATTATAAACACCGTTTCCTATACCTTCTACACCATGGGAAGACGTGAGCATGGACTTTGTCTTAGGCCTATGAAAGATATGGTACCTAAACACCTAGAGGGGGGGGGGTGAATTTGTGACCTAATCCTTTTCTAACTTTATTGACAGCAATCAGTTATATCACAACAATCTAACTAGTTTATCACATCAAACACAGCAAACACAGCAACAATTTCAGCACAGTACAGCACACAGTGATTTATAGTGGTTCCCCAAGATATGGGTATATCCACTTTCCCCCTTCGCCTATCTAGCAGTGTACTAGATTCGGCCAAACTCCTGCACTGTCTCAGAACCCAAATTAGTTCCTACACCTCAGGCCCAAAGCCTTACAACTCAGCTTTATCCCAAAGCCTACACTCAGCCAATCAAGTACTACACTCAGCCAACCAAGGCCTACACTCAGCCAACAAGGCCTACACTCAGAGATTTCTATCTCCTACACTCAGGCTAACAAGCCCTACCCTCAGCCTTTATAGATATAGGCTTACAATTCACTCAGATCCAATGGATCCTACAAGTTAAAAATGTATTACAAATTATAACTCTACAACTCAGAAAGATAAGAGGGGAGTTGAGAGATTCTTGATGAGTTCTTGGAAGAACTCAGCTGGATCCAATCTGACTTAGCCTTTTTCAAAGCTTCTTGAGTAGAACTGAATAAGACTGAATCCTCTGTAGTTGTTCCTTGACCTCTGCCACTTAAGATCCAGAATAGAATCTGAATCCTTCTTATCAGCCTAGTTCTAGAGGCTGATTTCTTGGAAGGAGCCCTCTCTCTCCAACTTCTTAGATCTGCACTTTAACTGCTAGATCTTCTTGTGTTGATCCTCTTTGTAACACTATAATTACTTCAACAATCTGATCAACAACTTTTAACTTCTATCAACAACTTTGACAATTCTGAACCACACTTTCTATAAACTGTAGGTGCCTATTTATAGGCTTTCTTCATGGTAACCGGCTGGACCGGTCCATAACTGACTTCTGATATCTCTGACAGGTGCTGTAGACCGGCTGGAACGACATCTGTCAAATCATCCAGTCACTTCTTGAAAATCTCTAACTGTCTGTAAGTGTCGAGACTTTCTGTCTTTAAGTGTCGACACTTATAGTCCAAGTGTCGACACATGTTGTGTAAGTGTCGACACAAGTCTACAAAGTGTTGACACATATCCTTGTATGTCTCGACACAGATTCTTCTTCATGTGTCGACACTGAAATTGAGTGTCGACACAAGTACTTGTTCTTCTAGCTTTTGCTGAATTCTTCTATGTGTCGACACATCTCCTTTGTGTCGACACATCTTCTTGTGTTGTATCTGTCAAGTGTCGACACTGCTTCTTGGTGTCGACACATAGTCTTCTATGTTGAATCTTGCTGAGTGTCGACACAGCTCCTTGTGTCGACACACCTTCTTGTTGTTGAGACTTCAGCTGAGTGTCGACACATTCCCATAGTGTCGACACTTGTACTTAGAATAATTTGTTGTTCTTTCTGTTCTTTGCTAAGTGTCGACACAGCTCCATGTGTCGACACTTTCTTCCAGTGTTGAGTCTTCAGCTGTGTGTCGACACATTGTTCTGGGTGTCGACACATACTTCAAATGTTGACTCTTCTGTTGAGTGTCGACACATTGTGCTGAGTGTCGACACATGCTTCAAGTGCTGACTCTTCTGCATAGTGTCGACACATTGTGTTGAGTGTCGACACTTATACTTAGACTCTGCAGACTTTTGCTGAGTGTCGACACAGCTCCAAGTGTCGACACTTTCTGATGTAGACACAGCTTCACTGGGTGTCGACACACCTCCTTGTGTCGACACTTTCTGTCTGCACTTTTCTTCACTGAGTGTCGACACAGCTCCAAGTGTCGACACTTTCTGTCTGGTGTTGACTCTGCATCCCAGGTGTCGACACAATGACTCCAAGTGTCGACACTACTTGTCTGGGTGTCGACACAAGCTTTCTTAAGTGTCGACACTTTCCCTCTGGGTGTCGACACATGGACTTAGAAACTTTTTTCTTCAGTCCAATGATTTCTTAACCTGCACAAGTAACTCAAACATACATCAAATACATTATGATGTATATCATTGAGTTGGGTGAGGCTTCTTCAAATCAGGTACATTTGACCAATGTACCCAACAATCTCCCCCTATTTGGAGAAGTCATAACCCTTAGTCAATGATATACACCATTCATAATTAAAAATTATAGAATGATATAAAGCAGCTTATAATCAGCAGGGTAAACATAAACATGTAATATTTCACACATGTATACACATTCATCATTGCAGAACAAACAAGAAATAGACATATTCTCAGAACAATCATGAAATATATTTATCATTTATTGTTCTAACATTTTTCTAATACATCTTCAATGGTTTACAAAAATGTATTTCATTCAAAAGATTACAACAATATTCAAGTCAATTCCTAATCTATTTCTGATCTGGTTCTTTGATAATAATGCCTTTGCCTGATTGGACTTGAGCTTTGACAGTGGCTTCAGCAGTTGTAGCATTAGCAGGCTTCTTGCCTTTTAAGTCCTTCTTCTTCAGCTCTTCTGCTTTGATTTTCTGCCTCTCAAAATAATGATATGGCTTAGGGAAGTACTTGCTAGGCTCCACTGCAGTAGGAGGTAGCTTTCCCATCTCAGCCTTCCTTCTATATTGAACAATGACCTCTTGTCTTATTTCATGTTTCCTCCATTCTGCTTCAGAGAACCACTTGTTCCTTTCATGAGCATTGTCCTTGGCAGCTTTCCAGGCAGTTAAAATTATATTCCTAGAGGTAGGGCTCCACTGTTCAAAATCTGGCTTTTGTTCTGCTTGTTCCCTAAACCTCTTCTTTGACAGCCTTGTCTCTTCTTCTTTCTCTAATGCCTCTTGCATAGCTACAGAAATAGGCTGAACCACTTTATCCAGAATAACAGTAGGCTTCCCTTCAGTTGGGCTATACATTGTCTGGACATCTGCTTGAACCATGTCAAAATCTGGAGGTGGATAAATCACTTGAGCTACCTCTGGTTGCTCACCTCCAAGATATGCAGTTTGAATCCCTGATTCAGCAACATTATCATCATCACAGAGTGGAGGATAGCCCAGTGTAGCTCTGATGGAGTTAGATATCCATTTGGCATCGTCAGAGCTAGCTTTGACTAATACTCTCTCCCCCTTTATGACTTCTCTGGCCATATGATCTCTGACATCATCCTTTTGAAACCTTATCTGACTGTCCAAATACCCGATTCCCTCTTTAAAGAATGGTTTCAGCTTTGTAAGTTGTTCAGAGATGACTTTCTGGGAATCTTTAATTGCAATTTTGACAGCAGTAATCTCAGCTTGAAATACTTTATCAAAGTCAGCCTTAACTGCAGCAGCAGATGTAGAAGGTTCAGTAGTCTTATTCTTCAATTCTGTGACTATAGCATTGTGTGAAGCAGTCAAGTTGTCATTCATCCTTAACTGATTTTCCAGTACATACCCTTGCTTCAATGCTATATCATCTACCTGTGCTTTGATCTTCTCCTGATGTGTTGCCAGATAGACTACTGCACTGCCACCCTTGTGGAAGCAGTCTGTCATCTCTTTCTTATTCTGGTTCATCTCAAACCTTATTGACTTTATATCTTGAGCAAGATCAAACTGTAATGATCTGTGCCCTGCATCAACATAAGCCTCTATGGCTTTCCTTTGTTCATCCATTTTTATCTGCAGTGCAATCAGTAAAGTACTATAGTCAACAGTTGGAGCTTGTTGGACTATAGGCTGTGGGGCAATGGATTGCAAGGCTTTCTTATAACTCTGACTTCTCCTCTTGAAGACATAGAGTTTCTTCTTCTTAGCCTTTGCAGCCTCATCTTCTTCAGATTCTGAACTGCTGGCTATTTCAACCCTTTTCTTAGGGCTTTGAGGTTTGTCAGCTTGCACAGCAGTTGCCTTTTCAGTTTCTTGCCTAATAGGTTCTTCCAGAACTTCCATATGCTCCCCCTCAGCAACAGCACTCTTATCTTCAGCAGCAGCATCCTTGTCCATATCAAAATCTTCTTGATCTAGATTTAGAAACAAATCTTCCATTGTATATTCAGGTGGAGACTGTGCAGGAGAAGTTCTTGGTTCTTCCACCACTTGATCAGGAACCACTTCTAGTACAACAGATGTGTCTTGGATAACAACATCTGGTTCTTGACTGTCTAGCTGAGTTTGCTGATGTACATCAGATAAATCAGAATCTACTATAGAAAAATTCAATGTATTTAGATCAATGAGTACCTCTTGGATGATGTTAGTGGCTTGCTCACTGTCCAGAGTAGAGGGTTCTTCTACTACTGGAAGCTCCCCCTGGCTGTGATCCCTATGGATGGGGCTAGCTTGAGGCAGCTCCCCCTGGATCTCAGCTACTTCTTGAGCAGCAGGGGTCTTCTCTGCAGCCACTTCCTCTTGAGCATCAGGAGTGAAAACAACTTGTTCTTCACTCCCTGAACTGCTGGAGGACTCCTGTGTCACAGCAGCTCTCTTCCTTTTCTTCCTTGGAGGAGTCTCCTTCTCAGTAACTGGCTTCTCTGGGGTTGCCACTTCCTTGGACAACACCCTGTCCCATCTGGAAAATATCCTTTGATCCATCTTTCTCATGTGATTGATCTTAATTCCTGCAGCTGTATTCATTACCTCTGGTATGGTACCAGCTAGGTGGAGATTAAGTATTCTGCCCAGGTTGGGCTTCTTCAGACTCTCCTTGATTTTCTCATACACCACTTGAGACCAATCTGTTTTCAGGGTGAATATGATTCTAGTCATAATTCCAAACATAGAGGCAGACACCCTGTCATGCCCTCCAGGCTTATTGAGAATAACCTTGCCCACAATCTCAGACATGAATTTTCCTTGACTGTTCATGCCTTTCCTGTTAAAGACAGATCCTATCTTCATCTTTGGATCAAGTCCACACCAGATAAGGGCTTCCCTGGTCTTGGACGCAGTTACTTCTTCTTCATCTTGTGTTTTAGGTAGCTGGAGTACCTTCCTCAGACTTTTTGGTGAAATCTTGACTTTAGATCCATGAAATCTGGATTTGATTCTATATCTAGAGTCATCTACAACAGCTCCATTAAGGAATTCAAGAACTTCCTTTTTCCAAATCTTTGTTGGTTCTGAAACCAAGTATTCTAGTCCAGAATTGGCGACTAGGGTTACCACCGACTTGATTTCTTGATCAGCTTCATCGAACGCGCCACGCACTAGCTCATAGCCCTCGTTAACGTTCTCCTCAAGCTTAGGAGCCATTAGGGTTTGGAGAATTAGTCTTGAGAAAAGAGAGGTGTCGACACAGGAGTTTTGGTCTCGAAACTTTGAAAGCGTGTCGACAAACAAAGACAGAACCCTATTTATACCTGTCTAATTTTGAAGATGAATAGGCGGGACAGCTAGCTTAACATGTGTCGACACTGGCAATAAGTGTCGACACTGACTTATAATGTCTCGACACATATGTGTCGACACAAGTTTAGTCAACAGATATTATGTGTCGACACTTGGTTATGTGTCGACACAACATAACTCGACACATTGTCGAGACTTTACTTAGAAAAATTCTGAGTAAAACTTAAGTGTCGACACCATATTGGATGTGTCGACACCTACTTGACATGTGTCGACACTAACATTCTGAAGTGTCGACACCACATTCTTAGATGTGTCGACACCTTTTTCCTGAAGTGTCGACACCACTATTCTGTGTCGACATAGACTTGTCTATGTGTCGACACCTTTTTACTTAGCCAATTTTCTATTCTGTAAACTTAGTCTAAGTTTATCATTCCTAGTTCAATTTTGAATCGATTGAACTTAGCTTCTTCTAGGGGCTTAGTAAACATGTCAGCTATCTGATTATCAGTTTTAACATATTCAAGTAAAATATCTTCTCTTTCTACATGTTCTCTAAGAAAGTGATATTTAATCTCAATATGTTTTGTCCTACTATGAGATACAGGGTTATTAGCTATTGAAATAACACTTGTAGAATCACAGTAAAGTGGAGTTCTACTTACCTGAAATCCATAGTCCTCTAGCTGATGTTGAATCCACAGAAGTTGAGCACAACAACTTCCTGCAGCCACATACTCTGACTCAGCTGTGGAGATAGCCACACTAGTCTGCTTTTTGCTGCTCCATGAAATTAGTCTCCCACCTAGGAATTGACAGGTTCTAGTAGTACTCTTTCTATCCTCTTTGCATCCTGCAAAGTCTGCATCTGAATAACCTGTTAGATCAAAGTCTCCATTCCTAGGGTACCAGAGGCCTAGATAGATAGTGCCCTTTAGATATCTCAAAATTCTCTTGACTGCAGTCAAGTGAGACTCTTTAGGGCAGGCTTGATACCTTACACAAACACATGTAGCATACATGATGTCTGGTCTACTAGCAGTCAAGTATAATAGGGAGCCAACTATCCCTCTATACAAGGTTTCATCTACAGGTTTCCCTGCATCATCCTTGCTAAGAGACATACTTGACCACATAGGAGTCTTCATGGTACTGGATGATTCCATACCATACTTCCTTATGAGTTCTAGGGTGAACTTTGACTGACAAATGGACAAACCACTCTCAGTTTGTTTAACTTGGAGACCCAAGAAAAACTTCAGCTCTCCCATACTACTCATTTCAAACTTACCTTGCATAAGTTTTGCAAACTTTTTGCAAAGGCTGCTTTCAGTAGACCCAAATATAATGTCATCTACATATATTTGGACTAGTATGACTTTGCCTCTAGATTCCCTAAGGAATAGAGTCTTATCTATTTTCCCCCTTGAGAACTTGTTCTCAATGAGGAAACTAGATAGGGTTTCATACCAAGTCCTAGGGGCTTGCTTTAACCCATATAAAGCTTTACTAAGTCTATAGACATAATGAGGTAGAGTTGGATCAACAAAACCTGAAGGCTGCTCCACATAGACTTCTTCTTTCAAATTACCATTTAGGAATGCTGACTTGACATCCATTTGGTATACCTTGAATCCTTGATAGGTTGCATAGGCCAAGAACATTCTTATGGCTTCCAGTCTGGCTACTGGAGCAAAGGTTTGATCAAAATCAATACCTTCTTCTTGCCTATAACCTTTAGCAACCAGTCTAGCCTTATTCTTAATGATGACTCCTTGTTCATCCATCTTATTCCTATAGATCCACTTAACTCCTATTACATTGTGGTCTTTAGGTTTAGGAACCAATTCCCAGACCTTGCACCTCTTGAACTGATTAAGCTCTTCTTGCATTGCTTCAATCCATTGTGGATCTTGTATTGCTTCTTCAAATTTCTTAGGTTCAACTTGCGACAGAAAGCTGGAATAGATTGCAGCATTCATGTTTCTACTCTTGGTTTGTACTCATTGTCTTGGATCTCCAATAATCAGCTCTACTGGATGATCTCTAAGATGCCTGTGGGCTGGAGGCATCCTCACTTCAGGTTGAACCACTTCAGCATCTACATCATGCTGTATACCTTGGATTTCTTCAGCAACTGGTACATGTAGTTCTCCCCCTAAACAGTAGCTACTCTCCTCTCCTTGCTGTATTGCAGCAGGCACTTCTTCTATAGTCAGCTTGTCCATTGTCTTTGTCAAACCTGTGGGGCTGCATACATTGCTAGACAACTCATTATTAATAAGTTTAGTCTCATCAAAAACTACATGCACTGATTCTTCTACAACTTGTGTAGTCAAGTTGTAGACTCTATAAGCCTTACTATTATTGCTGTACCCCAAAAAAATTCCCTCTTGGGACTTGGCAGCAAACTTAGTTAAGTAAGACTTCCCATTGTTAAGTATGAAGCATTTGCAACCAAAGATCCTGAAGTAGGATAGGTTTGGTTTCCTGCCTTTCACAACTTCATAGGGGGTCTTGTTTAGCCCTTTAGTGATGGTAGCCCTATTTATAACATGGCATGCAGTGTTAACTGCTTCAGCCCAGAAATACTCTGGCAGTGATGTATCACTTAGTAGGGTTCTACCAGCCTCTATCAAGGTCCTATTTTTCCTTTCAGCAATGCCATTTTGCTGAGGTGTTCTAGGTGAAGAGAATTCTTGAAATATCCCAAAGTCTTCACACAGTTTTGTCATGCTATCAGACTAAAATTCAGTACCATGGTCACTTCTAATTCTGACCACAGTACTATTTAGTTCATTCTGAATTTGCTTGACAAAGCTGAAGAACACACTAGGTGTTTCAGATTTCTGTCTTAAGAAGAACACCCAGGAAAACCTTGAGTAGTCATCTACAACTACAAGGGTATAGACCTTCCTACCCAAGCTGTGAACTAGCATTGGACCAAAGAGATCCAAATGCAAGAGGAACAAACACCTCACAGCATCTTTGTTATCTATGCTTCTAAAGGTGGATTTAGTCTGCTTGCCCTTCTGACAAGCTGAGCAAATGCCATCTTTAACACACTTAACTTGAGGACTATTCCTCACTAACTCTTTGCTAAAGAGTTTGCTAATTGTCTTGTAGTTAAGATGGACTAGCCTCTTGTGCCATTTGACACAATGAGAGACTGTCTCATCAGCTACAAGACAAACTGGAGAACCATTGTTCTCAATCATAATGTCTAGGCAGTAGACATTCCTCTTCCTATATCCTGTCAAAATGATCTCTTGATCACTTGACCTCTTGATATGACAACCATTTTTAATAAATGAGATGTCATACCCTACATCACTTAATTGACTTATACTAATTAGGTTGTGTTTCAACCCTTTAACATAAGCCACTTGAGTAATGGTAACTAAGTTTGAAGAAATGTTACCAAACCCTTTGATGATTCCTTTTTCAGAACCACCAAAGGTCACTTTAGGACCATTTTTGATTGGAATGTAGTCCTTCAGTAGTCCCCTAGTTCCAGTCATATGTCTGGAACATCCACTGTCCAAGTACCATGTAGGGGTATGACCACTTGGACTCACCTGCAAAACAAATTAATGAACCTTAGAACCCAAAGTATTCTTGGGTCCTTGGTGATTGTTAGTTTGCAATTTGACAAACCTACCTACTGGCTTTCCAACAGGTAGTTTGGAACTCACTTTGGCACTCACATTATGCCAACAGTCTACTGCAAAATGGCCAACTTTGCCACAGCACCAACATTCAAATTTATTGTACCTTTGCTTAGGTACTGCCTTGGCTGTCTTGATTACAGCAGGTTGTTGAATGTTGGGGCTTTGCCCTTGGACTTATACTTGGACTGCTCAGTCCCTGTAGGTCTAACAAAACCCAGCCCAACCTTGCCTTTATGATGAACAAATTCATCAATTAAGGGTAGCACTGATTTAGGTTTTGAAAACCTAGCAACAAGCTCTCTCTCTTTCTGAAGATTGATCTCCAGTCTCTTAATTTGATCATTCTTATAGGTGATAGTTCCCATCTGAATCACAGTAATGTGTTTCAGCCTGGCTACCTCATTCAGTTTTTGATCAAATTGCTTCTCAAAATCTGTTGCAGCAGCTTTAAGATCAGTAATTTCCTTTGCCTGACTTTTGGCTAGGGTCTTGCTTTTCTTGTAGGCTTGCAACAGTACCTTATATTCATCTATAAGCTGATGAATATCTTCCTCAGACTCAGATACATTCTCCTCACTTGATGAAGAAGAATCTGATTCTGAACTAGAACAAGAAACTGAATTTAAACTTGAACTTTGTACCTGACTAGGTCCTGGCTGCTCCAGGATTTTGGCACTTTCTGTCAAAGCCATTAGCCCTTGGCAATGACTGTCTTCTTGTTCATAAATTGACTCCAAGATCTGCATGAATTCTTCCTCTTCTTCTTCAGCAAACAGCCCTATGTAGGCTTCAGCCTCAGACTCAGTTTCTGAAGAAGAGATATCTGATAGAGTCTTCTCCTTCTTAGCAACAAAAGACTTTTCTTTCTTCCCTTTGAAGTGAGTCTTTTTCCTGTCACCAGATTCCTTTCTCTTCTCTGGACAATCTGCAATAACATGGCCCTGTCTATTGCAGCAATAGCAAACAATCTTTGAACCAGTTGCCTTGCTTGATTTTGTCCTTTTCTTGTCATTCTTTGAAGACCTCTTTTTTTGATAAGAGTCTTCCTTTCCTTGTGATGTAGAAGGCCTTGACCTCCACTGTTTCTTTTTCAAAAACTTCTGAAAGTGTCTAGTGAAAGCAGCAAAGTCTTCATCACTTTCACTGCTCTTAGACTTTGTGCTGATAGACTCATCAGACTCTGATTCAACTACCTCTGGAGGTGGAGTTGAAGACTTGTTCCTGCACTTTCTGGGAACTTCTGTTTTGAAAGCAACAGTTCTTTCTTTGTGCTCAGTCCTTGTTGATTTCTCCTCCTCTTTTCTCACTGTTAACTGCATTTCATAAGACAATAGCTTGCCAAACAGTGTGGGAGGAGGAATTTCCCCCAACTTAGCCATTTCTCTTATGGCACAGATCTTGGTGTCCCAATCTTTGGTTAGGGACCTTAAGAACTTGTCATTTAGTTCATAGTTACTGAACTCTCTTCCATAAGACATGAGTTCATTAACTATTCTGTAAAATTTCTTATAGCACTCAGTGATGCTATCACCCTTTCCTTGCCTAAAGCTTTCATACTCCTGATTTAGCAAGGACTTCCTATCTTGCCTAACTTCTTCAGAACCTTCCATATAGACAATGAGAGTATCCCACATCTCTTTTGCTGTCTTACAGTGAATTAAGTTCTGAAAAGTTGCATCATCAATGGCACTCACTATTATGTTCTGTGCCCTCTTGTCCATGGTGGCCAGGACAATTTCATCCTTAGTCATCTCAGAGAAATCCTTTGGAGTTCTCTGGTTTGCATCCAATACTGAAATCTTCATTGGAACATAAGGCCCTTCCTTAACTGTGATGTAGATTCTAGGGTCAGAGGCTTCCATAAATAGCCTTACCCTTTCTTTCCAGATCCCAAAGATCTCCTTTCTGCATATGGGTAATTTCATGGAACCCAATTCCTTGTGATTCTCATAAGAACCCATGTTTCTTGATTTTCTTGATTTTCTTGAAACTGTGTAATGCCTTACACTGAATATGCCAAACAGGATCTCCTCAGACTGTTAGTCTACTGTAAAATGGCCAACTTTAGGACCATTTTTGATTGGAATGTAGTCCTTCAGTAGTCCCCTAGTTCCAGTCATATGTCTGGAACATCCACTGTCCAAGTACCATGTAGGGGTATGACCACTTGGACTCACCTGCAAAACAAATTAATGAACCTTAGAACCCAAAGTATTCTTGGGTCCTTGGTGATTGTTAGTTTGCAATTTGACAAACCTACCTACTGGCTTTCCAACAGGTAGTTTGGAACTCACTTTGGCACTCACATTATGCCAACAGTCTACTGCAAAATGGCCAACTTTGCCACAGCACCAACATTCAAATTTATTGTACCTTTGCTTAGGTACTGCCTTGGCTGTCTTGATTACAGCAGGCTTGTTGAATGTTGGGGCTTTGCCCTTGGACTTATACTTGGACTGCTCAGTCCCTGTAGGTCTAACAAAACCCAGCCCAACCTTGCCTTTATGATGAACAAATTCATCAATTAAGGGTAGCACTGATTTAGGTTTTGAAAACCTAGCAACAAGCTCTCTCTCTTTCTGAAGATTGATCTCCAGTCTCTTAATTTGATCATTCTTATAGGTGATAGTTCCCATCTGAATCACAGTAATGTGTTTCAGCCTGGCTACCTCATTCAGTTTTTGATCAAATTGCTTCTCAAAATCTGTTGCAGCAGCTTTAAGATCAGCAATTTCCTTTGCCTGACTTTTGGCTAGGGTCTTGCTTTTCTTGTAGGCTTGCAACAGTACCTTATATTCATCTATAAGCTGATGAATATCTTCCTCAGACTCAGATACATTCTCCTCACTTGATGAAGAAGAATCTGATTCTGAACTAGAACAAGAAACTGAATTTAAACTTGAACTTTGTACCTGACTGGGTCCTGGCTGCTCCAGGATTTTGGCACTTTCTGTCAAAGCCATTAGCCCTTGGCAATGACTGTCTTCTTGTTCATAAATTGACTCCAAGATCTGCATGAATTCTTCCTCTTCTTCTTCAGCAAACAGCCCTATGTAGGCTTCAGCCTCAGACTCAGTTTCTGAAGAAGAGATATCTGATAGAGTCTTCTCCTTCTTAGCAACAAAAGACTTTTCTTTCTTCCCTTTGAAGTGAGTCTTTTTCCTGTCACCAGATTCCTTTCTCTTCTCTGGACAATCTGCAATAACATGGCCCTGTCTATTGCAGCAATAGCAAACAATCTTTGAACCAGTTGCCTTGCTTGATTTTGTCCTTTTCTTGTCATTCTTTGAAGACCTCTTTTTTTGATAAGAGTCTTCCTTTCCTTGTGATGTAGAAGGCCTTGACCTCCACTGTTTCTTTTTCAAAAACTTCTGAAAGTGTCTAGTGAAAGCAGCAAAGTCTTCATCACTTTCACTGCTCTTAGACTTTGTGCTGATAGACTCATCAGACTCTGATTCAACTACCTCTGGAGGTGGAGTTGAAGACTTGTTCCTGCACTTTCTGGGAACTTCTGTTTTGAAAGCAACAGTTCTTTCTTTGTGCTCAGTCCTTGTTGATTTCTCCTCCTCTTTTCTCACTGTTAACTGCATTTCATAAGACAATAGCTTGCCAAACAGTGTGGGAGGAGGAATTTCCCCCAACTTAGCCATTTCTCTTATGGCACAGATCTTGGTGTCCCAATCTTTGGTTAGGGACCTTAAGAACTTGTCATTTAGTTCATAGTTACTGAACTCTCTTCCATAAGACATGAGTTCATTAACTATTCTGTAAAATTTCTTATAGCACTCAGTGATGCTATCACCCTTTCCTTGCCTAAAGCTTTCATACTCCTGATTTAGCAAGGACTTCCTATCTTGCCTAACTTCTTCAGAACCTTCCATATAGACAATGAGAGTATCCCACATCTCTTTTGCTGTCTTACAGTGAATTAAGTTCTGAAAAGTTGCATCATCAATGGCACTCACTATTATGTTCTGTGCCCTCTTGTCCATGGTGGCCAGGACAATTTCATCCTTAGTCATCTCAGAGAAATCCTTTGGAGTTCTCTGGTTTGCATCCAATACTGAAATCTTCATTGGAACATAAGGCCCTTCCTTAACTGTGATGTAGATTCTAGGGTCAGAGGCTTCCATAAATAGCCTTACCCTTTCTTTCCAGATCCCAAAGATCTCCTTTCTGCATATGGGTAATTTCATGGAACCCAATTCCTTGTGATTCTCATAAGAACCCATGTTTCTTGATTTTCTTGATTTTCTTGAAACTGTGTAATGCCTTACACTGAATATGCCAAACAGGATCTCCTCAGACTGTTAGTCCTTGTTTTGAGGAACCTCGCTTTGATACCACTTGAAAGATATGGTACCTAAACACCTAGAGGGGGGGGGGGTGAATAGGTGACCTAATCCTTTTCTAACTTTATTGACAACAATCAGTTATATCACAGCAATCTAACTAGTTTATCATAGCAAACACAGCAAACACAGCAACAATTTCAGCACAGTACAGCACACAGTGATTTATAGTGGTTCCCCAAGATATGGGTACATCCACTTTCCTCCTTTGCCTATCTAGCAGTGTACTAGATTCGGCCAAACTCCTGCACTGTCTCAGAACCCAAATTGGTTCCTACACCTCAGGCCCAAAGCCTTACAACTCAGCTTTATCCCAAAGCCTACACTCAGCCAATCAAGGCCTACACTCAGCCAACCAAGGCCTACACTCAGCCAACAAGGCCTACACTCAGAGATTTCTATCTCCTACACTCAGGCTAACAAGCCCTACCCTCAGCCTTTATAGATATAGGCTTACAATTCACTCAGATCCAATGGATCCTACAAGTTAAAAATGTATTACAAATTATAACTCTACAACTCAGAAAGATAAGAGGGGAGTTGAGAGATTCTTGATGAGTTCTTGGAAGAACTCAGCTGGATCCAATCTGACTTAGCTTTCTTCAAAGCTTCTTGAGTAGAACTGAATAAGACTGAATCCTCTGCAGTTGTTCCTTGACCTCTGCCACTTAAGATCCAGAATAGAATCTGAATCCTTCTTATCAGCCTAGTTCCAGAGGCTGATTTCTTGGAAGGAGCCCTCTCTCTCCAACTTCTTAGATCTGCACTTTAACTGCTAGATCTTCTTGTGTTGATCCTCTTTGTAACACTATAATTACTTCAACAATCTGATCAACAACTCTTAACTTCTATCAACAACTTTGACAATTCTGAACCACACTTTCTGTAAACTGTAGGTGCATATTTATAGGCTTTCTTCATGGTAACCGGCTGGACCGGTCCATAACTGATTTCTGATATCTCTGACAGGTGCTGTAGACCGGCTGGAACGGCATCTGTCAAATCATCCAGTCACTTCTTGAAAATCTCTAACTGTCTGTAAGTGTCGAGACTTTCTGTCTTTAAGTGTCGACACTTATAGTCCAAGTGTCGACACATGTTGTGTAAGTGTCGACACAAGTCTACAAAGTGTCGACACATATCCTTGTATGTCTCGACACAGATTCTTCTTCATGTGTCGACACTGAAATTGAGTGTCGACACAAGTACTTGTTCTTCTAGCTTTTGCTGAATTCTTCTATGTGTCGACACATCTCCTTTATGTCGACACATCTTCTTGTGTTGTATCTGTCAAGTGTCGACACTGCTTCTTGGTGTCAACACATAGTCTTCTATGTTGAATCTTGCTGAGTGTCGACACAGCTCCTTGTGTCGACACACCTTCTTGTTGTTGAGACTTCAGCTGAGTGTCGACACATTCCCATAGTGTCGACACTTGTACTTAGAATAATTTGTTGTTCTTTCTGTTCTTTGCTAAGTGTCGACACAGCTCCATGTGTCGACACTTTCTTCCAGTGTTGAGTCTTCAGCTGTGTGTCGACACATTATTCTGGGTGTCGACACATACTTCAAATGTTGACTCTTCTGTTGAGTGTCGACACATTGTGTTGAGTGTCGACACATGCTTCAAGTGCTGACTCTTCTGCATAGTGTCGACACATTGTGTTGAGTGTCGACACTTGTACTTAGACTCTGCAGACTTTTGCTGAGTGTCGACACAGCTCCAAGTGTCGACACTTTCTGATGTAGACACAGCTTCACTGGGTGTCGACACACCTCCTTGTGTCGACACTTTCTGTCTGCACTTTTCTTCACTGAGTGTCGACACAGCTCCAAGTGTCGACACTTTCTGTCTGGTGTCGACTCTACATCCCAGGTGTCGACACAATGACTCCAAGTGTCGACACTGCTTGTCTGGGTGTCGACACAAGCTTTCTTAAGTGTCGACACTTTCCCTCTGGGTGTCGACACATGGACTTAGAAACTTTTTGCTTCAGTCCAGTGATTTCTTAGCCTGCACAAGTAACTCAAACATACATCAAATACATTATGATGTATATCATTGAGTTGGGTGAGGCTTCTTCAAATCAGGTACATTTGACCAATGTACCCAACAGCTTACCCACTACTTTTTGTCATCACGATTCCATTCTTGTAGTTGTGGATAGGTTCTCTAAGATGGCATACTTTATTCCGTGCGCTAGAACCAACGATGCATCTCATATTGCAAAATTATTTTTTAAAGAAGTCGTTAGTCACCGAGGAGTGCCGAAGACATTAGTCTCGGATAGAGATGTTAAGTATACGAGCTATTTCTGGAAAACACTTTGGGTATTAATGGGTACCAAGTTATTGTTTTCCTCCTCCTATCACCCTCAGACCGATTGGCAAACGGAGGTGTTCAATCGGAGCCTAGGAAGCCTTCTTAGATTCCTAGTGAGCGATCACAAAGGTACGTGGGATCTTATTCTTCCCCACGCCCAGTTGGCCTATAATAATTCCAAACATCGGTCCACCGGTCTGTCTCCAAATGAGATTTTTCACGGGTACAAGGCCCTTGTGCCTCTTGACTTGGTTCCGTTGCCCCCAACATACAAGACAAGTGAGTTTGCACAATCCTTCGCCCAACATACTCATGACCTACATGCACGTATACGAGCTACCTTGACTGCTCAATACGAGTCTTATCAATCGCACGCTAATCTATATAGGAGGGTGTCGCACTTTAAAGTCGGCGATTTGGTCCTAGTCCGGTTAGTTCCCGAACGCTTGCCATCTGGCATCGTTAAAACGTTGGCACCAAAGCGCACCGACCCTTTTCGGATTATAAAGAAACTAGGTGACAACGCTTTCGTGTTGGATTTGCCAGCTGATTGGGGGTATCTCCCCTATTTTTAATGTCTCGAATTTGACGCCGTTTGTTTCGCCTCCACCTGAATTTAATTCTTTTTCGTCTTCTCCCTCCACTAAAATTTCTAATGGGTTGGGGAGTGGTAGTTCGGATGATCTCTCTCTTTTGATCCCCGCAGGTATAACATCGGATTGTACGTTGCATTCTTTTATTCCTACTGCTGACATGTTTCCCAGGTTTCCCAAAGACATTTCTCACTCCAGATATGACACTTGCTGCTGAGCCACTTACTACTCCTAATGGTGCTACCTACCGCTTCCTCATCCATTGGCGTGACCGCCCCCTTTAGACGACTCATGGGTCCTCGCGCCAGAGCTTCAAAGTTTGGATGTCGAGCTTCTCCGCAGCTATCTCTCGGACCATGCATCAGAGATACGTGATTTTGAGTTGGGGAGGATTGATGTCGCGGCCCCTCCGCCACTACTTGATGATGACCCGGTTGCCGAGGCAGAACGTCATGAAGATCTTAGATGCCGTGATGATGCTGAAGGAAGACCACGTTACAACCTCCGCCCACGGCGTGCCAAATCCACCGTGCAGAATTAATTATCTTATTTCATGCACTTTTATTTTATATTGATGAATATAAAATTATTCCATGTTTGGATGATAATTTTATATTCATAAATGTTGTGTAATTTTACTTTTGGACACTTTATATTTTGTGGTGTGTATTTAACCATACAGATGGATGAGATTACATCTCCATCATGGATGGTTAAGGGCTTGTTGTAACTCCTATATAAGGAGGCTTTTATGAGGATTTTATGATGACTTGAAGAAGAAACCCTATTTTCCCCTTATGAAAATTTCGGCCAAGAGGAGATCCCTTGCCGCCGCCCCCTTGGTGTGAAGCCTCCCCTTGCTACTTCCATCCCGATCGTTACGACTCCAGTGTGGCTTCCTTCGGTGCAACTCCAAGGAAGAAGGTTGCATCCCCATTCGGTGTGAAGCTGGTGGTTCCGTGGAGAGAGTGAATCTCCCACTTTATCTTGTGTGATTGATGTTCTTGGTTGGGTAATCTATTCCTCTCTCAGTGATTCTCGCTTTGAGCTTGTGGAGGTTTTGCGCACCGTCATTTTCGTGATTTTTAAATACATTGCTTGCAAAATCTGATTCGACTTCGTTGCTATTGAATCTCTTGTATTCCGAATCGGGAAGATCCTTTGCGGGAGCGAGACTTGGCCTAGCCTTGACATGCTCTCCAAGATCGGAACACTTTGTGTTAACAAGGGAATTAATCTCAACTGGAACTCGACCGCCATTTGAAGTTTGTCGCTGCTCCGAAATAAATTATTGCTGCGTTTGAAACGGCTCAAGTTGATAAAATAGGTGCTTGTGTAGGTGCAGTGAGTTGTGTGCTTGTTTGAGAGGTAGGTCTTAAGGACGTTGTATCGAGTCCGGCTTATGGTGAGTTGTGTGCTTGTTGGAGAGGTAGGTCTTAAGGACGTTGTATCGAGTCCGACATTTTTCTCATTCGGATTTGGGAGCCAACCCGACCCCTTTTCGCTTGCTTTGGGTCGGAGCCCTCCCCTCTAGCTTTTATGTTCTGTGACGCTAGTTTCCGTTAGCATAGTCGAGCACGTATCACGGTCTCCCCTACATCAATTGCCCTAAGATCTAGGACAAACCCTAAGGAAGGACTTTTGTACCTTGTGAAGGGCATGAGGCCAAAAGACATTGAATGAACTTGAAATTTGGTGGGGAGCGTACTAGGGTAACTAAAGCCCTCTGGTAAAAATATTAGGGGATTTGGAAAAGGGTAGGCCCCTCAAAATCCTAACCCTAGTATAGGGCACAAATCATATGATGTTAGAATAGGTTAGTAAAACTAATTGAACAATAATGAAATTTGGGTAGTGTGGTCGTAGGGGTAGTATGAAACTCTGGTGATTTAATTGGGAATTCTGGATCAATAATCTTAGCACTTCCTTTGTAACTTATGGGATTGCCCTATTTAATCATTTGGTTATTATGATCCCACTGCATATTGGAAAGTCATGGAAATTAGGCAAAGGGAGTTTTAGACCTTATTGCTCATGTATGAATTTTATTAGAATTTTTGAATACATATTTACAGTACCTACTTCACAAGCTCAATAACTTGGAAAATTATTCAATAATTTGTTTAGAGCCCATTACTTGATAATAAATTATAGAACTTGACTGAGAGCATTTATATATCCTTACAATCATCGTTGAATTTTCTCAGAATGTTTGGAAATAGTTTTGCTGCACTTGCCTCTTAAATTGATAAAAATAGGTTATATTCAAAAATTAGATTCAGAGGCTTAAACTTGTTGAACAATTAGGATACTTGGGGTTCTGTGTTAAATAATCATCTTGAATTTATCATAAATTTGGTAGAGCATTTACTTGTCTCAAATGGGCACTACATGTTCAAACTTGGGTTTTTGATTTACTAGATTAATTAAATAAATTATCAGATAATTAGAAAAATTGTGAATTCCTGGATTTAGGCCACAAATGTCATAATAGTACACCAGTAATTATTATAGGAGTACTGTGTGATTATTTGGTGTACCTCCCACTTTACATGTCATATAACTTAACTTGGTCTCCATCTAGTAAAATTGCAGAATTTAGGTTGGAATATGAATTTGGGCACATTAGTTTGGGATAACTATTTGTTGGCTTGGAAAAATAAAAATGAGTTCATCATTGGAGGTTGGGATGAGTAGAGTGTTGGTTTGGCTAGTGTTAGGAGGTGCTCGGGATCGACGAAAGATCGCCTTTCCCTTGGGAAGGAAGTGTCAAATACTTTAGGGATTAGATCTGGTAAAACAAGTTAAGTGTTTGGGAATTTTGATAGAAACCAATAATAGTACGTAAGTTCCTTACGAAAGGGAGCTTTGGGCGTAATCCCATCGTAGTTTCTAGTGCCTTCGAGAGCCCTTCACGGGGGATACCTTGGACAGTCCTGTGCTAAACCTAAACTGTAGGCAAAATTGGAATGCAAGAGTAGCTAGTAAAACTAGGGTTTCACCTTCACTCACCTCAATGTCTCGGGGTGGTAGGTTGGGTCACTCAGGCTGTAGGCTCATTGGATTTGGTGGTGGGCAGATTGGCCCGGCGAGCTTTGGCTCGGTTGTTGTCTATGATGGGAAGGTTTGCCCGGCGAGCTTTGGCTCGGTTGTTGTTTATGACGGACGTGTTGGTTCAGGGAGCTTTTGCTCGATAGCTGATACATAAGTTTGCATGTGCATAAGATATAAGGTGGTGGGTCTTCGGTATTGGTGAGTCGATGCACCGATGCTAATACGTTGACTCGGCAAGTGTGGTTTAGCACTTGGCCAAATAAAGTCCGATGTGCCAGCTGGCAAGAGTACGCAGGAGCTCCGCTTTGTGCACCAGCATTGAGGTGTACGATAGGTCTGACTGGTAGTGCAATTAACGGTTTAGAGGTGGGCGAGGCCCAACCCACCGCTTCTGTTTCCCACTACGAAGGTATCCTGGGAGGTTTTGCTCCAGAAAGGGGGAATTAAAGGTCTGTGTACACAAAGTCGAGTGGGTGAGTTGCACTTGCATGTTCACATCATGGCATAATTGTATTTCGTAGTATAACCATTGCATATAACCCCGACACCTATTGTATAAGTGGTATAGGACGCTTTATACAATAGGCCCTACAAAACGTCCCCTTGGTTTATAAGTTCGTGCGAGCGTTCTTATAAGTTAAGGTTTTCATTCAGTATTATAAATATATGCTCACTAGAAAACCGACACCCTATCGTATAAATTGGTATGAGATTTTTTATACGATAGGAGACCTACAAAAGATTCCTTGGCTTATGTGTCTTCATATAAGTTAAGGTTACTTTTCCTTTTCAGTCTTTCTTACCTTCATTTTGTCTTATATACCATAGAACTGCTAGATTAGTTAAGCTGCCACCTGCTTATATCTGTTATTCTCCACATCCATGTCCTCTCCTTTCCTTTCCCCCCGCTCGGTGCCTAGGAGCCATGGGGGAAGGGGCGGTGGATGATAGGAATTAGTGTTTTAGACTAACGGTATTCGAACCACATCATTTTAGGAGACCGTGGAGCCCAGCATGGAGGAGCAGCCCCGGAGGTCGGCACGCTTGGAGATCGGGCAGTCTAGTACCAGAGTTCAGACGACAGGGACTGTGAGTCCTGATCGCTAGTATTTGTAATAGTTTTGCTTCCGTATTGAGAGATTTGTAGTGAGGACTTGATGTACTGGGCATGAGCCCAAGTTTTTAGTACTTTTATTACATCTGTGGACACTCCCTTCGTGGAGATTACTTACTATATTTATGTGATTTCTGTGGACTTGCATCTTACTATTTTGCTACAGTTGTGATCGATTTGGCCGGCAGGATCGGCGTTTTGTAGTGATGATCTTCCCGGGTGCGAAGGTGTCACCGCAAAGAGGCGGTTCGGGGCCAAAGAACCGGTGTTTTTAAAGAAAAAAGGGACTTACAAGTGGTATCAGAGCAAACCTCGATCAAAAAGTAGCAGTCCATAACCCATGGGTCACCCCCGTGCGAGTTTAGTTTGTGGACAAACTAAGCAGCAGAAGCAGTGGTGTGCCCATAAGGGGGATCACATGTAAATTGTCCATTGTTAATTTAGATTGAATCGATTATTTACTATTGGCTTTTGTTACCCAGCCCCAACGCAGCCTACACCACAGGGCGGAGTCCAGCAGACTCCGGATGTTGCACCACCTCCCCCGGTCCCCACTCCATTCCTACAGTCAGAGATGGGGCAGCCTTTGACAACTATCCTGGAGGCCTTTAGGGCACAACAGGTTCCGGCTCCACAGCCAAACCCGGGGGCCAACTGGCTGAGTATTTTTCGAGGACTTTCTCCCCCATCCTACTTGGGGACAGAGTCGGCCGTTCAGACGGAGGAGTGCCTGAACATCATGTATGAGATGCTGACTGGGATCCGGTGCTCGTAGGAGGAGTGGGTGCCCTTGGTAGTCTCTTGCTTGGAGTCCCATGCCAAGAGATGGTGGAAGACATAGCTGGACACGACGTTTACTGACAGAGAGGTTGCTGAGATAGCTTTGGGGAATTCAGGGCCGCACTATTGGAGCATTTTGTTCCACAGTCGGCCAGAGATGAGCTGGAGGATAGATTTTTACAGTTGAGACAGGGCACAAGACAGTGGTGGAGTATCATCGGGAGTTCAACCACCTAGCCCGATTTGTGGATTCTTATCAATTGGATGAGGCAGGTTATAATAAGAGGTTCTATAAGTGCCCACGAGAGGATCTGAGGGAGGCCTGCTGTTCGTGTCCGACGAGCCTATTCCTCGGATATTGGAGATGGCGAAAAGGATCGAGGAAGATTGGCATACTACCCGAGGCCGGAAGCGGCCAACTGAGGATCAGGGCCGAGGAGCCAGAAATGATCAGCGATGGGGCCGCATCACAGATGAGAGAATAGGAGAAGACCAGCCTCGTCAAGAGGTGAGACAGGAGCAGAGGGAACGAGTAGTGGTGGCCCCTCAGCCACCCCAGATGCGGGAGGTACAGAGACCCGGGGGTATGGTATATCCCCCGCTAGAGTGCTTCAACTGTCATCAGGTGGGGCATATCCGGAGGAACTACCCCATGAGGGGGGCACCACCACCAGCACCACCGGCTGCCCCACCAGCTCAGTATTTTGGAGGTCGAGGACGTGGCCGAGGTCGTGGATACCAGGGCAGAGACCACAGGGAAGATAGGGAGCAAGTGTATGCACTGGATCTTACTCAATAATGGAATCCGAAGCAAGTGATCACAGGTACTCCGGTAAATTTTAAGTTTTCTCTTTCTTAGATAATTAGAGTTATGAATGTAGAGCTGATAAACTAGGAAAGAAAACCATAATTAGGTTTCTAAGACATTAAACAACCCCAGGCATAGTCTTCATCAGCGGCAAGCCCGCCTATACACTGTTATATACGGGTGCTCACACGTGTTCGTGTCGGAAGACTTCGTGGAAGGGCTGGAAGGAGTAGAGCGGTTCACTGGCTTGATGATGAGGATACGACTACCAGACGGATCAAAGCTATTCACCATCGCCCGCTGCAATATGGAGGCAGAGATCGGCGGAAAGATATTGGAAGCACCAGCGACGATCATGGAGATGCCAGTCTTTGATTTGATACTGGGAATGACATGGTTGCACTAGAACCATGCTCAGATTGGCTGCATATATAACACCCCCTATCTGTCGCATAGTATATAGTTGTAGGTCCGGCCGGGGCCCGATGCCATATAGCACAGACAGACCGGGTGGTTACTCAATGGAAACCATTCAACTAATCATAACGTCCTATACAGAGCATTCTAGCGGAAGCAGTTTTATAAGTTGCAATAAAAGAACCCAGCAACAAGCATGAATGTCCACTAAACACCAAATAGGAATGTAGTACATACACAAGTACTGGCCTTAAGGCCTTACAAATGGTTTACTCTTAATAAATGTTTTCCATACCACGACACGCAGGCCGGTCATACATGAACAAAAGCAAGTAAACACTTCATTTAGGCCTTCAAGGGCCGGCTTCGCAATTTAGGCTTTAGCCCGTTATTGACCGCTTTGTCCAACAGCACCTGCAAGCAAAAACCACGCACAGTGGCAAACAAAAGCAACGGTCAGCAATGCTGACCAAATTATAACGATCCCGCCCCTAATTCGGGGCGGCGATGCTCCTTCCATGCACTTATTAGCAAAACCAAGCAGTATATAAATATACATTGCATCACAGGCGTTGGCTCGCACGACCACACACCCCGTGCACTCACGGCACATTCTCGGTGAACTGGCTAATGTCACGTCAATTTAAGCCATAGACATTCCGGACTCACCACCGCCACTTCGACGGCCATACATATGAGCATTTTGTCTTCTTGGCATGGGTCACGTCAATTTAAGCCATAGACCGCCGAAGACCCTCATCTATGCCAACGGCTATAACCGAACAACATAGAACGGGTACGGTTCCATCTAACCCGTGCTCACACCGCAACAACAATTTAAGCCATATGCGTGGGTCAAACTTCTCCCGAGTCCCGTTTCCATCACACTTCACATAACCCGGTTATGTTCAAGTTGGCTCCCAGTCCACTTAGTTGGAAAGATCACGCATCCGCCCAGTTTTCCGGGTACACCTTAGGGTTAATCCCCAAGGCTCCCTATTGCAATCTATCACGTAGAAAACCCGAAAAACAAACATTCGCACGGAGTCTTCTCCGACATTTATGCAATGCAACATCACCGATCTAGACCAACATGTCTGGGTAGGCTTCACACATCATACCTATGTCCGTTCTTGAATACAGACTCTAAACAACGGGGACTTTACATATCTACCCGAAGGAACGCCTCCAACTCACCGCAAACTCACGAGAGCGGGCTTCCTATGCAAAGAAGGAGAGCTTCACATGCTCAAGAAGAGAATCGTTACCCTAGCATTATTCCTTGGCGCCATGGAAATGTAAGCAGATAAAAAGCACCGCACTTTCTTTGCCTCCGTAGATCCGAAGTCGGTTCGCGATTTGGAGCTCCGAAGCTCCGCCGGTGACTAGATCTAGGCTTCTTCTTCCTCCTTTGCTCTCACCTCTCTCTTGACTTAGAAAGAGAACCACTCAAGTAAAAAATGAGGGTTTCAAAGGCCCAATCCCGGGTATATCCCAGTAGGAACAACCCCCAACCGTCGGATCCCATAATATGGAGACGAATGGCTACGATTCATAGCTGAAAAGTAAAACCTGGGCCGAACATGGCCTGTGACAAGCCCGTGTCCAGGGCCGTGTCCCTCATTCGCCATCAAAATCGACGCGTCTTGAAAAACCTACGGGAATCCGACACGCCCGTGTTTGACCTGACACGCCCGTGTTCCAATTGACACGACCGTGTGGTCGGCCGTGTGCCTCCATCGACACAGCCCCGAAAACATCCCGAGACTCACATGGGTCCTGGACACGCCCGTGTCCTATGTGACACGCCCATGTCAAACCCGAACACGCCTGGGCTCCAGGCCGTGTTCACTATCTCGACAGTTCATCGAGCGAAGTTCGTCGACCACCCGACACGGCCTTGGGCACGCCCGTGTCCTATGCCGTGTGCCTTGTCTCGACACATCGTCGAGCAAAAATGTCGACTCCCGAGCCGATCGTCAACACGGGCTCGACACGCCCTGAGACACGCCCGTGTCTCAGGCCGTGTGCCCTGTCTCGACACATCGTCGAGCGCAAAATGTCGACTTCACGGCCAAATCATCGACTCGAGCCTGACACGCCCTGGGACACGCCCATGTCCCAGGCCGTGTGCCTCCTGCCAAATACCAGATTTGGCCCAAAACGTCTCTCGTCGCTCTTTTGAGTTTTGGGGCGTTACAACTCTCCCCCTATTAAAAGAATTTCGTCCACGAAATTACATAAAGGAAAGAAGAGTACCAAAATTAAATTGTGCCTGAGCGGAACAACTCCGGATACTCGTCAAGCATAGTCTGCTCTCGTTCCCAAGAGAGCTCCTCTCGACCGCAATTGTCCCATCGGACCTTGACCATCCTGATCTCTTTATTGTGTAGTCGCTTGACCTCCGAGTCCTCTATCCGTACGGGTTTGACTTTTGTCATCAACCCACTATCAATCGGCACTTGATCGACCGCGATCACTTGCGTAGGCTCTGGCACCGCCTTCCGAAGCACCGAAATATGGAATACATCATGTAAAACACTAAGCTCCACTGAAAGCTTCAACCGATAGGCTGCTTCACCAACCTGCTCCAGAACCTCAAACGGCGCAAGGTACCTCAGGCTTAGCTTTTTCAATTGCCGCACCCGCGAGATACCCTTGAACGACTTGATTTTTAAGTACACCCAGTTGCACACAGCGAACTCCACGTTCCTGTGCTTGACATTATAGTACTTTGCTTACCGGTCCTGAGCGATAAGCAACCTCTCCCGAATGGTACGAACCAAAGACGTAGCATCTTCCACCTCTTGGCGCTTGTACAATTTTGATTCACCCGTTTCTAACCAAGACAACGACGTGCGACTTTTTCTACCATATAGGGCCTCGAAGGGCGCCATTTGAATACTCGTCTGGTAGATATTGTTGTACGCAAATTCCACCAAATAAATATTGTCTTCCAATTGCTTTCCAAAGTCCAAGACACAGATGCAGAGCATGTCTTCCATAGTTCTATTGACACTCACGGTCTGCCCATCTGTTTGCGGATGAAAGGTTGTGCTGAATTTTAACTTTGTTCCAACATTTGCTGCACAAGCCTCCAATCATTGGACGTGAACCGCCCATCTCGGTCACTCACGATGCTGCGGGGCACACCGTGAAGCCGTACTATATTATTCACATATAACTTTTCCAACTTTTCCACCGGATCATCCTTCCTATGCGGAATGAAGTGCGACACCTTCGTTAGCCGATCTACGACCACCCAGATGACGTCGTTCCCCTTTTGCGACCTTGGCAAACCGTGCACAAAGTCCATAGAGATGTCGTCGAATTTCCACTCCGGAATAGGCAAGGACTTCAGAAATCCTCCCAACTTTTGGCATTCCGCATTCACCAAGGCGCAAGTTTGGCACTTCACTACGTAGAGTGCCACATCCTTCTTCAAACCCGGCCACCAAAACAGTTTCTTGACATCGCGGTACATCTTCGTGCTCATCGGGTGAATCGAGTACTTGGTATGATGTGCCTCGTACAACAATTCCACCCGCAAATTGTCCACACTTGGGACGCACAGACGACCGTCTTTCCAAAGCAATCCGTCCTCCACAACGAATTGGGAATTTGACCCATCCAGAGCCTCTACCATGAACTGCTTCATATGGTCATCCAAATCCAAAGCCTGCCAAATCCGATCAGCCAGGTCATATTGGACTTCAGTCCAATTCAGTACTGCTTCAGCACTTGATTGCTTATCAACGCAAACAATCTCCAACACCTCCAACTCCCGAACCAACCGCTCGTCATGGATCGACAGCCAATTGGCTTGAGCTGGGGCCCGGCGACTCAACGCGTCTGCAACCACATTACCTTTACCAGGCACGTAGTGGATCTTGAATGTATAGTCCCCCAGGAACTCCATCCATCTACGCTGCCACATATTCAGATCTTTCTGATCAATCAAATACTTCATGCTCTTATGATCGGTGTAGATATCAATCTTCACACCGTACAAATAATGCCTCCACAGCTTCAAGACAAAAATCATGGCCGCTAACTCCAAGTCATGGACCGGATAATTCCTCTCGTGCACTTTCAGCTGTCTCGAGCCATAAGCTATCACACATCCGTGTTGCAGTAGCACGCAACCCAAACTGCTGCCCGAAGAATCACTATAAATCTCATAACCTTCGGTCCCACTCGGCGAACTCAGCACAGGCATCGTGGTCAACCGACATTTCAACTCCTCAAAAGCTCGCGCGCACTCCGGCGTCCAAACGAACTTTTTCTCCTTCCTCGTCAAAGTAGTGAGAGGTAACGCAATCCGTGAGAAGTTCTCTACGAAGCGCCTATAATAGCCGGCAAGCCCCAGAAAGCTCCGAACTTCCGCTACCGTAGAAAGCTCAGGTCACTCCCGTATCGCAATAATCTTCGCCAGATCCACTACAATACCTTCTCCACTCACTATATAACCGGGGAACGCCACTGAGGATAACCAAAACTCGCACTTCGAGAACTTGGCATACAATTGACTCCTCCTTAGCTTCTCCAAAACGAAATGAAGATGCTTAAAGTGATATTCCTCACTCTGCGAGTACACCAAAATATCGTCGATGAAGACGATAACAAAATGGTCCAAGTACTCCCTGAAGGTCCTGTTCATCATATCCATGAACACTGACGGCGCATTAGTCAGCCCAAACGGCATGACCGTAAACTCATAATGCATGTATCTCGTACTGAACGCTGTCTTCGGGATATCACTCTCCCTTATTCGCAGCTGATAGTACCCGGACTTGAGGTCCAACTTTGAGTACACCGTCGACCCGACCAACTGATCAAAAAGATCATCGATCCGGGGGATCAGGTACTTGTTCTTCTCCGTCAACTTGTTGAGCTTCCGATAATCAATACATAGCCTCAAGCTTTCGTACTTCTTAATAAAGAGGACCGGCGCGCTCAAAGGCGAAGAACTTGGGCGCACATACCCTTGCTCCAACAACTCTTGTAGTTGAACCTTCAGCTCTGCCATTTCCTTAGGCGCTAGCCGATATGGAGAGCGTGACACAGTCTTTGCACCTAGCACTAACTCAATTATGAAATCTATCTCCCG
The DNA here is from genome assembly GCA_039583875.1 of Platanthera guangdongensis. Lineage (NCBI taxonomy): Eukaryota > Viridiplantae > Streptophyta > Magnoliopsida > Asparagales > Orchidaceae > Platanthera > Platanthera guangdongensis. The sequence goes on from CM077152.1 coordinate 64,707,806, forward strand.
CTGAGGCGGGGCTCTAAGAAGGTCTCTAGGGAACACATCAGGGTACTCCGATACCACTGAAATACTATCCAACGCAGGTTTTTGCTTTGCAACCTCCACTAGTGTAAAGAACAGTTCTGCACCGGCACAAACCGCCTTCACCACTTCAAGAGCAGACATCAACGTCTTGCTCGACCCCTTCAAGCCCGTAAAAGTCGTCTCACGACTTGCTCCCAACTTGACTTCCTTGCGACCGCAATCAATATAGGCTTGCTACTCCGAGAGCCAGTCCATGCCAAATATAACGTCGAACTCCACCAATGGTAGTAACGACGCTTGTAGATCGAACTCTTGATTCCCAATGCGAATCTTAACACCGCAGATTCTATCCGCGCGCATCGAACACCGATTGGGCAACAACATATCCAAATTATCCTTTGCCATCGAAGAAGGGACTCCGATGCGTGATATAAATCCTTCGGACAAGAAGGAGTGTGAAGCTCCCGTATCGAAGAGTGCTCTTGCCGGATTTTCAGAAATCAAAACAAATCCTAAACAAGCAGTGGTAAGGTAACATGTGCTTAACAAGTATTTCAAGAAATTAACTTGCTATAAATTAAACCGTACCTGTCACCACATCCGCCTGTTTGATGGCCTCCTGTTGGCCAAGATTGTATACTCTCGGTTGGGCCGGAGCATAATGGGACGCGGTTGACTCCACCGCCTTGCCCTTCTCTTCGTAAGTCGCTCCCGGATTCCTTTCGAACTTGGGACGTCCGCTCCAACGATCACGGGAAAAGTGCCCCGACTTTCCACAAGTAAAACATGCTCCCGGGGTCCGACCCGTAGTCGCCCTAGAAGCACCAGAAGAGGGAGCTGGGCCCGAAGTCCTATGCTTCTTGAGGAATCTTCGATAGCCGGACTTTGAAGTAGTCGGCACCTTGAACTCAGATTTCTTATCACCCATGCTTTTATTTGCTTATGCATTTGTCATGCCATTCTCCAAGGACCGGGCCGTGTTGACCAAGGTCAAGAAACCCTGCGTCATCGGCCCCAAGAGTAGTAACCTCAACACATCTCTCAACCCTTCGTAGAATCGATTCATCTTGCACTCCTCATCCGCGATGGTGGAGCTAGCATATCGACTCAAACGAGTAAACACGTGGAGATATTCATCCACGCTACTGTCCCCTTGTACCAACTTCAGGAACTCGTTCTCCAATGCTATCCTCTGCGCCGAAGGGAGGTATCTAGCCAAGAACAATCTCGAGAACTCCTCCATCGAGACATCAACAAGTTGCCTACCTCTCAATAGGTGCAGCTCCAATCCTTCCCACCACAATCTCGCTTCACCATCCAAAAGGAACGTTACAATGGTGTTCATTTGCCACTCCTCCGTCTCCATTGCTGTCATGACTCTCTTTACCATGGAGAGCCAGTCTTCAGCTTGAGATGGGGTTCCCAACCCCGAGAATACCAGAGGATTAAAGCTCATGACATGTTTGAGCTGTCTATCGGTTGCCCTCCTTGGCACCAACGACTCCACTACTACCTGCTCCACCGCAGGAGCGGGCTGCTGCATTTGCCTTGCAGGCTGCGCATTTATCATGGCCAACACTGTATCGGCCACCAATCGTATGGTCTCAGCCGATGGAGGTGTTGCAGGAGAAACATCTGGTGCACTGCTAGCCTCAGAAACTCGACGTTCCGACGGCATAGCACAACTTCTGGTCACCTATAGTGGTACAGAACACCGTTAAGCGACCAAATAAAATTGCAAACGGCAATTATAGGAACATACAGGTTCCCCAAACACGTGTATTTTCATTCCTAAGTGGACATTCATGGGTTCTTTTACTGTTATAACGATGACGCACACACATGTGCTCACCACCCCTTAAAAAGAATTCACCCACGAATTCATTTTAAGCCTGACCGAAACCAGTAGTCTGATACCAAATTGTAACACCCCCTATCCGTCACATAGTATATAGCAGTAGATCCGGCTGGGGCCCGACGCCATATACCACAGACAGACCGGGTGGTTACTTAATGGAAACCATTCAACCAATCATAACGTCCTACACAGAGCATTCTAGCGGAAGCAGTTTTATAAGTTGCAATTTAAGAACCCAACAACAAGCATGAATGTCCACTAAACACCAAATAGGAATGTAGTACATACACAAGTACTGGCCTTAAGGCCTTACAAATGGTTTACTCTTAATACATGTTTTACATACCACGGCACGCAGGCCGATCGTACATGAACAAAAGCAAGTAAACACTTCATTTAGGCCTTCAAGGGCCGGCATCGCAATTTGGGCTTTAGCCCGCTATTGACCGCTTGGTCCAGCAGTACCTGCAAGCAACAAACCACGCACGGTGGCAAACAAAATCAACAGTCAGTAATGCTGACCAAATTATAACGATCCCGCCACCAATTCGGGGTGGCGATGCTCCTTCCTTGCACTTATTAAAAAAACCAAGCAATATATAAATATACATTGCATCACAGGCATTGGCTCGCATGGTGTAAGACCCCCTTTTTTTTCTCTTTTGACCACGGGGTCTTAGGCCCAGAACCGCCGTTTTGCGGTGACTCCTTCACGCCCTGAAGGGTCATCACCACAAAGCGCCGATTCTGCCGGCCAATTCGATCACATAAAAGTAGCATAATGAAGTAAAATGAAAACTATCTGTCCACAGAGAGTCACATGACATATATAAATATAACTCCACGAAGGGAGTGTCCACAGTAGATAACATCAGAGTAGCAAAATACGGGCTTATGCCCGGTACAGCATATCCTCACTACAAAATCACTCATGCGGAAGCAAAAGCTGAAAAACTACTCAGGGTCGAGACTCACAGTCCCGGCTGTATGAACTCCGGAGCTAGACTGCCCCACCTCCAAGCGCATCGGTCTCTGGGGCTGCTCCTCCATGCTGGTCTCCACGATCCCCTAAATGATGCGGTTCGAAAACCGTTAGTCTAAAAGACTAAGTCCTATCATCCCCCACCCCTTCCCCCACGGCTCCTAGGCACCGAGCGGAGAGGAAGAAAGGGGAGGACTTGAAGGTGGAGAATATCAAAGCAGATGACAGCGGTCCTATTCTAGCAAGTTCTATAGCATATAAAGACAATAAAATGTAAGCTGAAATGTAACCTTCACTTATGTGGAAAAACACATAAGCCAAGGGGTCTTTTGCAAGGCTCCCATCGTATAAAAAGTCCCATACCGATTTATACGTTGGGGTGACGGTGGTCAAACAGCAGTAACTAAATATATCAAAATTAACCTTAATTTATAAACTTGCCCACACAAGCTTATAGACTAAGGGGTCGTTTTGCAGGTCCTAATGTATAAGCGTCCCATTCCACTTATACATCAGGTGTCAGGGGTTAAATGAATCGATTATGCTATGACATGCAAGTGGGTATGATGGACATGCAAGTGCAACGCACACACCCGACTCTGTGCACACAGACCTTTAGTTCCCCCTTTCTGGAGCCGTAACCTCCCAGGATACCTCCGTAGTGGCAGACGGAAGCGGTGGGTTGGGCCTCGCCCACCTCTAAACCAGTAAGGCACTACCGGTCAGACCTATCGTACGCCTCAACGCTTGGTGCACGAAGCGGACTCCTGCGTACTCTTGCCGGCTGGCGCACCGGACTTCTGTTGGCGAAGTGCTAACCACACTTGCCGAGTCAACGTATTGGCGTCGGTGCATCGACCCTCCAATACCGAAAACCCACCACCTTAATTTATTTTCCTTTTATGCACATGCAGATTTAGCGTAAACAAAACCCGAGCCGAAGCTCCCCGGACCAAGAGTCCGTCTTTTAACCATCCGAGCCGAAGCTCCCAGCTGACTTTTGGTGCTAACAGTGCCTGTGAAATGTGCAACCCTAATTACTAAGTTACTCTTTTCAGCTTGTTAAACAGTTTACGTTAACCCAGGACTGCCCCCGGTATTCCCTGTGAAGGGCTCTCAAGGGGCACTAGGAACTGTGTTGGGATTACGCCCAGCGTTCCCTTTCGCAAGGTACTTATTTTATTATTGGTTGATCCCCTTACCCATTATTTTCTCATGTTTCGATACGCTAATCCTAGGGTGATTTGACTCCAACTCTCCTTGGGTAGGACGATCTTTCGTCGGGCCCGAACGCCTTTAAACCCTAGACAAATCCACACCCTACTCACTCATCTTCCAAAGATGCAGCCCTTTCCACTTGTCCTTACAGCAAACCATCAAGACCCATCATACGTGCCGTAATTCAATCCAAATGAAATCCTGCAGTTTTGCTATATGCAGACCACTTAAGCTACGTGACCCGTAAAAGGGGAAGTACATGAAATACTCATCCAGTACCCTCATGATAATTATCAGAGGTCTATTATGATAAGTATAGACTAAATTAAGAAAATCATATTTTTCCCAATTAATCTACTATTTATTGAATTTTCCTCAAAAACTAGGCCATAGTCAATTTGAACATGAACCATAAGATTTTCTCAGGTAATGGCCTCCTAAAATTTGTATTCACTAAATAACAGAGAAATATCATTGGATGCTAATTTTCATAATTTTCCAGATAATTCTTGACCTCTAAAGGATTTATTAAAATAATTCCAAAAATCAAAAATAATGAAGGAAGTGCCACATATATGTCTCCAATAATTATGTAAAAATTACTAGGGCTTCATAGGGAACTAAAAACATCATGATGAAGAAATTAGAATTTTTCAGACAATCTAAAAGTCATTAATAAATTTTCCAAGGTTCCATGGAATTAAATAATTAAAGAAGCAACAACTAAATATCATTCTTCAAAAATTCCATAAAAATTTACAGAGATGGGTAACATGATTATATGCCCCTTGGCTAAGTTTTATCAAGTTTAAGCAAGTATAGTGCTCTGCAAAAACTCTTAAGTGGAAATTATAAAATATAACTCTGTGAATAAAGTACCAAAAATATTCATCCAAAATTTATTATAAAATTTCCAGAGACATGTATGCCCTAAGCAACTACCCATTCAAAATCTCAGCCCTTTTAAGATAGTTTTGGTATTAGTTCTTATGGTTTCAAAGCTAGTGCCCTAAACTAGGGTTATGGATTTAAGGGGTCTTTAATCTTCCAAATGCCCTAAAATTTTAACCATAGGACCATAGTGACCCTATGGTCATCATTCCCAAGTTTCAAGCCCATCCAAGGTCTTTTGACCCCAATTTCTTCAAACCCTAGAGAATTACCCTAAAGGGCCTACCCTACACTTCTAGGGATACCCTAGCCCAATCCACTCCAAACTTCATGAGTGAGTGTAAAAAGTTAAATCATATCAGTGGCCAAAGTTTCAGCCTCTGTTGAGGTGATTTGGTCACTTAAAACCAAAAGTGCCACTTTTGACCAAAATGCCCTTCATAGGGTAGAACTAGGGTTGGGTCAAAACATATTCAACACTCACCCAAACCAACTGAAATTTTATACAGGTACCTAATTGGAGCCCAGGGACCACTCACCAAAATTTGGGAGGGTTTGGGTGTGTTCAGGGCACCTATTTAATTTATCTAATGATTATTAAATTTTTACCAAAACTATAGAAATATTTTCTCCAAAAATTCCCATTTTTGGGCAGGCCCTAGGTATGCCTAGGATAGACCCTCTGCCAAAATTTCAGCCCATTTGGGCTTGGGGTGAAGAGTGGGCACTCATTTTAGTGACTGCCTAGCCCTAAGGACATGTCCCACCAAAATGGGTGCCCTGGTCCAACCAGTGACCCAAAAGGGTCCCAACAATTTTTGCTGCAAACTAGACACCCTAAGCTACAATGTTCATGTTGGGCAAATTTCCATCCAGGGTCCCTAGGTATTTTTTAACATTAATTACATTAAATACATCCAGCGTGACAAAAATGAAATAAATTTTATTTAACCCTATAGTATCTGATCTGATGCCGCACGAATCTTGGCGCAGATCGACGGCATCTGGTCATCGTCCCCACTGAGCCAACGGCTGGGATTGGTTCTGCCTGGAGCGATTTCCAAGCTCTGCCGCCGGCGATCCAGCCCCTTCCCCGGCCGGCCACCGCCACCAACACCTCCGTTGAGGTGGTGGCTGTCGTCAGGCGGCGGCTCCGCCGCCGGAGAGGTGTTTTCCGGCGGATTGAGCAAGACTTTTCCTTGCCGAAACCAGGAGAAATCCTGGATTCGATCGGGCTCAATTGAGCCCGAAACTCTAGCCTAAGGATTCCTAGGATCTACCCGCGAGTTAAGGAGAGGAGGAGGACCTTCCTGGCGGCCTGGATGCGAGAGGAGCGGCGGGATGCCATTGGCGACGGCGGCGGCGCTCGGCTTCTGCAACTGCACGGTGGAAGGGCTCGTCTCCTCCAGGTAAGTGCTCCAAAATGATCCCCTCGGCTCCCTGATGGTGTTTAAAAGGCAATTGGGGGAGGGGAGAGGCTGGTTCTTCAATGGCCATTATCTCCATTAATGGAGTGGCTCGGGTTGTGTGGAGGGGGGCTGAACCCACCCCTTGGTGGCCGGGAAACGGCTGGAATCAACTCCTCTCTCCTAGAGGAGTTGATTGCAGCCATAAAGGGTGGCTGTTAGTCTCCCTTGGCCGGCCTCTTACTTCCCCCTTCTCCTTCCTCATTTCTCTCTCCTCCATTATCATGGAGAGGAGCTTTTTCTCTCTCCTAGTCACCTCTGGTTGACTAGTCAACCCCACAAGCTAAAGGCAGCCCACTGGATTATGATGATCATGGGAATGGGCTTAGCCTAAGGGAGAAGTGGCTTGAGCTTGGGTTAGCCCTTTTTGGGCTAAGTTGACTTGACCCTCAATGAGGGTTGACTTGGCCAATTTGACCATCTAGGTTGACCCCATTGGGTCCTGGGTGGTTCATTGGCCTCCCCTAAGGTCTATGTAGGGCTGGGTAGGGTTGACTTGGCACCTTAAAGGTCACTTGACCCTTGGTAAGGTCACTTTGACCATTTAGAGCTAGAGTTGACTTGGGTCAACATGACCATTAGGGTCCACCCCTATGGATCCTTGGTGACCCATTGACTTCCCTTAGGGTCTAGGTAGGGTTATATGGGGTTGCCCTGCACTTTGGAGGTCACATACCCTTAGTAGGGGTACTTTGACCAGATTAGGGCTTGAGTTGACCTGGGTCAACCTGGCCTCTAGGGCTGACCCCAATGTGTCCTTAGTGACCCATTGTCCTCACTTTAGGGTTAGGAGGGCATAGGTGGGGTCCTCTAGACTAGGAGTGGGTCTATTGGCCCTAAGTGGGCTAGGTTGACCTATTTAGGGCTAGGGTTGACCTTGGTCAACTGGGCCTCTTGGGTTGGCCCTAATGGGTCCTTTTGGCTCTAATGGGTCTCCCAAAATGTTTGGGAGTGTTGTGATAGGGTCTTGGGGTCATGGTGAAGCCCCATTGTCATCCTAAACTATTGTTCAGAATTCTACTACCTGCAGACCATGGTGATCCCTACCTTGGCCTCCTATCTCTTGGCCCATTTCTGGCTTCCCAGGGTTTTGTCATGACCTAGTCATGGCCAAAACCACTCTTAGGGGTCTAGTTGGAAATGGGATGTTACAAATCCCAATAAACAAAACAAAGATTTCGTCCCCGAAATCAAGGTTGGACCTACGGGTCTTATTACCGAAGGAAAGAGTCTTGTAACATCCCATTATGACGTCTTGTTTGTTAAATTTGATTTAAGGGAAAACTTAGATCTAAGACCCCTTTCGCCCAAACGGTGAACCAAAATCCCAATAAACAAAGTTAAGCCCCCAATAAACAAAGATAAGCCCCTATCTACCTAGAGCAGCCCTTAGTATACTTAAAGCAGAAAAATAAATTAACATCTTGAGGGGTCTGAGAGGTATACCTGACTGAATAGCTCGGGGTATCTTTGTCGCATCAGGTCCTGTGGCTCCCAGGTATGCTCCTCCTGGCCGTGGTTCCTCCACAGGACCTTGACTAGAGGGACCCTCTTGCGTCGTAAGACCCGCACTCCTCGGTCGTCGATCCTCACAGGCTCCAAATGAACAGACCGGTCTGAAGCTACCGGCCCTTCGGTGGTCAGAATCTGCTGCTCCGGGCGTAGTAGAGCCCTCCTCAAAGAAGAAATGTGGAAGACGTCGTGCAGCGCTTCTAGCTCTGGTGGTAACTCCAGCCGGTAGGCTAGGGGTCCGATCCGCTCCAGGATCCTGTAAGGGCCCATGTACCTAGGGCTGAGCTTCTTCCTCCGACCACGCACCCGTGAAACTCCATGCATGGGCCGGATTTTCAGAAACACCCGGTCCCCCACCTGGAACTCCACCTGCCGATGTCGGGCGTCATAGTACTTGGCCTGTCTACTCTGCGCCTCGAGCATCCTGTCTCTGATCAGCCTCACTTGTGCCTCGGTGTCTTCAACGAACTCTGACCCCAATACCTTCGGATCTTCGTTCTGCACCCATGAGAGCGGGGTCCGGCATCTCCTCCCGTACAAGGCTTCGTAAGGCGCCATCCTGATGCTGGACTGGTGGCTGTTGTTATAGGAGAACTCGACAAGGGGTAAGAGTTTCTCCCACGGTTCCCCGCGATCTAAGATGCATAGCCTCAAAAGGTCCTCCAGCGTCCGGTTGGTGCGTTCTGTCTGCCCGTCTGTCTGGGGGTGGAATGCAGTGCTGAAAGTCAATCGCGTGCCTAAGTAAGCTTGCACGGACCTCCACTCCCTGGAGGTGAACCTGCCATCCCGATCTGACACTATCGTCCTGGGCACTCCATGATAACGAATGAACTGCTCCACAAACTTCCGCACCAGTACTCCTACTGAATCATCCTTCCTGATCGGTATAAATCGAGCCACCTTGGTCAACCGATCGACGATTACCCAGATCGAGTCATTCCCTGTCCGAGACCGGGGAAGCCCATGTATGAAGTCCATGGCTATGTCATCAAACTTCCACTCCGGCACCGGGAGTGGCTGCAATAATCCTGCGGGGTTCCTGCACTCCGCCTTCACTAGCTGACATGCCTCACAATGGGTCACGAAGTGTGAGACATCCTTCTTCATGCCCGGCCAGTACATCGTCCTCTTCAAATCAGCCGTCATCTTTGTGATCCCCGGGTGTACAGAATACCGGCTGCAGTGCGCCTCCATCATAATATCCTCCCGGATCTGGCCTCCCTCCGGTATATACACCCGTCCTCTGAAGCACACCAGATCGTCCCTCAGTGTGTAATCTCCTGCAGTGCCCGCCTTCAGAGCTTGGAAGATGGGTTCCAACTTGGCATCCTGCCTCTGTCCCTCTCTGACCCGGTCTCTGATGTCATCGGTAACGCCTATCACGGCCAAGTACTCCTCATAGAGCTCAGGATCATCAGACGATACCAGAGTAATGTGCATGTCCTCTAGTCTCTGCAGCAGCTCCATAGACATCAACTGAGGCTCTGCTCCTGTTGTGGCGGCTCTCCGACTCAGTGCATCTGCCACCACGTTTGCCTTCCCCGGGTGATAGTGCATCTCATACTGATAGTCAGATAGAAACTCCACCCACCGCCTTTGCCTGATGTTCAGTTCCTTCTGCGTGTCCACGTACTTAAGGTTCTTATGGTCGGAATATATGTCACAGTGGACTCCATAAAGGTAGTGCCGCCATATCTTCAGTGCGAATACAACTGCCCCCATCTCAAGGTCATGTACTGGGTAGTTCTTCTCATGGGTCTTCAGCTGGCGGGAGGCATAAGCTATGACGTGTCCGTTCTGCATCAGTACCGCTCCCATCCCCTGATATGATGCGTCGGTGTAGACCTGGAATCCCTCCCTCCCCGAGGGAAGAGTAAGAATGGGAGCCGAGGTCAGCCGATCCTTCAGCTCCTGGAAAGCTGTCTGGCACTGCGGGGTCCACACGAACGGTGCCTCCTTCTTTGTCAAGGATGTGAGCGGGAGGGCGATTCGAGAGAATCCCTCTACGAACTTCCGGTAATAACCGGCAAGTCCTAGAAAACTCCGTACGTCAGTGGCTGTTTTCAGCTGCGGCCACTCTGAAATAGCTCGAATCTTTGCCGGGTCCACTGCCAGCCCGGCTCCGCTGATAATGTGACCTAAGAACGCCACCTCCTTCAGCCAGAACTGACACTTACTGAATTTCGCATAAAGGTGATGCTCCCGCAGTCTCTCCAGGGTCAATGCTAGATGTCGTGTATGCTCCTCCTCCGTCTTAGAATAGATAAGGATGTCGTCTATGAACACTATGACAAACACATCCAAGTAAGCCTCGAAGACCCGGTTCATGAGGCTCATAAATGCTGACGGAGCATTCGTGAGCCCGAAGGGCATCACGATGAACTCATACAATCCATACCGGCTACTAAAGGCCGTTTTCGGGATATCCTCCTCCTGGATCCGCAGCTGGTAATAGCCTGATCTCAAGTCCAGCTTCGAAAAGTAATGGGCTCCCTCCAGCTGATCGAACAACTCGTCTATCCTGGGGAGCGGATAGGTATTTCGGACGGTCAGCCTATTTAGTGCTCGATAGTCGATGCACAGGCGTAAGGTGCCGTCCTTCTTCTTTACGAATAGGACAGGAGCTCCCCATGATGAGGAACTCGGCCTAACAAATCCTGCTTCCACCAGCTCCTGCAACTGTGTCCGAAACTCCGCCAACTCCTTCGGGGCCATCCGATAAGGGGCCTTGGATACCGGCTTAGCCCCTGGTACCAGCTGAATCTGGAAGTCCTTCTCCCTATGCGGAGGTAGTCCCGGCAGCTTATCCGGAAAAATATCGGCGTAGTCACGAACCACCGGAATGTCTGCGATCAAGTCCTTCTCCTCAGTCATCTCGAACAATACTTGGTATACCTCGTCCCCTTGCATATGGGCCTTAATGGCCTGAATAGATGAAAGCAAGCGACGGGAGACCGGTGTAGTACCTTCGAACGTTGCATAAGTATCGCCGTGGCTGAGCACGACCCTCCCTGCCGGGCAATCAATCTGGGCATGGTTCCAGACAAGCCATGTCATGCCCAAGACGAGATCGAAGTCCGGCATCCTCAAGATCGTCGCTGGGGCCTCGAGTGTCAACCCCTCTATGGTAACCTCCAGGAGGCACTTTTCTGTGGACTGAATCTCCATCCCATTGGGGAGGCGCACCCTCCTGGGTAGTCCTGTATAGCAACGAATCTGATCCAGGTCCTTGACGAAATCCTCCGATACAAAGTTATGTGATGCCCCCGTGTCGAACAGGGTGTGGGCAGGCTTGCCGCACACCATCACCATTCCTAAATCAGTTTGAAAGAAATTCTAGCGTAAGGTTTTCTAACCTAGGTTGTATAGTAGTTCTATCAATGCTTAATACGAGCAAAGAATAATTCTAACATTAAGATTACTCTCATACCTGCAATAACCCTGTCCGGGTTCCGGGGCTGTGCTAAGTCCAGAGCGTAAATCTGCTCCCCATTCTGCCTGCGGTCGCCTCCCTGGTAACCACGTCCTCGGCCGCGTCCTCGGCCTCCGAAATGCTGGGCCGGTGGGCCACCCCGTGGTGCTGGAGGTGGTGCCCCCCTCATAGGGCAATCTCTCCGGAGGTGTCCCACCTGGTGACAGTGGAAGCACTCCGGCGGGGGATACGCCATACCCCGGGGTCTCTGCATCTCCTGGATCCGGAGAGGTTGAGGGGCCAAGACCACCTGCTCTCTCGGCTCCTGCCTCAACTCCTGACGAGGCTGCTCCTCTGCCCTTCTTCCATCTGGTACGATGCCTCGCCGCTGATCATTTCGGGCCCTCCGGCCCTGGTCCTCCGTTTGCCGTTTCCGGCCCCGAGTGGTGTGCCAGTCGGCCTCAATCCTCTTCGCCATCTCTAAAATCCGGGAGATGGGCCCGTCAGAGACAAAAAGCAAAGCCTCTCTCAACTCCTCTTTTAGGCCCTTATAAAACCTCTTGACGTACCCCGCTTCATCCAGCTGATAAGAGCCCGCATATCGGGCCAAATGATCGAACTCTCGGTGGTACTCCACCACTGTCCTGGTGCCCTGCCTCAGCTGCAAGAAACGCTCCTCCAACTCGTCCCTGGCCGACTGAGGAACAAAGTGCTCCAGCAGCGTGGCCCTGAATTCTTCCCATGTGATTTCTGCAATCTCTCTATCCGCAAAAGTCGTGTCCAACAGCGTCTTCCACCACCGCTTGGCATGTGACTCCAAGCAAGATACCACTAGGGCCACCCTCTCCTCCCAGGGGCATCGTATCCCCGTCAACATCTCGTACATCACATCCAGCCACTCCTCTGTCCGTACTGCCGACTCCGTCCCCAAGTAAGATGGGGGAGAGAGTCCTCGGAAGGTGCTCATCCAGTTGGCCCCTGGGTTTGGCTGCTGGGCTGGGGCTTGCTGAGCCCGGAAGGCCTCAAGGATGGCTGTAAGGGTCTGCCCCATGTCTGACTGGAGGAAAGGTGTGGGGACCATGGGAGGTGGTGCAATGTCTGGAATCTGCTGAGCTCCACCTTGTGGGGTGGGCTGAGCTGAGGGCTGCAAAATGAACTACATCAGTAGGTAATCGACTCAATGCCTAATGATAGTGGACAATTTATATGTGATTCCCCCCATATGGGCACACCACCGCTTCCGCTGCTTAGTTTGTCCCCAAACTAAACCCGCGCGGGGGTGACCCAGGGTTGTGGACGGCTACTTTTCGATCGAGGTTTCCTTTGATACCACTTGTAAGACCCCCTTTTTTTTCTCTCTTTGACCACGGGGTCTTAGGCCCAGAACCGCCGTTTTGCGGTGACTCCTTCACGCCCTGAAGGGTCATCACCACAAAGCGCCGATTCTGCCGGCCAATTCGATCACATAAAAGTAGCATAATGAAGTAAAATGAAAACTATCTGTCCACAGAGAGTCACATGACATATATAAATATAACTCCACGAAGGGAGTGTCCACAGTAGATAACATCAGAGTAGCAAAATACGGGCTTATGCCCGGTACAGCATATCCTCACTACAAAATCACTCATGCGGAAGCAAAAGCTGAAAAACTACTCAGGGTCGAGACTCACAGTCCCGGCTGTATGAACTCCGGAGCTAGACTGCCCCACCTCCAAGCGCACCGGTCTCTGGGGCTGCTCCTCCATGCTGGTCTCCACGATCCCCTAAATGATGCGGTTCGAAAACCGTTAGTCTAAAAGACTAAGTCCTATCATCCCCCACCCCTTCCCCCACGGCTCCTAGGCACCGAGCGGAGAGGAAGAAAGGGGAGGACTTGAAGGTGGAGAATATCAAAGCAGATGACAGCGGTCCTATTCTAGCAAGTTCTATAGCATATAAAGACAATAAAATGTAAGCTGAAATGTAACCTTCACTTATGTGGAAAAACACATAAGCCAAGGGGTCTTTTGCAAGGCTCCCATCGTATAAAAAGTCCCATACCGATTTATACGTTGGGGTGACGGTGGTCAAACAGCAGTAACTAAATATATCAAAATTAACCTTAATTTATAAACTTGCCCACACAAGCTTATAGACTAAGGGGTCGTTTTGCAGGTCCTAATGTATAAGCGTCCCATTCCACTTATACATCAGGTGTCAGGGGTTAAATGAATCGATTATGCTATGACATGCAAGTGGGTATGATGGACATGCAAGTGCAACGCACACACCCGACTCTGTGCACACAGACCTTTAGTTCCCCCTTTCTGGAGCCGTAACCTCCCAGGATACCTCCGTAGTGGCAGACGGAAGCGGTGGGTTGGGCCTCGCCCACCTCTAAACCAGTAAGGCACTACCGGTCAGACCTATCGTACGCCTCAACGCTTGGTGCACGAAGCGGACTCCTGCGTACTCTTGCCGGCTGGCGCACCGGACTTCTGTTGGCGAAGTGCTAACCACACTTGCCGAGTCAACGTATTGGCGTCGGTGCATCGACCCTCCAATACCGAAAACCCACCACCTTAATTTATTTTCCTTTTATGCACATGCAGATTTAGCGTAAACAAAACCCGAGCCGAAGCTCCCCGGACCAAGAGTCCGTCTTTTAACCATCCGAGCCGAAGCTCCCAGCTGACTTTTGGTGCTAACAGTGCCTGTGAAATGTGCAACCCTAATTACTAAGTTACTCTTTTCAGCTTGTTAAACAGTTTACGTTAACCCAGGACTGCCCCCGGTATTCCCTGTGAAGGGCTCTCAAGGGGCACTAGGAACTGTGTTGGGATTACGCCCAGCGTTCCCTTTCGCAAGGTACTTATTTTATTATTGGTTGATCCCCTTACCCATTATTTTCTCATGTTTCGATACGCTAATCCTAGGGTGATTTGACTCCAACTCTCCTTGGGTAGGACGATCTTTCGTCGGGCCCGAACGCCTTTAAACCCTAGACAAATCCACACCCTACTCACTCATCTTCCAAAGATGCAGCCCTTTCCACTTGTCCTTACAGCAAACCATCAAGACCCATCATACGTGCCCTAATTCAATCCAAATGAAATCCTGCAGTTTTGCTATATGCAGACCACTTAAGCTACGTGACCCGTAAAAGGGGAAGTACATGAAATACTCATCCAGTACCCTCATGATAATTATCAGAGGTCTATTATGATAAGTATAGACTAAATTAAGAAAATCATATTTTTCCCAATTAATCTACTATTTATTGAATTTTCCTCAAAAACTAGGCCATAGTCAATTTGAACATGAACCATAAGATTTTCTCAGGTAATGGCCTCCTAAAATTTGTATTCACTAAATAACAGAGAAATATCATTGGATGCTAATTTTCATAATTTTCCAGATAATTCTTGACCTCTAAAGGATTTATTAAAATAATTCCAAAAATCAAAAATAATGAAGGAAGTGCCACATATATGTCTCCAATAATTATGTAAAAATTACTAGGGCTTCATAGGGAACTAAAAACATCATGATGAAGAAATTAGAATTTTTCAGACAATCTAAAAGTCATTATTAAATTTTCCAAGGTTCCATGGAATTAAATAATTAAAGAAGCAACAACTAAATATCATTCTTCAAAAATTCCATAAAAATTTACAGAGATGGGTAACATGATTATAAGCCCCTTGGCTAAGTTTTATCAAGTTTAAGCAAGTATAGTGCTCTGCAAAAACTCTTAAGTGGAAATTATAAAATATAACTCTGTGAATAAAGTACCAAAAATATTCATCCAAAATTTATTATAAAATTTCCAGAGACATGTATGCCCTAAGCAACTACCCATTCAAAATCTCAGCCCTTTTAAGATAGTTTTGGTATTAGTTCTTATGGTTTCAAAGCTAGTGCCCTAAACTAGGGTTATGGATTTAAGGGGTCTTTAATCTTCCAAATGCCCTACAATTTTAACCATAGGACCATAGTGACCCTATGGTCATCATTCCCAAGTTTCAAGCCCATCCAAGGTCTTTTGACCCCAATTTCTTCAAACCCTAGAGAATTACCCTAAAGGGCCTACCCTACACTTCTAGGGCTACCCTAGCCCAATCCACTCCAAACTTCATGAGTGAGTGTAAAAAGTTAAATCATATCAGTGGCCAAAGTTTCAGCCTCTGTTGAGGTGATTTGGTCACTTAAAACCAAAAGTGCCACTTTTGACCAAAATGCCCTTCATAGGGTAGAACTAGGGTTGGGTCAAAACCTATTCAACACTCACCCAAACCAACTGAAATTTTATACAGGTACCTAATTGGAGCCCAGGGACCACTCACCAAAATTTGGGAGGGTTTGGGTGTGTTCAGGGCACCTATTTAATTTATCTAATGATTATTAAATTTTTACCAAAACTATAGAAATATTTTCTCCAAAAATTTCCATTTTTGGGCAGGCCCTAGGTATGCCTAGGATAGACCCTCTGCCAAAATTTCAGCCCATTTGGGCTTGGGGTGAAGAGTGGGCACTCATTTTAGTGACTGCCTAGCCCTAAGGACATGTCCCACCAAAATGGGTGCCCTGGTCCAACCAGTGACCCAAAAGGGTCCCAACAATTTTTGCTGCAAACTAGACACCCTAAGCTACAATGTTCATGTTGGGCAAATTTCCATCCAGGGTCCCTAGGTATTTTTTAACATTAATTACATTAAATACATCCAGCGTGACAAAAATGAAATAAATTTTATTTAACCCTATAGTATCTGATCTGATGCCGCACGAATCTTGGCGCAGATCGACGACATCTGGTCATCGTCCCCACTGAGCCAACGGCTGGGATTGGTTCTGCCTGGAGCGATTTCCAAGCTCTACCGCCGGCGATCCAGCCCCTTCCCCGGCCGGCCACCGCCACCAACACCTCCGTTGAGGTGGTGGCTGTCGTCAGGCGGCGGCTCCGCCGCCGGAGAGGTGTTTTCCGGCGGATTGAGCAAGACTTTTCCTTGCCGAAACCAGGAGAAATCCTGGATTCGATCGGGCTCAATTGAGCCCGAAACTCTAGCCTAAGGATTCCTAGGATCTACCCGCGAGTTAAGGAGAGGAGGAGGACCTTCCTGGCGGCCTGGATGCGAGAGGAGCGGCGGGATGCCATTGGCGACGGCGGCGGCGCTCGGCTTCTGCAACTGCACGGTGGAAGGGCTCGTCTCCTCCAGGTAAGTGCTCCAAAATGATCCCCTCGGCTCCCTGATGGTGTTTAAAAGGCAATTGGGGGAGGGGAGAGGCTGGTTCTTCAATGGCCATTATCTCCATTAATGGAGTGGCTCGGGTTGTGTGGAGGGGGGCTGAACCCACCCCTTGGTGGCCGGGAAACGGCTGGAATCAACTCCTCTCTCCTAGAGGAGTTGATTGCAGCCATAAAGGGTGGCTGTTAGTCTCCCTTGGCCGGCCTCTTACTTCCCCCTTCTCCTTCCTCATTTCTCTCTCCTCCATTATCATGGAGAGGAGCTTTTTCTCTCTCCTAGTCACCTCTGGTTGACTAGTCAACCCCACAAGCTAAAGGCAGCCCACTGGATTATGATGATCATGGGAATGGGCTTAGCCTAAGGGAGAAGTGGCTTGAGCTTGGGTTAGCCCTTTTTGGGCTAAGTTGACTTGACCCTCAATGAGGGTTGACTTGGCCAATTTGACCATCTAGGTTGACCCCATTGGGTCCTGGGTGGTTCATTGGCCTCCCCTAAGGTCTATGTAGGGCTGGGTAGGGTTGACTTGGCACCTTAAAGGTCACTTGACCCTTGGTAAGGTCACTTTGACCATTTAGAGCTAGAGTTGACTTGGGTCAACATGACCATTAGGGTCCACCCCTAGGGATCCTTGGTGACCCATTGACTTCCCTTAGGGTCTAGGTAGGGTTATATGGGGTTGCCCTGCACTTTGGAGGTCACATACCCTTAGTAGGGGTACTTTGACCAGATTAGGGCTTGAGTTGACCTGGGTCAACCTGGCCTCTAGGGCTGACCCCAATGTGTCCTTAGTGACCCATTGTCCTCACTTTAGGGTTAGGAGGGCATAGGTGGGGTCCTCTAGACTAGGAGTGGGTCTATTGGCCCTAAGTGGGCTAGGTTGACCTATTTAGGGCTAGGGTTGACCTTGGTCAACTGGGCCTCTTGGGTTGGCCCTAATGGGTCCTTTTGGCTCTAATGGGTCTCCCAAAATGTTTGGGAGTGTTGTGATAGGGTCTTGGGGTCATGGTGAAGCCCCATTGTCATCCTAAACTATTGTTCAGAATTCTACTACCTGCAGACCATGGTGATCCCTACCTTGGCCTCCTATCTCTTGGCCCATTTCTGGCTTCCCAGGGTTTTGTCATGACCTAGTCATGGCCAAAACCACACTTAGGGGTCTAGTTGGAAATGGGATGTTACACATGGCCACACACCCCGTGCACTCAGGGCACATTCTCGGTGAACCGGCCAATGTCACGTCAATTTAAGCAATAGATATTCCGGACTCACCACCACCACTTCGACGGCCAAACATATGAGCATTTTGTCTTCTTGGCATGGGTCACGTCAATTTAAGCCATAGACTGCTGAAAACCCTCATCTATGCCAACGGCTCTAACCGAACGACATAGAATGGGTACGGTTCCATCTAACCCGTGCTCACACCGCAATGATAATTTAAGATATATGCGCGGGTCAAACTTCTCCCGAGTCCCGTTTCCATCACACTTCACATAACCCGGTTATGTTCAAGTTGGCTACTAGGCCACCAAGTTGGCAAGATCATGCATACGCCCAGTGTTTTGGGTGCACCTTAGGGTTAATCCCCAAGGCTCCCTGTTGCAATCGACCACGTAGTAAACCCGAAAAACAAACATTCGCATGGAGTCTTCTCCGGCATTTATGCAATGCAACATCACCGATCCAGACCAACATGTCCGGGTAGGCTGCACACATCATGCCTATATCCGTTCTCGAATACGGACTCTAAACAGCGGGGACTTTACATATCTACCTGAAGGAACGCCTCCAACTCACCGCAAACTCGCGAGAGCGGGCTTCCTATTCAAAGAAGGAGAGCTTCACATGCTCAAGAAGAGAATCGTTACCCTAGCGTTCTTCCTTGGCGCCATGGAAATGTAAGCGGATGAAAAGCACTGTACTCTCTTTGCCTCCGTAGATCCGAAGTCGGTTCGCGATTTGGAGCTCCGAAGCTCTGCCGGTGATCGGATCTAGGCTTCTTCTTCCTCCTTTGCTATCACCTCTCTCTTGACTTAGAAAGAGAACCACTCAAGTTAAAATGAGGGTTTCAAAGGCCCAATCCCGGGTATATCCCAGTAGGAACAACCCCCAACCGTCGGATAACAAAATAAGGAAATGAATGGCTACGATTCATAGCTGATAAGTAAAACCTGGGCCGAACACGGCCTGTGACATACCCGTGTCCAGGGCCGTGTCCCTCATTCGCCATCAAAATCGACGCGTCTTGAAAAACACACGGGCATCCGACACGCCCGTGCACGACCTGACATGCCCGTGTTCCAACTAACACGGCCGTGTGGTCGGTCGTGTGCCTTCATCGACACAGCCCCGAAAATAACCCGAGACTCACAAGGGTCCTAGACACGCCCGTGTGCTATGTGACACGCCCGTGTCAAACCCGAACACACCTGGGCTCCAGGCCGTGTTCACTGTCTCGATACTTCGTCGAGCGAAGTTCGTCGACCACCCGACACGGCCTTGGACACGCCCGTGTCCTAGGCCGTGTACCTTGTCTCGACACATCGTTGAGCGAAAATGTCGACTCCCGGGCCGATCGTCGACACGGGCTCGACACGCCCTGAGACATGCCCTTGTCTCAGGCCGTGTGCCCCATCTCGACACATCGTCGAGCGCAAAATGTCGACTTCGTGGCCAAATCGTCGACTCAAGCCTGACACGCCCTGGGACATGCCCGTGTCCCAGGCCGTGTGCCTCCTGCTAAATACCAGATTTGGCCCAAAATGCCTCCCGTCAGTCTTTTGAGTTTCAGGGCATTACAACATATCAAAGAGGATTACTGTGAGGCATGGGGATTCCTATATCATCATTGAAGGTATTAAACCTATTCCCCCTGTCTTGCTGTCATCCGTGCAGGCCGTTAAGGCCCACTTGCATGGGGAGGAAGTCTATGAAGTGTTATTTGAAATGGCTGAGGACAAGTGTTCCATCTCGGATATCCCAGTGGTGCGAGATTTTGCCGACATATTCCCAGAGAAGCTGTCAGGGCTACCCCCGCACCGGGAGAAGGATTTCCTGATACAGCTAGTGCCGGGGGCTAAGACGGCATCTAGAGCCCCTTACCGGATGGCCCCGAAGGAGATGACAGAGTTTCGAAGCCAGCTCCAGGAACTAGTGGAGGCCGGATTTGTCCGGCCAAGCTCTTCACCATGGGGAGCCCCGGTGTTGTTCGTCAAGAAGAAGGACGGGACACTTAGATTGTGCATCGACTACCGAGCACTGAACTGATTGACAATCTGGAATACCTATCCACTGCTAAGGATAGATGAGTTGTTTGACCAGCTGGAGGGCGCACATTTCTTTTCAAAATTGGATTTGAGGTCGGGCTACTATCAGCTGCGGATCCAGGAGGAGGACATTCCAAAGACTGCCTTTAGTAGCAGATATGGGTTGTTCGAGTTTACCGTGATGACTTCGGGCTCACGAATGCACTGTCAGCATTCATGAGCCTCATGAATCGGGTGTTCGAGGCATATCTGGATGTGTTCGTCATTGTATTTATTGATGACATCCTCATTTACTCGAGGACAGAGGAGGAGCACACAGGACATCTGGCGCTGACCTTAGACCAGCTTTATGCAAAGTTCAGCAAATGTCAATTCTGGTTGAGGGAGGTGGATTTTCTAGGCCATAACATCAGTGGTGCTGGGTTGACAGTGGACCCAGCCAAGATTCAGACAGTTCGGGATTGGCCGCAGCTAAAGTCGGACACAGATGTGCAAAGTTTTCTAGGACTTGTCGGTTACTACCGGAAGTTCGTGGAGGGATTTTATCGTATTGCCCTTCCACTCACATCCCTGACGAGGAAGGATGTGCCCTTTGTCTGGACCACGCAATACGAGGTGGCTTTTCAGGACCTGAAAGATCGACTCACCTCGGCTCCTATACTTTCCCTCCCATCGGGAAAAGAAGGATTCCAGGTCGACACTGATGCTTCCTACTAGGGCATGGGTGTGATGTTGATGCAGAATGGCCATGTGATAGCATACGCTTCTCTACAGCGGAAGAAGCATGAGCAGAACTACCCAGTTCATGACTTAGAGATTGGAGCGGTCATATTTGCTCTGAAAGTCTGGTGACACTATCTATACGGTGTCCATTGTGACATTTACTCCAATCACAAAAACATGAGGTATGTGGACACACAGAAAGAGTTGAACATAAGACAGAGACAATTGGTGGAGTTTCTAGCAGATTACCAGTACGAGATGCACTACCACCCAGGGAAGGCGAATGTTGTGGCAGATGCGCTGAGCCGGAAGGCCGCAAACCTTGGAGCAGGAACGCAGTTGATGGCCTTAGAGTTGGTCCAGATTTTAGAAAAGATGCAGATATCCTTTGTGTCTGAGGATCACCCTGAACTATACCGGGAGTACCTAGCATCGTTGATTGCCCCATATGACATTCAAGACTGAGTCAGAGATGGGCAGAGGTAGGATGCCCGGCTAGAGCTGATATTCCGGGCCTTAGAAGCAGGAACTGCTGGGGATTACTCGCTGAGGGATGGTCTAGTGTGTTTCAGAGGACGAATTTATATACCAGATGGAGGCCATATCCGGGAAGATTTCATGATGGAGGCTCATTGCAGTCTGTATTCAGTACACCCGGGAGTTACGAAGATGACTGCGGACCTGAAGAAGACCCAATACTGGCCGGACATGAAGAAGGATATCACCTATTTCATGACCCACTGCGAGGCATGCCAGTTGGTGAAGGAAGAATGCAGAAACCCCGCAGGATTATTGCAGCCACTCCCAGTACCGGAGTGGAAGTTCGATGTTATCTTGATGGACTTTATACATGGGCTTCCCCGATCGCGGATGGGGAACGATTCAATCTGGGTAAACATCGACCGGCTGACAAAGGTAGCCAGATTTATTCCGATCAGGAAACATGTCTCGGTTGGTGTGTTGGTTTGGAAGTTCGTGGAGCAGTTCATCCGTTATCATGGCATGCCCCAGTCGATTGTATCGGACTGGGATGGACAGTTTACGTCCAGGGAGTGGAGAACAGTGCAGACTTACTTGGGCACACGACTGACATTCAGTACAACTTTTCATCCCCAGACTGATGGGTAGACGGAACTCACCAATCGGACTCTAGAAGATCTGCTATGACTTTGCATATTGGATCGCGGTGAGCCTTGGGAGAAGTTGTTTCCACTGATCGAGTTCTCATATAATAACAGCTACCAGTCCAGCATAAGGATGGCTCCTTATGAGGCCCTATATGGACGGAAGTGTAGGACTCTGCTGTCATGGATACATGACGAGGATCCGAAGTCTTTGGGTTCAGAGTATGTCGAGGACACTGAGGCTCAGGTGAGATTGATACGAGACATGATGCTAGAGGCACATGGCCGAAATGCTTAGTATTACAACGCTCGACATCGTCAGGTGGAGTTCCGGGTGGGAGACCAGGTGTTCTTGAAGATCCGACCAATGTATGGGGTTTCACGGGTACGCGGTCGGAAGAAGAAGCTCAGCCCAAGATATATGGGGCCTTATAGGATCCGGGAGCGGATCGGTCCCTTGGTATATAGGTTGGAGCTGCCACCAGAGATGGCGAGTCTGTAAGACATGTTCTATGTATCCTCTCTTAGGAGGGCTCTACTACGCCCGGAGCTGCAGATTACGACCACGGATGGGCCGGTAGCATCTGATCGGTCAGTTCACCTGTAACCGGTCCGGATTGACGATAAGGGTATACGAGTCTTGCGCCGCAAGAAGGTACCATTGGTCAAGGTTCTGTGGAGGAATCATGGGCGAGAGAAGCACACATGGGAGCCTCAGGACCTGATGCTACGGAAGTACCCGGAGCTTTTCAGTCAGGTACTACTCACAACCTCTCGGGATGTTACAATTTACCTTTCATATTTGAAACCCCGTAGGCCTAACTAGAATTTCGAGGACAAAATTTTTTTGTTTATATATTGGGATTTGTAACATCCCTCAAACAACTAGACCACTATTAGTGATTTTGTCATGACTAGGTCATGAAAAAACCCTAGGAAGCCCAAGAGAGACAAGTGAACCTAGGAATGTAGGTGAGACCACTATGGTCTGCAAATAGTAAATTTTTGAACCCTAGTTTAAGATGACCATGGGGCTTCACCAAGACTTCAAGACCCCACCATGGTCTCATCAACCCATTATAAGGTCCATTAGAACCGTAAGGGTCCATTGAAGTCAACCTAGGGTGGCCAAGTTGACGTAAAACCACTCTAGGCCTAAATTGGGCAAGGTGCCCAAACTAAGGACAGTGTGCCCTAGTAAAGCCCAACTAACCCTACCAGGGCATTCCTAGACCTAAAGAGGGGTCAGTGGGTCACTAAGTACCCATAGAAAGCAGTCATAGTGGTTAAGTTGACCAAAGTCAACTCTAACCATAAATGGGTCAACCTGACCTACATAGGGTCAACTGACCTTCCCTTAGTCAAGTGGATCCCACTCATGTCCTCCTAACCCTAGAGTAAGGTCAATGAGTCACCTAGGACTCATTGGGGTCAATCCAAGAGGCTAAGTTGACCCAAGTCAACCCTAACCCTAAATTGGTCAAACTAAGTGGTCAAAGTGCCCTGATTAAGGGTCAAGTGACCTCCAAAGGGCCAAGTCAACCCCACCTAGACCTTAGGGGAGGCCAATGGGTCACCAAGGACCCATTAGGGGCAACCTCAAAGACCAAATTGACCAAGGTCAACCCTAGTCAAGGTTTAGGTCAAGCTAGCCCAAATGGGCTTACTCAAGCACAAACCCAAATCACTTCGGCTAACCTTGTATTATTGGATGAAATCAACATGTGGGCTGCCATTGGGTTAGGTAGGAGTCAAATTTCAGGCTTGGTGAGTAGGAGAGAGAAAAAGCTTCAAATGAAAGAGAGAGAAAGTGAAGAGAGTAATGAGGGAAGACTTTGGGGCTCATCCTTCCCCTTCCACAACCACCCATTCAATTCACTAGGACAAGGGGAGTTCAGTCCCATTTCAACCAACTAGTCTTTGACTGGTTTGAGCCATGCTTCATCCCCCACCCACCATGGCCAAAATTTGACTAAGGGGCCATTAATGGTAATGCAGCCTACACCCACCTAACACCCCAACTCTCCTTCTTCAAAGCATCACTGGACTCCAGGGATTCAGTTCCACACCTTACCTGAAGGAGCCAAAGAAGTTCACTGTGCTGTTGTAGAAATCCGACCACCACCACCACCACCATGACAATCCGGTGATTGGCAAGGCTACAGCCACCCACACAGGTCCTCCTCCACTCCTTCTTCCATGGGTAGTTCATAGCATCCATAGGGCCAAGGTTCGGGCTCAATTGAGCCCGATCGGGAGAGCTTCTCTCCATGTTTTACCGCAAAAATACACTTGTCGGGTTCACCGGAATAAGGCCCTCCGACGGCTGTGCCGCCGCCTGGCGACAGCCACCACCTCAACGAAGGTGGTGGTGGTGGTGGCCTGCCGGGGAGGTGGCAGGATGGCCGATGGCAGCGGCTGGAAATGGCTCCAAGCGGGTTGAATCGGGACTGTCTTGGCATGGATTTTAGCACCTCCCCATGAAAGATGGGGTTGATTGGAATTGATTGGCCCTAAGATCTGAGACCTAACCCTAAGGAAGGACTTTTGTGCCTTGTGAAGGGCATGAGGCCAAAAGACCTTGAATGAACTTGAAATTTGGTGGGGAGGGTACTAGGGTAACTAAGGCCCATGGTAAAAATATTAGGGGATTTGGGAAAGGGTAGGCCCCTCAAAATCCTAACCCTAGTTTAGGGCATAAATCTTATGATGCTATAATAGGTTAGTAAAACTCATTGAACAATAATGAAATTTGGGTAGTGTGGTCATAGGGGTGGTATGAACCTCTAGTGATTTAATTGGGAATTTTGAATCAATAATCTTAGCACTTCCTTTGTAACTCATGGGATTGCCCTATTTAATCATTTGGTTATTATGATCCCACTGCCCATTGGAAAGTAATGAAAATTAGGCAGAGGGAGATTTAGATCTTATTGCTCATGTATGAATTTTATTAGAATTGTTGAATACATATTTGTAGTACCTACTTCACAAGCTCAATAACTTGGAAAATTGTTCAATAATTTCTTTAGAGCTCATTACTTCATAATAAATTATGGAACTTGACTGAGAGCATTTATATGTCCTCACAATCATCCTTGAATTTTCTTATAATTTTTGGAAATAGTTTTGCTGCACTTGCCTCTTAAATTGATAAAAATAGGTTATATTCAAAAATTAGATTCAGAGGCTTAACCTTGTTGAAAAAATTGGGATACTTGAGGTTCTCTGTTAAATAATCATCTTGAATTTATCATAAATTTGGTAGAGCATTTACTTGTCTCAAATGGATACTTCATGTTCAAACTTGGGTTTTTGATTTACTAGATTAATTAAATAAATTATCAGATAATTAGGAAAATTGTGAATTCCTGTATTTAGGCCACAAATGTCATAATAACCCCCCAGTAATTATTATAGGAGTACTGGGTGATTATTTGGTGTACCTCCCACTTTACATGTCATATAACTTGGTCTGCATCTAGTAAAATTGCAGAATTTAGGTTGGAATATGAATTTGGGCACATGAGTTTGGGATAACTATTTGTTGGCTTCGATAAATAAAAATGAGTTCATCATTGGAGGTTGGAATGAGTAGAGTGTTGGTTTGGCTAGTGTTAGGAGGTGCTCGGGATCGACTAAAAATCGCCTTTCCCGTGGGAAGGAAGTGTCAAATACTTTAGGGATTAGATCTGGTAAAACAAGTTAGGTGTTTAGGAATTTTGATAGCAACCAATAATAGTAAGTGCCTTGCAAAAGGGAGCTTTGGGCGTAATCCCATCGTTTTTCCAAGTTCTTTCGAGAGCCCTTCACGAAGAATACCTTGGGCAGTCCTGGGCTAAACCTAAACTGTAGGCAAAATTGGAATGCAAGAGTAACTAATAAAACTAGGGTTTCACCTTCACTCACCTCGATGTCTCGGGGTGGTAGGTTGGGTCACTCAGGCTATATGCTCAGTGGATTTGTTGGTGGGCAGATTGGCCTGACGAGCTTTGGCTTGGTTGTTGTTTGTGATGGGCAGGTTGGCCCAACGTGCTTTGGCTCGGTTGTTGTTTATGATAGATGGGTTGGTTCGAGGAGCTTTGGCTCGATAGCTGATATATAAGGTTGCATGTTCATAAGGTATAAGGTGGTGGGTCTTCGGAATTGGTGAGTTGATGCACCGACGTCAATACGTTGACTCGGCAAGTGTGGTTTAGCACTTGGCCAGATAAAGTCCGGTGCGCCAGCCGGCAAGAGTACGCAGGAGCTACGCTTTGTGCACCAGCATTGAGGCGTATGATAGGTCTGACTGGTAGTACAATTACTGGTTTAGAAGTGGGCGAGGCCCAACCCACCGCTTCCGTTTGCCACTACGGAGGTATCCTGGGAGGTTCGGCTCCAAAAGCAAGGAACTAAAGGTCTATGTATACAGAGTCGAGTGGGTGAGTTGCACTTGCATGTTCACATCATGGCATAATTGTATTTCATAGCATTACCATTGCATATAACCCCGACACCTACTATATAAGTGGTATGGGACGCTTTATACAATAGGCCCTGCAAAACGATCCCTTGGTTTATAAGTTCGTGCGAGCGTTCTTATAAGTTAAGGTTTTCATTCAGTATTATAAATATATGCTCACTAGACGACACCCTATCGTATACATTGGTATGGGACTTTTTATACGATAGGTGCCCTGCAAAAGATCTCTTGGCTTATGTGTCTTCATATAAGTTAAGGTTACTTTTTCTTTTCAATCTTTCTTACCTTCATTTTGTCTTATATACCATAGAACTGCTAGATTAGTTCCGCTGCCACATGCTTATATTTGTTTTTCTCCACATACATGTCCTCTCCTTTCCTTTCCCTCCGCTCGGTGCCTAGGAGCCATGGGGGAAGGGACGGGAGATGATAGGACTTAGTCTTTTAGACTAATGGTTTTCGAAGCACATCATTTTAGGGGACCATGGAGCCCAGCATGGAGGAGCAGCCCCGGAGGTCAGCACGCTTGACGATCGGGAAGTTTAGTACCGGAGTTCAGACGGCAGGGACTGTGAGTCCTGATCGCTAGTAGTTAAAATAGTTTTGCTTCCGCATTGAGAGATTTGTAGTGAGTACTTGATGTACTGGGAATGAGCCCAACTTTTTAGTACTTTTATTACATCTGTGGACACTCCCTTCGTGGAGATTACTTACTATATTTATGTGATTTCTGTGGACTTGCCTCTTACTATTTTGCTACAGTTCTGATCAATTTGGCCGGCAGGATCGGCATTTTGTAGTGATTATCTTCCCGGGTGCGAAGGTGTCACCGCAAAGTGGCGGTTCTGGGCCTAAGACCCAGTGTTTTTAAAGAAAAAAAAGGCGGTTTACACGACCTCCGTCCCGCATTTTCATTTCTCTTGCACTTGATCTCCTTTGTGTTTGTTCCAGGCGAACTCCTGGCGATTCCAGCAGGAAGTCTTGGAGCAATGAAATTTGATATAGGCTTTGACATCGACTTTGAATCATTTCAACACTCAGATCCTATCTTCCTGAAAATTCTAAAACTGCTTGAAGATCAGCAGTTAAGGTATCTGATGACCACATAAATAGAGATCACTGGAACAGAAATAAGAGAATGGGTTTACACCTCCTCCTCCCTAGATGAGAATACCATGACGGGAACAATCTCGGGTAATGAAATATCTCTTACCCCCGCTGTCTTAACCGATATTTTTGGATTAGTTAATGGTGAAGATGATTTAGAGATTGATACTGATGAATTTAATGAGATATTGAATAAAATGGGCTACTCTTGAGATACTCCCAATAAACTGCTAAAGTAACATTTGTCCGCTAAATACAAGTTTATAGCAGATGTTGTATGCAAGGTACTGCTGGGAAAAAAACACGGCCCATGACTACATCACTAGGCATCAATTCCTGGTGATGTGTGCTGTTGTGAATAAGAAGGCTGTGAATTTGGCCAGGATTATGTTTGAGATGATCAGGAAGAAAAACACCAAGAAAGAGGTGTGTTTTGGAAGGATTCTGGGAATCTTCCTTCAGGCAAAGGCTGTTGAATCCCTGGTCACACCGACCAAATTCATTAATTCCTCCAAGAGGATAACTTGTGCCCTCTTTGGCAAGTGGGAGAGGAATATCACCAAGCACTCCAAGGCTTCCTCCTCTTCCTCCAGGCCTTCTGAGAGTACAAGGGCTGTTCCAGCCACTCCTCACCCTATTGAAGATGTTCCACCTCCACCTCCTCCAGCCTCCCTAATTCATCTCTCCTCACCAGTTCACACCACAGTCCCTACTCCTCCACCTCCATCATCTCCAGTGCACCATCCTCAAACTCATATTCACTCTTATACACCACCTCCCTCCCCCCATGGGACACCAACTCCATCAAAACATGGTACACCAAATCCATCACAAACTCATATTCACTCTCATACACCAACTCCATCACCACCCTCATCTCCTAAACCACCATATTTAGCTAACATTCCCCTTTCCAATCTGTCATCCCTACCATCATTCAATCTACTGTCATCCCCCCTTCACACCCGATCTTCCCCAGACGAGCACATGTCAGATTCTCCTCACCCTCCTCCATAATCATCTTCCATTCACCCTTCTATCTCCATTGAGACACCCCCGGAATTCCTGCAACTGGACCCCTCCATCATTCCACCTCTTATAGCAATTCTAACTCCCCTCCTCAAAAACCTCATAACAGAGGCTATTTACCCTCTTGCTACCTCCATCTCCTCACTTGCTGCTCAAATTTCTGCCCTCTCTGTCCCTCCTTCTTCAGTCAGGGGCCTGGCTCCAGTGCATACTGAAACTAGACAGGAGGAGATACTCTGTGAAGAAGTAGCTCCAGCAGAAGTAGAAGCAGCAGCAAATGATTTGCTTAATTTGATTAATTTTATTGAATCTGATATGGATTTGGATGAGACAGATTTGGATGAGACAGATACAATTGAAATAAACACTATTGTTGATTACATTATCAATCCCACAGTGGATTTATTCTGTTTATTGAAAACTTTTGATACAGTTTATTTAAAATTTCTTATAGAAGACAGCATAAAGCCATCCATGGCTATAGTGCCCTACACCTCTCCAATAAGCACCAAAGTTGCCATGAAACTTAAGGCTAGTGTTGCTAATACAGAGGCTCCAGCTACTCCATATCCACCAAGAGAAGATTCTTTCATTGTTCCAACCCCTCCCAAAGATATTTCTGCTCCAACATATATAATGGATGATAGTCCTATGCCAGATCTAGATGAGTTAATAATGGCAGATATAGAGGCAGAGAATCAATCAGCTACTATACATAATCCTCGAGCTCCAACACTAGCTCCAGCTCCCACTACAACTCCAGCTCCGGCTCCTCCTCAAGCTGAAAAATTGTTGATATCTGCAGAAGTTTTAAAAGAAATAAATGCTTTATATGATACTCCTCAGGGATCTTCTGATGATGAAGATGAGGAAGATGATTCAGATGATAGTTACTCTGCAAAGAAAAAGAAAATCACTAAGAAAAGGAAAGCCCCTCCAGCTGCTGCTCCAAAAACAAACCCAACTCATGATTCCCCTTATTATATTCTTCAGAATATCACTCCATACAAGGGTATGCCAGCGTGGATGTGGTTGCTCAAGAATCAGCATAAGGAAAGTAAGAAAAGCAGAAAGTATTCTCCTCCTCCTCAAAGATACAGGAAATATCCTCCTTCTCCTCCTCCACTTGATGTTGGTGCTTCAGGCACTTCTTCTCAGAGATCTACCCAATTTCAAACTTATCAGAGACATCAGGGTAGATCCTCTTTATATTCTGGAACCAGCTAGCACAATTACTCCTCATGCAAGTAACATCAACAACAACAGTAACATCTACAACAGGCTCATGAATCTCAAAAAGCTGACAGTCCAAAAAGACCTGAATCTCCTCATGTTCCTTTTGAGGATCCTGAGACTGCAAACACTGCTAGAATGACCAGATTTCAAGAACTGGTTGGATTATCCATGATAAACAATTCCAAAGCTGAAGGAAAGGATCCCTCCCAATACTCAACAATGTCCAAGTATAGGAAAGAAGAGCTAAACATGTTTGCAAAAGGTAGTAAATTCTTTAATGTTGATGATTATATGAAATTGCATCCAGATGCTATTGTGCCAAGGGCTACTTCCCTCAAAATTATTGGGGCTGCTGATATGACTATGTCAAAGATTCAAGTAGCTAATCCAAACAGGGAAATCAAATTCACTCAACCTGGTGATAAAGCAAAGGAGGATAAGCAAAAGGATTCAAAGAAGAAGAAATGAGTTTAAACTGTTTAGTCTTTCTATATGTATTAAAAAAACTATTTATTTACATTGTGTCACAAAGCTTTATTGTATAAATATCTGCTGCATGTTTTCAATTTTCCTGCCAAATATATTTTCCTACTTTGTGATTATTTTTATTTTTTTGTTGTATCAGTGACCTCACCCAAATAGGGGGAGATTGTTGGATCCCTAGTTTGATTTGGGCTAGGATCACTAATTAGGATATTTGACCCAACATGTATATACAGGGTCATGTCTGTGTCCTAGAGTCTAGGCTATGTCCTTAGAGTCAACATTGCATGGACCAGAAAATAGAAGATAGCAGAAGACTCAAGACTTAGCGAAAAATAATTTCAGGAAAGTGAGTTCGACGTTCGTCGAACTCAGCTCGACGAAAGTCGTGCTCAGCTCGACGAACTCAAAGATAATTCTAAGGCCAGTATTTGCAAGTTTTATCAACTTCAACATATTCGAGTTCAGGTCGATGATTTCTGTAAGATCAACTTCAACATTCTAAGTCCAGAATCCTTTCTCTGAACTCCATTCGACGATTTTTTTTGTTATCAGCTCGACGAACTTAGAGCACAGAATTGGCAAGTTTTATCAGAAAGCAGTTAGCTGTTCTTAGGTCGACGAACTTAGTTCTCAGCTCGACGAATAAGGATTCCCAGTTTGATGAACAAGATTTCTCAGCTCGACAAACTCTGGACTCAGGTCGATGAAATCTGTTCTTTGCTCGACGAATTTTGTGTAGATCCAGACTTGGATTTTTCCTTCTTTTGTCCTTATTCCATTGTAGTAATTTCTGAATAATCAATGTTCAATATTCTCTGAATATAACTGTTAGAAGCAGCTTTGATTATGATATTCATCAGGATTAATACTTGTCGCTTTTCAATAGGACAGTTGGGGAAATCCATTAATGCATATATTATATCCAGCCGGATTTCCATTCTCTAGGCGGTCAGCAATCAATGCAGACAATTCAAAAATTCAAAGGAGAAATTCGACTGATCATATAAAACAGATTTTCTTTTTTTAATACGGAGAGATAGTCTAGACCAAAAATTGAAGTAAGGCACACAAAAAAGATCAACAGCAATCACATTCTAATTCTTCTGTGTGCAGAAAATAATCTGATCTTCACCTTGAGATTGCTGAAGAAGAAGAAGAACATTCATTCCAAATCAAGAGACTTCTTCAACCTTCACTCCAGGATTCTTCAAGGACAACAAACCACTGTCAGTCAAGAAGTTCGTGGATATGTTCAAATCAAGGCTAAAGAAAGAAGACCTACACCTTGAAGCAAAGCTCCAATCTTCCTGAACAAATCAATATCTCAGGGGGAGCTTTGACAACATCAAGATCCACTTGTCTTCTCAGTTGATTTGAGAAAGAGAAGACACCATAACACTCTCACCCCCTCACTGTACAAAGGGTTCTTTAACTCCCTTCAAAAGTTATTCCTTTCGTTGCAAGTTTCCTGATCAATAGACTTAGGTTGGTTTTTGAGCACCTGATCAAAGCTCATTGGTGGCAGTCACCTGATAAGGACCTGTTAGTGGATTTTTATCATGGTAGTAGAAGAGTGGACGTACCCAGGTTGGGGAACCACTATAAAGTTCTTGTGTTGTCTGGTTTCCCTCTTCCTTTTTGTTCTTGTTGTGCCTGAGTTAGTTTAGTCTTGATGTGCCCGTGTTAGTTTAGTCTTATTGTGCCTGTGATAGTTAGTTTTATTGTGGCTGTGTTAGATTAGTTTATTTAAGGTTGCTCTCTTGCTTACAGTGAATATTAGTTGGTTTGCTCTGAAGAATTTATAAACAGCAATAGTTTTCAAGATACTCTATTCACCCCCTCTAGAGTATATCAGGTCTAACCCTCACTTTCATAGACGATCTATCTGGTTGTCTTTGATAAGTTTGAGTGTAGGATGTAGATCTTTAAGAAATGTTTCCTGAAGCACCCACAGCTGGAGGAGGAGGAGGAGGAGGGCCTCTCTATTTCCTTTGAGAAGGAGGAGGAGGAGAGTACCTTTTGCTTTTCTTCTTGGCTTTCTGCTCATTCTTGGATAGCTGATGCGCCCGCGAACAGACTCTTACTGTGGTTGGTTTGGTGAGTCGATCGCCGCGGGCGTGCTACAAGAGGCAAGTGCACCTATCGTAAGTAGTACTCGATATTCGGGGGAATACCGAGTTCGTATTATTCTCGGGGTCGTGTTGACTATTCTTACTCCTCCGGGAGGACTATTATTTTACTGAAAGTAAGGTGGATATTTTAATTAAGTAAATACGGAAAAAGTAAAGGAGCGAAAAATTGATTTAGAAAATATTCGATGAAGGGTTAACGCTCGGCATCGAATCGGATTAAGACTAAAATAATTTTTAATAATTATAGGACTTAGTTTTCAAATTAATAAAAGGCAACTTGGCCGTGGAGGTTCCACAAATGTGAGCTCACCTAGCTATAGGGATATCGCTCACCTGAACGTTAAGACTATTCGACCGAACGTTAGTCCGACGAAGGATTCCTCTTAACGCCCGCTTTACGCTAGAACCCCGCTATTGGGTGGGGAACCCAATCTGATAGAATTACGCTTGTCCTTTCTCGAGGGTATGCACGCAACTCTATTTACCCAGGGGTGATCTGTCCATACACACGGCCTCTCGTCTAGCTAGCGTATGGATAACGGAAATAGGGCCCACACATCGATTTTTGGTCCTACGCGTCGTTAACCCGGGATAAACCTAAAGTGCTTAAATTAAAGTGAAAATAAAGAGATTTAATTATTACAAATCATTTTAAATGTCCCAATGCTCTTCGATGTCGAGGCTAATAGCGATTAGCCACACATCGGTATGGGGACGGTTTTATAATTTAATGACGCGCGAGTTTAAAATTAAACGCTAAATGATTATAAGAAGAGGACATAAAAAAATAATAAACATTTAGAAAGCTGAAAAGTTAGATAAAACAAGAACTCACGCACACTCCAAATTATAAATAAAACAGAAACTAAGTTACAAAAAAGGAAAATTACAAGTCCTACTCAAACGAGTAGGCGGGAAATAAAGGGCACGCCATCTATCTCTTAACGAGTAGGCGAAAATAAATACAATTACAAGTCCTAATAAAATAATTACAGAAAAATAAAAGACTAGCCATTTAACTCAAATGAGCAGGCGGTAAACAAAATCCGGCCATTTAACTCCTAGCGAGTAGGCGGAAATAAACGCTAACACACACACTCTACATAATTGAAAGAATGCAATAAAATTATCTCCTACACACGCACTCTACGTAATTGAAGAAAGTGATAAAATAAAGCATGAAAATTTATTTCCTACACACACGCACTATACATAATTGAAGAAAGCAATATCATAAAGCATGAAAATAAAACATGAAAATTTAACACCTACACTCACACACTCTTCATGAAAATTAAGAAGAACAAAGTGAAAATTTATGCTCATACACTCAGACACACTAACAATAAAGAAAAATCAAAGTTGCTTATAAATTAAAATAACAAGATTTCTACTCCTAAAGCTTACCCAAAACACATAAAAAGAACAAATAAAAAGAGAATGAGCAAAAAGTTTTCCAAAATAAAGTCAAAATCAATGGTGCTCAAAAATTAAAACTATAACTTTTTCATTCTTAAGAATTCATAAAAGTGATAAAAAAGGTGAAGAGAAAATGAAAAGAACAAAAAAAGGTTTTACAATCCTAAAAAAAATACTAAGTAAAAAGGAACAAAATCACTTTTAAAATCTCTTTTATAAATACATAAGAATGAAAACATAAGTCTCTTAAGAAAAGGACATGGTGAAAAAGAGGAAAACTTATCATACCTAATCATGAAGACAAGTTAAAAACATGAATATTTAACATGTTACACTCATACACACACACACACACACACTTTTCATAAAGAAAAAAAACAAAGGAGAAACTAAGGATAAAGTGAGAAGAAAAGTGGGCACATGAGTTCATTCCAAAGCCAAATAAGAAGAGAAAAACTAACATTTTTATTGATTAAAGGAAACTATTGCAAAGCTATTACAAAGCTAAAGCTAAAGAAAAAATAAACATGAAAGAAAAGGGGGGAGAAATCTCCTTACATAGCAAGGGAATCCACGGATGCAGCCCACAAAACACACTTAAGTGGCTAAAAAATGTGAATCCTTGGTCATTACAGAAGTGGGGAATTTATAGGGAAAAAAAGCAAAGTACACGCCCTCCGACACGGTCGTGTCGGTGGGCGTGTCACTACTGTTTGCGAAGGCGGCCGACGATTTGATGACAAAGTTGACTTCGGGCTGGACACGTGTCGGTCTCGCGCTGGTCACGCCCCTGGTCACGGGCGTGACGGTGGGCGTGTCAGTGAGGTAGAAATGGGCGCGGGTTGCGCCAAAAGTCGCCGCGCGGGCCTTCTCGAGCCAGGAGGAATGGTCATGCCACATGTCACGGGCGTGACGGTGGGCGTATCGGTTGGTGTCGACACTCGACAATCGTCGACCGGAAAGTGTCGAGTTGAAATCGTCGAGCTGAGTTTGAGTCACGCCCTAGGTCACGGGCGTGACTCTGGGCGTGTAGCGGGTTCGACGATCGTTGAATTGAATTCGTCGAGTGGAGTGGAAACGGGCTTCTGTCACGCCCCGTGTCGGGTGACACGGGCGTGTCACCAGGCGTGTCAAGCTTTTTACTTCAGAAATTTGCATCTTCATGGGATTTTGAGCTGTCACGCCCTGGTCACGGGCGTGATCAAAATAACACGGGCGTGTACTACCCAATTTTGGCAGATTTTGGAATTTTTCTGAAAAATAAAATAAAACAAGTTACTAGTAAATTTACAAGAATAGGAGCATTTTATTGAACAAAAATAAGTATAAACGACGAAAATAAATGAAAATGACTAAATTAATGTGCACAAAAATACGTATATTTACAATGCATCAAATAACCCCATACTTAAGCTTTTGCTATTCCAGAGCAAAAGTTTGAGGTGAATTTATAAGGAATAGAAAAAACTCTAAGTTTAGCTACCGCTTAATCAATTATAAGAGAGATCGAAATAAATATACGGGGTGTAAGAGTTAAGTTCTAAAATTATGTAGATGATTTAAATAGCGCAAAAGTTTTGGCAAAAAGAATTCTTGATGTAATCAAATAGAAGACAATATTTGTAATGGTTATATTAATTAAAATAGTTTGGAATTATATGAACTCTAGATTATAGGAGTGTTACTGGAAATAATACAATTTACTAATTATGCTCTCAAATAGATTTTTGAATTAATTCTAGAATCGTGTAATTGGCTAAGGGGGTAGTGGATTTATGAAGAGGGTTTTGAATTTAAGGTGAGGTAGTTTTTTTCTCGAACCTCCATTTTTTTCTTTTGGATTATTAGGAAAATGAAATCTTATTTTCCTAATATGATTTTTGTTTTTCAACTTCATAAGAATAAAATTAACTCAATGTATATGTGTAGGAGTAATAAATTTTATCCTCTTACTCCATAACATATAATCTTTTTAAATTATTGGGTGCCTATGTTTATGGAACGAAATCTTATTCCCATTGACATAGGATCTTTTAAGGATAAAAATTTTTCATGCCAAGTAGGTCATGAAAGGTAAGGGGAGAAAGGAAAACGAGATTTTTAATCCTTAAAATGTTTGACAGCAACCTTAATAATTTGTACGTTCCAATTTTTCAGAAAGCTAAAAGTAAGTATAATTGAATTCTATAGTCGTTATTTCCTAACATAATACACGTGCTCCTATCAATAAAAAATTAGAAGTAGTGCCTAAAATGAGTTCGCTATTTTTAACAAAGCATAATGAATTCTTTAAAACTTAACCCCACCTATTTAAATTTTTCACTCAATAAATAACAAACGAATAGCAAACAGAGAACTAATAGTATTCACATATACATAAACTCAAAACAGAATTTTTGGATAGCAGGAAAGTTAAGGATGAAATATTTGATTTATTTGTTTCAAAACATTTTTTTGATTTTTATAGTTTTTATCATCATTTTTTTTGTTTTTCATTTATTATCTTTTTTTTGTATTTTTGTTTTTCTCAATTTTTTTGAATTTTTTGAACTACTATCTTTTTTGGTTTTTTAAGTTTATGTCAATAATATATACACGCACTCTACGTAATTGAAAGAAAGCAATAAAATTATCTCCTACACACACGCACTCTACGTAATTGAAGAAAGCGAAAAAATAAATCATGAAAATTTATCTCCTACATACATGCACTATACATAATT
Organism: Platanthera guangdongensis; assembly: GCA_039583875.1. NCBI lineage: Eukaryota > Viridiplantae > Streptophyta > Magnoliopsida > Asparagales > Orchidaceae > Platanthera > Platanthera guangdongensis. Next base: position 64,744,101 of record CM077152.1, read on the forward strand.
GAAGAAAGCAATAACATAAAGCGTGAAAATAAAGCATGAAAATTTAACACCTACACTTACACACTCTTCATGAAACTTAAGAAGAACAAAGTGAAAATTTATGCTCATACACTCACACACACTAACAATAAAGAAAAATCAAAGTTGCTTATAAATTAAAATAACAAGATTTCTACTCCTAAAGATTACCCAAAACACATAAAAAGAACAAATAAAAAGAGAATGAGCAAAAAGTTTTCCAAAATAAAGTCAAAATCAATGGTGCTCAAAAATTAAAACTATAACTTTTTCATTCTTAAGAATTCATAAAAGTGATAAAAAAGGTGAAGAGAAAATGAGAAAAACAAAAAAAAGTTTAACAATCCTAAAAAAAATTTACTAAGTAAAAAGGAACAAAAATCACTTTTAAAATATCCTTTATAAATACATAAGAATGAAAACATAAGTCTCTTAAGAAAAGGACATGGTGAAAAAGAGGAAAACGTATCATACCTAATCATGAAGACAAGTTAAAAACATGAATATTAAACATGTTACACTCATACACACACACACACACACTTTTCATAAAGAGAAAAACAAAGGAGAAACTAAGGATAAAGTGAGAAGAAAAGTGGGCACATGAGTTCATTCCAAAGCCAAATAAGAAGAGAAAAACTAACATTTTTATTGATTAAAGGAAACTATTACAAAGCTATTACAAAGCTAAAACTAAAGCAAAAACAAACATGAAAGAAAAGGGGGAGAAATCTCCTTACATAGCAAGGGAATCCACGGATGCAGCCCACAAAACACACTAAAATGGCTAAAAAATGTGAACCCTTGGTCATTACAGAAGTGGGGAATTTATAAGGAAAAAAAGCAAAGTACACGCCCTCCGACACGGGCGTGTCGGTGGGCGTGTCACTACTGTTTGCGAAGGCGGCCGATGATTTGATGAGAAAGTTGATTTCGGGCTGGACACGTGTCGGTCTCGCGCTGGTCACGCCCCTGGTCACGGGCATGAAGGTGGGCGTGTCAGTGAGGTAGAAATGGGCGCGGGTTGCGCCGAAAGTCGCCGCGCGGGTCTTATCGAGCCAGGAGGAATGGTCACGCCACATGTCACGGGCGTAACGGTGGGCGTGTCGGTTGGTGTTGACACTCGACAATCGTCGAGCAGAAAGTGTCGAGTTGAAATCGTCGAGCTGAGTTTGAGTCACGCCCTAGGTCACGGGCGTGACTCTGGGTGTGTAGCAGGTTCGACGATCGTTGAACTGAATTCGTCGAGTTGAGTGGAAACGGGCTTCTATCACGCCCCGTGTCGGGTGACAAGGGCATGTCGCCAGGCGTGTCAAGCTTTTTACTTCAGAAATTTGCATCTTCACGGGATTTTGAGCTGTCACGCCATGGTCACGGGCGTGATCAAAATAACACGGGCATGTACTGCCCATTTTTGGCAGATTTTGGAATTTTTCTGAAAAATAAAATAAAATAAGTTAGTAGTAAATTTACAAGAATAGGAGCATTTTATTGAACACAAATAAGTAAAAACGACGAAAATAAATGAAAACGACTAAATTAATGTGCACAAAAATATGTATTTTTACAATTCCACAAATACCCTCATACTTAAGCTTTTGCTATTCCAGAGCAAAAGTTTGAGGTGAATTTATAAGGAATAGAAAAAACTCTAAGTTTAGCTACCGCTTAATCAATTATAAGAGAGATCGAAATAAATATATGGGGTGTAAGAGTTAAGTCCTAAAATTATGTAGATGATTTAAATAGCGCAAAAGTTTTGTCCAAAAGACTTCTTGATGTAATCAAATAGAAGACAATATTTGTAATGGTTATATTAACGAAAATAGTTTGAAATTATATGAACTCTAGATTATAGGAGTGTTACTGGAAATATTACAATTTACTAATTATGCTCTCAAATAGATTTTTGAATTAATTCTAGAATTGTGTAATTGGCTAAGGGGGTAGTGGATTTATGAAGAGGGTTTTAAATTTGAGGTGAGGTAATTTTTTTCTCGAACCTCCATTTTTTTTCTTTTGGATTATTAGGAAAATGAAATCTTATTTTCCTAATATGATTTTTGTTTTTCAACTTCATAAGAATAAAATTAACTCAATGTATATGTGTAGGAGTAATGAATTTTATCCTCTTACTCCATAACATATAATCTTTGTAAATTATTGGGTGCCTATGTTTATGGAATGAAATCTTATTCCCATTGACATAGGATCTTTTAAGGTTAAAAATTTTTCATGCCAAGTAGGTCATGAAAGGTAAGGGGAGAAAGGAAAACTAGATTTTTAATCCTAAAAATGTTTGACAGCAACCTTAATAATTTGTACGTTCCAATTTTTCAGAAAGCTAAAAGTAAGTATAATTGAATTCTATAGTCATTATTTCCTAACATAATACACGTGCTCATATCAATGAAAAATTAGAAGTAGTGCCTAAAACGAGTTCGCTATTTTTAACAAAGCATAATGAATTCTTTAAAACTTAACCCCACCTATTTAAATTTTTCACTCAATAATTAACAAACGAGTAGCAAACATAGAACTAATAGTATTCACATATACATAAACTCAAAACAGAATTTTTGGATAGCAGGAAAGTTAAGGATGAAATATTTGATTTATTTGTTTCAAAACATTTTTTTTGATTTTTATAGTTTTTATCATCATTTTTTTTGTTTTTCATTTATTATCTTTTTTTTGTATTTTTGTTTTTCTCAATTTTTTGAATTTTTTCAACTACTATCTTTTTTGTTTTTTTAAGTTTATGTCAATAATATATACACGCACTCTACGTAATTGAAAGAAAGTAATAAAAGTATCTCCTACACACACACACTCTACGTAATTGAAGAAAGCGATAAAATAAAGCATGAAAATTTATCTCCTACACACACGCACTATACATAATTGAAGAAAGCAATAACATAAAGCATGAAAATAAAGCATGAAAATTTAACACCTACACTCACACACTCTTCATGAAAATTAAGAAGAACAAAGTGAAAATTTATGCTCATACACTCACACACACTAAGAACAAAGAAAAATCAAAGTTGCTTATAAATTAAAATAACAAGATTTCTACTCCTAAAGCTTACCCAAAACACATAAAAAGAACAAATAAAAAGAGAATGAGCAAAAAGTTTTCCAAAATAAAGTCAAAATCAATGGTGCTCAAAAATTAAAACTATAACTTTTTCATTCTTAAGAATTCATAAAAGTGATAAAAAAGGTGAAGAGAAAATGAAAAGAACAAAAAAAAATTTTACAATCCTAAAAACAATACTAAGTAAAAAGGATCAAAATCACTTTTAAAATATCTTTTATAAATACATAAGAATGAAAACATAAGTCTCTTAAGAAAAGGACATGGTGAAAAAGAGGAAAACTTATCATACCTAATCATGAAGACAAGTTAAAAACATGAATATTAAACATATTACACTCATACACACACACACACACACTTTTTATAAAGAGAAAAACAAAGGAGAAACTAAGGATAAAGTGAGAAGAAAAGTGGGCACATGAGTTCATTCCAAAGCCAAATAAGAAGAGAAAAACTAACATTTTTATTGATTAAAGGAAACCATTACAAAGCTAAAACTAAAGAAAAAACAAACATGAAAGAAAAGGGGGGAGAAATCTCCTTACATAGCAAGGGAATACACGGATGCAGCCCACAAAACACACTAAAGTGGCTAAACAATGTGAACCCTTGGTCATTACAGAAGTGGGGAATATATAGAAAAAAAAGCAAAGTACACGCCCTACGACACGGGCGTGTCGGTGGGCGTGTCACTACTGTTTGGGAAGGCAGCCGGTGATTTGATGGCAAAGTTGACTTCGGGCTGGACACGTGTCGGCTTGCGCTAGTCACGCCCCTGGACACGGCCGTGACGGTGGGCGTGTCGGTGAGGTAGAACTGGGTGCGGGTTGCGCCGAAAGTCGCCGCGTGGGTCTTGTCGAGCTAGGAGGAATGGTCACGCCCCAGGTCACGGGCGTGACGGTGGGCGTGTCAGTTGGTGTTGACACTCAACAATCGTCGAGCGAAAAGTGTCGCGTTAAAATCGTCGAGCTGAGTTTGAGTCACGCCCTAGGTCATGGGCGTGACTCTGGGCGTGTAGCGGGTTCGACGATCGTTGAACTGAATTCGTCGAGTGGAGTGGACACGGGCTTCTGTCATGCCCCGTGTCGGGTGACACGGGCGTGTCGCCAGGCATGTCAAGCTTTTTAATTCAGAAATTTGCAACTTCACGGGATTTTGAGCTGTCACGCACTAGTCGCGGGCGTGATCAAAATAACACGGGCGTGTACTGCCCAATTTTGGCAGATTTTGGAATTTTTCTAAAAAATAAAATAAAACAAGTTAGTAGTAAATTTACAAGTATAGGATCATTTTATTGAACAAAAATAAGTAAAAATGACGAAAATAAATGAAAACGACTAAATTAATGTGCACAAAAATACGTATTTTTACAATTCATTAAATACCCCCATACTTAAACTTTTGCTATTCCAGAGCAAAAGTTTGAGGTGAATTTATAAGGAATAAAAAAAACTCTAAGTTTAGCTACCTCTTAATCAATTATAAGAGAGATCGAAATAAATATACGGGGTGTAAGAGTTAAGTCCTAAAATTATGTAGATGAGTTAAATAGCGCAAAAGTTTTGGCCAAAAGACTTCTTGATGTAATCAAATAGAAGACAATATTTATAATGGTTATATTAACGAAAATAGTTTGGAATTATATGAACTCTAGCTTATAGGAGTATTACTGGAAATAATACAATTTACTAATTATGCTCTCAAATAGATTTTTGAATTAATTCTAGAATCGTGTAATTGGCTAAGGGGGTAGTGGATTTATGAAGAGGGTTTTAAATTTGAGGTGAGGTAATTTTTTTCTCGAACCTCCATTTTTTTTCTTTTGGATTATTAGGAAAATGAAATCTTATTTTCCTAATATGATTTTTGTTTTTCAACTTCATAAGAATAAAATTAACCGAATGTATATGTGTAGGAGTAATAAATTTTATCCTCTTACTCCATAACATATAATCTTTTTAAATTATTGGATTCCTATGTTTACGTAACGAAATCTTATTCCCATTGACATAGGATCTTTTAAGAATAAATTTTTTTCATGCCAAGTAGGTCATGAAAGGTAAGGGGAGAAATGAAAACTAGATTTTTAATCCTAAAAATGTTTGAGAGCAACCTTAATAATTTGTACGTTCCAATTTTTCAGAAAGCTAAAAGTAAGTATAATTGAATTCTATAGTCGTTATTTCCTAACATAATACACGTGCTCCTATCAATGAAAAATTAGAAGTACTGCCTAAAACAAGTTCGCTATTTTTAACAAAGTATAATGAATTCTTTAAAACTTAACCCCAGCTATTTAAATTTTTCACTCAATAATTAACAAACGAATAGCAAACAGAGAATTAATAGTATTCACATATACATAAACTCAAAACAGAATTTTTGGATAGCAGGAAAGTTAAGGATGCAATATTTGATTTATTTGTTTCAAAACATTTTTTTTGGTTTTTATAGTTTTTATCATCATTTTTTTTTGTTTTTCATTTATTATCTGTTTTTTTGTATTTTTGTTTTTCTCAATTTTTTTGAATTTTTTTGAACTACTATCTTTTTTGGTTTTTTAAGTTTATGTCAATAATATATACATGCACTCTACGTAATTGAAAGAAAGCAATAAAATTATCTCCTACACATATGCACTCTATATAATTGAAAAAGCGATAAAATAAAGCATGAAAATTTATCTCCTACACACACGCATTATACATAATTGAAGAAAGCAATAACATAAAGAATGAAAATAAAGCATGAAAATTTAACACCTACACTCACACACTCTTCATGAAAATTAAGAAGAACAAAGTGAAAATTTATGCTCATACACTCACACATACTAATAATAAAGAAAAATCAAAGTTGCTGATAAATTAAAATAACAAGATTTCTACTCCTAAAACTTACCCAAAACACATAAAAAGAACAAATAAAAAGAGAATGAGCAAAACATTTTCCAAAATAAAGTCAAAATCCATGGTGCTCAAAAATTAAAACTATAACTTTTTCATTCTTAAGAATTCATAAAAGTGATAAAAAAGGTGAAGAGAAAATGAAAAGAACAAAAAAAAGTTTTACAATCCTAAAAAAAATACTAAGTAAAAAGGAACAAAATCACTTTTAAAATCTCTTTTATAAATACATAAGAATGAAAGCATAAGTCTCTTAAGAAAAGGACATGGTGAAAAAGAGGAAAACCTATCATACCTATTCATGAAGACAAGTTAAAAACATGAATATTAAACATGTTACACTCATACACACACACACACACACACACTTTTCATAAAGAGAAAAACAAAGGAGAAACTAAGGATAAAGTGAGAAGAAAAGTGGGCACATGAGTTCATTCCAAAACCAAATAAGAAGAGAAAAACTAATATTTTTATTGATTAAAGGAAACTATTACAAAGCTATTACAAAGCTAAAGCTAAAGCAAAAACAAACATGAAAGAAAAGGGGGGGGGGAGAAATCTCCTTACATAGCAAGGGAATCCACGGATGCAGCCCACAAAACACACTAAAGTGGCTAAAAAATGTGAACCCTTGGTCATTACAGAAGTGGGGAATTTATAGGAAAAATAGCAAAGTACACGCCCTCCGACACGGGCGTGTCGGTTGGCGTGTCACTACTGTTTACGAAGGCAGCCAGCAATTTGATGGCCAAGTTGACTTCGGGCTGGACACGTGTCGGTCTCGCGCTGGTCACGCCCCTGGTCACAGGCGTGACGGTGGGCGTGTCGGTGAGGTAGAACTGGATGCGGGTTGCGCCGAAAGTTGCCGTGCGGGTCTTGTCGAGCCAGGAGGAATGGTCACGCCCCAGGTCACAGGCGTGACGGTGGGCGTGTCGGTTGGTGTCGACACTCGACAATCGTCGAGCGAAAAGTGTCGAGTTGAAATCGTCGAGCTGAGTTTGAGTCACGCCCTAGGTCACGGGCGTGACTCTGGGCGTATAGCGGGTTCGACGATCGTTGAACTGAATTCATCGAGTGGAGTGGACACGGGCTTCTGTCACGCCCCGTGTCGGGTGACACGGGCGTGTTGCCAGGTGTGTCAAGTTTTTTACTTCAGAAATTTGCAACTTCACGGGATTTTGAGCTGCCACGCCCTGGTCACGGGCGTGATCAAAATAATACGGGCGTGTACTGCCTAATTTTGGCACATTTTGGAATTTTTCTGAAAAATAAAATAAAACAAGTTAATAGTAAATTTACAAGAATAGGAGCATTTTATTGAACAAAAAGAAGTAAAAACGACGAAAATAAATGAAAACGACTAAATTAATGTGCATAAAAATACGTATATTTACAATGCATCAAATACCCTCATACTTAAGCTTTTGTTATTCCAGAACAAAAGTTTGAGGTGAATTTATAAGGAATAGAAAAAACTCTAAGTTTAGCTACCGCTTAATCAATTATAAGAGAGATCGAAATAAATATACGGGGTGTAAGAGTTAAGTCCTAAAATTATGTAGATGATTTAAATAGCGCAAAAGTTTTGGCCAAAAGACTTCTTGATGTAATCAAATAGAAGATAATATTTATAATGGTTATATTAACAAAAATAGTTTGGAATTATATGAACTCTAGCTTATAGGAGTGTTACTGGAAATAATACAATTTACTAATTATGCTCTCAAATAGATTTTTGAATTAATTCTAGAATCGTGTAATTGGCTAAGGGGGTAGTGGATTTATGAAGAGGGTTTTGAATTTGAGGTGAGGTAATTTTTTTCTCGAACCTCCATTTTTTTTCTTTTGGATTATTAAGAAAATGAAATCTTATTTTCCTAATATGATTTTTGTTTTTCAACTTCATAAGAATAAAATTAACCCAATGTATATGTGTAGGAGTAATGAATTTTATCCTCTTACTCCATAACATATAATCTTTTTAAATTATTGGGTGCCTATATTTACGGAACGAAATCTTATTCCCATTGACATATGATCTTTTAAGGATAAAAATTTTTCATGCCAAGTAGGTCATGAAAGGTAAGGGGAGAAAGAAAAACTAGATTTTTAATCCTAAAAATGTTTGAGAGCAACCTTAATAATTTGTACGTTCCAATTTTTCAGAAAGCTAAAAGTAAGTATAATTGAATTCTATAGTCGTTATTTCCTAACATAATACACGTGCTCCGATCAATGAAAAATTAACAAAGCATAATGAATTCTTTAAAACTTAACCCCACCTATTAAAAGTTTTCACTCAATAATTAACAAACGAATAGCAAACAGAGAATTAATAGTATTCACATATACATAAACTCAAAATAGAATTTTTGGATAGAAGGAAAGTTAAGGATGGAATATTTGATTTATTTGTTTCAAAACATTTTTTTTTATTTTTATAGTTTTTATCATCATTTTTTTTGTTTTTCATTTATTATCTTTTTTTTGTATTTTTTTTTCTCAATTTTTTGAATTTTTTGAACTACTATCTTTTTTGGTTTTTTATGTTTATGTCAATAATATATACATAAAAAGGTTTTTTGTATATTTTGTTTTTATATTTTAAGAAAATTTTCATTCTATTTACAAAGATTGAGATAAAAAGAAAAGTTATTTACAAGAATGAGAGGGAAGCGGAAGGGGGAGAGAGAAGATTATAAAAATATTTACAAAGAAAAATATTTACAAAGTGAAACTAAATATTTTTTGTTTTTGTTTTTGTTTGTTTTTTTTGTTTTATTTTATAATTTTTTTGAGTTTTTGGAAAAAAGAAAGAAAAAGAAAATGAAAATTATTTTTGGATTTTTCATTTTTTCATTTTAATTTTTTTTTCTCATTTTAAGATTTTTTTTTGTTTTTGTTTTGTTGTTATATGTATTTTTTTGTATTTTTGAAATGCAGAAAAATTGAAGTGCAGAAAGTAAAGCACGAAAATACCCCCATACTTAAGTTCAACATTGTCCCCAATGTTGCAACGTAAGTATGCGGAACAACAATGTTATATGTACAAAAGTAAAGAGAGGGGGGGGGGGGGGGTAGAGACGTCCCTGATGCGTGATCGGGGAAGTCCATTAGAAACCCTGCATTTATTAGAAAAGGCAGCAAAGATAATAAGGAAAGAGCGAAAAAGATAAGCGAGGGGTGCCTCCCAGGAGCTCTTTGTTTATAGTCGTGTAGCTTGACTATTTTGGCGGGTTTATAATGTGGAGGAAAATTATGGTTTCGCTAAAACCGATCACTGTATCGCCTGCTATATAAGACTTTAACCGATGACCGTTTACTTTAAACGAACCTTTTTCCGGGTGGGAGACGAGTATGGTCCCATATGGAAAAACTTCTTCAACTAGGAAGGGACCGGACCATCTAGATTTTAGTTTACCCGGAAAAAGCTGAAGACGTGAATTGTAAAGAAGAACAAGATCGCCCGGAGAAAATAATTTTTGGGACTTGATTTTTCGATCGTGATATAACTTAGAGCGCTCCTTATAGAATTTATTGCTCTCGTAAGCGTTCGCATGCCATTCATCGAGCTCGTTTAGTTGCAGTTTTCTATTCTGAGCGGCTAAGTTTGCGTCGAGGTTTAAGAGTTTTAAAGCCCAAAGAGCGCGATGCTCTAATTCTACGGGTAAATGACACGCTTTGCCATAGACTAACCGGAACGACGTACAACTAATTGCGGTTTTATATGCCGTCCAATACGCCCATAATGCATCGTCGAGTTTAACAGACCAATCTTTCCTATTTAGCGAAACAGTTTTTTTCTAAAATTCGCTTAATCTCTCGATTTACTACCTCAACTTGGCCACTTGTTTGCGGGTGGTAGGGGGTGGCAAGCTTGTGCGTGACTCCGTATTTAGCTAACGTCTTAGCCATAAGAACATTACAGAAATGCGTTCCCCTATCACTAATAATTGCGCGAGGCGTGCTGAAGAGAGAAAATAGTTTTTTAAGAAATGTAACGAAGATTCGCGCATCATTGGTGGGGAGAGCTTGCGCTTCTGCCCACCTCGATACGTAGTCGACCGCCACTAATATATATATATATTTGAAAGACGGAGGTAGGGGGCCAACAAAATCTATGCCCCATAAATCGAAGACTTCGCACTCTAAAAACATGTTTTGGGGCATCTCGTCACGACGAGAGATGTTACCTGACCGCTGACAACTATTGCATGCGCGCACAAAAGTATGTGCGTCTTTGAAGAGAGTGGGCCAAAAGTAGCCCGCCTTAAGCGCCTTCCGAGCGGTCCGGTTGGCTTGATAATGCCCACCGGCTGGACCTTCGTGGCAGTGCTTAAGAATTTACAAGCACTCCACACCCGCAACGCATCTTCGGACCACTTGGTCCGCGCAGATACGAAAAAGAAATGAGTCCTCCCAAAAGAAATTTTTCAAGTCAGAAAAGAATTTCTTCTTTTGATGACTTGAAAACTCTTTAGGAAGCACCCGCACTACTAAGTAATTTGCAAAGTCTGCGAACCAAGGCGAAGATGATGAAGAATGATGAATGGCAAGGAGGCGTTCCTCGGGGAATCTGACATTTATTTTAGATTCGACGAGCGCTTCTGCACCTGGATTTTCTAAACGGGAGAGGTGGTCTGCGCTAGATTTTCCGCACCCCGCATATCTCGGATCTCCAAATCAAACTCTTGTAGGAGGTGAATCCATCGAAGAAGGCGGGGCTTCACATCATTTTGAGCTAATAAATATTTAAGGGCAGAGTGATCGGTAAATACGATAACTTTACAAAGTGTTATATACGAGCGAAACTTATCAAAAGCGAAGACGACGGCAAAGAGTTCCTTTTCTGTTATCGTGTAATTTACTTGTGCGGAAGTGAGCATCTTGCTAGCGTAATAAATAGGATGCAAATGTTTTTCTATGTGTTGGCCAAGAACGACACCTAAGGCAATATCACTAGCGTCGCACATAATTTCGAACGGAAGGGACCAATTAGGGGCCACTAAAATTGGTGATGTGATAAGTTTTTGTTTTATTAAATTAAAGGCGGACTCGCATTCGCTACTAAAGATGAAACGTGATTCCTTTTCCAAGAGGTGAGTAAGCGGCTTTGTTATTTTTGAAAAGTCTTGAATAAAGCGTCGGTAAAAGCCCGCATGGCCTAAGAAACACCTAATAGATTTTACGTTTGTTGGTTGCGGAAGTTTTTCTATATTTTCTATCTTGGCCTTATCCACCTCTATCCCCTTAGACGAAATCATATGGCCGAGGACCAAACCTCCTCGAACCATAAAGTTGCATTTTTCCCAATTTAATACAAGGCTTGTGTCCTCGCACCGTTGAAGGACACGATCTAAATTGTGAAGGAAATCGGGAAAAAACGTCTGAAAACAAAAAAGTCATCCATAAAGACTTCCATAATGTCTTCTACTAGCTCGCCAACGATCGCTAGCATACATCTTTGTAATGTAGCCGGCGCATTGCAGAGTCCAAATGACATTCTTCGATAGGTGAAGGTGCCAAACGGGCAAGTAAAAGTTGTTTTCTCTTGATCATCGGGGGAAATGGTGATTTGGAAAAACCCCGATAAACCATCAAGAAAACAATAATATGGATGACCGGATAAACGCTCTAAAATCTGGTCCAGAAAAGGCAGAGGCAAATGGTCCTTGCGGGTGGCATCATTAAGTTTTCTATAATCGATGCACACTCGCCAACCCGTAACAGTACGAGTTGGGACGAGCTCATTATGCTCATTCACCACTACGGTTAGACCGCCCTTCTTGGGCACGACATGCACGGGACTAACCCAAGCACTGTCTGAAATAGGGTAGATAATCCCCGCATCTAATAACTTAATAATCTCAGCTTTAACGATGTCTTTCTTGTTTGGGTTAAGACGACGCTGCGGCTGAATCGTTTTGCGGCAATTATCGCTAAGAAATATCTTATGGGTGCAAAAGGAGGGGCTAATCCCCTTTAAGTCAGAGATTTGCCACGTAATTGCGTGGCGATGTTTAAATAAAACTTCCAATAAATCGGAAGTCTCTGAATCACTCAAGTCCGAAGAAATAATAATGGGAAGCGTATCGCCTTTTCCCAAAAATGCGTATTTGAGCGAGGCGGGAAGGGTTTGAGGTCTAGGATGGGCGGTTCATCTACGGAGGTTTTAATTCCTATATCTTTCTTACTAATTGGTTCGAAAGGCAAGTCTAAAGAGGTATCCTCATCGCATTTAAAATTTTCGAGCGCATAAATATCGTCGTTTAAAAATACAGACTCGAAAACGGGAGAAGAACGATCTCCAAAAAAGGTATCTAAAGAGTAGCAGAAATCGTCGCTCGATGACAAATTGTCCATTGAGGGATTAATAGAGAAAGTAACCGGATCATCGCCTACTCGGAGGAGAAGAATACCATTACTAAAATCTATTAGTGCACGGGAGGTGGCGAGAAAAGGGCGACCGAGTATTATTGGTACTTCGGCGTCCTCCTCGATGTCTAAGATGACGAAGTCTACCGGGAAGGTAAACTTGTCTACTCGGACAAGGACGTCCTCCACAATCCTGATAGGGAACTTAACCGAGCGATCCGCTAATTGGATGCGCATATTCGTAGGACTAGGAGTACCCAAACCTAAACGCGAAAAGAGCGAGAACGGCATCAGATTAATGCTAGCCCCTAAATCAGCTAAGGCGTACTTTACTAGTATATCGCCAAAAAGGCACGGGATGGAAAACCGTCCCGGGTCGTTTTGTTTTGTGGGCAATTTATTAATAAGGTCCGCCGAGCAGACAACGTTGAGAGATACATGCGAAATAACCTCTAATTTACGTTTATTAGAAAGTAAGTCTTTTAAAAATTTCGCATATTTGGGCATTTGCGAGATAGCCTCGCAAAAAGGAACATTAATGTGAATTTGTTTTAATAATAAAATAATTTTTTCATATTGCGCGTCCTTACGCTCGTTATCTAACTTATGCGGAAATGGAATGGCCTTGTTTAAAATAATGTTTTCTTTTAAAATCGGTAAAGGCGGCGTAATCGAAGAAAGGGGAAGAGGGGTCGGAGGTGAAATATGTAGCTGAGGGACAGTCCGTTTTGGATCGACCACCTCCTTTCCGCTACGGAGGGTTATAGCGTTGGCGTTCTCCCGCGGATTGGGCTCTGTGTTTCCAGGCAGTGCCCCGAGCCCGCGCTCGGACATCATCCTCGACAGCTGTTCAACCTGTCGTTCGAGAGTTTTTAGCGATCCGGTGATGTTCCGGATATTTGACTCGTTGGACGCAATATACTTCGAAAAATTTTCCTCCATCGGGGAGGGTTTTGGAAGAGGAGGAGGCGTCAGAAATCCGGGCGCATAAGAAATAGGGGGACGCTGAGCATTGTTCGGGTTGCTCCAAGAGAAATTGGGGTGATTCCTCCAACCCGGTTATAGTTATTACTATAAGGGTTGTTGTTGGAGTTGAAGGAAGGAGGATCCGAATTTCCCATGAAATCCACGAACTCTTCAGCCACGTAGACGTTAGGGGGAATAAAACAAGGCGGAGTGGAGGAGGCAGCAGACATCTCCGCCACCTGCTTTGTTAACCTTTCAACTTGAAGGGTTAAGAGAGCAGTGACATCCACTTCAAAAAGACCAGCCGCCGGCTTTGGGCGTCCCCGCGGGACGTTCCATTGATAGGCGTTCATAGCCATCTCTTCGAATAAAGCCTGGGCGGCCTCGGGGTTTTTGTTGTATAGTGTTCCCCCGGCAGCCGCGTCAATCATTTGACGCGTCTGAAAATTTAGCCCATTATAAAAAATTTGAACTTGCAACCACGTTGGCAGCACGTGGTGCGGGCACCGGCGGAGGAATTCCTTAAAATGTTCCCAAGTCTCGTATAGAGACTCAGGATCATTTTACGCAAACGAAGAAATGTCCGCCCGCAACTTTGCAGTTTTTGCGGGCGGAAAGTACTTCGTTAGGAGCCGTTCCGTCAACTCAGCCCACGTGTTGATACATCCTCGCGGCAGGGCATTCAACCATGCCTTGGCTTTGGACTTAAGGGAAAAAGGAAATAAGAGCAAGTGAATGGTGTCATCAATGACGCCATTAATCTTGAAGGTGTCGCATATTTCCAAAAAGTTGGACAAGTGGACATGCGGGTCCTCTTCCGGCAGTCCATCAAACTGCACGGCATTTTGGACCATTTGAATGACACTCGATTTTATTTCAAAATTATTATTCGCCACCGCAGGGCGAACAATACTAGACCCAATATCGTCCAGGTTTGGCCGGGCGTAATAAGACATAGTACGCTCGGCCGCCGGGGTAGGGTTAGGAGCGGCCATAACTACAACAGAGGGTTCTCCGATAGATTCTTCGGGGTCTAAAGAAGGAATTCAGCGTTGAGATCGAATACGCACAAGGGAGCGTTCGATCTCATGGTCGAAGTCAAAATCTTCAGACTCGGAGGGTTGTCCACGGGTCATATACCCAAAGAGAAAAACAAATAAAACAAAATAAACTCTTTTTTTATTATTTTATTTAAAATAGAGTTTTTTGTTGTTTTTTTTAGTTTATAGAAAATAAGTAAAAGTAATAGACACCGGAATTCGAAATAGCAACTCGAAGATTTTCCCCGACAACGGCGCCAAAAACTTGATGCGCCCGCGAACAGACTCTTACTGTGGTTGGTTCGGTGAGTCGATCGCCGCGGGCGTGCTACAGGAGGCAAGTGCACCTATCGCAAGTAGTACTCGATATACGGGGAATACCGAGGTCGTATTGTTCTCGGGGTCGCGTTGACTATTCTTACTCCTTCGGGAGGACTATTATTTTACTGAAAGTAAGGTGGATATTTTAATTAAGTAAAGACGGAAAAAGTAAAGGAGCGAAAAAATGATTTAGAAAATATTCGATGAAGGGTTAACGCTCGACATCGAATCAGATTAAGACTAAAATAATTTTTAATAATTATATGACTTTGTTTTCAAATTAATAAAAGGCAACTTGGCCGTGGAGGTTCCACAAATGTGAGCTCACCTAGCTATAGGGATATCGCTCACCTGAATGTTAAGACTATTCGACCGAACGTTAGTCCGATGAAGGATTCCTCTTAACGTCCGCTTTACGCTAAGAACCCCGCTATTGGGTGGGGAACTCAATCCGGTAGAATTAAACTTGTCCTCTCTCGATGGTATGCACGCAACTCTATTTACCCCGGGGTGATCTGTCCATACACACGGCCTCTCGGCTAGCTAGCGTATGGATAACGGAAATAGGGCTCACACATCGATTTGTGGTCCTACGCGTTGTTAACCCGGGGTAAACCTAAAGTGCTTAAATTAAAGTGAAAATAAAGAGCTTTAATTATTACAAATCATTTTAAATGTCCCAATGCTCTTCGATGCCGAGGCTAATAGCGATTAACCACATATCGGTATAGGGACGGCTTTATAATTTAATGAGGTGCGAGTTCGAAATTAAACGCTAAATGATTATAAGAAGAGGACATAAAAAATAATAAACATTTAGAAAGCTGAAAAGTTAGCTAAAACAAGAACTCACGCACACTCCAAATTATAAATAAAACAGAAACTAAGTTACAAAAAAGGAAAATTACAAGTCCTACTTAAACGAGTAGGCGGGAAATAAAGGGCACGCCATTTAACTCTTAACGAGTAGGCGAAAATAAATACAATTACAAGTCCTAATAAAATAATTACAGAAAAATAAAAGACCAGTCATTTAACTCAAATGAGCAGGCGGTAAACAAAATCCGGCCATTTAACTCTTAGCGAGTAGGCGGAAATAAACGCTAACACACACACACTCTACATAATTGAAAGAAAGCAATAAAATTATCTCCTACACACACGCACTCTACGTAATTGAAGAAAGCGATAAAATAAAGCATGAAAATTTATCTCCTACACACACGCACTCTACATAATTGAAGAAAGCAATAACATAAAGCATGAAAATAATGTATGAAAATTTAACACCTACACTCACACACTCTTCATAAAAATTAAGAAGAACAAAGTGAAAATTTATGCTCATACACTCACACACACTAACAATAAAGAAAAATCAAAGTTGCTTATAAATTAAAATAACAAGATTTCTACTCCTAAATCTTACCCAAAACACATAAAAAGAACAAATAAAAAGAGAATGAGCAAAAAGTTTTCCAAAATAAAGTCAAAATCAAAGGCGCTCAAAAATTAAAACTATAACTTTTTCATTCTTAAGAATTCATAAAAGTGATAAAAAAGGTGAAGAGAAAATAAAAAGAACAAAAAAAAGTTTTAGTCCTAAAAAAAATACTAAGTAAAAAGGAACAAAATCACTTTTAAAATCTCTTTTATAAATACATAAGAATGAAAACATAAGTCTCTTAAGAAAAGGACATGGTGAAAAAGAGGAAAACTTATCATACCTAATCATGAAGACAAGTTAAAAACATGAATATTAAACATGTTACACTCATACACACACACACACACTTTTCATAAAGAGAAAAACAAAGGAGAAACTAAGGATAAAGTGAGAAGAAAAGTGGGCACATGAGTTCATTCCAAAGCCAAATATGAAGAGAAAAACTAACAATTTTATTGATTAAAGGAAACTATTACAAAGTTATTACAAAGCTAAAGCTAAAGCAAAAAACAAACATGAAAGTGGCTCAAAAATGTGAACCCTTGGTCGTTACAGAAGGGGGGAATTTATAGGAAAAAAAGCAAAGTACACGCCCTCCGACACGGGCGTGTCGGTGGGCGTGTCACTACTGTTTGTGAAGGCGGCCAGCGATTTGATGGCAAAATTGACTTCGGGCTGGACATGTGTCGGTCTCGCGCTGGTCACGCCACTGGTCACGGGCGTGACGGTGGGCGTGTCGGTGAGGCAGAACTGGGCGCGGGTTGCGCCGAAAGTCGCGGCGCGGGTCTTGTCGAGCTAGGAGGAATGGTCACGCCCCCCGTCACGGGCGTGACGGTGGGCGTGTTGGTTGGTGTCGACACTCGACAATCATCGAGCGGAAAGTGTCGAGTTGAAATCATCGAGCTGAGTTTGAGTCACGCCCTAGGTCACGGGCATGACTCTGGGCGTGTAGCGGGCTCGACGATCGTTGAACTGAATTCGTCAAGTGGAGTGGACACGGGCTTCTGTCACACCCCGTGTCGGGTGAGACGGGCGTGTCTCCAGGCGTGTCGCCAGGCGTGTCAAGCTTTTTACTTCAGAAATTTGCAACTTCAGGGGATTTTGAGCTGCCACGCCCTGGTCACGGGCGTGATCAAAATAACACGGGCTTGTACTGCCCAATTTTGGCAGATTTTGGAATTTTTCTGAAAAATAAAATAAAACAAGTTAGTAGTAAATTTACAAGAATAGGAGCATTTTATTGAACAAAAATAAGTAAAAACGACGAAAATAAATGAAAACGACTAAATTAATGTGCACAAAAATACGTATATTTACAATTCATCAATAGCCACATCCATGAGGGAATCCCTGGGTAAGGAGTAAAATTCTGTAGTTTGTAGTAGGGAGTATCATGGGTGGGATTTGTCCTAGGGGCAGCTTTTGGGACAACTTTCCTTTTCTTAACAACTTTTTCATAGCCTTAGAACTGTCAGATTCATCAGAATCATCATCATCATCGTCATCAAATGATCCTTGAGGATTATCATAGAGAGCATCAACGGCCTTCAAAATATCTTTGAAAATCTATTTCTCGGCCTGAGGCTGTACTTGAGATTCTGCAACTGCAACTTCTGCTTAAGCAACATTTTCCGAAATTAACTTATTCTCTTCTTCAATATCAGCTAAAATAATATCATCAAAATCTGGTAGGGGACTGACATCCATTTTATATGTAGGAGGTGAGATAGCTTTTGGAGGATAAATAGCCTTGGGGGTTGAAACTGGTTCAAGAACATTCTCAATCATATGTTCTTCTGTGAATACTGGAACTGCAAAACTGGCCTTGAGTTGCTTAGCAATTGCAGGACTTATTAGAGAAGAATATGGAACTATAGCTATAGAAGGCTTGGAGCAGACTTCTGGAAGATGATTCAGATGAACTGTCAAAAGAATCTAACAAACTGAAAATATCTATTGTAGGATTGATAAGACAATCACCAACAGGCAAAACTTTTGGTATTTTTATATCTGTACAAAGTATATCAACTGCCACTGTCTCAGCCTCTATGAGAATATATACATCTATCTCTGCATCTACAGGCTCAACTTTCTGCAAAATTTCTGCTGCTGCTGCTGGAACTAGAACTGCTTCTTCATTGAGCATCTCCCCCTGCCTAATTTCAGTGGATACCGGAACCAGGCCAATAGAAGAAGAAGGGATAGAGGAGGTAGCAAGGAGAGCATCAAGTGAAGAGATGGAGGCAACAAGAGGTGTGATTCCTCTGCTATAAGGTGTCTGATCACTAGAGTGATGTGCTCCAAGATGGTGGAAAGGGAGGGAGGATCCATACCAATAAACTCTGGGGGAGTTTGAGTAGATATAGATGGATGAGGAGGAGTGATATCTGGGATGATGTCATCCTGTGAAGGTAATGCAGCAGGAGATGGTATTGGAGTGGAATTGTCATGTACAGGTGAGATTGGTGTAGATGGTAAGGAAGTGAGCAGATTAAAAGTCGGGAAGGAAATGAATGTTTCAGGATGTATGTCATTTAGATGAGGTGGAAGTGGAGATTGAGGTGGTGTAGTAGGTTTTGTAGATGGAACTGGTGTTGGTAGATATATTGTTGAGGTAGGTGGTTGTTGTGGAGGAGGTAAAGGAATTCTGGTGGAGGGAAGGGCAACTTCTGGAGGTGGAGTAGTTATTGTAGGAAGAGGTGTTGTTGAAGGAGGAGGAGGAATGAGAACTTCTTCAACAATAGGGCGGGGAGTGGCTGGTACAGCTCTTGTGCCCTCAGAAGGTGTGGAAGAGGAGGAAGCCCTGGATGTCTTAGTGATGGTCTTCTCCCACCTTTCAAATAAGGCACATTTCAGCCTTTTGGAAGTATTGATAAATATGGTCTGGGAGACCAGGGATTCAGTTGCTTTCTCCTAGAAAAATATGCCCAGTACTCTTCCAAAACAGACTTCTTTCTTGTTATTTTTCTTCTTTATTAAGTCAAACAACAGTTTTCCCCAGTTAACTGCTTTCTTATTGACCAGAGCACACATAACCAGAAACTGGTTCCTTGTAATGTAATCGTGGGCGTTATGCTTGTCCAGCAGAACCTTCCCAACAACATCAGCCAAAACTTTATACTCAGAAGATAAATTTTTCTTAAGTAATTTATTTGGGTTTTCTCCAGTATGACCCATTTTTATCAACATGTTCTCATATTCAATATTATCCATTTCAATATCTTCATCTCCATTCAATAAACCGAAAATCTCAGATAGTACGGCAGGGGTTAAAGGAATCTGATTACCTGATATAGTGCCGGTCATTGTATCAGCTTCTAGAGTGGTGGAAGTGAATACCCATTCTCTAATCTCTGTCGCTGCAATCTTGATTCTATTGGTCATAAAGTTTTTCAGATTCCGTTCCTCAAACAGTTTTAGTATGTCCAAAAATATCTGGTCTGAATGTTGGAATGAATCAAAATCGATTTCAAAACTCATATCGAACTTCATCGCCGCCAGAGAACTTGCTGGAATCGCCATTGTTCTTCTGCAAAGGAAAACAGAGAGATCAAGTGCAAAGGGAATAGAAAGCGCGGGATAGAGCTCGAAGAAAACTTAGATATATGGTTTTCAGAATATGAAGCGGCAGACTCCGTCCGACGAAAAATAAAAATTCTTCGATCTGCATTCGACGAAATATTTTATTTACAAAAGAGTTCGTCGATCTCAGTCAGAAGAACCTAAAACAATTCGTCGATCTCAGGTCGACGTAACATTTTCTGAAGCAATATCGTCGATCTCCGTTCGACGAATAAAACTTCAGCCATAGAGAGTTCGTCGATCTCAGGTCGATGAAGTTCTCAAGAACTTTCCTCGATTCATCGATCTCCATTCGACGAACTGTGGCAAATTCTTCGACCACAGACAAAAAATTAAATTAATGCATGACCATTGATCATACCTAGCTGATTCATAAAGAACTGATGTTTCTTCTCATCCAAGAGTTTGGTGAAGATATCTGCCTTTTACAAATCAATAGAGATAAATGTGAGATTAATTTTCTTTTTGTCTACACACTCCCTAATGAAATGATGCCTTACATCTATATACTTAGTCCTACTATGATGTACTGGATTCTATACAATAGAAATTGCACTTGTATTGTCATACAGTAGATTTGAATTATTTAAGTTGACATCATAGTCTAGGAACTTGTTTTGAATCCACCGCATCTGTGAACAACAACTACCAGCTGCAATACACTCAGCTTCTGCTATTGAGGTAGAAACTAATGTTTGCTTCTTGCAAAACCAAGACACTATCCTATCACCAAGGAATTGACATGTTCCTGATGTGCTCTTTCTGTCTACTCTACATCCAGCAAAGTCAGCATCAAAGTATCCAATTAACTCAAATTCTGACTCAGTTGGATACTATAGTCCTAGATTAGGGCAACTCTTTATATATCTTAAAATCTTTTTTAGAAAAATAAGGTGAGATTCTTTGGGGTTCACCTAGAACCTAGCACAAAGACACGTAGTGTAACAACCACATCCGTTCATATAATATATACTAGAAGGTCTGGCCGGGCCCACAGTATATATCACAAAACAGACGTTGAAGCTACGGAGTGATACCAGAGTAGTGCAGCGCACCTACACATTGCATTCTAGCGGAAGCCTATACACTTGAACTCCTCTCTTGAATGTCTAACATATAGAACTCCACATTTTATAAATTATAGAAATGTCTTACAACACCAATAAATAGTTGGCCTTATGGCCTTACAGGGCTTTCAAACCGTGGCCCAAACATTGGCACGCAGGCCGGCCACATTAAAAGAAAACGTAACATTTACATCCACATGAGCCTTCGAGGGCTAGCAGCGGAAGCAGCCAAAGCAGTAGGGACTTCAACCCTTATGCATCTCGCTCGGTTCTCTAGCACCTGCACGGGGACATTCCACCCAAGGGTGACAAACAGAAGCAACGATCAGCATTCAGCTGACCAAATTATAACGACCCTACCCCTTTCTCGGGGAAGCGGTATTCTTCCCTGCAGGCATAGCATATCACAAGCATGTATATATCTATCTCATATAATGTTCTTTTACGCACACATGCCATCACAACCATCAGCCACCTGACCCAATGGTCCGTACACTCAGGGCACATTCTTGGTGTATTGGCAAATCAGTTGCCCACCACCGTATCAGGGTCACAGCCCAACGACAACTCACTTGAGCATTTACTCCATGGCGTACAGCCGGAGTATTATAGTCTTAGTGAACCGAGATTGGCCCGTAGCCCCCCATTGTATCACGGCACGTAGGCTTAAGACTCTTGCTATACGCTCCAACAGACCGCACCTTCTGGTCTCACGTCGGACGGACATAACGCAGGTCGGATCCTCCACCGCCCATTGCTCAAATCGCCTTGCCATCACTGAGTACGGCGTACTCGTGGCTAAATAAAGGCGCGGGTAGGTCTCACCAATCCTGTTCTGGAATTCAAGCCTGGGTATTTCTATTACACCCATTCATCTCACAACATTAGCGGGTCTTTCCGGGGCATACCAGTACTTCCTGCTACTCTCTTCGCAGGTGGACACCGCAAATATCACAAATGTCAGGGGTCTTTCCTGGCTACCACGCTAGTACTTCCTGTTACTCTCTTCACAGGTGGACTTCCTGTGAACATTAAGCATTACAAAGGGTATTTCCTGGAATTCCAATCCAGTACTTCCTGTTACTTCCTTTCTCAGGTCTAACCCGTCGACTCCTAAACTATACGTTTATCACAGAGTCTTCTCTGGTTCGTATGCAACATCACCAATCCAGACCAACCTGTCCAGATGGGCTTCACACAGCATGCCTATTCTGTACTCCATTTCCATATCTATATGCCAACAAAGGGGATTCCATAAATCAACCCAAAGACTACCAAAATCAGCCACCTTTTTTTTGGGGGGGGGGAATCACATACATATGCCAAAAAGAAAACCTTCACATGGCTATGAAGAAAGGTCGTTACCCTTGAAGACCATTTTGGTGACATGAACTCTTAACCGGCTAGGAAGATCCGCAACAACCTTTCCTCTACAACGCCGGCCTCGGATCTCTCGTCGGAAAACTACAGCAGCACCGGTGACACGCCCCTTTCCTCCTCCACCTTCTTCCTCTCCCTTTCGCTCACTAGGAATGTAGAAAGAGAAGACCAAATGAAGAATGAGATTTCCCTTCTCATCTATGACCTTAAGGAAACAGGGACACAGCTCGGCCATTGGATCCCAGCTGAATGAACGGACAGCCACGATTTTTCCACAAAAGTACAATTTTTTGCCTGACATTGCCTGTGACAGGCCCGTGTCCCAGGCCGTGTGCCTCAAGCGGTGCTCAACCGACTTATCCAATCCAGTGACACACCCATTTGACACGCCCGTGTCACGGGCCGTGTCACCCGACATGCCTTCAGACACGCCCGTGTCTGTGGCCGTGTTCATCAGGCTACACAATCTCAAAATCACCTGAGACTCATACGGCCTGTGACACGCCCGTGTCTCAGGTCGTGTGCCCATGACACGACACTAGACATGCCCCAGCTCAAATTTGTCGGGCTGAGTTCGTCGACCACGCTGACACGCCCGTGTCACAGGCCGTGTCCTAAGCACTCGACGATCGTCGACCAAATTTTGTCGACCACTCGTCAACTATTCCTCCCGAACACTCGTCGAATGCAGGACACGCCCTGGGACACGACCGTGTCCCAGGCCGTGTCACCCCAAAATTGAGCCTGCTGAAAAATGGGCTGTTACAACCCTCTCCTCCTACAAGAAATTTCATCCTCGAAATTCGTATATAGGAAGGCAACCAATAACCAAATAGTTATAACATTAAACATTTATGTTACAACAAAATTTGCACTAGGCAATCGCTACAAAAATAGCTCGGGAAACTCTACGCGCATGGTCTGCTCTCGCTCTCATGTAAGCTCCTCATGGCCGTAATTGTCCCATCGGACTGTAACCATTCCGACAGTCTTGTTTTGCAACTGTTTCTCGTCTCGATCCTCGATCGGAATGGGTCTAACTCTCGTTGTTAGCCCATACTCCACCGGCACACGATCATCCGTGATCACTTGAGCTGAATCTTTCACGGCCTTCCGAAGCACCGAGATGTGAAACACATCATGTAGTCCACCCAAGTCTGCCGAAAGAGTTAGCCGATACGCAGCTTCTCCGATTCGCTCAACCACTTCAAATGGACCCAAATATCTTGGACTCAACTTTTTCAAACGTCGAATCCGGGATACGCCTTTGAAGGGCTTGATCTTCAAGTAGACCCAATCTCGTACCGTGAACTCCACTTTCCGATGCTTGGCATTGTAGTACTTCGCTTGACGATCTTGGGCTATGAGTAGCCTCTCTCGAATAGCACGAATGGTTGAGTTTGCTTCATCGACGTCATTACGATTAGAAACTCTAGCTTCTCCCTCTTCTACCCAAGCAAAGGGAGTACAACACTTCCTTCCATATAGAGCTTCATATGGTGTCATCCCGATGCTCGCCTGATAGCTGTTATTATAAGCAAACTCCACCATGTAGAGATGATCTTCCCATCTCTTTCCAAAGTCTAGGGCGCACATTCGGAGCATGTCCTCTATCGTTCTGTTGGTTCGTTCAGTTTGGCCATCCGTTTGGGGATGAAAGGCCATACTAAAAGTCAACTTCGTCCCCAACAGCTGGTGAACTAGTCTCCAATCCTTTAACGTGAATCGCCAATCTCGATCACTCACGATGCTCTGAGGAACACCATGGAGCCGTACAATCGGTTCCACGTACAGCATTGCCAAACTTTCTACTGAATCATCTCGCTTGTTATGTAGGAAATATGTCACTTTTGTCAGCCGATCTCCAATCACCTGGATGGAATCATTCCCTTGCTGAGATCTCGGCAACCCATGCACGAAATCCATAGAAATATCATCAACTTTCCACTATGGAATCGGCAATGACTTCAAATAACTGCCCGGTTTCTGGCATTCCGCCTGCGCCATAGCATAGGTTTGGCATTTGGCCACATAAAGAGCAACATCTTTCTTTAGCCTTGGCCACCAAAATAGCTTTTTCATATCCCTGAACCATTTCGTGCTTCCCGGGTGGATTGAGTACTTTGTATCATGCGCTTCATACAGCAATTCTTCCCTCAATTTATCCATATTTGGGACACACAAATGACCTTCTTTCCGCAAAAGACCGTCATTCTAGGAGAATTTGTCTTTTGGCACAACTTTTGCATAACATAGGAGATCTTCATCCAACTCCGTTGCCCGTCGAACTCGGTCCGCAAGGTCACATTGCACCTCCGTCTAGTTCAAACATGCATTGGCAATGGAATTCTTGTCAACACAAGAAAACTCTAACGCTTCCAACTCCTGGATGAGACGTTCATCATGCCTTTGCAACGAAGCTGCTCTTGCCGGAATCCGTCGAATCAAGGCATCCGCGACAACATTCCACTTCCCGGGAGTATAGTGAATCTCAAAGGTGTAGTCCCCGAGGAACTCCAACCACCTTCGTTGTCGCATATTCAAGTCATTCTATTCCAAAATGTACTTTAGGCTCTTGTGATATGTATAGATCTCCACCTTCACAACATAAAGATAGTGTCGCCACAGCTTTAGTGTAAAGATCACCGCCTCCAACTCAAGATCATGGACAGGATAGTTCCGCTTGTGCACTTTCAGCTGGCGTGAGACATAAGTAATGACCTTCCATTTTGTAGAAGCAAGCAGCCTAAGCCGCTCCCTGAAGCATCACTGTAGATTACAAATCCATCGGTACCACATGGTGATGACAACACTGGCGTCGCGGGCAACCGAATCTTTAGTTCTTCAAAAGCTCGCGCGCACTCTGGCGACCAAACGAACTTCTGTTCTTTTCGCGTCAACATGGTTAGCGGCAAAGCAATCCGCGAGAACTTTTCAACAAATCTTCGGTAGTAGCCTGCTAGTCGAAGGAAACTCCGGACCTCGGCCACTGAAGACAACACTAGCCACTCCTCTATGGCTCTTATCTTCGCTGGATCCACAGCTTTGCCCGCTCCACTCACCACATGGCCCAGAAAAGCCACCGACGATAGCCAAAACTCGCACTTCGAGAACGTGGCAGAGAGCTGAATCTGCCTCAATGTATTCAACCCCAACCGCAAATGCTTCTCATGATTGGCTTCCAATCTCGAGTACACCAGGATATCATCAATAAACACTATCACGAACAGATCCAGGTACTCGCAGAATCGGTGCATCAAGTCCATAAATACCGAAGGCGCATTACACAGCCCAAACGACATGACCGTGTTCTAAATGCGGTTTTGGGAATATCTTCTTCCCGGATTCTCAATTGTTAATAACCAGATTTCAAGTCCAACTTCGAGTAGACAGACGATCCTACTAGCTGATCAAATAGCTCATCAAACCCCAAAATCAGATATTTATTCTTCTCGGTTAGCTTATTTAAGTCGCGGTAATCAATACATAACCGCAAGCAATCGTCTTTGTTTTTCACAAAAATAACACAGGGGCCCTCCAAGGAGACATGCTTGGGCGAATATAACCCTGCTCCATTAATTCCTGTAATTGGACTTTCAACTCCGCCATTTCATTAGGCGCGACGCGATATGGAGAGCGAGACACAGGTTTCGCACCTGCCACCAACTCGATCGTGAAGTCAATCTCACGCTGGGGTGGTAGCCCAAGGAGATCCTTGGAAAACACATCTGCAAATTCTGACACAATCGAAACATCACGCACACTGGCCTTTGGCTCAACAGCCTGAATCAGGGCGAAGTAGCACTCTGCACCCTTCCGAACAACCTTTAAGACTTGGAGTGCAAACAACAACATCAATCAAGGCATGCTGCTCTGTAAGCCAATCCAGACCAAATATCACGTCGAATTCCGATATCGGCAATACAGATGCAGTCAAACTAAAATCTCGACTTCCTATTTGGACCGCCATAGCGTAAGCTTGATCTGCAAGCATTCAACAGCTATTTGGCAACACCACTCTGATGCTATATGTCTTCACACGACTAGGTATCCTAAGCTGTGCTAGAAACTCGCTAGACAGAAAAGAATACGAAGCATCTGTATCAAACAGTGCTTGCGTTAGCGTGTTCTGAATCATCGCATAGCCTATGGTGCACGTAACACACACAAGCAACATACACAAGATGCAAACAAAAGCAAGCAATATGATTATCGCGCACTCGTAACACTTAGGATTGCGCCTGGGATGCAGAGGACTCCACCACTGCTTTTCCCATCTCCAAATAAGACGCTCCGATTTCCTGCTCAACCAGACGTCGACGAGTCCTGATAAGGTTGGGCACAAGTGTCCCCATGGCATAAAACATCAACAAGCTAGTCGGGTTCACGACTATCGTACAACCCGTTGATCCCACACATCCATGTATTGTTGTTAGATAACATAAACGCCATCATAGAACTATCATCCAAAATGGCTTACTGTACATATAACACATGCATAATCCACCATACATGAGGAGCCCAATTATTTATGTACATCATTATGTCGACATTTCCTTCTCCTTTATTTCCTGCTACGAGCAAACGTAGCAATCTCGGGCTTTATGTCCTGCTTTACCACACAAATAACACTTGTATTTCTTCTTTGGCTGCTGAACACCATCCCAACAGTCACGAGCGATGTGTCCTACCTGACCACAAGCATACCAGGTACACCTCTCGAGTATTTGCCTCTTACGGTGAGCAGACTTCCCAACCCTTGGAGTGCACACTTTCCTGGTCGCAGGCATCTGCTGGGCTCTCAACAAGTCCATTTCCAACAGTCTAGCTGCCTCCAGCAGTGGTTGGAATCCCAAGAACTTAGGGCCCATCAACAAGAAATGGAGTTCCTGATGTAGCCCATCATAAAACCGTTTGATCTTCATCCCCTCGGTTTCAAACACAAACTCGGGTTGTTGTCTCATTGCAACAAATGCATGAAAATAGTCCTCAACCGTGTCCTCTCCTTGGCTCAAACACACGTTCACCGACGAAGCTGAGGCACTTCCCCTTGCTGTCTGCTCAAGTTCACTACCCAGCATGGGATGCATTACCGGATCAGAGGGTTGAACTTGTCCCTCATGGTAAGCCTTGAGCGTTGCAAAAACCACATCGGCAATCAGTCGATCCGTTTCTATCGATGGATGAGATGTTGGTACCACATTTGATGTCATGCTTCCCATCCAGTATTGGGGTTCCTGCTTCCATGCAATCACACTCTTCGCCTACATTCGGAAAATTACACAAGTAAGCAACAAGATAGGAACACGCAGGTTCCTCAAACACAAAAATTTGCATTCCTATCATGGACATTTAGGAGTTCAAACGTGTTACCATGGTTTGCACAGATACGTACTCGCAACCCCACAAAAGAAGTCGACACAAACTTCGAGAGGGAAAGACCAAGACAGCTGATACCAAAAATGTAAAAACCCCATCTGTTCATATAATTTATACTAGAAGGTCCGGCCGGGGCCCCACAACATATACCACAAAACAGACGATGAAGCTACGGAGTGATACCATAGTAGCGCAGCGCACCTACACATTGCATTCTAGCAGAAGAAAATACACTTGAACTCCTCTCTTGAATGTCCAACATATAAAACTCCACATTTTATAGATTATAAGAATGCCTTACAACACCTATAAAGATTTGGCCTTATGGCCTTACAGGGTTGTCAAACCATGGCCCAAACATTGGCACGCAGGCCGGCCACATTAAAGAAAACGTAACATTTACATCCACATTAGCCCTCGAGGGATAGCAGCGAAAGCAGCCAAAGCAGTAGGGACTTCAAACCTTATGCGTCCCGCTCGGTTCTCCAGCACCTGCACGGGGACATTCCACCCAAGGGTGGCAAACAGAAGCAACGGTCAGCATTCAGCTGACCAAATTATAACGACTGTACCCCTTTCTCGGGACAGTGGTATTCTTCCCTGCAGGCATAGCATATCACAAGCATGTATATATCTATCTCATATAATGTGCTTTCACGCACACATGCCATCACAACCATCAGCCACCCGGCCCAACGGTCCGTGCACTCAGGGCACATACTTGGTGTATTGGCAAATCAGTTGCCCACCACCGTATCAGGGTCACAGCCCAACGACAACTCACTTGAACATTTACTCCATGACGTGCAGCCAGAGTTTTATAGTCTTAGTGAACTGGGATTGGCCCGTAGCCCCGCATTGTATAACGACACATAGGCCTAAGACTCTTGCTATGCGCTCCAACAGACCGCACCTTCTGGTCTCACGTCGGACAGACATAACGCAGGTCAGATCCTCCACCCCACGTTGCTCAAATCGCCTTACCATCACCGAGTACGGCGTACTCGCGGGTAAATAAAGGCGCAGGTAAGTCTCACCGATCATGTTCTGGCATTCAAGCCTGGGTATTTCTATTACACCCATTCATCTCACAACATTAGCGGGTCTTTCTTGGGCACACCAGTACTTCCTGCGACTCTCTTCGCAGGTGGACACTGCAAATATCACAAATATCCGGGGTCTTTCCTGGCTACCACGCCAGTACTTCCTATTACTCTCTTCACAGGTGGACTCCCTATGAACATTAAGCATTACAAAGGGTATTTCCTGGAATTCCAATCCAGTACTTCCTGCTACTTCCTTTCACAGGTCGAACCCAATAGCACAAGCAGCACAAGCATTCTACGGGTATTTTCCTGGACTACCACTCCATTACTTTCTGTTACTTCCTTTCATAGGTCTAACCCGTCGACTCCTAAACTACACGTTTATCATGGAGTCTTCTCCGGTTTGTGTGCAACATCTCCAATCCAGATCAACCTGTCCAGATGGGCTTCATACATCATGCCTATTCCGTACTCCATTTCCGGATCTATATGCCAACAAAGGGGATTCCATGAATCAACCCAAAGACTCCCAAAATCAGCCACCTTTTGGTGGGGGAATCACATATATATGCCAAAAAGAAAGCCTTCACATGGCTAGGAAGAAAGGTCATTACCCTTGAAGACCGTTTCGGTGCCATGAACTCTTAACCGGCTAGGAAGATCTGCAACAGATTTTCCTCCGCAACGCCAGCCTCGGATCTCTCATCGGAAAACTGCAGCAGCACCGGTGACCCGCCCCTTTCGTCCTCCTCCTTCTTCCTCTCCCTTTAGCTCACTAGGAATGTAGAAAGAGAAGACCAAATGAAGAATGAGATTTCCCTTCTCATCGACGGCCTTAAGGAAACAGGGAGACAACTCAGCTATTAGATCCCAGTTGAAATAACGGACGACCACGATTTTGCCACAAAAGTACAATTTTTTGTCTGTCACAGCCTGTGACACGCCCGTGTCCCAGACCGTGTGCCTCAAGCGGTTCTAACCCGACTTATCCAATCCAGTGACACGCCCATGTGACACGCCCGTGTCACGGGACTTGTCACCCGACACGCCTTCAGACACGCCTGTGTCTGTGGTCGTGTTCATCAGGCTGCACAATCTCAAAATCACCTGAGACTCACACGGCCTGTGACACGCCCGTGTCTCAGGCCATGTGCCCATGACACGGCACTACACACGCCCCAGCTCAAATTCGTCGGGCTGAGTCCATCGACCGCGCTGACACGCCCTGTGACAGGCCCGTGTCACAGGCCGTGTCCTAAGAACTCGACGATCGTCGACCAAATTTTGTCGACCACTCGTCGACTGTTCCTCCCGAACACTCGTCGAACGCAGGACACGCCCTGGGACACACCCGTGTCCCAGTCCGTGTCACCCCAAAACTGAGCCTGCTGAAAAATGGGTTGTTACATGTAGCAAACATAATATCTGGTCTACTTGCTGTAAGGTATAATAGGGACCCAACAATGACCCTATATAATTTCTGATCTATAGGTTTCCCATGTTCATCAGAATCAATTACAGTATTAGTGGCCATAGGTGTTTTCTTTGCTGAAGCATCAGCCATCCTAAACCTTTTTATTAGCTCCTTAGCATATTTCGATTGGGATAAGAAGATGCCATCATGTGTCTGCTTAACTTGGAGACCAAGGAAGTAGGAGAGCTCACCCATGCTACTCATTTCAAACTTTGAATGCATAAGGTTGGAAAACCCTTTGCATAGTTTGGAATCTGTTGAACCAAATATAATATCATCAACATATATTTGTACTAATAATATTTTATCATGATGATGCTTAATAAATAAAGTCCTTTCTACAATGCCTCTAGAAAATTTATGTTCTAAGAGAAAGCTAGCTAAGGTTTCATACCAAGCTCTTGGAGCTTGCTTTAGACCATAGAGAGCCTTATACAATTTAAAAACATAAGAGGGATGTGTAGGAGAAATAAAACCTGGTGGTTGTTCTACATAAACCTCTTCTTCGAGTTCACCATTTAGGAATGCACTCTTGACATCCATCTGGTAAACCTTGAACTTCTTGTAGGCTGCATAGGCTAGAAAGATTCTGATTATTTCAATCCTTGCAACTGTTGCAAATGTCTGGTCATAGTTTATGCCTTCCTCTTCTCTGTATCCTTGAGCAACTAGTCTGGCTTTGTTCCTTATAATAGGACCTTAAGCATCAAGCTTGTTTCTAAATACCCATTTAGTTCCAAAGACTGGATAGTCTTTCGGTCTTGGAACTAAATCCCAAAATCTACATCTCTCAAATTGGTTGAGCTCCTCTTACATTGCAATAATCCAGTGTGGATCTTGCTCAGCATCTTTATTGGATTGGGGCTCAATTTGAGATATGAAGCAGGCATGCTTCAATTCCTGGTAGAGTTGATACCTTGTCTACACACCAACTGAAATGTCTCCAATCACATGAGATACAGGGTGATCTCTAAGTGTGACAAATTCAGTAGGTGCAGTTGGTTGAGAAACAGCTTGGGGAGTTAATTCCTCTTGTGGAATTACAGTTGTTGGAGGAAGTTCAGCCAGTTCCAAACTTTCTTCTTCACTATCTTCAGCAATTTGTGGAGAAGGATGGCTAACAGGCTCTTGGGTGAGGGTCAATTCATCCAATTTCTCACACAAGTGTGGTACCTACAAAGTGTTACTGGTAAAAATTTCTTTCTCCTTATAAAACATGTTAGTCCCATCAAATGAAATATAAATAGGTTCTTCTATTTTCATGGATGATTTATTATATACTCTATAAGCCTTGCTTACTTGGAAATATCCAAGAAAAATTCACATTTCATCTTTGGCTTCAAACTTTCTAATGTGTTTCTTATTATTGTTGTGAATATAACATATGCAACCAAAAATTTTGAAATAATCTACTTGAGGTTTCTTCCCTTTAAGTAGCTCATAAGGAGTCTTATTCTTAAGCTTGTGCATCAAACTTCTGTTCAGTACATAATTTGTTGTGCTCATAGCCTCTGCCCAAAAAGGATATGGGCAAATGAGCATCTGCATGTAATGTGCCTACAGATTCAATTAGGCTTCTATTCTTCCTTTCAGCAACCCCATTTTGTTGAGGTGTTCTAGGAGCTGAGAAGCAGTGCTTGATACCTTCCTTCTCACAGAACTCTTGTATAAGAAGAGACTCAAACTCAATACCATGATCACTTCTCATCAATGCAACTGGAGTAGAGTACTCAATCTGTATGTTCTTGAGAAAATCTATAAGAACCTTGAAGTTATCTGACTTATATATCAGAAAGAATACCCAAGTGAATCTTGAGAAGTCATCTACAATCACTAAAGTATAAGATTTCCCTCCTAGGATTTGTACAACAATAGGGCCAAAAAGGTCCATATGTTACACGTATAATATTTTAGGTGAGTCACTTTTATTTACAGATTTAAAACTACTTTTAGTTTGCTTGCTTAACTGACAAGCCCTGCAAAAGCTTTCCTTCTTGTAGGGGCAAGAAGGCAATCCTCTAACAAGGTTGTCCCTAGAGAGTTTAGCAATGTTTTTCAAATTAACATGTCCTAATCTCTTATGCCAAAGGTCATTATTATTACTGGTTTGATTAAATAAACATATTTCAGATTTTGGATACTTAAAGTAAACTATGTAAATGTTTCCTACTCTAGTGCCAGTCAATACTACATGATTATCTACTGAAGTAATAATACAAGAAGTTTTATTAAAGGATACCTGAAACCTTTCATCACATAACTGACTTATGGATATCAGGTTATGCTTCAGTCCATTTACATATGCAATATTCCTGAAGGTGACTGCTCCAACCTTGACCTTTCCATATCCTTCAGTCTGGCCACAATTGAAATCACCAAATATTTCTTTAGGTCCAAACTTTGACTTATAGTTGATTAGGTTGTACTTGTTTCCAGTCATATATTTTGAACAGTCACTGTCCAGATACCACTGTTGCTCTGTGGTGGGACAGTCTTTCACCTATAAGGAAACAGATTAGCAATTCTTGACCCAGGTTACCTTGGGTCCTTCTTTCTTCACATAATTAAAACTGAAGATATAAGAATATTCAGGTTGACATTTATAACCTAAAGGATGATATCTTCTAGGTGGAATAATCCATTGATTAAATCGATTAAAAGAAGATCTTTGTTGATTATAAGTTTTAGAAAAATTCAAGTTTCTGTTAGGATGAACTGCGTTCGACGTATTCTGATGAGTTCGTCGATCTGAGTTCGTCGAATGGGGATGAGTTTGTCGAACTCCACTCAGAGAATGAAAGTATTCATTCTTTGGGCCCTAATATCGTCAATCTCTGGTCGACGAACCACACTGGTTTCGTCGATCGTATTTCAATGAATAATTATAGTGAAAGTTTGCGTTCAGAGTTCGTCGACTTGAGTTCGATGAACTATACATATTTTGTCCATATGAGTTCGACAAAATCTGTTGAACATTGTTATAATTAGGATTTTTCTTATTCTGTTTCTTTTTCTTATTCTTTGGTTTAACTTCTATTTGTTTATTATTATTATTATCTATCTTTTCTTTTCCCTTTTCTGAATCAAATTTTATAGGTGTTGACAATATATTTTCTGGATTAGTGGGGGTTGGCTTGATGAAGCACCTAAGCCCATCTTGTCATTTAGTCTGGCATTTACTGTGCTTGTGATGTCCATCAACTTGATTCTTCTCCCCTTCAGGGATTCTTTAAGTTGTCTTGCCTCAGCTAATTCAGATTTTAATGATATGATTTGTTCTTGAGCTAGGGTTAATTCATCTTTCAGTTTAATGTTTTCAGAAATCAAGTTTTCTTGATCAGTTAATTTTTCCCTAAGAGTTTTAATTTCCTTTTCAGAATTACTTAAATCTATACATAAAGATTTAAACTCAGTTTTGAAATTTTCTGAATTATAATTAAAAGAAGACAATACCTGATCTGCCTCTAATTCTGATGATTCTTCATTGTCTGAATGTTCAACTCTTGATTGACTGCAGGATGCATTGATAGCCATAAGACAAACTTCCCTTGCCTTTGCTTCTTCTTCATCTTCACTGGAGCTGGAAGATGAGGATTCTTCTTCAGTGTCACTGCAGGTCTCAGCCACAAATCCTTTCTCTTTTCTCTTAAGCTTACTAGGAGGAAGGCTTGCTGTAGTGATGCTTTCTGGTTTCTTTTTCTCTTCTTTTCTCCTTCTTTTGATTTTTTGGACACTCTGAAATAAAGTGTCCTGGTTTCCTGCACCCAAAACAAATAATCTCTTTAGTGGGTGTCTTGTCACACCTGGGTTTGTCATCTTGCCTAGATGACTTTCTTCTGAATTCCTTCTTTACCATTTTGTAGAATCTCTTGGCTAAGAGACTCAGAAGTTCTTCACTTGCTGTTGGATCTTCTAATTCCTCTGAAGCTTTGAAAGCTATGTTCTATTCTTTTCTTGCTATAGGAGGAGTCTTCTGCTCTGCAGCTTCTCTTGACTTGATTAGTTGCTCATATGATTTGAGCTTTCCCAGTAGAGATTCAGTGGAAATCTCATTCAAGCTTTTGGCCTCCTTGATTGGCCATATTCTGGAATCACATGAGCTTGGGAAGCACATGAGGATTTTGTCATTCACTTCAGTGAGAGTGATATCATTATCCAGAGTCTTTAGCTCATTGATGATTGAGCTTAATCTATTATACATATCACTAACAGATTCTGATTCATCTTTCTTGAAGTTTTCATATTGGGAGATGAGAGTTGATCTCCTGTCCTTTCTCTCATCTGTTGAAAAAGCAACCATCTAGTTGAGAGAGTCCCAGATTGCTTTGACAGATGTGCACTCAGCCACTTTTTGGAATATGTCATCTGACATGGTTTGAGTTAGGATGTTCATGGCCTTTGCATTTGCTATTTTAGCCTTCTTTTGAGGATATGTCCACTCAGGTGGTGGAATAACATGTGTATTTGAAGATGTGCTAACAGCTGTAGGTTGAGGGGGACCTGTCAAAATAGAATTATATATGTCTTCATCAATAGAATTCATATAAAGCCTGATTCTTGCCTTCCAGATTGCAAACTTATTTAAGTTGCAAACTGGAGGTCTGGTGCTTGCATAATCCTTATTTTGTGTCATGTTGTGAACTAACAGAAAAACTAAGGAAACTGAAATAATATCTAAGAAGGATCTTTTGGTTCAAGTGTTAGCTTGTACAACCAAAGGAACAACCCTCTGATACCAATTGAAAGAAATGGTATGCCTCTGATACCAATTGAAAGAAAGGGGGTAGATCTGATTTACTCTAGAGGGTGGGGTGAATAGAGTAATAAAAATTTTGGTTGTTTTTAATTATTATCAGAGTAAAGTAGGTGATACTATAGTAGTAATCATAAAATATAAAGTAACTAAGCTATCACAGGAAATAAATCTAACACAGCAAAACTACCCTATCACAGCAGACTAATCTAACACAGCAAAGCAAGAGCAAAAGGAAAAAGGCAACCAGGCAACACAAGAAATTTTATAGTGGTTCCCCAAACTCGGTACATCCACTCTTCTACCACCCTGGTAGGAATCCACTAGCAGGTTTTTGATCAGGTGACTGACACCACAAGATCTATTTCCAGGGAGATATCACAACCCTATGAGCTTTTGATCAGGTGCCCAAGAACCAAGAATAAACTTTGAAGAGAGTTAATAAACACTTTATACAGGAGGTGAGAGAGATGATGGTGTCTTCTCTTCTCTAATCAATAGAGAAGACTTAGTGGATTGCTGTTGTCAAGTGCTCCTTCCAAAATCACCTGGAACTTTGTTCAGGTTGTAGGTCTTCTGCCTTGTCTTGAAATGATGTCCAGGAACTTCTGACTGATAGAGTGATTATTTTTCTTGAATGTTCCTGGAGAGAAGTTAAAGAAGACTCTTGATCTTTGTTTGTTCTTCTTCTTTAGTCTTCAATAAGCTCAAGGAGAAAACTGGATGTTTTCTGCACAGAGAATGATTCTGAATATTTTCTGTAAATCTTCTCTTATTGTTGTTTGCAGAAAAGAGAAAAATCTCTTTTTATTTTCTCTGTCTAATTCTCCTTTGAATTTTGAATACCCAAAATTGATTGCTGATTGGGTGTAGAATATAATACGACTGGAGAATAATGCGTTTAATGAGTTTCCAAACTGTCCCAAAATAATAAACAAGTAATTAGCTCTGATGAAGACCATAATTAATGCTGCCAATAACGGCTATATTCAAGGGAATATATGCATTAATTACTCAGAGAATTACTGTCAAATAATATATGGAATAAGGACAGAAAATAAGGAGAAACTCTAAATCTGGAGCTGGACAGAATTCGTCGAGCTCTGAACGTATTTCGTCGAGCTCTGAATGGATTTCGTCTGACCGAAGATCCTAGCTGTCGAGCTGAGAAATCTTGTTTGTCGACCTGCGCTCAGTGATCTGCATTCTACTAATATCTTGCCAATTCTGCGGTCGAAGTTCGTCGAGCACAAAATCTGTCTTTGTCGAGCTGAATTCAGCGAAAATAATCTAGATGGAATGTGTTGAGACTGAACTCTAGAATTCATCGAGCTCAATTCAGAGAATGATTTCTGAGTTCGTCAAGTAGAGCATGACTATCGTCGAGCTGAGTTCGACGAACGTCGAACTTATATACTGAACTTTGAATTTCTTCGAAGTCTTGAGTCTCCTGAAGTATTCTGCTGACTGGTCCATGAAAGTTAAACCTAATGACTTAGCCTAAACTCTAAGACTCAAAGCTTGAGCCTGGCTATATGATGCACTCTCGGCAAGTGTACCGATCGCTGTCAAGTAATAAAAGTGAGGAGTTTAATCCCCGATTATCGATCTCTCGAGGAGTGCAAGTAGGGTGTGTGATTTCGCTATATGAAAAAGAGATTGCAAGCGGGAAAGTAACCAAAAAGGATTTAGTTTTTGTTTCCTAAGATTAACAACAATAAGAAAACTAATGCGGGTCGCCATCACCGCGTTGCTTGGGTGGAATACTAATGCGGGTTGTAATCACCTCTTCACAATGCACGCTTCTATCAATCGCAAGAACGATACCATCACAACAAGCACAGAAAAAACTGAAGCTTAACGACACAAGCAATGATTAATACATAACAACATAAAGACATGCTGAAACCTTAAGCAAAACATTGTTCTCAAGCAACAATCCCACTAACACAAGTTCAGAATGAAGTAACCACAAGAAGAGGTAGAGAAATACAACCGAGAGTGCGAAGGCTTTCCGAGATTCATGTCCGAATTCAAGGGTTGTCAATCCTTGTCCGGGCTTGGTTTTCAGATGATGTCCGGGAACCATGAAGGGTTGTCACTTCCTTCGAATGTCCTGTCTTCTTCGTGAATGATTGCTGGGCTAGTAATGACCGAAGAACTCCGCAAGAGCAGCAACAAAGAGCTCGGATGGTAGCTTGCAGTTTGGAGAAGATGAAGGTGGCTTGAGACGCAACTATTGCAAGCTTTCTGAGGAGAAACGGTGGCCGGATCAATTCTCCAAGGAGGAGAGAGAAAATGTCAGCTGGATGCAAGTTTTCCCGCTCAGAGGAGCAGAAATGGCGGGGGAGCAGAGCTGGATCCTTTGAAAGAGGAAATCTGCAACGTAAATAGAAAAGTCAGAAAAATTGGTCACGCACGGTTTGGCGCACGGTCATGTGTAAACCAGTGTGATATTAACTTTCAGGATAGACGCGAAGAAGGAGAACTGTTGACCCATGCATTTTCCTTCGTGCACGGGCGGTTCTGCCCATGAGTGAAGGACATCGCACGGGTAGCAACAGAGTGCTAGAAAATAGAAACACACAGGAAAACCGTGAGTTTTACTCGTGCACGGGCGCAGCCGCCCGTGCATGAACAACGCACATGATTAACCACTGAACGGAATAAACTGGGAAGCTACAGGAAATCCGTGCATTTCCTTTGTGCACAGTTTCAAAGAAACCGTGCGTGAGGATCGTCGTACTCAATTCATCGAGCTTGGCTCGACGTTCTTCCAGATGACTAAAACGAACGATCCAACGCAAACCGTGCGTGAAAGAAACGCACGACCCTGCATTTTCCTTAAGACAGAATTCCTGCCTTTGGAAAAAACACACCACCTGCACAACAAAACCAAAGTTAGAGCACAAGCTCCCAGCAACAAATAATGCAAAGATAACAACAGGAAAGAGCCACGGGGAGCACCATGTGCATACCCCCAATAACAGAATGTGCAATTGCACACCCAAGGGCCAAAACAGTGCACAAAATGGTGCATGGCTAAACGATGCAAATATAACCGATATCCGGTTGAAATGCAGTGCACGAATGAGAAAACCAACCCAGATGAGTCCAAAAAACCCTATAAATATCAGACTCATCACACCTACAGACTTAAACATTTGCTCGTCCCGAGCAAATCATCTCTTGTGGACTCGGAAATATCTAGTTGGCTTAGAAATTTCAAAAATAAGGTAAAGCGAGAAATTGAATGCTCATGGGTACAGAAAATA
This sequence comes from Platanthera guangdongensis, assembly GCA_039583875.1. Classification (NCBI taxonomy): domain Eukaryota; kingdom Viridiplantae; phylum Streptophyta; class Magnoliopsida; order Asparagales; family Orchidaceae; genus Platanthera; species Platanthera guangdongensis. Next base: position 64,782,239 of record CM077152.1, read on the forward strand.
TAATAGATAAACTTTTTAATAATGATACGAAGTTTAAAGATTTCGACAAGTGCAATTAAGTATTGTAACTACTCAAAAATAGAATTCTGGAGAATCGTTCAGTCATGTGTAGGAAGAAAGTAGGCAGGCCACTAAGTTGAGCATTGTCAAAGACCGGGGCTCGGGACCACCTCCAAAGGAATCAACCAATGTCGGGGACCATATGGTTGCCCGTTCACACTCTCTCCACAGCGCTATTTTGACTCAAGCGTGAATCCGCGGGACTTTAGGAAGATAATGGGGCTTAGGCGTATACGTAGGTAAGGATGCAAAGGGTAAATCATGGCTACACAGAACCCAAATGAGCTCATACAAAAAATCCTCTCGCTAAGCAATACAAACAGGTACTCCACACCACCAGACTTAGACTTGACAAACAGGTGTGTGCACCGCCTACCATCATAAAATCTCAATTGAAATTTTCATTTAAACTTTTCTTCTTTCATTTCAATCTACCTTTTCTTTCTCTTTTTCTTTGCTTTTTCAAATTTTTTTTTACATTCAGCCACAATATCATGAAATCTGCACCTCGCAAACACAAAACAGCACCTCAGCAACAGCACCAAATGCAAGAAGTGATATACTAATAGATCGAGCTAGGAGCGTGTTACTGGGATAAGCTTTTCGGCTTTAGTGATCACGATGTGGGGCTAAATCAATAGGAGGGGTAGGCTCAAAATAGGCTAACAAGGATTACGTTAGGAATGGGTACAATGCTCAACTGGGCCAAAATGTTGGCCTACATCACACTCACGCTTGACTAACCATGCACCAATGCTTCGAGAGTAGCTTGGGGCAAGTTATTATCCACCGAGAAAGATGATCCTTCCTCCTGACTCGAGTAATACGAGGCTAGTGGAGGCTACACACATTCCTACACTACCGTTCAATTGCTCCAGATTCCACAGTTTTGAGTAGTACAAACATTATTTACAAATGCAGAAAGCATAAATCTACGATCATAAAGTAAAATTAAATCTATACTATTTCTATACATCATGAGTCCTCGATTAGGAGCACTGCATGAGTTTCACACTACCCTATCCTAAAATCCTAAGCCAGCACCACTATCTTAAAGTTAACACAAAAAAAATAAATTAAACTTGGGCCGAGCGCGTGCTTAAGTGCGCGCTCATGCGGTGTAGGTGCACAATGCAAGTGCATGTGCAAGTGCATATGCAAAGGTGACTAGCGAAACTTTCCCCCACCAGACTTATACTAAACAATATATCCATGATTTGCAATAAAAATAGTTAAATGAAAGTTGAGGGAAGAAGTTACCCCATGCTCAGCTAATGAGCATACCAGAAGATTGGTGTTAAACTTCAGCAAATAGTCCATGACCTAAACAAATTCCCCAGCAAAATAGAATATCTTCAACCACAAAAAGCTATACACAATTAAGCACAACAACTAAATTGCACAAATTTAAAGCAAGCAGAAGCATTGGGTCGTCTCCCAAATCCCTTTTCTTTTACCGTCCTTAAGGTGGACCAAATACCTGTATTTACAGTTATATAGATATTGTTCAAAAGCAAGAGTTCAGAAAGCATGAAAAAGGGTCCAAAGTTACAAACAACATGAAGATAAAAAAAACAAGAAACGAAAAGAAAGGGTGCCCCGAAGATCCTTCACTCTTCAGTTGAACGCTGACTTATGATAGATCCCCCCCAGTCATGCGAGATGAGGGCAAGGTGAAGGCTTTAGGGCCCAGGGTAGACGAGTCTCCCCTACCCTTAGCCTCGCCCTTCTCGCGTCGGCGGGCAAAATCAGAAGCTTTGCGTAAAAGAAGTTCTTTTCTTTTCCAATTAACAGACGGGGATCGCCAGGGTGGTATATCCACCTCAACTAAATCACCAACATGCCTATTTTTCACATCGGGGGGGGGGGGGCATCCTTTCCTCACCCACGGTGGGTGAAAGATCAGTCCAAGTCACCTGTTTAACAGTTTTACAACATTCATTAAGCTTAATAAAAGTTTTTAAATCTATTTCCTGCAAGCTTCCAATAGCCGCGCACAACCCTTGTTCCTTTTCTTCATCAACTTGTTTCACATCCAACAATTTCTCTTTCGCTTCTCCGACCGAAATCTTCAGCACGTCTTTTACTTGCACAACTCGGTCTTACTTATTCAGCACATTATCTGTCTCATCAGCTCTAGGTAAATCATCAGATAATAAAACATTTAATTCCAACGGTTTTTTAGATTCACTCGGGATTAAAGTGGGAAGTGACGGAGATAGCGACAAATCGACCTTGGAAGCCATGGTGATGCTACATGCGTTAAAGCATAGCGTCGCTTCACTGGCTTTCAGGAATGGAATCCCAATAATAGTCTTTGAATCATTTCCTATGGGTCCCAACACCAGGAAGTCAGTAACAACCACAACCCCGTTAAGTTTCACTTCCACCTCTTTAATCACACCATCAGTTTTAAATACCGACCCATCAACTAGCACAAGCAATTTCTGGATATTAGTTTCGACATTTAAATTAAACTTCTCAACATCTTGTAGAGCAAGAATGTTGCACGACGAACCTGAATCGCAAAGGGCTACTATCTCAATTTCATAAATCTCACTCTTGACAACCACTTCATTAATACTGCACTCCTCTGCCTCCCCAGCACTCTTTCCTTGCTCACGGGGATTCTTTCGGTGTCGCTTGGGTGCGCGCCGTGAGTACGCTCGGAGAACACATGGGAAAGTTGCCTCAGCTGTTTCTCTAAGTTCCTCATAGAGGCAGTTTGAGGGGCCATGTTAGATTGGGCCATCTCAACAAACTTTTCCATCATTTCTTCTAGAGCACTACTACGTGCCCATTGCCCGCTCTGATTATAACCTGGCTGCGGCGGTCGCGGTTGGCTATTGGAGTATTGAGCATCAAATTGATGCTGGCCTCCCTGCCATCTTTTACCTGGGGCATTTTGATTACACGAGAAATTCGGATGATTTCTCGCGTTTGGGTTATAAGCATTATTATAGGGCGCAATGCGGTTTTGACTGTTTATAAAATTAACACTTTCATCAAAGGTTATACCTGCCGCTTTTGCAAATGACTCTTCAGCTGGGCATTCAAAAGCATGGTGACCGGGATTTCCACATCCCTGACATGATATGCCCCCAACCGGAGCCGGAGGAGTAGTCGATCTGGTCAGAATCCTTCTTCCATCCATCATAGGGTGGCTTGCTTCGGCTTGCCGCATCACTGCATTAACATCAAAGAGATTTTTCGCCCCATAGGGGCATTTCTTCCCACAGTCCAGTAAGTTCAATGGGAGGCCGTATCTCGAAGAAGCTGCAAAGCCTCTTCAGGAGAAAGGTTCATAATTATGCCGTCGCCGGCTGCGTCGATCTTAGCACGGTAGTTCAGCTCAACACCAAAATAGAATATTTCTTCAAGATTCCACGGCACACAGTCATGTTGGGGACAACGGCGCTGCAGGTCAGCGAAACACTCCCACTGCTTAGATAATGTCTCTTGGTCCAGCTGCCGGAACGTAGCAATTTCCCTTCGGGCATTCACAATTTTGTCCACTGGGTGGAACTTCGCCAAAAACTTAGAGGACAGAGCCTCCCATGTGGTAGTAGTCCCAGGGGCAATTGTGTGAAGCCAGTTTTTAGCCCTGTCCCTCAGCGAAAATGGGAATAACTTCAGATTAACTACCTCATCAGAAATTCCAACATATCGGAAGGTGTCACAAATCTCTCAGAACTCCGCCATATGGAGTTGCGGGTCCTCACTCGGCAAACCAAAATACTGCGTATTATTTCTGATCATATTCAGAATCACAGGCTTTATCTCAAAATGGTTGTTGGCAATGGCTGGTCTGAAGCCTGGATAAATAGTTCCCGCAGTCGGGTAGTGAAATCGCGCATCGTCCTAACGCGAGTTTGGACACCTCCTGACCCTCAACAACTCTATCACCATGGCCATTTCCTACTTGGCCCAAGTCTTCCATTCTACCTTCAGCAACAGCAGCACACACGCTATCTTTCCTCGCTCGTGCGGTCTCAAGATCAGCTCCCAAAATTTCACCCCTATTACTAGGGTTAGGATCTGTCATACAACAAGAAAAATATATCAAAGCGACAAACACTTGCAATTTTTTTTTCAACAGAAAAATCCACACAATGGTTGCACTACCCAGCAACGGCGCCAAAAACTTGATGCACTCTCGGCAAGTGTACTGATCGCTGTCAAGTAATAAAAGTGAGGAGTTTAATCCCCGGATATCGATCTCTCGAGGACTGCAAGTCGGGAGTGTGATTTCGCTATATGAAAAAGAGATTGCAAGCGGGAAAGTAACCAAAACTGGTTTAGTTTTGGTTTCCTAAGCTTAACAATAATAATAAAACTAATGCGGGTCACCGTCACCGCGTCGCTTGGGTGGAATACTACGGAGAGTAGTATGGACGATGGACGAAAAGCGAGGGTCACAATCACCTCTTCACATCGCACGCTTCTAGCAATCGCTAGAATGACACAATCACAACAAGCACAAGAAAAATTGAAGCTTAGAAACACAAGCATTGATTAAGACATAACAACATAAAGACATGCTGAAACCTTAAGCAAAACATTGTTCTCAAGCAACAATCTCACTAACACAAGTTCAAAATGAAGTAACCACAAGAAGAGGTGGAGAAATACAAGCGAGCGCGCAAAGGCTTTCCGAGATTCACGACCGGATTTAAGGGTTATTAATCCTTGTCCGGGATCGGTCTTCGGATGACGTCCGGGAACCAAGAAGGGCTGTCACTTCCTTCGAATGTCCCGTCTTCTTCGTGAATGATCGTCGGGCTAGTTCTTACCGAAGAACTCCGCAAGTGCAGCAACAAAGAGCTCAGATGGTAGCTTGGAGTTTGGAGAAGATGAAGGTAGCCGGAGATGCAATTATTGCAATCTTTATGAGGAGAAATGGTTAACGGATCAACTCTCCAAGGAGGAGAGAGAAAATGGAGGCTGGAGGCGAGTTTTGCCGCTCAGAGGAGCGAAAATGGCGGGGGAGCGGAGTTGGATCCTTGGAAAGAGGAAATCTGCAACTTAAATAAAAAAAGTCAGAAAAATTGGTCACGCACGGTTTGGCGCACGGTCGTGCGCAAACCGTGGGATATTAACTTTTAGGATAGAAGCGAGGAAGGAGAAGTGTTGACCCGTGCGTTTTCATTCGTGCATGGGCGGTTCCGCCCGTGCGTGAAGGACATCGTACGGGTAGCGACAGAGTGCTGGAAAATAGAAACACACAGGAAAACCGTGCGTTTTACTCGCTCACGGGCGCAACCGCCCGTGCGTGAACAATGCGCACGATTGACCATAGAATGAAATAAACTGGGAAGATATAGGAAATCCGTGCGTTTTCTTCGCGCACGGTTTCGAAGAAACCTTGCGTGAGGAACGTCGAACTCAATTTGTCGAGCTCGGCTCGACGTTCTTCTAACTGACTAAAACGCACGATCCAACGCAAACCGTGCGTGAAAGAAACGTACGACCGTGCGTTTTACTTAAGACAGAATTCCTTTCTTCGGGAAAAATGCACCACCTGCACAACAAAACCAAAGCTGGAGCACAAGCTCCCAGTAATAAATACTGCAAAGATAACAACAGGAAAGAGCCACGGGGAGCACCATGTGCATACCCCCAATAACAGAATGTGCAATTGCACACCCAAGGGCCAAAACAGTGCATAAAATGTTCCATGACCGAACGATGCAAGTATAACCGATATCCGATTGAAATGCAGTGCACAAATGATAAAACTAGCCCAGATTAGTCCGAAAAACCCTATAAATATCGGACTCATCACTATACAATGCGGGTCAGACTTAACCTAATTACTGAACCTAGCCCAAATCTAAAGTAGGGATCCAATAGTTAGATTCTTTTGACACAGCTTATTTAAATTATCTTCCAGAAATTTGCTCACAGCAATCCAAAGCTATTATAGCTTATTCTTCTCCATTAAGCCCTATAGTTGCTAAGCAACTCAAGGCATGTTTTGCAAGAACAAATCCACCAACTGTATAAAAACCTCCCAAATCCATCTCCCCTGTTGGGTTTTACATCCACACTAACCCAGATTTGATGAAATCACCCTGGAACTAAGATGAATTAAGTTGTATTTGATGCTTGGGTTGAGTTATATGTTTGCAGGAATTTCACTGGGAAGTGTAGACCAATGTCAGTCCACAGTGGGTCACCAAACACAGGAACTGTGTTATGTAATTCCTCATTGCATGTTCCAAGGTGTTGAATCATGTGTGGTCTCTCTATTGGGATACACTTTATATTCAAGCTATTGGACCTTGGGAAAAGAATTGGAAGTTGACTACAATAGAAGAAAGAGTTTTCCAACAACAAAAATTTCTCTAAGTCTTTTACTCGAGTAGGTCCATAACTACTCGAGTAGATTGGGTATAATTTACTCGAGTAAAGAAACTTTGTACTCGAGTACTTAAGTGTATCTCTCGTATAGCTAAGTCATGTACTCGAGTAGACTTAGTCATATACTCGAGTAGCATGTTTATATACTCGAGTAGATCACTCATTATACCCGAGTGTTAAAGGCTTCACTCGTCAAAATTCTTCTAAGTCATGGACTCGAGTATAAACACTCAAATACTCGAGTAAGTATACTCGCATACTCGAGTAGATAGAATCATACTCGAGTAGTTCATTATACCTACTCGAGTAGATCGTGTTTCACTCGTGTACTTTGAAATTTTCCTAACTCCAGAATTTTCTAAGTCTTTTACACGAGTAGAACTTTCACTTACTCAAGTAGATCACTTCCTCTCGAGTAGTTTAGTTCAACTACTCGAGTAGCTGCTTGCTGTCGTCTTCAGAATTTATTCCAAGTATTCCACTCGAGTAGTCCTGCATATACTCGAGTAGCTTACGTAATATACTCGTGTAGTCTTCCTTATACTCGAGTAGATCCTTCATGTACTCGAGTAAGTCACTATACATACTCGAGTAGTTCTATCTGCTTACTCGAGTAGTTGATTTCTACCTACTCGAGTAGCCTATCTTTATATACCCGAGTATGTTCTCCTTCATGTACTCGAGTAGTTATTCAACTACTCGAGTAGATCTTCTCTTACTCGTGTATATGTCTGAACTTTCCTGAAATTTCATCTAAGTCCTTTTCTGACAGAATTTTCAAATCACGCGACATGATTGGTCCATGTGTGCATCATTATGACCGATTATGACCATTATTCTCTCCTATATAAATTCTTATCAGAAAATGACAAACCCTAAGTATTCTCTAAGCCTTCTTGTCATTTTATTTTGAGAAAGTTTTCAGCCGACTCCTCTGTCCGTCTTTCACGGAACGGAAGTCGCCGCCGCCACCATCTTCTCTGGCCACTGCTTCTAATTTCAGAGGACTCATTCTGAAGAAAGTTACAGATCGAGATCGACATCACTGTTCATCTTCTCTCTCTGATTCTGTAAAAGCAAAGAAGATCCAGATCTGGGCCGAGATTCTCTTCACCGATTTCTGATAGTGCTACAAAGTCCATAAGAAGAAGTTTCTGGCTGTTTCATCAGATCTGATTGGATTTACTGTTTGTATAATTTTTCCAAAACTTTATTAATCTTGTAGGAGAAAGTTTCTCCGAGTGTAGGAGTTTTTCACTCCGAGTTTGTAGGAAGTGTTACCTTTCGAGGTGTAGATCTCGTTGTTTGGATCGAGTTTGTAGGAACTTTGTTCCGAGGGTAGGATCGGTTTTTGATCCGAGATAGTGGAGTAGCCGAGTCTAGTTGATTGCTAGATTGGTGAGGGAAAGTGGATGTGCCCAAGGTTGGGGAACCACTATAAATCTTGTGTCGTATGTGATATTGGTAGATAGTTCTGTGCTGTGCTCTAATTATTTTTTATTCCGCAAAAGACGCACAACACACCTATTCACCCCCCTCTTGGTGATTTAGGTTAACAACCGTTTTCTTTCAATTGGTATCAGAGCAAGGTTGATCGTCAAAAGGTTAACACCTTGATCAGATCCAAATTTGTTGTCTGAAAGATTCTACCATAAAATGGACAAGGGCAAAGATTTCGCCAAGCTTCCACTGTGCAACAAAAATAACTTTCCCATGTGGAAAGAAAGGATAAAATGTTTTATGGAAGTTGTGGATCCAAGGATCTTCATGATCGTTGAAGAAGGTCCTTACGTTCCCATGACTGTGTCCACTATCGACCCTACCAAGAAAGTTCCCAAAAAGCTAATGGATCTCGACAAAGACGAGATTGCACTTGTCTCACTCGACAAGAAAGCTAAGAACATTATAGCAAGTGCAGTCGATGACTCGATGCTGCAGAATTTGATTCACTATCAATCGGCTAAGGAGAAGTGGCATTCCTTAGTCACTTTGATGGAAGGAACTGAAGAAGTAAGGGATGATCGGAGATCCCTTCTCAACCAAAAATATGAAGCGTTCCGACAAGGGAACAAGGAAACAATTGCCGACACCTTTGAAAACTTCTTCAAAATTGTGAATGGCCTAAGGGTGTATGGTCGTGTCTTCACCAACGGAGAACTGAACGATAAATTCTTGAGATCCCTAACCAAGGAATGGGATAACAAGGTATGCGCCATCAGGGAGTTCGGGAAGCTAGCTGAAACGGACCCGCAAAATCTCTTTGGAAAGCTTATGTCTTATGAACTCCAAATCAATACAAGAAAAGCTGAAGAAGAGAAAGGCAGGTCTGCAATAAAGGAGAAATCTATCGCTCTGAAGGCAGACACCTCCAGAAAGACTAAGGCTGCCTCCCCTGCTCTAGCTCTAGAAGTTGATGATGAAGAAGAAACATCAGAGCCTAGCACCTCAGGCTATGAACTATCTGAAGGAGAGTTCTCCTTACTCTCAAGGTAATTCAAGAAGTTTCTTAATAAAAAGAAACAATGGAAAGACAAGGATGCCTCATACAGAAGATCGCGACGCGATGGCGATCGACAACGAAAAGGCTCAAACAGCCACGAAAGGTACAATACTAAACAGAACAAATTTGTTTCACTGACATCATTTGCTATTGCTGTAATAAGCCAGGTCACGTCATTGCTGACTGCCCTCATAAGAAGAAGGAGGGTGGTAGAAGAGAAGAAAAGAAATCCTCACACAACAAGAAGAAGGAAAGAGAAGAGCCTCATAGCCAAAAAGAGCAAGACTCTTAGCGACTCCGACTCATCTGAGTGAAGCGAAGAAGAAGAAGCTTACTTTGGGCTAATGGCTCAAACAGATGATGAACAAGAGCCCCAGTTCACTGGGAAGGTAAACTCTCATACCCCTCTTTCAGATTCTGAAGTCTCTGAACACGATTGTGAGGGTAGCTCCTCTGACGATGAGTCAGAGTTAATGGCCCAGTACAAGGAGTTAATCATGGCTTACGACAAATGTCGTCGAGTCGTGAAGACTCAGGCTAAAGAGATCAAATCTCTAAAAGCCGAAGAGAGCATCTTGAGAGAGAAAGTCGCAAAGACTAACTCCCTCGAAGAAGACTTCAATCATGCTATTGAAGAATATAACAAGGCTCTTGAGCACCTTGACCTTAAGGAGAAGATCATCAAAGAATTGGAAGCCGAACTTGCGGCTGAAAGGAAACTTGTTGAGAGTTTCTCGAAGCCCAAAACAGTTCTTCCATTCGTTGCTGAATTCTCAGCAAAGGCCAAGGGAGCTGGACTAGGCCATGAAGAAGCTCCTAGTAAATCCTTTAGGAGAAACAAGAATCAATGGAAAAATAAGGCCGCCAAAATGGCCTCAGCCGAATAAAAAGGGAAAGCCCCTCAAAATCAAACTACATTCAAAAAGGTCATCTTTCCATCAAATGAGTTTGATTTTGACTCATCCTACGGGCACTTTGCTAGGCTTACCTATATAGAGCCAAAGTCCCGCTATCAAGGATGGGCTCGACCCCGAAACTTTGGCGAGAGTGTCTTTAAGGCACCTTATGAAGAAGTTATTCTTCAGAGCTATGGCCCTTTCAATCATGGGCACAACTTCAAGAAGGTACCAAAGACAAAGTCTGTTGTAGAGAAGCCCATAAAGGAGAAGAAGCCATGTGATTGCCATCATCATGAGGCATCTTCCTCCAAGAATGCTACCCCTGCTAGACCAAAATTCCAAAAAGTCAAGCAGGAGATCTTGAGGCAAAGGTACAACAGATTTGACTGTTGGTGCTGTGGCAAGGTTGGTCACTTCTCTATAGATTGTTGGTTCAATTCCAGAAATGCTGCAACCCCTCATGTCAGCAATATGAGAAAGACCGCTCATAATGCTAACACTCGTAGGTGGAGCACTCTAACCCGAGACCAAGGACCCCAAACATGTTTGGGTTCCTAAGGCAAATTGATCATGATTGCAGGTATGTCCAAAGGCCAATAAAACGCCTATCTGGTACTTGGACAGCGGATGCTCTCGGCATATGACCGGGACTAGAAGCCTCATTCAGAACTTTACTCCAGTCGTGAACGGACCAAAGGTCATCTTTGGAGGTTCAGACCGAGGAATTACAAGAGGCTACGGTATGATTACTAACGACAATATATCTCTCTCGGATATGGCCTATGTCGAAGGATTGGAACACAATCTCATTAGCATAAGCCAACTCTGTGATAAAGGATGCATAGTTGAGTTCCATGCTGACAAGTGCTTGATAAAATTCGTTGACAATATGGAAACGATTCTATCCGGCACTCGAAGCAGGAATATTTTCTGTTTAAATTTCATCTGTATAGATTCATCTACACCAGTGTGTCTTTTAGCAAAAGATAGTGCGTCTCTTGGTGACCAATGGCACAAGAGACTAACACATATTAATTTCAAAACCATTAATAAACTATTTTCAATGAACTTAGTACGTGATGCCCCAAATGTCAAATGTGTCAAAGACAGGCCTTGTCATGCGTGCGTAAAAGGCAAGCAAACAAGGGCTACCTTTAAAAGCATTATTGACAAATACTCTAACAGATGTCTGCATCTACTGCACATGGACTTGTTTGGTCCAATGCAAATTAGAAGTTTGGGAGGTAAGGACTATACATTGGTAATTGTTGATGACTACTCGCGCTTTGCATGGGTGTTCTTTTTGAAACACAAGTCAGATACCTTCGACATCTTTACTAATTTTGTCAGGCAAGTCCAGAATGAATACAACTGCTCCATAGTCAAAATCAGAAGTGACAACAGAACAAAGTTCAAATCTGGGGTCATGACAGAATTCTGTGAAAGCTTAGGTATCTTTCATGAGTTTTCCTCTCCTCGTACTCCACAACAGAATGAAGTGCTGAGAGAAGGAATAGAACACTCATAGAGGCCTGCAGGACCATGTTGAGTGATGCTTCACTACCGGAGTACTTCTGGGCTGAAGCCGTCAACACTGCATGCCACATGCAAAATCGAGCACTCATAAACAAAGACCACAATAAGACACCTTACGAACTTCTGAAAGGCAGGAAACCAACAATCTCATACTTTATAATCTTTGGTTGTAAATGCTTCGTACTTAACAATGGTAAGTATCATACCACCAAGTTCAGCGAAAAGAGCTTTAAAGGTATTTTTGTAGGCTATAGCAGCCATAGCAAGTCATATAGGATATTTAGTAGAAAAACCCTGGTGGTGGAAGAATCGATACATGTTGTATTTGATGAGACGAGCTCGCTGCAAAGCAATCCGTCTAGTGTGCTCATTGAAGATGCAGGTGAAAGCTGAAATAAACTAACTTGGATGATCCGTCCGAAGACAAAGGCGAGAAGTTCATTAAGATCACCACTCCAACTCCTATTGGAGAGGCTGATGATCAAAATGAAGATGTCATCCAGGATGAAGAAATCACTCCAGTGATTGAAGATAATCTAGATGCAAGAACTCTAGAGCTCAGACATCTGAAGGATCACCCCATGGACCAGATCATAGGAGATCCCCGGGATGGTGTCAGAACTCGAAGAGGTACAACTAATGAGAATCTTCATTTGAGTTTTCTCTCATAGGTTGAACCAAAGAAATTTGAGAAAGCAAACTCAGACGTATCATGGATAATGACAATAGAAGAAGAGCTAAATCAGTTCAAGCGCTGCAATGTGTGGATGCTTGTTCCAAGACCCAAAGGAAAGAACATCATCGGAACAAAATGGGTCTACAGGAACAAGATGGACGAAGACAAAACTATCATAAAGAACAAGGCCAGACTCGTCGCTAAAGGCTATCGTCAAGAAGAAGGAATCAACTTCGACCAGACATATGCTCCAGTGGCGAGGCTGGAGGCAATAAGGTTGTTCCTAGCATATGCTGCTTTCAAAGGCTTCACCGTCTATCAGATGAACGTGAAGTCGGCCTTCCTAAATGGTAACATAAAGGAGGAAGTGTATGTGGAACAACCTCCAGGTTTCGTTGATCCTAACTTTCCTGATTATGTCTATCTTCTGCACAAGGCCCTATATGGTCTGAAACAAGCTCCTAGAGCTTGGTATGAAACGTTGTCTACCTTTCTACTTGAGAACAAGTTCACAAGGGGAAAGATAGACAAGACATTATTTCTTAGGGAAATAAAAGGCAAGATTTTGCTAGTGCAAATCTATGTCGACGACATTATTTTTGGCTCTACAGATGACAACCTCTGCAAAAAGTTCTCAAAACTTATGCAAGGGAAGTTTGAAATGATCAGTATGGGCGAGCTGAATTATTTCTTAGGGCTTCAGGTGAAATAATCTGAAGATGGAATTTTCATCTCACAGACCAAGTTCACCAAAGAGCTAATTAAGAAATTCGGAATGGAGAACGCAACCTCTATGAGGACTCCAATGGGCTCAACTATGTCTCTGGACAAGGATGAAAAAGGGAAACCTTTTGATGAAACCAAGTACAGAAGCATAATTGGATCCTTGCTCTACCTTACTGCCAGTAGGCCTAACATAATGTTTCAACATGTGACTTGCTAGATTTCAGGTGAACTCTAAGGAATCTCATTACGCTGCTGCAAAGTGGATCCTGAGATACCTTAAAGGCACACCAAATCTTGGCTTATGGTACCCAAGAAGTAATGACAGCGAACTAATTGGGTTTTCAGATGCAGATTTTGCAGGTAGCAAAGACGACCGGAAAAGCACCTCAGTGACTTGCTAATTCTTCGGAAGAAGGCTAATCTCCTGGAGTAGCAAGAAGTAGAACTATGTGGCAATCTCAACGGCTGAGTTAGAGTATATCTCTGCAGGCAGTTGTTGCACACAATTGCTATGGATAAAGAATCAGTTCGAGGACTACAACCTGCAGTTCAAGGATATTCCTTTATTTTGCGACTCTTCCAGCGCAATTGCAATAGCCAACAATCCAGTCTCCCACAGCCGGACAAAGCACATAGAGCTAAGGTATCACTTCATCCGGGAATATGTGGAGCATGGAGACACAGATCTCCAATATGTGCCTATAGATAGACAAGTTGCAGATATCTTCACAAAGCCGCTGGATGAGACCAAGTTCTCGTTCTTCAAGACTGAGCTTGGGATGCTCAACAAAGAGGACTAAAGAAGGCTGGATGACTAAGAAGCAAGTAATTCCAAGGGGTTAGTCAAAATCTACATTTTCTAAATTTTTTCAAAGTTTGACTCGAGAAGCATAAGACATAATCGAGTATGTGAACTCACCTACTCGAGTCACTGCAGACCTACTCGAGTAACTACTGACATACTCGAGTACGTTAATTTACCTACTCGAGTACTCTTCTCTACTTACTCGGATATAAGAGTGTGCCTACTCGAGTACCTACGTACCTACTCGAGTAAGTCACTTACCTACTTGAGTAAGTCACTTACCTACTCGAGTAAGTCACTTACCTACTCGAGTATTTTTCTCCACCTACTGGAGTACTTTCTGCAGACCGACTCGAGTAATTTCTGAAGATCTACTCGAGTAACCTCTTACCTACTTGCGTAGTCTATATCTTTCTCGTGTACTGTTTCCCAGATTTTGAAATTTGTTCTATTCGCCACCCAAGGCTAAATGCCGCCTCTTCCCTCGATTTAGTTAATTTCCTTCAAATTAATTAGATGTAATCTAGGGTTATATATATGAATTTCCGAAAAACCCAACCTACACAAAATCATTTCGTTCTCTCGAGTACCCTCTGCCGCTTCGCCTACTCTGCCATTTCGCCTACTCGCCACTGCCGCTGTTGCAGAGCCGCTTCCCTCCTCACCACTTCCAGTCAACCGCAGCCATGGCCGCTTCTTCCAAGATAGGCGTCGAATCAGAACTCGTCACCGCAGGTATTGCAGAGCTCTCAGATGACTTCCACAACCTTCTCATCCTTCTCGACACCGCCGGCCTCTCCTTCATCCTCCAGGAACCCTGTCGAATTTTATTCCCAGAAGTTGCCGAATTCTTTTCCAATCTAAAGGTCAGAAGAAATGGGAAAATCCTGAAATACAAAGTGAAGGGTTTGAAAATTAAGTTCACCAAGACCTCTATCTCTCAGCTTCTCCGATTGCCGCTTGTCGATGAAGAAGATCACTTAGTTGCTGAAGACTCTGACAGAACAGCCCTTTTCTGTGGTTTTTCAACTGATGCTCAGTACTTCAAAAGGTCAGATATGAATGCAGAAGGCAATGTTTTGGTTGATGTTATTGGCAAAATTTTACTGTTCAAGACACACTCCATCAGAGACATTCCATCATATTTCTTCGACATAGTGCAAGCAATTGTCTGCCGTAAGAAATACCAATTTGGTATGCTGATTCTGGATAAAATAAAGGACAGTTTTAAATCTCCCAACTACGCCAGAATTATCTCTCTGCTCCTCCATGAAACAAATCCTGAGGTCTTCAACTTCTCCAAAGGGACCCCTCTTCACCACATGAAGAAGGTCTCCATCTCTTCCATTCAGAGATGGGATCTCAAGCTAAAGAATTCTGCCCAAGCTGCAAAGATCTCAGAAGTTCCAGAAGTTCCAGCTATAAAGGACAGGACTCCATCTCCCTCTCCTCATCATGTGGCCAGCTCCTGTGGTGCACTAAGTGAGGGGGAGCCTGCTCCTTCCAGCCAAGTCAGGCAGCCCTCTCCTCAGCCAGAAATTCCTTCCCTACCTAATACTCCACAAAGTGCAGCCACTCCTTCAGATCAAATACCTTAAGACTCTCTTCTATCCACAGCTGCTGCTATAGATGCTATGATTGCAGAGCTCTCTAAAGAAGTGATGTCCATTCCTCCTCTATCTCCTCCAGCTCCAACCTCTGAATGTCATAAGGACTCCACTACAGCACAGTCTCCTGCCCATTCTCCAGCCAGGACTCCAACACCATCTCCAGATCCCCCAAAAGACAAGCAAGACACCATTCTTATTTCTGATGAGACCTCTCCAGAGCCAGCTGAGGCACCTCTCAGAAACCTAGATTTCTCCATTCCCCATGATACAGAAGAAAGGGATGTTATAATTCATACCACCAGAGCTCGCAGCTCTGTCATCATTGAAGAAATAGCTCCTTGGGTAACTCCTCCTATCCCTACTGCTGCTCCCTCTGCTGCTGCTACAGTCTCTTGCTCCTCAGATTTTCTGCAACACATTGCACTTCTTCTTCAAGAACAGATAAATTATTTTGACACCTCTCTAAAGATATTCACTGACAAGGTAACTTCTCTTGAGACTGAGATGAGCAGAGGATTTGCTGAAATTCAGCATAATACTGATAACCTCAAGTATTTATTTCAAATTGGTGGCAAAGCCCTTGACCACACTATCACTAGTGTTGGAAATGTTATGGAACAAGGTGTCACCCTGGCCAACAATTGATGAGTCCACTTTATTTACCTATTTTCGGACTCATCTGGGCTAGTTTTCACACGGTTGCACTTCACTTTTAGTTCATTATCATATATATTTCATCCTGTCTTTATCTTCATAGGAAGTGCACATTTATGCCCGTGGTTGTGTTTTGTGTTATTCTTTTAGTCTGTACTCCTTTTTGTTATTGTCTGAAATGTCTGCACAGATTAGTGATTGGTTTTTCCTTTCGGTACAGGGGTCGTGTGCGTGTTCCGGGATGGTTGTCAAACAGGAATACTGCGCACGATCATGGGATCTACTGCGCACGACCACTGGTCGTGCGCCCCCGATCGTGCGCACTACTCTTTGTTTTCCCGAATCAGCCTGGGGTAAGCGCACGACCACTGCACATATTGCGCACGACCACCGGTCGTGCGCCACTGATCGTGTGCATTGATTCCTCTTTTCTGGAGTCCTGTGTGGGTAATCGCACGATCATTGGACTTAGTGCGCACGACCACTGGTCGTGCGCCACTACTCGTGCGCATTATCCCAGTTCGTCTTCCTGATATTCCATGCCAGTGCGCACGAGCACAGGACATAGTGCGCATGACCACTGGTCGTGCGCCTGTGATCGTGCGCATTGTTCAATTCTGCTTTTGTATAAATAGTGCAGGTCTCGCCCTAATCCAGAGATCCGCACGAAGATCTGCAGATCGCCCATTTCCTCCGCCGTTTTCGCCGTCCTCCTTCATCTTCCACCCTAGGGAGGTGCTCCGGGCAAGCGTTCACCGCCAAATCCAAGCCGGAGCTTCCTCTTGGCCTCCTCCTTCATCTTTGAGCTTCAAGAAGAGCTTGACCTAGCTTTCTTCACCAAGCTAGGAGAAGTTGTGTCATCCTCCACCGGATCGTGACACGAAGAAGACGGGCCATTGGAAGGTGGTGACAGCCCTTCTCTACCCCGGACGCAGTTGCGGACCGAGCTTGGACGCAGATTGACAACCCGACGACTCCAACCGTGAATCCTCAGCAAGTCTTCGTATTCGGTCGATTTCGCACACTCTTTTATTGTTTGGTTGTTGAATGTGTAGTTGAACTCTTGTATATGATGAAGAATGCTTAGTTTGTAAAACGTTTATATTCAATCATGTCTATGTGATTTTGTGTATTTTCGTTATTTACTTGAGGTGTGCCATAGTCCATCCACCATCCATCCACCCTTGCCGCACTAGCAATTGTTTGTGGCGTGCGTAGCGAAGAGGTGCTTACGACCCTCATTTCGCCATTCTCACCACCTCATCCGCAAGCCTACTCGCCCATCCACCTAGTGATTCAGTGCATAGCGGCCCGACTAGTCTTCCATCCCACCTGGCGAAGCATCGCATAGCGGCGTTGCATAGGAGTAGTTGTTAGATTTTTACTTTCTTTTTCCGCAAACATCAAGCCCCCCTTAGTTAGCTCCGACCTGAGGACTTCAATCTCAAGTCCTCCTCGAAATTAACTCCACCTTACTGTGTTCCTTGTGAAATTGATACTTGGGAAAACCCCCATTTTATATTACTTGTGCGACCGGTACACTGCCGTGATCTTTAGCATCAAGTTTTTGGCGCCGTTGCCGGGAAACACAGTCGTGTGAGTTTCTGGAGAGGAAGACGTGAGATTGCTTTCCTTTTCCTTTGTAAATCGCTTTTGTTTTGTTCTATTTCTGTTTTGCCTGCCGTTTTCTTGTTTCTTTAGGCAATTGTAGCAATATATTGTTGGATTTAGTAATTTGCACAATTTATTTTGAATTTGCTGTTTCTACACCATGTGGGGATATTCGTATTCCCAATGTCATTGATGTGGGAAGCCTTCCCACGCTAGTCATGAATGCCCTACGAGAGATATTGAGCATAAGCCTCAGCGCACAATGCATGAGATGTTGTATTCGTACAGCCTTTCAAACACTGTGCCCCGAGCTTATGGTCAATCGTCCTCGCCACATACACCGTTATCCTATTCCTCTCCGACCCCACAAGGACCGCAGCGTAATGGGAGAAAGTGTTTGTATTGCCGTAGAACAGATCATGTCCTGAAGGATTGTGCCGAGTACCTCCGTGTTATGGAAGAGGATGATGAGCCGGACATCCGGATCATCCCGACTCCTACCCTTGGTGGCACACCTTCATCTTCTGGTTATGTATCCCTGTCACCTTCATTTGTTGAAGGGAATGATATTGTAAGACCCCCCCCCCTCCCCGGATCCCAAAACACGGCACGAAGGGGGAGTCTTATGCCCGGAACAGCCGCCTTGCGGTAGCATTAGCACACGGGCTAACCTGTACCACAAGACGCCTATTCCGCCGGCTACAACAATATCAATATAACATGCCAACCCAACCAAATAAATAAACAAGAGAAGTCAAAATCCACACTAAGTTATAATGTCCAAAAACATCAATAAATAGAAGCTAAAACATGCTTCTACCATATATCAGAGTACAACTAAACATTGCCCAAACGGGCTACATCAGAGTAATCAAAACACTAACATCTGTAACGGACGGTATCGACGGCACCGTCACATCAGGCCCTGTCGTCCTGGCCTGGCTGTCCTGCTGCGTAGTCTGCGGCTGCTCTACCTGCGGCGTGACCTCCTAAAAAGGAAGACGTAGCAACCGTTAGTCGAAACGACTAAGTGGTTTCACATCCGCTCCCCCGGCGACTCCTCGGCACCGGGCGGAGAAAAGGAACAGGAGTATAGTATATAACAAGTATGCAAGTAAAGGAAGTACAGCAGGTGGCAGTAGTGTAAGAGTAACAACATCATAATTAGCATTTATGTAAGAGCTACACTAAACTAGCAAGTATAAGTAACAGCAGGAAAGTAACTTAACTTATAAGAATGCCCATACAAACTTATAAGTTAAGGATCGGGTTACATTAAAGTAACTCATCGTATAAGAGTGCCCATACAAACTTATACAATGAGGATCTTGTTGTGCAATGATATGAAATGCTATGAATGCTATGCAATGACTCACCCATGCACACCCATGCAATTGCTATGTCGACACAGACTATAGTTCCCACTTTTCGAGCAGGTAGCTAACCTCTCAGGCATCAGCCGTCGTGGCCAGGCGGTGACAGTAGAACGGGCACTTCTACTACTAGGCGGGTATCACACTACTTCACCTAGGCCTCCGTACGCCTCAACCCTAAGAACACAATAGCGGAGCCCATGCGTACTATGGCCCAGCGGGGTCTTGGGTAGATGTGCACCAAGAACACAGCCCGAACTGGCCTTGCGTGACCCGGAAGGGGCCTCGGAAGAAAGCACGAGGACACAGCCCAACCGTTCACATGGCCGGAGGGGCCTCGGGACGTGAACACCGAGGACACAGCCCAAACCGACCAAGTCTAACTGCCAACTCCCGTCGGTGTGACGACTAGCGAGCCCGTAGACCTGCCACACTATCCTTAACCCTGGATTACGACACCGCGTGTCGACTCACACCACATGCAAATACCACATCAACATATCATGGAAGGGGCCTCGAAAGTAAACATGAGGACACAGCCCAACCATCCATCCACACCTTATCTCAACACAACCAAAACAAGTGACGGTCAACACCGCACTTACATCCCTTCACAGTACTACCCGTAGGGAGACGACTCTCTAAGTATTGGACTACTAGACTCATTTCATTAATCAAATATGTCCATGATCGTAATCTATTCATCTATATGACTTTCCAAATGATGACAATGTAATATAAACATGATGCGCATATAAAGATCTATCACACTTTTCATTTGATAATGTCATAAAATAAACATGAAGTGCACAATTATCAATCCTTCAACTCCTACCAATTCGGTTTGTTTAAATAAGATTGTTTCACAATTTGATAATATGAAATCTGATTAATAAGCAACTTCAATAATGCAACAACTGATTAATCATAAGGGTTCATCCAAGGCAAGTATCGTGCATTAATAATTCCACCGAATCAAAATTCATCTTTCATTAAGCCCAGAATTTAGGCACAGGTTGAATCTGGACAGCAACTTCGACCGGAGATTCCCAAGGCTACAGGAATCCGGTGAAGTCGTGTAACCCCTCGATGGAAAGGTATTTCCATGGACTACATCTTTCATATTCAGAGCTCAACCCAGATTTGACATTATCCTATTTGAAATCGGACCTGAAGTCTGCTGCGTACAGAACACAGTTTCTGCATACAAGATTTATAGAACCCCATTTTCGTTTAGACTTTCCTGTGGCTACAGACTTCGCCAGACGTCGTGCAACTACTCGTTGGAAAGGTATTTGCAAGGGATTCAACTTTCGTGTTAAGTCGAAAGCCCAGATCTGGCCATAGCATACTTAAAAATGGCCATGAAGTTCGCTGCGCGCAGAATACAGATTCTGCACGCATCTTAAGGCGAAATGAACGGCATCGGTTCATCTTCCTCCTCAATGTGATCATCCCAAATCATTTCAGAAAACCTCCTCCCTTATTCACCCTCAAGAGGCCAAAACCCTTCACGAAACTATCCCTTATCATCACATTGAAGAAGGGCGTGGTTGAAGAGATCTAAAACCTAAGACACAAGTCTTAGCATGACCTTTCCTAGAAAACTACTCCTCACCATCAAGACTCTCTTGAGTCGATGTCTCTCCTAGGAAAATAACAATAGATCTAGCACCAAGGGAGAGGGTAGGAAACTCACATTGGTTCCAGCGGTACCACCATTTCTAGCCATGGATCTCGTAGTTCTACTTGGCGGCATCTTCTCTTTCACGGCGATGGCGGATCTCCTTCGGTAGAACTTGCTCCTGCAGTTTTCCCTCTCACAGGAGATCTCACAGAAAATAGGAGAAGAATGAGAATGAAAACGGCTAGGGTTTTCTCTCCCCCTTATATATAAAATGTGACACGGGTAGGGACACGGCCGTGTCCTTACCCGTGTCCTGCCTGGCGAAGCGGCAACGACAGTTTCCATGTCGGTTCAATACTTGACACGGGTTGGGACATGCCCGTGTCCAGACCCGTGTCCACATGACACGGCCGTGTGCATGGCCATGTCATTGGCCGTGTACTTCTCGGGTTGCATCTCGACACTTCTCGTCGAGCTCAACTCGACGCACACGGGTAGGGACACGGCCGTGTGACTACCCGTGTCACTTAGTGTCGACACAGCTCGACGATCTCGACATGGCTCGTCGAGCTCAACTCGACGGACACGGGTAGGGACACGACCGTGTCACTACCCGTGTCACTACCCGTGTCTGTTTACACTGATTTCTCCACTTCTCCACAAGTGCAGTCCCATCCCCTGCACTTCTCAGGACTCGAGTCAACCCTCCTGACTCAAAAACACACACACTAGGGGCCTAGAGCGATTCAGGACGTTACAAATCCTATAAACAAAATAAAAGATTTCGTCCCCGAAATCAGGCTTAGGCTGTGGGGAGAAGAGCATAACATGAAATTTAACATATGCTTTTAAATAAGATTACCTTGAGCAAACAACTCCAGGTAGCGTTGCTGCATTAAATCCATTGGATCCCATGTGTACTCCTCCTTCCCATGATTCAACCATAGCACCTTCACTAAGGGAACACTTTTGCGGCGTAATGTTCTTGTCTCGCTGTCAACAATCCGCACCGGCTCTAGTCGCACAGACCTACCTGACGCCACCGCACCATCAGTAGTGGGAATATATTGGTCTGGCCGCAACAGTGCTTTTCGAAGCGACGACACATGGAACACGTCGTGGAGATTTTCTAGTTCTGGTGGTAACTCCAACCGATAGGCCAACGGGCCAATCCTTTCCAATATAGTATAAGGCCCAACATACCTTGGGCTGAGCTTTTTCACTCCCCGCACCCGTGACACTCCATGCATCGGACGAATCTTAAGGAACACTTTCTCGCCCACTTGGAACTCCACCATCCGGTACTTTTTATTGTAATATTTCGCCTGTCGACTTTGAGCCTCCAACATGCGATCCCGTATCAATCTGACCGCCGCATCAGTATCATCTATGTATTCGTTCCCCAATGCCTTCGGATCTTCATCTTGCACCCAAGACAAGGGAGTCCTGCACCTTCTTCCGTAAAGGGCTTAATGGGGCGCCATACCGATGCTTGCTTGATGACTATTGTTGTAGGAGAATTCCACCAGGGGCAAGAGCCTTTCCCATGGCTCTCCTCTGTCCAGCACGCATAACCTCAATAAATCTTCCAGTGTCCTGATGGTCCTTTCAGACTGCCCGTCCGTCTGTGGATGAAACGCGGTACTAAAGGTTAGGCATGAGCCCAAATACGCCTGTACCGCCTTCCACTCATTGGATGTAAACCGACCATCCCGATCCGAAACAATTGTCTTGGGCACGCCATGATACCGTACAAATTGCTCCACAAAAAGGCGTACCAAAACATCCACGTGTGCTTCCTTCTTCATTGGAATGAACCGGGCCACCACATGAACAAAGTCCATGGAGATATCCTCGAACTTCCATTCGGGGATGGGCAATGACTGCAACAAACCACCGGGACTCCTGCATTTAGCCTTCACTCTTTGACATGCTTCACAATGAGTGACATAATACCGGACATCCTTCTTCATCCCCGGCCAACACATGGTCTTTCGCAATCCGGCGTACATCTTAGCAATACCCGGGTGCACTGAATATTGAGAGGAATGTGCCTCTCTCAAGATATCCTCCCGAATTTTGCCGCCCTTGGGAATATAAAGTCGGCCACGAAAATAAACAAGGCCGTCTTTGAGTGTGTACTCATCGGTGGTCCCATCTTCAATTGCCTTGATTGCCGGGGCCAAGGCCGCATCCATTCCTTGCTCCACTCGAATCCGGTCTCGGATATCACAAACTATGCTCATGTTGGCCAAATACTCCGCATACTCGGCCGAAGGAGCCTTGAATACTAGAGTAATTTCCATCTCCTCGATCATCCGAGCCAACTCCATACTCATCAACTGAGACTCTGGGCTAGAGCCTGGCGCTTTTCTACTCAAGGCATCGGCTACCGAGTTCGCTTTCCCGGGGTGGTAGTTCATGGTGAACTCATAGTCGCATAGAAATTCCAACCACCGCCGTTGTCTCAGGTTCAACTCCTTCTGAGTGTGGACATACTTCAAGTTCTTGTGATCGGAAAAGATCTCGTAGTGTACGCCATATAGGTAATGCCTCCAGACCTTCAAAGCGAAGACCACTGCTCCCAACTCCAAATCATGTACCGGGTAATTGATTTCATGTTTCTTTAACTGCCTTGAAGCATATGCGATCACGTGCCCATGCTGCATCAATACCGCTCCCATCCCTTGATATGAAGCGTCCGTGTAAACTTGGAATCCTTCCTTCCCCGACGGAAGTGCAAGGATGGGGGCGGAGGTAAGCCTATCCTTCAGCTCTTGAAATGCCGCTTCACATTGAGGTGTCCACTCAAATGGCACACCCTTCTTCGTCAAGGATGTAAGGGGAAGAGCGATCTTGGAGAATCCTTTCACGAACTTGCGGTAGTACCCAGCAAGTCCAAGAAAGCTTCGTACATCGGCCGCCGACTTCAAGGGCGACCACTCCTTCACGGCTCGCACCTTCGCTGGATCCACCGCTAATCCTGCTCCACTGATCACATGCCCCAAGAAGGCTACCTCCTTAAGCCAGAATTCACACTTGCTAAACTTGGCATACAAGGCATGCTCCTTCAATTTCTTCAAAACCAAGGTCAGGTGCTCGACATGCTCCTCCTCCGTCTTTGAGTAGACCAAGATGTCGTCGATGAAAACAATGACGAAGATGTCCAAATACGGTTCAAACACCTTGTTCATCAAGCTCATGAAGGCCGAAGGGGCATTTGTGAGCCCAAACGGCATTACTGTGAACTCATACAAACCATATCTCGAACTTAAGGCCGTTTTCTGGATGTCCCCTTCTTGTATCCTCAACTGATAGTATCCGGAGCGCAAATCCAATTTAGAAAACCAATGTGCTCCCACTAGTTGATCGAACAACTCATCGATCCGAGGTAGTGGGTAAGTGTTCTGTACCGTCAACCGATTGAGTTCCCGATAATCTATGCACAATCGCAGGGTTCCATCCTTCTTCTTTACGAACAGCACAGGGGCTCCCCATGGTGATGAACTGGGGCGAACGAACCCTGAATCCACCAGTTCTTGCAATTGAACTCTAAACTCCGCGAGTTCTTTCGGAGCCATTCTGTACGGAGCCTTGGATACAGGCTTGGCACCTGGTACTAGATTGATCTGGAAGTCAACCTCTCTATGCGGAGGTAATCCTGGTAGCTTCTCAGGAAATACCTCGGGAAAATCCCGCACAACCCGTACATCCTTTAATTCCAACGCTTCCTCCTTCAACTCGAACCAGATCATGAAGACCTCGTCCCCCTTCCTATGAGCTTTTACAACCTGGACGGAAGATAACATCATGCGAGGTGCGAAGCCAATACCTTGGAAGATGACGTCAGAGTCTCCATGTCTCAAATAGATCCGCTTCTCCGCACAGTCGATCCTCGCGATGTGCCAATCCAGCCATACCATGCCCAAAATGATGTCAAACTCCGGCATTCTCAGAACCGTGGCCGGCGTATCAAAGGCCTTCCCATCAATAAATAACTCAAACTCGCACTTGGCGGTTGCGATCATCTCCGAGCCATCCGGAAGGCGTACACGTCGGGCTATGCCAGTGAAGTACTGTACATCCTCCACGTCTTTTATGAAATCCTCGGACACAAATGAGTGTGAGGCACCGGTATCGAACAGCGCATAGGCTGTCTTCCCGCCAATAATCACGTTGCCTAAGTACCAACAACCAAAACTTATTGCTAGTGGCTAGTAAGTTCTAATCAATTCAAGTTAGACCATGCAAATATGTAAATTAATTAAATCATACCTGCAATCACATCTTGTGGGTTCCGTTCCTGCACCATGTCAAGCGCGTACACCTGATCCCGGACCGGTCCGGGGTTTCCTCTTGGCGGTCCTCGTCCTCGACCACGCATATATCCCCGCCCTCGTGGAGCTGCTGGAGGGAGAGCAGGAGGGAGAGCAGGAGGGGCGTTCCCATATAGCTGCGGGCAAAAACGCCGGATGTGGCCCGGCTGGTTGCATTCGAAGCACACCAGACCACGACGCCCTTCAGGTTGTTGAAATCGCTGAGGCTGTGGGGGTGGAGGCAACGCAGGCGGCTGCGGAACTGGATGCTCCACCCTATAGTTTCGGTGGACACGCCCTCCACCTCTTTGATAACCTCTTCCTCCTCTGAAGTCCCGTCTCCTTCTATTACTTGGGCCGGCTTCCATCACGTCCTCCGCAGGCCTCTTACTACATCCCAGGTGGTCCGCCTCCAATCTTTTCGCCATATCAATGATCTCCGCCAAGCTACCATCCACTATAAACAAAAGGGACTGCCTTAGGGGATCTCGTAGTCCTTTATAGAAGCGCTTGGCATAACCTCTGTCATCCAACTCATAAGAATCCGCAAACCTTGCGAGATGCTGGAATTCCCGCTGGTATTCTGTCACCGACTTTGATCCCTGCTTTAGTAGAAGGAACCTCTGCTCAAGCTCATCTCGGGCCGATGTAGGGATAAAGTGCTCCAAGAAAATACCCGAGAATTCACTCCAACTTATCTCAGTGTAGATCCGGCCTTGGAAGGTAGAGCCCATGAGGGACTTCCACCACCTCTTCGCATGTAAGTCCAAGACGGACACTGCCAATGTCACTGCCATGTTGGCTGGGCAACGGATACCAGCCAACAACTCCTGTATCGTGTCTAGCCATTCCTCTATACGTACGGCTGACTCCGTACCAAGGTAGACGGGAGGGGAGAGAGCCCGGAAGGTGCTCAGCCAGTTGGAGCTCGGGGCCTGTTGTTGCACCGGAGCCTGCTGTGCCTTAAAAGCATCAAGAATGGCGGTGAGCGTCTGCCCCAACTCAGACTGTTCGAACTGAGTGGGTATGGGAGGGGTAGGAGTACCCCCCATCGGCTCAACCTGCAGTGGGACCTACACATACACGACAAATTTGTGGTCAGGTTGGCTAAACTTAAGGTCAAAGTTGGACAAACTTAATGTGAATTACATATGGGCACACCACTGCTTCCGCTAAGTCAGTTTGTCCCCAAACTGACTAACCAAACGGGGTGGCACCATTGTTGAATGACTTCTTAGTTGAGGATCGTGGCAAACTGATACCATTTGTAAGACCCCCCCCCTCCCCGGATCCCAAAACACGGCACGAAGGGGGAGTCTTATGCCCGGAACAGCCGCCTTGCGGTAGCATTAGCACACGGGCTAACCTGTACCACAAGACGCCTATTCCGCCGGCTACAACAATATCAATATAACATGCCAACCCAACCAAACAAATAAACAAGAGAAGTCAAAATCCACACTAAGTTATAATGTCCAAAAACATCAATAAATAGAAGCTAAAACATGATTCTACCATATATCAGAGTACAGCTAAACATTGCCCAAACGGGCTACATCAGAGTAATCAAAACACTAACATCTGTAACGGACGGTATCGACGGCACCGTCACATCAGTCCCTGTCGTCCTGGCCTGGCTGTCCTGCTGCGTAGTCTGCGGCTGCTCTACCTGCGGCGTGACCTCCTAAAAAGGAAGACGTAGCAACCGTTAGTCGAAACGACTAAGTGGTTTCACATCCGCTCCCCCGGCGACTCCTCGGCACCGGGCGGAGAAAAGGAACAGGAGTATAGTATATAACAAGTATGCAAGTAAAGGAAGTACAGCAGGTGGCAGTAGTGTAAGAGTAACAACATCATAATCAGCATTTATGTAAGAGCTACACTAAACTAGCAAGTATAAGTAACAGCAGGAAAGTAACTTAACTTATAAGAATGCCCATACAAACTTATAAGTTAAGGATCGGGTTACATTAAAGTAACTCATCGTATAAGAGTGCCCATACAAACTTATACGATGAGGATCTTGTTGTGCAATGATATGAAATGCTATGAATGCTATGCAATGACTCACCCATGCACACCCATGCAATTGCTATGTCGACACAGACTATAGTTCCCACTTTTCGAGCAGGTAGCTAACCTCTCAGGCATCAGCCGCCGTGGCCAGGCGGTGACAGTAGAACGGGCACTTCTACTACTAGGCGGGTATCACACTACTTCACCTAGGCCTCCGTACGCCTCAACGCTAAGAACACAACAGCGGAGCCCATGCGTACTATGGCCCAGCGGGGTCTTGGGTAGATGTGCACCAAGAACACAGCCCGAACTGGCCTTGCGTGACCCGGAAGGGGCCTAGGAAGAAAGCACGAGGACACAGCCCAACCGTTCACATGGCCGGAGGGGCCTCGGGACGTGAACACCGAGGACACAGCCCAAACCGACCAAGTCTAACTGCCAACTCCCGTCGGTGTGACGACTGGCGAGCCCGTAGACCTGCCACACTATCCTTAACCCAGGATTACGACACCGCGTGTCGACTCACACCACATGCAAATACCACATCAACATATCATGTAAGAGGCCTCGGAAGTAAACACGAGGACACAGCCCAACCATCCATCCACACCTTATCTCAACACAACCAAAACAAGTGACGGTCAACACCGCACTTACATCCCTTCACAATACTACCCGTAGGGAGACGACTCTCTAAGTATTGGACTACTAGACTCATTTCATTAATCAAATATGTCCATGATCGTAATCTATTCATCTATATGACTTTCCAAATGATGACAATGTAATATAAACATGATGCGCATATAAAGATCTATCACACTTTTCATTTGATAATGTCATAAAATAAACATGAAGTGCACAATTATCAATCCTTCAACTCCTACCAATTCGGTTCGTTTAAATAAGATTGTTTCACAATTTGATAATATGAAATCTGATTAATAAGCAACTTCAATAATGCAACAACTGATTAATCATAAGGGTTCATCCAAGGCAAGTATCGTGCATTAATAATTCCACCGAATCAAAATTCATCTTTCATTAAGCCCAGAATTTAGGCGCAGGTTGAATCTGGACAGCAACTTCGACCGGAGATTCCCAAGGCTACAGGAATCCGGTGAAGTCGTGTAACCCCTCGATGGAAAGGTATTTCCATGGACTACATCGTTCATATTCAGAGCTCAACCCAGATTTGATATTATCCTATTTGAAATCGGACCTGAAGTCCGCTGCGTACAGAACACAGTTTCTGCATACAAGATTTATAGAACCCCATTTTCGTTTAGACTTTCCCGTGGCTACAGACTTCGCCAGAAGTCGTGCAACTACTCGTTGGAAAGGTATTTGCAAGGGCTTCAACTTTCGTGTTAAGCCGAAAGCCCAGATCTGGCCATAGCATACTTAAAAATGGCCATGAAGTTCGCTGCGCGCAGAATACAGATTCTGCACGCATCTTAAGGCGGAATGAACGGCATCGGTTCATCTTCCTCCTCAATGTGATCATCCCAAATCATTACAGAAAACCTCCTCCTTATTCACCCTCAAGAGGCCAAAACCCTTCACGAAACCATCCCTTATCATCACATTGAAGAAGGGCTTGGTTGAAGAGATCTAAAACCTAAGACACAAGTCTTAGCATGACCTTTCCTAGAAAACTCCTCCTCACCATCAAGACTCTCTTGAGTCGATGTCTCTCCTAGGAAAATAACTATAGATCTAGCACCAAGGGAGAGGGTAGGAAACTCACATTGGTTCCAGCGGTACCACCATTTCTAGCCATGGATCTCGTAGTTCTACTTGGCGGCATCTTCTCTTTCACGGCGATGGCGGATCTCCTTCGGTAGAACTTGCTCCTGCAGTTTTCCCTCTCACAGGAGATCTCACAGAAAATAGGAGAAGAATGAGAATGAAAACGGCTAGGGTTTTCTCTCCCCCTTATATATAAAATGTGACACGGGTAGGGACACGGCCGTGTCCTTACCCGTGTCCTGCCTGGCGAAGCGGCAACGACAGTTTCCATGTCGGTTCAATACTTGACACGGGTTGGGACACGCCCGTGTCCAGACCCATGTCCACATGACACGGCCGTGTGCATGGCCATGTCATTGGCCGTGTACTTCTCGGGTTGCATCTCGACACTTCTCGTCGAGCTCAACTCGACGCACACGGGTAGGGACACGGCCGTGTCACTACCCGTGTCACTTAGTGTCGACACAGCTCGACGATCTCGACACGGCTCGTCGAGCTCAACTCGACGCACACGGGTAGGGACACGGCCGTGTCACTACCCGTGTCACTACCCGTGTCTGTTTACACTGATTTCTCCACTTCTCCACAAGTGCAGTCCCATCCCCTGCACTTCTCAGGACTCGAGTCAACCCTCCTGACTCAAAAACACACACACTAGGGGCCTAGAGCGATTCGGGACGTTACAGATATGGACACAACCTCCAGATGTGTGACTGATCTAGGCTTCGACATGGCTGAGCCCATCTCTCATATGCATACATCTCCAAGCGTGGAGTCGATTCTTTGTGAGGAACCTGCGCTTGAATTTTATTCAAGCAAAGTTCTTCCGCCTTTTGTGCATTCTACTTCAGTCGCCTCTGGCGACATTTTCGACGATGCAAAACAAGTTGAGGCTTGTGATACATGGGTTGTTTCCACTCCCATGGAGGAGGACAACCTTCTTGGTGTCGAGGATTCTCCCTTGATACCAAAGGAGGAAGTCCAAGTCTTGGTGGAGGCCTCTATGGATCCAGCTGAGCCTTGTAGCATCGTCGAGATTATAGACGATATTTTTCTACCTCAGCCTTTGGGGAGTGAAACCGGGATCACTCCCCCGATTATTTCTTTATGTTCTTCGTCTCTTTTATTTCTTGACCCACCTTCCTTTTCTGAGCCTGTGCAGGTTGAATCTCCACGGGTAAGTTGGGTTGACGTTGAGCCTTGCGCTCAGGCTGTCGACGAGTGCATCCTCTTGTGTGAGGAGGTTCCTACCTCCTTCATAGTGGAAGCCCCTGCCGTCACCTTCGCCCCTGGAAAACTTGTGGTGGACGAAACCTTGCTAGGCAAGGATGTGTTTTGTGGTGAGAAGAGTGAGGACCAGCGCTCCTTCTCTTCTTACTTCCTATTTCCTCTACCTGTGTTGGGCAGGTATTATTATTTAGGTAGAGGGGTAACTGTTTTATCACCGTATCGATACCCGTTACCGAAACGGATATTGGAACCGTTACCTGTGCACTTTTCTTTTCATAGACCTATTAGCTAGAACTGTTTAGAATTTAATAAGTCGTGCTGGGATGACAATAACCCCAGTACTTATCTTTTATTTCCTGCATTTTTATTTTCATGTCTATTTTAGTTTTAGCATTTCTTTGCATTTTCTATTTTTCTTTTTGTGTGGAGCTCACCCCTGCAGGTATTCATAGCAAATCGCATTGGCGGGGTTCTGATTCTTCGTATGGCGGGCCTGCTTTTGGATTACACGCATCTTCTGGTATGCTCATTGGCTGAGCATTGGGTAACCTCTTCCCTTAGCTCTTTATGATTCTAATTTCTCTATCATATGCTGTGTAGTTTAGTTTAAGTCTGGGGGAGAGCCAGTTTTTGTTACCTTTTGCATGTGCACATCTCATGTGCATACTAGAAGCTTTTATAATTTTATTTTGATTAGTTCATTGCATCACACACCACTGCACCCACATGAGCGCGTGCTTAGCTTTTTGCGTGCTGCGAGTTAAACTCATTTCTTCGTTAGATTTGGGAAAATTATGGTGCTGACATAGGATTGTGAGACGGAGTAAAATGTTGGCCATGTTGTGATCCTAGTCAACTGCTCTCGTCTCGTGTAGAAATTGGAGTAGATTTAATTTTTCTGTATGCTTTTAGTTTTATATTTTTCTAATTGCTTAAATACTTTTTATTCTACTCAAAAGTTGGTGAATCCGGTGTGAATCCAACGGTAGCTTAGGGATGTGTGTAGACGGTCGTTAGGTTCGTATTGCTCGAGTCGGGAGGATGGATAGTCTTTCTCGTTGGCTAAGAACTTGCCCCAAGCTATTCTTGAAGCATGGGTATAGGTTAGTCATGCATGAGTGTGATGTAGGCCATCATTTTGGCCCGGTTGAGCTTTGTACCATTTTTAACGTCTTATCCTCGCTCGCCCCGTTGTGCCTACCCTTCTTTTGATTCAGCTCCACCTTCATTCACCAAAGCCTCATAGCCAATCCTACTCGCACACCCAAGTTGAGCTTTAGTGTTGACATTTTAATGTTGGGATGTGATGTGGTGATTTTACTTGTGATTATGTGGATGTGCTCCAATATTATATTTGCTGAATTATGAAAATAAAATGAAGAAAAAGAAAAAGAAAAATATTTGTAAAGAAAAAGAAAAAAAAGTGAAAAGGAAAAGTACAATTGAAAATCATTTTGGAAATGTGATTATATTTGTAGTAGGCGGTGCACACACCCATATGTTAAAAGTTTAGTTTGGGGGTGTGGTGTACCCGCATATCTTTTGGTTAGCTGATGGATTCCCTTCATACTAGCTCCTTTGGGTTAGGTGCATAGCCTTCTAATTTATCCTTGTTACCTCACCGAAACCCAAGCCCCATCTCTTCACCTAAAGTCCTACTGATTCGTGTGTGAACCAAACCAGTGCCGTGGAGAGAATACGAAAAGGCAAGCATATGGTCACCGACATTGGTGGATTCCTTTGGAGGTTATCCTGAGCCCTGATCTTTGGCAATGCTCGCCTAGCGATTAGTCTACTTTCTCCCTACGCGTGACCGGATGATTCACCGTGATTCCATTTTTGAGTAATAATAAAATGTTGATACACATTGTGAAAAGTATAAACTATTTTATATACTTAAAAATTTCTTCTATTATATTTTTACGCACGCAAGCATGCGACTTCGCATGGTACTCTGTATCGCAATTTCCTTGTTAGCTAAATCATTTTCCCTATCTGCTTAGATTTTGTTTGCTCGGGACGCGCAAACAGTTAAGTCTGGGGGTGTGATGAGTCCACTTTATTTACCTATTTTCGGACTCATCTGGGCTAGTTTTCACACGGTTGCACTTCACTTTTAGTTCATTATCATATATATTTCATCCTGTCTTTATCTCCATAGGAAGTGCACATTTATGCCCGTGGTTGTGTTTTGTGTTATTCTTTTAGTCTGTACTCCTTTTTGTTATTGTCTGGAATGTCTACACAGATTAGCGATTGGTTTTTCCTTTCGGTACAGGGGTCGTGTGCGTGTTCCGGGATGGTTGCGAAACATGAATACTGCGCACGATCATGGGATCTACTGCGCACGACCACTGGTCGTGCGCCCCCGATCGTGCGCACTACTCTTTGTTTTCCCGAATCAGCCTGGGGTAAGCGCACGACCACTGGACATATAGCGCACGACCACCGGTCGTGCGCCACTGATCGTGTGCATTGATTCCTCTTTTCTGGAGTCCTGTCTGGGTAATCGCACGATCATTGGACTTAGTGCGCACGACCATTGGTCGTGCGCCACTACTCATGCGCATTATCCCAGTTCGTCTTCCTGATATTCCATGCCAGTGCGCACGAGCACAGGACATAGTGCGCACGACCACTGGTCGTGCGCCTGTGATCGTGCGCATTGTTCAATTCTGCTTTTGTATAAATAGTGCAGGTCTCGCCCTAATCCAGAGATCCGCACGAAGATCCGCAAATCGCCCATTTCCTCCGCCGTTTTCGCCGTCCTCCTTCATCTTCCACCCTAGGGA
The DNA here is from genome assembly GCA_039583875.1 of Platanthera guangdongensis. Taxonomy (NCBI): domain Eukaryota; kingdom Viridiplantae; phylum Streptophyta; class Magnoliopsida; order Asparagales; family Orchidaceae; genus Platanthera; species Platanthera guangdongensis. Next base: position 64,814,785 of record CM077152.1, read on the forward strand.
GGTGCTCCGGGCAAGCGTTCACCGCCAAATCCAAGCCGGAGCTTCCTCTTGGCCTCCTCCTTCATCTTTGAGCTTCAAGAAGAGCTTGACCTAGCTTTCTTCACCAAGCTAGGAGAAGTTGTGTCATCCTCCACCGGATCGTGACACGAAGAAGATGGGCGGAGCTTGGACGCGGATTGACAACCCGACGACTCCAACCGTGAATCCTCAGCAAGTCTTCGTATTCGGTCGATTTTGCACACTCTTTTCTTGTTTGGTTGTTGAATGTGTAGTTGAACTCTTGTATATGATGAAGAATGCTTAGTTTGTAAAACGTTTATATTCAATCATGTATATGTGATTTTGTGTATTTTCGTTATTTACTTGAGGTGTGCCATAGTCCATCCACCATCCATCCACCCTTCCCGCACTAGCAATTGCTAGTGGCGTGCGTAGCAAAGAGGTGCTTACGACCCTCATTCCGCCATTCTCACCACCTCATCCGCAGGCCTACTCTCCAATCCACCTAGTGATTCGGTGCATCGCGGCCCGACTAGTCTTCCATCCCACCTGGCGAAGCATCACATAGCGGCGTTGCATAGGAGTAGTTGTTAGATTTTTTACTTTCTTTTTTCGCAAACATCAAACCCCCCTTAGTTAGCTCCGACCTGAGGACTTCAATCTCAAGTCCTCCTCGAAATTAACTCCACCTTACTGTGTTCCTTGTGAGATCGATGCTTGGGAAAACCCCCATTTTATATTACTTGTGCGACCGGTACACTGCCGTGATCTTTAGCATCAACAATCAGATAAAACTAGACAAGAGAAATGAGCCTAACAAAATGAAATTCTGTGAAGAAGTTGGCATTTTCAAAGATGACACCATAGAGAAACTATCTGTTGAAATCAGAAAGGGGGAGGGTTTGATAAAAGAACTCAAAGAACAGGTAGAAAAATTTGCTGCTCAGAAGACAGATGTATGAGAAGCTCATGTGAAGACCATTCATGATGATGTGCTAGCCCAGATACAGAGTGTCAAATTTCACACCTATGACACTACTGTCTGGATGCACAATCAGATTTTTCCAGACCTTGCAGTTGATCCCAACATCATTCCCCATCATCTCAACCCTCTAACTACAGATGTCACTGCCCCAGCTGTTCCTCTGCCTCCTACCTTCTCTCCCAGGCCTGGAGACACAGTTGACCCTCCAGACTCCTAAGCTCCAGAAGACCCTGCTGATATCTTCCTTCAAGCTCCTCCAGAGATCAGAACATATAAGAAGAAAAGGAAGTATGGTGAAGACCCCTCTGCTAGCAGGACTGCTCCTTCCAAAGCCACTGAACATGCAGAAGCTTGGTCTCCAACTTCCAAGTCTCTAATTTTGGACACACTCAGACTAGTTATGGATCTTAATGAGAACAGGAACATTCATTACAGTTCCCAGGAATGAGAGTTATATGAAAAATCTATGCTAAAAATGAAGATCCATGACAGAGAGTTTGGGAGAAATAATCCTGCTGCTCTTCCAAGGCCTCCAAAATATTTCCCTAAGCCTTTCAGCTATCTAAGAAGATTGCAAGAAAATATGGAAAAACAGCAAATCCAAGCCTCAACCTAAAAGATGTTGAGAGATTGAAATGACAAGTTGTAGACTTGATGTTTTTGGAAATTTACATATATACAATTCTAAATTTCTGTCTAATTATCTATTTCATTGTCTATTTCTTACCTGCTCATGTTTTTCTACTTAGTTTCTTTTATGTCTATAATTCACCTTAGTGTAAATGGTTCTGACTTCAACAAATAGGGGGAGATTGTTGGGTTTTACATCCATACTAACCCAGATTTGATGAAATCACCCTGGAACTAAGATGAATTAAGTTGTATTTGATGCTTGGTGAAAGTGCAGCTAGATCTGATATACTCTAGAGGGGGGTGAATAGAGTATGGTGCTTAAAAACTTTTTACAACAGTTGTTGTAATCTGAGTGAACATGGAAGCAAAAATTAAATCTAATCAAAAAATAACCTACAAAAGAAATTAATCACAGATCCTAACTAATCACAGATCAATCACAGCCAGAAATAAAAATAAAGACAAGCAAGCCAGAAGATACAAGGAGCTATAGTGGTTCCCCTAAACTTGGGTACATCCACTCTTCTACCACCCTAGGTAGGAATCCACTGCAGGATGAGTTGATCAGGTGTCCTGAGCATCAATGAGCTTTTGATAAGGTGCTCAAAAACCAAATCAGATTTTTTGATCAGGTGTCTTGCCACCAATGAGCTTTTGACAAGGTGCTCAAAAATCAAGCACAAACTTTTGATGGGAGTTTGAAAAACCCTTTACAGAGATGGGGATGAGAAAGTTATGGAAGTCTTCTCTTTCTCAAAACAGCTGAGAAGACTAAGTGGATTTGATGTTGTCAAAGCTCCCCTTGAGTTCTTGAGATGTTCAGGAAATGAAGCTTTGATGTAGGGTGATAGGCCTTCAGAAATTTGATCTCCAGCAATTGATGATTTCAGCAACAGCTGGAATGTTAGGTGTTTGGAGTCTTTGAATGATGTTGGCCTTAAACACTTGAATCACAAGAGATCTGAAGATTTCAGATGGTTGATCTCCTTGGATGTGTGTTCTGTATGAATTCTTTTTAGACAGAGAATGTCTACAGCTCTTTCTCTTATGAATAGTTGGTGTTAAGAAAGATGTTGTTCTGAGAATATTTTTTCTTCTTCTTCTTGTCTGTGTTGTCTGAGCTGTGAGAGATTCAAAAATATTGAGTTTTATTCCCTTGTTCTGAATAGAAAGTAATCCTCTGTCAAGAATAGCCATTGGCCTATCATTAAATGACTTCCTTAATTGCAATTGTCTTCTAGGGGAAAGTCCAAAGAAACATTCCTTGATAATCTCTTGAAACTTGGATCAGAATAAATGAAAACGGCTAGAAAATCTTCTGAATTAATTGCTGAATAACTCCTTAACTGTTCTGAATTTGAATCTTAAAAATCCTTTAACTCTTCAAAAAAACGTCTAACTGAGCTCTGCTATCGTCGAACTGAGCTCAGCGATTTTGACTTAGATAGCAACAGAGATCGTCGATCTGAGCTCAACTTTCGTCGAACTGAGCTCAGAGATAGAGAATCAATACTGAGTCAAGATCGTCGAACTAAGCTCGCAGATGGTCGAATGGAGTTTGACGATTTGTTGAAGTTGAGCTCAACGATCGTCGAATGGAGTTCGACTATCCGTCAAAGTTGAGCTAGACGATCGTCGATTGGAGTTCGACGATTCGTCATAATGAGCTCGACGATATGACTTAGTCTCCAAACTGAAAATCCTTGGTCTTGAGGGCAGCTTCCAAACCTAACTAATAACCCTTAGACTCAATTCTAATTGACCTTTAGATCTATACAGGAGGTCAAAAACAGGTTTCTTAAAGTCATAGTGATCCTGACCCAAATTAATAATAGGGTGTTCCAACAATCTCCCCCTATTTGGGTTAGGATTACTATTTACAGAATTTGTAGAAATTAAAGAACAACATACAAAGCAACAATACAGAAATGCAATAAGCAGAACATTGCAAAAGCACAGATATATTATCCCAGACAGAAATCAAGAATCAGAATAATTGTCACCTTACATAATTATTCCTTCTCCTTGCTCTTTATAAGTTTGATTTCTCTATTAGGATCAAGTGCTTCTTTCTTTGACCTGTCATCTGCTGCACCTAAAGAAGTTTGTTGTTTAGGCCTGGGAACCACAGCTTCAGGATGCAGCTCCATATATCTATCAGAGTCAAAGAATTTGCTTGAAGCATATCTTTCCAGTTCTTTCTTTCTTTGTTCAGACAAAGTAGTAATGTTGGAGGAATCTCTGCCTTGCTCTTTAGCTTTCTTAATTTGATCCAGGGCAGCTAGCTCTTTCATCCTGGTAGTCCAAGCAGTAGGGTTGTTTTCTGGATCTTCAAAGGGCACTGGTGGCTCATATCTGTTGGATGGATTGTCTAGAGGAGCTCTGGATGAGACTACTTCCTTCAGCTTATAGGGAAAAGGACCTGAGGTTGTATCTGATGAAGCTTGTCCTTCCCTGGAGTATGGATGTTTCCTGGAGTAGCCTTTTGAGTAAACCTGGAATTCCCTTTGGCTTCCTCTGTAGCTTCCTCTTCTAGATTGAGAACCTCTGGACTGGCTTCCCCTATAATAAGATATTGCATGAGGCTGATAGGGGGTTTGGCTTTTAGCATAAGGTTGAGCAGCTGAGCTTTCACCTGCACCTACATCAGGAGGAGGTGGTGGAGGAGGATGAGGATGATGAAAATGAGAAGATCCTTTTTCATACTTCCTCTTCTTCTTCATGGCTTTAAGTTGGTTCTTGGAATACTGCATCCAATGCTCAGTAATGGGGCAGTCATGAAGAATGTAATATGGTATATCATTAGTGTCTTTGACTTTGGCTGGAGGCACTCTTTTCATGGCTTTGCTCCTTGACTTTCTTTTCCTGGCTATGGTGGCAGAAGAATCATCAGAATCAGTCTTGAATTCATCACTTTCAGAACTTTGCTCATCATATAGAGCATCAATCTTTTTCAAATAATCTTTTTGAAGCTGGGTTGGAGCAGATGAAACAGCAGTGGTGACAGCAGCAGATACAACACTATAAGCAACAGCAGAGACAGCAGTAGCAGTAGTAACAACAGGCACAAAAATTTCTGGAGCAGCACTCTTAGAAGATATAGCAGCAGTAATAACAGCAGCAGTTGGGGCAGCAACAGTTTCAGATAAAACATTTTCAGATACAAAAATATCAGTAACAGCAGTTTCAGATATAAAGGTTTCAGTAGCATCAATATCATCAGCAATAGCAACAACAGTAGGCTCAAAACCATATGCCTCTGTCTGCATATCCTCAGAAACTGGAACAACATTAGCCTCATCACTGACAGCAGCAGCAACAGAAATAGCAACAATATTCTCAGCAGGAGTAGAAGCATCATATACTGAATTGACAAAAGAATGAATAATGCTGGTGTCACAACATGAGAAGGGCACAATGGCCTTGGAAAGATCCTCTGATGGCTGGACAGCAACTCTCTCTAGAAGACAACTGAAATAAGCTGAATCAAACACTGAGAGTAGGGACCTGAGGTCTACTGAAAAGACTGCAACCTGAGGTGGAACTGGAGCTTGAGTAACAGCAGCAGTAGAAGAAGAAATAGCAGCAGCAGACAAACTCACCACTTCATTAGGCATCTCCCCCTGCCTAGATTCAGAGAAAGCTGGATCAAGTCACACTGATGAAGGGATTGCCAGAGGAAATAGGGAGGATAGCCTGGCAGAAAGGGCTGCCACTGACTGAAGTAATGGAGCCAAGGATGTCTCCAGTAGAAGTGATAGCCTGGGGGCTAGCAGTTCATACAGCTGGTCAGCTAGGGCTGGAATATCTACTTGCTCAGCAGGCAATTGAGCAGAGATAGAGGATGGAGCTACTGGTGAGGGTGGTGGAGAGCTGGTGGATGGTAGAAGGGAAGGTTGAGGTGTGGGTATAGTGGAGATGGAAGACAGTGGGATGGAGATAGAGGGTGTGAAGGATGGTTGATCAAGAATGTCTTATAGAAGTTGTTGGTAAGATTTTGAGGAGGAGGGTAGCTCAGGAGGAGATGAAGGTGAATCATCCATGAAGGAATCATCAATAAGATTGAATGAGGGAATGGTGGATGATGTGTCAATGTCTGGGTGAGGGTAGTGGGGTAATGGATGGAAAATTTCCTCTGGTATTGGAAGAGTGGGGATTGGAGATGGAGTAGATGTTGGAGAAGGGCTGGAAATGATGATTGTGGATGGAGTTTGAATGGTGGATGGAACTGGAGGAGATGAAATTGGAGTTGGTGGAGGAGAAGTAGCAGCAGGCAAGTCATCTGCAGGGGCAGAGACTTGAGGGGAAGTGACTGGTATAGTCCTTGTGCCTGAAGTTGTGCTTGCAGAGGGCCTGCTGGGCTTGGTTATCTGCATGTCCCATTTGCCAAATAGGGCACATGACAATCTCTTTGAAGCATTAATATGTATCCCAGATGATACAAGCAGTGTAGGGCATCTGTTGTGAAGAAAGAGCCCTAGGATCCTCCCAAAATTCACAAAATTCTTATTGATTTTCTTTTTAATCAGGTCAAAGAAGACCTCTCCCCAATTCAATTGTTTCTTGTCCACAATGGCTCCCATCAAGCACAACTGATACCTGGAGATGGTATCATGTGTTGAATGCTTGGCCAACAGAACTTTGCCCACTACATCAGCTAAGAACCTGTATTCCACAGCTAGGTTCTTCTTCAGCAGCTTGCTAGGGTTAGCATCAGAGTGACCCATTCTTGCAAGCAAATCAGAGAATTCCTCTCCAGACAAATCAGCAGATTCTCTTCCAGAACTTAACTCAAAAACTTCTGTCATAATAGCTGGAGTCAAGGGTACCTGGGTTCCAGAAATTGAACCAACTACTGTGTTTTGGTCCTGGTTGTGGGCAGTGTAAACCCACTCATTAATCTCAACAGCAGAAAACTTGATTCTTGTAGACATGATAGTAGCAAGTTTCTGCTCCTTGAACAGTTCCAGAATATCCTGAAAAACTTGATCAGTGGTGCTGAAGGACTCTATGTCTATATCGAATCCAGCATCGAACTTCATTACGGCGAGAACAGCAATAGAGACGGCCATGGCTACCTGCAAAAATCAACAAACAAAACGACCAAGTGTAGAGATGTTTGGAGGGAAAGAGAGATTTTTGCAGAGAAATCGAAAGCGCAAAGGGAGAACGACGGCGAAAAATGAATTTTATATTAGGGTTCGACGCAGAAAAGGAAAGATCGTTGAACTCAGTTCGACGATCGGGCCTTCTAAAGGAATCTAAGGAGTCTTCAATATCGTCGATCTCCGTTCGACGATATTGGAGAGCGTCGAGCTCTGTTCGACGATAGTTCAGAGAACAAAATCGTCGAGCGCCGTTCGACGATCGTTGACCGGAAGAGATAGTTCAGACTATTTGAGAAGCGCTGAACTCAGGTCGACGATTTCGGAAATCGTCGATCTCCGTTCGACGATCTGGAGGAAAATCATCGAGCACAGTTCAGAGACCAGAAAAACACTCTAGACACTAAGAAAAATCAAGATGTTTGCCTAGTCTTGGTCAATTTTTAAACTTTTGAAATCTTGGATATTATTTTAAACTTCCTCCATCTAACATTCCTAACTCATTTAGGAAGAAGGTGTGTTTCTTTTCATCCAAGGGTTTGGTGAAAATATCTCCCCTTTGCAAATCAGTTGTGATATATTGAAGTTCAATTTTATTCTTCTCAACATTATCCCTTAAAAAGTGATGCCTAATTTCTATGTGTTTTGTCCTACTATGGAGGACTGGATTTTAAGCTATAGAAATAGCACTGGTGTTATCACAAAAGATTTTAGACTTCTCTAAGTTGTAGCCATAGTCTAGGAGTTGGTTTTGAATCCACAAGATTTGTGAACAACAACTGCCTGCAGCCATATATTCAGCTTCAGCAGTTGAAGTTGACACAGAAGTTTGTTTCTTGCAAAACCAAGAGACAAGTCTGTCACTAAGGAACTGACAAGTTCCACTGGTGCTTTTCCTGTCAATTCTGCATTCAGCATAATCAGCATCAGAAAATCCAGTTAAATCAAATGCTGAATCTTTTGTATACCAGAGACCTAGATTTGGACAACTTTTAACATACCTGAGAATCCTTTTAACTAATGTTAGGTGTGACTCTCTAGGGCTTACTTGGAATCTAGCACATATGCATGTAGCAAACATTATATCAGGTCTACTGGCTGTAAGGTACAGTAAAGAGCCAATCATTGCTCTATATGTTGTCTGATAAACAGGTTTCCCATGTTCATCAGCATCCAATACAGCATTAGTAGGCATAGGTGTTTTCATACAAGATGCTTCAAACATGCCAAATTTCTTAACCAATTCATTTGCATACTTGGTTTGAGAAATAAAGATGCCTTCATCATGTTGTTTGACTTGCAATCCTAGAAAGAAGGATAGCTCACCCATGCTACTCATTTCAAATTTAGAATGCATTAGGTTGGAAAACCTTCTGCACAAATGTGAATCAGTAGAACCAAATATAATATCATCTACATAAATCTGTACTAGTAGGGTATGAGACTTATGGGTTTTAATGAAAAGAGTTTGGTCTACTCTACCCCTTATAAATCCATTTTCTAGAAGGAAGCATGCTAGGGTCTCATACCATGCTCTAGGAGCTTGCTTGAGACCATATAATGCTTTGTTCAACTTAAAAACATAATCAGGATAAGTTGGAGAGATAAAACCTGGAGGTTGTCTAACATAGACTTCTTCTTTGATGTCTCCATTTAGAAATACACTCTTTACATCCATCTGATATACCTTGAAGCCTTTGTGTGCTGCATAAGCTAAGAAGATTCTGATGGCTTCCAATCTTGCAACTGATGCAAAAGTCTGGTCATAGTCTATGCCTTCTTCTTGAGAATATCCTTAAGCAACTAGCCTTGCATTGTTCCTTACAATTACTCCTTGATCATCCAATTTGTTTCTGAACACTCACTTTGTTCCAACAATGGAGTGATTCTTAGGCTTTGGCACTAGTTCCCAAACTTTGTTCCTTTCAAATTAATGCAACTCTTCTTGCATTGCAATGATCCAGTGTGGATCCTGCTCTGCATCTCGAATGGATTGAGGCTCAATTTGAGATAGGAAGCAAGTGTGCAACTGGTTTTGGTTGACCTGATTTCTGGTTTGCACACCAGCTGAGATGTCTCCAATTACTTGGGAAATTGGATGGTCTCTTGATGTTACTAAATCAACAGGGGGTATTGATTGTTCACCAACCTGTGTTGTTGTTTCCTCTTGTGGTACAACAACTGGCTCTTCAAGTTATTTCTCCTCAATATGTTGAATGCTTTCTTCATCTTCACTGCTTTCCTCTTTTTGAGTGACATGTAACTTGTTCAAATCTTCAACAAGAGAATGTACCTGCAAAGGTTCTATGGTAGAAGTATTCTTCTCCTTGAAAGACATGTTAGATTCATCAAATGATATGTGAACAGATTTCTCAATTTTAAGAGATGATTTATTATAAACCCTATAAGCCTTACTGATCAAGGAGTATCCCAAAAACACTCCTTCATCAGCTTTAGCTTGAAATTTTGCAAAATATCTCTTATCATTATTATGTATATAACAAATACAGCCAAAAATTCTAAAATAATCAACTTTAGGTTTCTTCCCTTTGAGTAATTCATAGAGAGTCTTGCCCTTTAGTTTATGTATCAAACTTCTGTTCAGCACATAGTTGGAGGTGTTCACTGCCTCTGCCCAAAAGGATAGAGGAAGGTGAGCATCTGACAACAATGTAGTGGCAGATTCAATAAGGGTTCTATTTTTCCTTTCAGCTACCCCATTTTGTTGAGGAGTTCTAGGAGCTGAGAAAGTATGCCTGATCCCTTCACTCTGACAGAACTCTTGCATAAGAAGAGAATCAAACTCTGTCCCATGATCACTTCTGATCATGACAATGTGAGTATTGAACTCAATCTGTATACATTTGAGAAACTCTGTCAAACACTTAAAGTTATCAGACTTCTTCCTCAGAAAGAACACCCATGTGAATCTAGAGAAGTCATCTACAACTACTAAGGTGTAAGATTTCCCTCCTAGGCTTTGTACTGTGATGGGTCCAAAGAGATCCATGTGTAACAGATACAATATCCTAGGTGAATCACTCTTATTAAGTGACTTAAAATAATTTTTAGTTTGCTTGCCTAATTGACAAGCCTTGTAGAGTCCTTCCTTCTTGTAGGGACCAGAAGGTAGTCCTCTAACAAGGTTGTCCTTGGATAGCTTAACAATAGTTCTAAGGTTTAAGTGTCCTAGTCTCTTATGACATAAAATATTAGGTCTACAAACAGAATTGAATAGGCAAATGTCTACATCTGTTGAAAGAAAATCTACTAAATAGATGTTAAATTTCCTTTTACCTGTCAACACAGTTGTGTTGTTCTCTAACTTGATCTTGCATAATGCTTTGCTGAAAGTCACATGGTAGCCTTCATCACATAGCTGACTAATGCTTATCAAATTATGCTTCAGTCCTTCCACATAAGCTACCTTCTTGAATGTCACTGTCCCAATTTGGACTGCACCATATCCTTTAGTTTGTCCAAAGTTTGAATCACCAAAAATAACTTTGGGTCCAAGCTTGGCTTTAAAGGATGTGAGGTTGTCCTTGTTTCCTGTCATGTGCTTTGAGCACCCACTATCCAAGTACCATTGTTGGTTTGATGTTGGATAGGTCTTTACCTGCACATAAAATAATTCATTTGTTTTTGACCTAGTTTACCTTGGGCCTAGGTTGATAACCTTTAAACTCAGAAATGAAAGACATTGCAGGTTGACTCTTATAACCTTCAGGATGATATCTCCTTGGAGGTATAATCCATTCAGTATAAGGGTTAAAGATTTGGGATAAAGGACCCCTAGGATTGGATTTTGATTTGCCCTTTAAGGAATTTCCAGAGCTCTGATCTCTGCTCGACGATCGTGGAGCTGCATTCGACGATCTTGGGTCAGATCGTCGAGCTCCGTTCGACGGTCGAATGTGGCAGAGTTTAGGAATTAGAGATCGTCGACCTGAGTTCGATGATTTTGCCTGAGATCGTCGATCTGCGTTCGGCGATCGTCGAGCTCCGTTCGACGATTTCTGCTGGAAATTAGTTTTCTTAGGCAGATCAGAATTCTTCCTAGCTACCTCTACAACTCCCTTCCCTTTATCAGAAATGAACTTGATTGGGGTTGTTAGAACTATAGGTTGGCTGGATGAAGCACCCAAGCCCAGTGTACTATTAAATCTGGAGTTCACTGTGCATGTGATGTCCATCAGCTTGATACTTCTCCCATTAAGGGATTCTTCAAGCTTCTTGGCCTCTGATAGCTCACCTTTCAGTGAAGCTATCTGCTCCCTACAACACTCCAACTCCTGAGAGAGTTTGAGGTTTTCTGACTTTAAGGAACTATGTTCAGACAATTGATTTCTGAGAGAGATAATTTCTTTCTCAGATTTTAGTAAGTCTAAACATAATGCTTTAAACTCAGATTTAAAGTCCTCTGAATTGAAATCAAAAGAACTAATTACCTGGTCCTCTTCAAGTTGAGTCTCTGAGTCTGACTCTGACTCTTCTTCATCTGAATTATGTTGTGAAGCATTGATTACCATCATGCAGAACTCCTTCTCTTCTGCATCATCTTCATCATCACTGGAGCTGGATGAGGCTTCTGATTCCTCTTCAGTTTCACTCCAGGATTCAGCAACAAATCCCTTCCTTGTGTGTTTGTTCTTGCTTGAGGAGGGTTTGCCAGTGCCATTTTTCTTGAAGTCTTTGTCCTTTCTTCTTTCTTTCTTGTCCCTTCTGTCCTTATTTTTGTTCTCTGGACAGTCAGGTACAATGTGCCCTGATTTCCTGCAACCAAAGCAAACAATTTCTTTACTAATTGACTTATCATACCTTAGCTTATCATGCTCTTTGTATGATCTCCTTTTGAAGTCCTTTCTGGCCATCTTGTAAAATATTTTGGCCAATAGACTGAGCAGCTCATCATTGTCTGTGACTTTGTCTTCAGGCTGATCTTCAGTTGCTTTGAAGGCTATTGTCTTCTCTTTTCTTGTGGCTGGTGAGGCAGCCTTCTGCTCTTCTTCTCTATTTTTGATTAGCAGCTCATAAGATTTGAGTTTGCCCAAAAGAGCTTCTGTGGTGATCTCATTCAGACTTCTGGCATCCTTGATTGGCCAGATCCTTGAATCCCAAGTGCTTGGGAAGCACATTAGGATTTTATCATTTAGTTCAGTCAGTGATATCTCCTTATCCAAAGTTCTGAGTTCACTGACTATCAGACTTAGTCTATTGTACATATCTCCAACTGACTCAGTTTCTCCCTTCTTGAAATTCTCATATTGGGATATGAGGTGGGATCTCCTGTCCTTTCTTTCATCGGCTGAGCCTGAGACTATTTCAGAGAGTTTATCCCAGATTTCCATTGATGAATTACATTCAGCTACCTTCCACTTCTTGATATCAGCATCTGTTCCCAATGGAGGTGGAACATCATTTGTATTTGTGTTCTCTGGAGGTCTTGGACAAACTGTCAAAACAGAATTAAAAATATCCTCGTCAATAGAATTCATGTATAATATAATCCTTGCTTTCCAAAGTGCAAACTTGGATAGATTGCACACTGGAGGTCTGATGCTAGCATAATCTTTATTTTGGGCCATGATTGGTGAAGAAATACTTTAATAATAAAAGCTACAGCAAGCAGATCTAACTAGGAATCTTAGGGTTCAGGTGTTAGCCTGTGCAACCACTAAGATGTGGTACTTTTAACCAACCTCGCTTTGATACCAATTGAAAGTGCAGCTAGATCTTATATACTCTAGAGGGGGGGGGTGAATAGAGTATGGTGCTTAAAAACTTTTTACAATAGTTGTTGTAATCTGAGTGAACAGGGAAGCAAAAATTAAATCTAATCACAAAAAACCTACAATAGAAATTAATCACAGATCCTAACTAATCACAGATCAATCACAGCCAGAAACAAAAATAAAGACAAGCAAGCCAGAAGACACAAGGAGCTATAGTGGTTCCCCTAAACTTGGGTACATCAACTCTTCTACCACCCTAGGTAGGAATCCACTGCAGGATGAGTTGATCAGGTGTCCTGGGCACCAATGAGCTTTTGATAAGGTGCTCAAAAACCAAATCAGATTTTTTGATCAGGTGTCTTGCCACCAATGAGCTTTTGACAAGGTGCTCAAAAACCAAGCACAAACTTTTGAAGGGAGTTTGAAAAACTCCTTTACAGAGATGGGGATGAGAGAGTTATGGAAGTCTTCTCTTTCTCAAAACAGCTGAGAAGACTAAGTGGATTTGATGTTGTCAAAGCTCCCCCTAAGTTCTTGAGATGTTCAGGAAATGAAGCTTTGATGTAGGGTGATAGGCCTTCAGAAATTTGATCTCCAGCAATTGATGATTTCAGCAACAGCTGAAATGTTTGGTGTCTGGAGTCTTTGAATGATGTTGGCCTTGAACACTTGAATCACAAGAGATCTGAAGATTTCAGATGGTTGATCTCCTTGGATGTGTGTTCTGTATGAATTATTTTTAGACAGAGAATGTCTACAGCTCTTTCTCTTGTGAACAGTTGGTGTTGAGAAAGATGTTGTTCAGAGAATATTTTTTCTTGTTCTTCCTGTCTGTGTTGTCTGAGCTGTGAGAGATTCAAAAATCTTGAGTTTTATTCCCTGGTTCTGAATAGAAAGTAATCCTCTGTCAAGAATAGCCGTTGGCCTATCATTAAATGACTTCCTTAATTGCAATTGTCTTCTGGGGGAAAGTCCAAAGAAACATTCCTTGATAATCCCTTGAAACTTGGTCCAGAATAAATGAAAACGTCTAGAAAATCTTCTGAATTAATTGCTGAATAACTACTTAACTGTTCTGAATTTGAATCTTGAAAATCCTTTAACTCTTCAGAAAAACGTCGAACTGAGCTCTATTATCGTCGAACTGAGCTCAGTGATTAGGACTTAGACAGCAATAGAGATCGTCGATCTGAGCTCAACTATCGTCGAACTGAGCTCAGAGATAGAGAATCAATACTGAGTCAAGATCGTCGAACTGAGCTCGCAGATCGTCGAATGGAGTTCGACAATTTGTTGAAGTTGAGCTCAGCGATCGTCGAATGGAGTTCGACGATCCGTCAAAGTTGAGCTAGACGATCGTCGATTGGAGTTCGACGATTCATCGTACTGAGATCGACGATATGACTTAGTCTCCAAACTGAAAATCCTTGGTCTTGAGGGCAGCTTCCAAACCTAACTACTAACCCTTAGACTCAATTCTAATTGACCTTTAGATCTATACAGGAGGTCAAAAATAGGTTTCCTAAAGACATAGTTATCCTGACCCAAATTAGTAATAGGGTGTTCCAACACTTGGGTTGAGTTATATGTTTACAGGAATTTCACTGGGAAGTGTAGACCAATGTCAGTCCACAGTGGGTCACCAAACACAGGAACTGTGCTATGTAATTCCTCATTGCATGTTCCAAGGTGTTGACTCATGTGTGGTCTCTCTATTGGGATACATTTCATATTCAAGCTATTGGACCTTGGGAAAAGAATTGGAAGTTGACTACATTAGAAGAAAAGTTTTCCAACAACAAAAATTTCTCTAAGTCTTTTACTCGAGTAGGTCCATAACTACTCGAGTATATTGGGTATAATTTACTCGAGTAAAGAAACTTTGTACTCGAGTACTTAAGTGTATCTCTCGTTTAGCTAAGTCATGTACTCGAGTAGACTTAGTCATATACTCGAGTAGCATGTTTATATACTCGAGTAGATCACTCATTATACCCGAGTGTTAAAGTCTTCACTCGTCAAAATTCTTTTAAGTCATGGACTTGAGTATAAACACTCATATACTCAAGTAAGTATACTCACATACTCGAGTAGATAGAATCATACTCGAGTAGTTCATTATACCTACTCGAGTAGATCGTGTTTCACTCGTGTACTTTGAAATTTTCCTAACTCCAGAATTTTCTAAGTCTTTTACTCGAGTAGAACTTTCACTTACTCGAGTAGATCACTTCCTCTCGAGTAGTTTAGTTCAACTACTTGAGTAGCTGCTTGCTGTCATCTTCAGAATTTATTCCAAGTATTCCACTCGAGTAGTCATTCATGTACTCGAGTAGCTTACGTAATATACTTGTGTAGTCTTCCTTATACTCAGTAGATCCTTCATGTACTCGAGTAAGTCACTATACATACTCAAGTAGTTCTATCTGCTTACTCGAGTAGTTGCTTTCTACCTACTCGAGTAGCCTATCTTTATATACCCAAGTATGTTCTCGTTCATGTACTCGAGTAGTTATTCAACTACTCGAGTAGATCTTCTCTTACTCGTGTATATGGCTGAACTTTCCTGAAATTTCATTTAAGTCCTTTTCTGACGGAATTTTCAAATCACGCGACATGATTGGTCCACGTGTGCATAATTATGACTGATTATGACCGTTATTCTCTCCTATATAAAGTCTTATCATAAAATGACAAACCCTAAGTATTCTCCAAACCTTCTTGTCATTTTATTTTGAGAAAGTTTTCAGCCGACTCCTCTGTCTATCTTTCACAGAACGGAAGCCGCCGCCGCCACCATCTTCTCCGGCCACTGCTTCTAATTTCAGAGGACTCATTCTGAAGAAAGTTACAGATCGAGATCGACATCACTATTCATCTTCTCTCTCTGATTCTGTAAAAGCAAAGAAGATCCAGATCTGGGCCGAGATTCTATTCACCGATTTCTGATAGTGCTGCAAAGTCCATAAGAAGAAGTTTCTAGCTGTTTCATCAGATCTGATTGGATTTACTGTTTGTATAATTTTTCCAAAACTTTATTCATCTTGTAGGAGAAAGTTTCTCCGAGTGTAGGAGTTTTCCACTCCGAGTTTGTAGGAAGTGTTACCTTCCGAGGTGTAGATCCCATTGTTTGGATCGAGTTTGTAGGAACTTTGTTCCGAGGGTAGGATCGGTTTTTGATCCGAGATAGTGGAGTAGTCGAGTCTAGTTGATTGCTAGATCAGTGAGGGAAAGTGGATGTACCCAAGGTTGGGGAACCACTATAAATCTTATGTCGTCTGTGATATTGGTAGATAGTTCTGTGTTGTGCTCTAATTATTTTTTATTCCGCAAAAGACGCAAAACTCACCTATTCACCCCCCTCTAGGTGACTTAGGTTGACAACCGTTTTCTTTCATCCTCTCGTACCTATATAATGGATGACAGTCCTCTACCAGATATAGATGAATCATTCTTGCTGATATTGAAGAAGAGAATAAGTTAATTTCTAAAAGTCTTGCTGAACCTGAAGTTGCAAAATCTCAAGTACAGCCTCAGGCTGAGAAACAAATTTTCAAAGATATTCTGAAAGCAATTGATGATTTATATGACAATCCTCAAGGATCTTCTGATAAAGATAGTGATGATGAAGACTCTGATGAGTCTGATGATTCAAAATCAAAGAATAAAGTGGCCAAGAAAAGAAAAGCTCCTGCTAAAGCTATTCTAAAGCCAAATCCTAATACAGACACTCCCTACTATATTCTTCAAAAGATCACACCATACCCAGGGATGCCTTCATGGATGTGGCTATCCAAAAATGAGTAGAATGCCAGGAAGAAAAGTAGAAGGTACTCTCCTCCTCCTCCTTCTTAAAGGAATTGAAGAGATCCTCCTCCTCCTCCTCCAGCTGCAGGTACATCAGGAAATATATCTCAAATATCCATCTCATATACTCAGACTTATCAAAGACAACAAGGCAGATCTTCCAGATCTCAATTCCAAGAGAGCAGTCAGCAGAGACAGTTTTCAAGCAGCAGACAACAACAGCTTCATCAGAAACCAAACAAACAACAGAGAGTATATGATATTGAAAAATATGAAAAGGACAACAGTCCAAAAAGGCCAGAATCTCCTCCAATACCATTTGTGGATCCTGAATAAGATACAACTGCAAGAATGGCCAGATTTCAAGAGTTAGTTGGACTCTCCATGATTAACAAAGCTAAAAAGGAAGGCAAGGATCCATCACAGAATACTAACATGTCTTCCTACAGGAGAGAAGAACTGAAAAGGTATGATAAAGTTAATAAGTTTATCAATGTAGATGATTACATGAATTTGCATCGAGAGGCTGTAGTACCAAGAGCTACCTCTGTCAACATCATTGGTGCTGCTGACATGACAATGTATAGAAGAGAAGCAGCCAATCCCAATAGAGAAATTAAATTCATACAACCCTCTGAGCAAACTGACAAAGCTGATATATAAAAGCAAAAGATGAAAAAATGAACATTTTGTTTAGTTTTTATTTCTGAACTCTATTTGTTATAACTGTCACAAAGTTACTATGTACATATTTGCTAGATATCTTTTAAATTTTCTGCCAGATATATTATTTTTTCTTTGTGATTATTATCCTTTTCTTTTGTTCGTGACCTCACCCAAATAGGGGGAGATTGTTGGATCCCTAGTTTGGATTTGGGTTAGATTCACTAACTAGGTTAAGTTTGACTCATATTGTGTAGCCAGGGTCATGTATTTGAGTCCTAGAGTTTGGGCTAAGTCATTAGGTTCAACTTTCATGGACCAGCCAGCAGAAGAACTCATTGGACAACAATCATTCAATCAGTGATAAGTTCCTGGACATCATTTCAAGACAAGGCAGAAGACCTACACCCTGAGCAAGGCTCCAAGTGATTTTTAGAAGGAGCCTTTTGACAACAACAATCCACTAGTCTTCTCTATTGATTAGAGAAAAAGAAGACACCATCACCTCTCTCACCTCCTGTATAAAGGGTTTATTAACTCCCTTCAAAAGTTAATTCTTGGTTTTTGGGCACCTGATCAAAAGCTCAAAGGGTTGTGAGATCTCCCTAGAAATAGATCTTGTCCTGCCAATCAACTGATCAAAAACCTGCTAGTGGATTCCTACCAGGGTGGTAGAAGAGTGCATGTACCCAGTTTGGGGAACCAATATAAAATTCTAGTGTCGTCAGGTTCATCATTTTTTATATTGTTCTTGCTTTGCTGTGATAGGTGAGCTGTGCTGTGATAGATTTGTTTGCTGTGATATTTTAGTTTAGTTTACATTTTCTGTTACTACTATAGTATAACATATTTTAATACTCTGATATAAATCAACACATACAAAAATTATAATTACTCTATTCACCCCCCCCCCCCCCCCCCGCTAGAGTAAATCAGATATATCCCCTATATTGGTATCAGTGGTTTACCATATCTTTCACCTCCAAAGCCAATTGCTGGGCTAGGAGTACCTGTAACATCCCATGTTACTTCTAGACCCCTCAACTTAGATTGGGTTAGGCATGGGTGAGATTTAAGGAAGACCAACTATGTTTGACCCTAGGTAGTGGGTGGTAGCCATGTGGGGCCCACTATAAGACCATAGTCAAACTAGGTCAAACTAGCCTAAGTGGGGACCCTAGCCACTCCATGACCCCACCACATTGCCCTAACCCTAAAGACAATCTAAGTGGACCCTAAGGCATGTCACTAGGTCAACACTTTGATCCCAATTGACCAAAGTCAACCTTGGGCTTAATTTTGTCAAACCTACACTCATAGGCCCAATTAGCCTAAGTAGGGCACCCCCTCCACCCAACCCAAGTTAGGTGGTGCCACTAGACCCATCTCCACCAAGTGGTGTCAGCCCACCCACCATGGTTGACCAAGTCAACTCCCCAAGTCAACAAGTCAACAAATTGACCTAAAGGAGTGAAATGAAGACCAAGCCATTTTCCCTTGGACCAAGCCCACCAAAATTGGCCCATAGCCAGCCCAAGTGAACAAGACCAGTCCTACCCCTCTAAATCAGGAGAGAGAATACATGCAAGGGGGTAAAAGTGGGATTTTAAGGGTAGGAGGAGAGAGAAAATGAAAAGAGGGGAAATGGTGGCCACATGGCCACCCCATCAGATGGTTTTAACTGCCCAAAACCAGGTGGCCGACCTCCCCTCTCCATTTCCAGCAGAAAACCAGAGCTGTGAGCCACTTGGCAGCTAGGCGGAGCAAACAAAGCTCAAACCGAGCTCAATTAAGGTGTACCTCCATGTACAGCCAAGATCAGTCCAAACAGACCTCACCAGAAGCTTCAGGAGATAAGAGAGAGTGGAAATCGAGTGCTGGATCATGGAGAATGGTGGAGAATCGAGTTTTCGGGGTTGAGCTCGCCGGCGCACCACCACCACGGCAAACCGCCGCCTGACCCGCAGCCAAGCCCCAATTCAGGTGCGTTTCGCCTCGCCTCTTCCCGTACTAGGTTTCTAGATCAATCTAGGGAGATATCGGGCTCAATCGAGCCCGATGCCATGAGAGAAAATGGAAAAAACCGTGCCTTTTTCTTCTTGCTCGGGTTCGCCGGAGGAGCCAACTCCGGCGGCCCCACCGCCGGGAAACGCTAGCCCCCACCTTAACGAAGGTGGTGGCGATATCCGCCGGCGGTGGTGGTGGCTCAGCTGGCCGGAAAACGCCAGCCAACATCGCCCAGGAAGATGCAATCATGGCCGTCAAACCATTGGGGACGATGAACCGATCCCGTCGGTTTCCGGCTTTAAGATTCGTGCATGTATTTAAATGATTAAATTTTATTTGATGAATAGTGAAATCTCTGTCACATTATTACAGCCACCTTGCATGTTACTTTTAGGCCTCTTAGATGCATTTCCAGAACTTAGTATCTTAATGACAATTGTAGCTGATGGTCTTATCTTTAATTTTCCACCTTAAACATGTGATTCGGTGTAGTGTACAGTCTTGTAGGACATTTCTCCTAGGACTGGTCCTAGGGTAGGGCAGAAATTAAATTGGATGCCCAGGTCAAACCATTAGTCACCATGGCCCCAACATTTGGGCACATGCATGATTAGGGCATACTTAGCCCCTGCCAAAATTTAGGAATTTTTAGAGAACATTTTCCTATAGTTTTTGCCAAAATATCAAAATACAAATAAATGAAATATAAGGAGTTCTACACCTCCCCATGGTCCCAAATCTTGGTGGTAGGTCAATGGGGACATCCTTGGTGCATGATAAACGTTTCAGCACCTTGGGTTCAATGCATGTTGGGGAATCCACTTGCATGTGTTAGCTCATGTTATGCCTTGGTGTGCAATTAGCAAAAATGCAAATATAGTGTATTCAGCCCAATGGTGACATGTAAAGGTCTTGGAATTATTTACAGTGGTTCATTAGGGTAAATTTCATCCCTCACATTAATCATGGAATTTTTGGAATCAAAAATTCCATTTATTGGAATTTATTTTAAATATAGCTATTTTTGAAATAAAATTGGAAAATAAGTTTTCCTCAAGTACAAATCCTAAACTTTTGCCATGGCATAGATAATGTCATATTTGACTTAGGAACAATATGATCCCTCTGTTTTGAAGAACTTTTGGAGTAGATATCTTAAATTGCCCATTTTACCCTTATCTTATTAATTCTTGAAATGATGGATATGTACCTCAGAAAAATTTGGAATTTATTCTACTGCTATAAAATGGTATTATTAGTTTTGCATGAATTTCTCAGAATTAATGGATGCATTGTTTATTGTTAGATTAATACAATGATATTTTTGATAAATATGTTATAATGGAATTTTATAGGCCATTACACAATAAATGTTGATGATACTCTGCCAATAGTCATAAATTAGTGTTCTAAAAGTTCTGTAATTTTCCTGGAATTTTTGATTACATAATGCCTATACTTCATTTGGAAAAATGGAATTTGTGTGAAATTGATATTAAATAGGAAATGGGAATAAATAATTTAAGGAAAATTATGAAACTCTGTAGGCAGCAATATTTTATCAATATACATCTCAAGAAATATTTCCTAGGTCATTGGATACTTAATCATACTACTTCATGTGTAAAATGACCTAGTGTTTAAATTAAAAGATTTAATTAAAGGACTATTTGGCCAAGAAAAATTATGAGAATTCATAGGGTAGTTCCCTTGGTCCATACCACCCTAGGATAAATATTTAGAGGCAAGATGCCTTAAGGTTTGGAAGATCACATTTTTAGGGTAACCATAGGACATGCTCTGCATATAACACAAATAGGTCTTGTCTTAGGGGTTACCAGGGGATTGATTATCGGCAGAAATAAGAGAGTTCAAATTGAACAACCCTGGTGGGTAGAGTTGTCTTAGTGAGGGATCAAAAGTGCAAGTCTTAGTTAGCAACTGGAGTGGGGGTCGGCGGAAGACCGTCGGTTTCCCGGTAACACCTTAAGTCACTAGGGTTGTACTAGAGCAATAAGGAGAGCTGGGGAGATACATAGGTAGCCATCAACTAAAATAAATATCCTTGCGAAAGGGAACGCTGGGCGTAATCCCAACATAGTTCCTAGTGCCCCTTGAGAGCCCTTCACAGGGAATGCCGAGGGCAGTCCTGGGATTAACCTTAAATCTCTAAGTATAATAACCCGTAGACAAGAGTAGTTTAATAGGTTAGGACATTGTTGTACCTTCTCGCCCGTGTAGGGTTGGAGAGCTTCATGATATATGTTCACCCGTTTTGGGGTTGAGGGAGTTGGTATAAAGGCACTAATGTGCGTTCTCACCCGGGCTTGGGTTTGAGGGATTCAGGACGGGTTTGGTCCTGCGAGCGGGAGGCTCGGTATGAATTACTTGCATGTGCATAAATATCGTGGCGGGGCATGCGGTACTGGTCGTTCGTCACACCGATGGCAGTACGGTGCACCAGGCGGTTGTGAGAGTTATAGGGGCCAGTGGGTTGTTTTACACTGCGGTCTGGAGGACGATCACCGATAACACACATCTGACCCAACAAGACTGACGGGTTTGTCAGCAAAGTACATACGCGAGACTCTAGAGTGCACCTTGGACGTGTACAGAGGCGTATGAGAGGGGTCTAAGGCTTGGTAGTGTGCATACCGGTCTAGAAGCGGAGACGCCCGCTCCGCTGCTGCCGTAGCCACAGCGGTGGTACCCGAGAGTGATGCTAGCTCTCAAAAAGTGGGAACTAAAGGTCTGTGATCACAGAGTCATTGTGTGTGAGTTGCACTTGCCTGCGCATAAATTGTATCATATCATTCATTCATATTAGGTCATACGCTTCATAGATCCTTATCATATAAATTAGTATGGGCCCTTTTATATGATAAGTTAAATTTCCTGGAAACCCTAACTTATATATTTGTATGGGCATTTATATAAGTTAGGGTACGTTTGTGATGATAGTTTAGTGGTAGTTTAGTTTATTTACTTGTTCATATTACTGCTCTTTACTTTCCTTTACTGCACTACTCTTACTTATTACTTGTACCGTACTTAGAACTGCTAGTGTAGAACTACATTACTTATTACAACTCTAGTTAGATACTGTCACCTGCTTCCACCTTGCTACCCCTTGTTGTCCTCCGCTTCGTCCTCCCGCTCGGTGCCTAGGAGCTGCGGGGCGAGGTGCGGAGGAAACGACTTAGTCTTGTTGACTAATGGTCGGTGACCAACTATTTTTAGGAGCCCGGGGAGATGGAGCACCAGCACGTCGAGGAGGCAGGACTTGAGGAGCAGATACCGCTTCAGCAGGCTACTACCACTACTGTGCGTCCCTAGGTGGGACGAGATCTGATGTTTTAGTATAGCTTCCGCATTTATTATTTTGTGAGAGAGTGATTTTGATATACTGGGCATAAGCCCTTTTTACTCTTTCATTTGTACTCTTCTGTGGACTATTGTGATGTACTTTTCATTTCATTTATATGATTGTACTATGTGCCTTGTGGATTAATAGTTTTTTATACAACTTTACTTCTTTCTTCTCATATTGGCCTACTGGTTAAATGATCATACTAGCCGGCAGAATCGGCGTGTTGCGGTGTCGACTAACCCGTGAGTTAGTGCCACCGTAAGACGGCGGTTCTGGGCATAAGATCCGGTAGCCCTCCTTGGTAAGGGGGAGGGGGGGTCTTACAAACTGGTATCACTTGAACAACGATCATATGAGAAAGAAGTCCATAACATGGGACCACCCCCGCCCGAGCATTAGTTTGCGGACAAACTATGCAGCGGAAGTAGTGGTGTGCCCATGTGTAAAGTCACATAAATGGTCCACAAAGTACAATGAGTTAGGCCAGTTTTGTTTTAACCTTACTTTTATGCAACCTCCACAGGTCGCCGCGCCGCAAAATGTGGCTCCTCCCCCTCCAGCTGCCACTCCATTCCTACATACTGAGATGGGGCAGACCTTGATGGCGATTCTGGATGCCTTCAGAGCCCAGCAAGTCCCGGCTCCACAGCCAAATCTGGGGTCGAGCTGGCTGAGTGCATTCAAGAGCCTGTCCCCACCGACGTACCGTGGGACAGAGGATGCGGTGAAGACGGAAGAATGGCTGGAGGCCATACACGAGATATTAGCAGGCATCAGCTGCCCAGTCGGCGAGGCAGTACCTCTAGCCACCTCTGTGTTAGAGGCTCATGCGAAGAGATGGTGGAAATCAGTCCGGTAGTCTACTTATGCAGACTTTGACCTGTCAGAGATATCATGGGAGGAGTTTGGCGATGTGTTTCTGGAGCACTTCGTCTCTGCTACGGACAGAGATGCTTTGGAGGAGAGGTTTTTGAACCTCAAGCAGGGGACTAGATCGGTGATAGAGTATCAGAGAGAGTTCTCCCATTTGGCCAGGTTCGCAGGGATTCAGGATACCGATGATCGGAGGTATGCCAAGAGGTTCTATTGGGGCCTCAGGGACGATTTGAGGCAGGCCTTGCTATTCATTTCTCATGGCACATCTAGGCAGATCATTGAGATGGCGAAGAAGCTGGAGGCTGACCAGCTGATGGTGCGAGCCGGAGGGAAGAGACCATTTGATGGGTCGACATCAGGAGAGAGCAGTAGGGGCTCTCAGAGAGGCAGGACCATCGGATACAGGAAGGGTGGGGGACGTCGTCGTCCCAACTTCAGGCAGGAGCAGGGGCCTCCTCCAGGATTGGCTCCCCCACCTCTACAGATGCATGATCCGAGGAGACAGGATGACCGAGGCCACCGACAAGTGGTTTGTTACGGATGCCGCCAGCCCGGGTACATCAGGTCGGAGTGCCCGCACCGATTCCATCCCCCTCCTCCTCCTCCACCTCCAGTGGCCCCAGTACAGCAGGGCCGAGGACGGGGCCGAGGACGAGGCCGAGGCCGGGGATATCACGGCAGGAGACGCGAGCAGGAGCAGATATACGCCTTGGACCTCACAGAGCCGAGGAATCCCGAGGAGGTTATCACAGGTACTTAAAGTTAATTATGGATTTCCTTGAATTTTCAATGATATATATATAGTACCTGAGACTATAGGATAACAATTAACTTTCACATAAACAAACCTCAGGCATAGTTATGATCAGCGGCAAGCCCGCTCATACTCTCTTCAACATGGGTGCTTCGCACTCGTTCGTATTCGAGGCCTTCATCGACGGACTCGAAGGCGTGGAGAGGTTTCCTGGGCTAGAGATGAGGGTGCGTCTACCCGATGGGTCGGAGCTGCGGACCACTGCACATTGTGATATGGAGGCCGAGATTGGCGGCAAGGCATTTGAGGCGCCGGCAACTATTCTGAAGCTGCAGGACTTTGACTTGATCTTGGGCATGGCCTGGTTGCATCGGAACCATGCCCAGATAGATTGTCCGTCCAGGAGGATCACGCTAAGGCATGACGACTCTCATGTTATCGTTGAAGGTATGCAGCCTATCTGCCACCTACTGTTATTTTCTGTACTGGCTGTGAAGACCCATGAGCAGGGTGAAGAAGTTTATCTTGTCTGCTTCGAGATGGTGGGAGCAGAGACGACTATCTCAGATATTCCGGTGGTCCGGGATTTCTCCGACGTATTCCCGGAGAAATTGCCCGGGCTACCACCTGCTAGAGACTTGGATTTCAGGATTCAGCTAGTACCGGGAGAGAGGCCGGTGTCCCGGGCACCCTATAGGATGGCTCCCAGGGAGTTAGCAGAGTTCAAGACTCAACTACAGGAGCTAGTCGAGTTAGGATTTGTGCGGCCAAGTTCATCGCCATGGGGAGCGCCAGTTCTCTTTGTGAAGAAGAAGGACGGATCACTGCGACTGTGCATAGATTACCGGGAGTTGAACCGATTAACGGTCCGCAACACCTATCCTCTGCCTCGGATAGATGAGTTATTTGACCAGCTACAGGGAGCCTTCTGGTTCTCCAAGCTAGATTTGCGATCCGGCTACTACCAGCTCCGTATCAGGGAAGAGGACATACCGAAGACGGCATTCAGTTCACGCTATGGATTATACGAGTTCACGGTGATGCCTTTTGGGCTCACGAATGCTCCTGCCACATTCATGAGTCTAATGAACCGTGTATTCGAGCCTTTCTTAGACCGCTTCGTGATTGTATTCATCGACGACATCCTTATATATTCTCGGACTCAGGAAGAGCATACGGAGCACCTGGCGCAGGTCTTGCAGAGGCTGAGGGAGACCCAGATGTACGCAAAACTTTCAAAATGCCAGTTCTGGTTGCAGGAGGTGGCTTTCCTGGGGCACATGATCAGTGGGGCTGGGTTAGCAGTGGACCCAGCCAAGATAGAGACAGTGAGGGATTGGCCGCGACCGAAGACCGCATCTGACATCCGCAATTTCTTGGGACTAGTAGGGTATTATCGCAAGTTCGTGGAGGGGTTCTCGAGGATAGCACTCCCCCTCACATCCTTGACGAAGAAGGACACAGATTTTGTTTGGTCAGAGCGTTGTGAGACGGCTTTTCAGGAGCTGAAGGACCGACTCATCTCATCCCCCATTCTTGCGCTTCCATCCGGGAGCGAAGGATTTCAGATCTACACGGACGCCTCTTATCAGGGGATGGGTGCTGTCCTGATGCAGCATGGACACGTTATTGCTTATGCTTCGAGACAGTTGAAGAAGAATGAGCATAACTATCCAGTACATGACCTAGAGCTCGGGGCTGTGGTTTTCGCCCTAAAGATATGGAGGCATTACTTATACGGGATTCATTGTGACATCTTTTCAGATCACAAGAATCTGAAGTATATCGATACGCAGAAGGACCTAAACCTGAGACAGAGGAGGTGGCTGGAGTTCCTCTGTGATTATGATTACAAGATCCACTATCATCCGGGGAAAGCAAACACGGTTGCAGATGCTTTGAGCAGGAGGGCCGGCACTTCTGGACCGGAGCCCCAATTGATGTCTATAGAGCTGCTACAGATGATGGAGGACATGCACATTACCATGGTGTCCGAGACCGAGCCAGTAGTATATAGAGAGTATTTGAGCTCAGTGATCAGTGGCGATGATATACAAGAGCACATCCGAGCACATCAGAGGCTGGATGCTGCGTTACAGCCGATTTTCAGTGCCCTAGAGAGGGGCAAGGTCGAGGACTACACGCTACAGTATGATCTTCTTCGGTTCCGGGGGCGCATCAACATACCAACAGGGGACAATATCCGGGATGACATACTCAGAGAGGCACATTGCTCGAGATATTCAGTGCACCCCGGCATCACCAAGATGTGGGCAGATTTGCGGAGGTCTATGTATTGGCCCGGGATGAAGAGGGAGATCACGGATTTTGTGACCCATTGTGAGACCTACCAGCGTGTGAAGGCAGAATGCAAGAGCCCGGGAGGTTTACTACAGCCACTGCCAGTTCCAGAGTGGAAGTTCGAGGACATTGCTATGGATTTTGTACACGGATTGCCTCGCTCCCACTCTGAGCATGATTTTATATGGGTTATAGTGGATAGATTGACCAAGGTAGCGCAGTTTATTCCAGTTCGAAAGGATGCCCCAGTTGCAGTTCTGGTGAGATTATTTGTGGAGCAGTACGTTAGATATCATGGCATCCCCAGGACGATTGTTTCGGACCGTGATGGTCGGTTCACTTCGAGTGAGTGGAGGGCCGTCCATGCTTACCTGGGATCTCGGCTTACTTTTAGTACCGCCTTCCATCCGCAGACCGACGGACAGACCGAGCGGACCATCCGGACCATGGAGGACCTGCTCAGACTATGCATATTGGATACGGGTAAGCCTTGGGAGAGGCTGCTACCATTGATTGAGTTCTCGTATAATAACAGCCACCAGGCTAGCATCAGGATGGCTCCATACGAGGCACTTTATGGGAGGAGATGCCGGACACCGCTATCATGGGTTCAGGATGTGGATACCAGGGCTCTTGGATCTGATTATATAGAGGATACTGAGGCTCAGATTCGATTGATCAGAGATCGGCTACTAGAGGCCCAGGGCAGGCATGCAAAGTATTATGATGCTCGGCACCGGAAGGTGGAGTTCTAGGTTGGAGACAGGGTATTCTTGAAGATACGTCCAGTACACGGTGTCTCTCGGGTGCGGAGGCACAAGAAGCTCAGTCCACGATACATGGGGCCATACCTGATCCTGGAGCGGATCGACCCCTTGGCTTATCGACTACAGCTGCCACCGGAGTTGGGTGCCTTACATGACGTCTTCCATGTCTCTTCTTTGCGAAGAGCTCTCCTTCGGCCGGAGCAGCACATTACTACTACAGCCGGACCGGTAGAGCCTGACAGATCAGTGAGATTGGAGCCAATCCGGATTGACGATACAGCCATCTGAGTGTTGCGGAAGAAGAAGGTCCCTCTTGTGAAGGTGCTGTGGTCCAACCATGGACGGGAGGAGCACACTTGGGAGCCGAGGGATCTGATGCTGGAGCAACACCCAGAGCTATTCGCATCAGGTACTTTTAAGTTATGTCTTTAAAATTCTTGATAATTCTTGCAAGTAGAACCCCGTAGACCCGAACTTAAATTTTGGGGACGAAATTATTTTCTTGTTTATTGGAATTTGTAACATCCCATGTTACTTCTGAACCCCTCAACTTAGATTGAGTTAGGCATGGGTGAGATTTAAGGAAGACCAACTATGTTTGACCCTAGGTAGTGGGTGGTAGCCATGTGGGGCCCACTATATGACCATAGTCAAACTAGGTCAAACTAGCCTAAGTGGGGACCCTAGCCACTCCATGACCCCACCACATTGCCCTAACCCTAAAGACAATCTAAGTGGACCCTAGGGCATGTCACTAGGTCAACACTTTGACCCCAATTGACTAAAGTCAACCTTAGGCTTAATTTGGTCAAACCCACACTCATAGGCCCAATTAGCCTAAGTAGGGCACCCCCTCCACCCAACCCAAGTTGGGTGGTGCCACTAGACCCATCTCCACCAAGTGGGGTCAGCCCACCGACCATGGTTGACCAAGTCAACTCCCCAAGTCAACAAGTCAACAAATTGACCTAAAGGAGTGAAATGAAGACCAAGCCATTTTCCCTTGGACCAAGCCCACCAAAATTGGCCCATAGCCAGCCCAAGTGAACAAGACCAGTCCTACCCCTCTAAATCAGGAGAGAGAATACATGCAAGGGGGTAAAAGTGGGAGTTTAAGGGTAGGAGGAGAGAGAAAATGAAAAGAGGGGAAATGGTGGCCACATGGCCACCCCATCAGATGGTTTTAACTGCCCAAAACCAGGTGGCCGACCTCCCCTCTCCATTTCCAGCAGAAAACCAGAGCTGTGAGCCACTTGGCAGCTGGGCGGAGCAAACAAAGCTCAAACCGAGCTCAATTAAGGTGTACCTCCATGTACAGCCAAGATTAGTCCAAACAGACCTCACCAGAAGCTTCAGGAGATAGGAGAGAGTGGAAATCGAGTGCTGGATCATGGAGAATGGTGGAGAATCGAGTTTTTGGGGTGGAGCTCGCCGGCGCACCACCACCACGGCAAACCGCCGCCTGACCCGCAGCCAAGCCCCAATTCAGGTGCGTTTCGCCTCGCCTCTTCCCGTACTATGTTTCTAGATCAATCTAGGGAGATATCGGGCTCAATCGAGCCCGATGCCATGAGAGAAAATGGAGAAAACCGAGCCTTTTTCTTCTTGCTCGGGTTCGCCGGAGGAGCCAACTCCGGCGGCCCCACCGCCGGGAAACGCTAGCCCCCACCTTAACGAAGGTGGTGGCGATATCCGCCGGCGGTGGTGGTGGCTCAGCTGGCCGGAAAACGCCAGCCAACATCGCCCAGGAAGATGCAATCGTGGCCGTCAAACCATTGGGGACGATGAACCAATCCCGTCGGTTTCCGGATTTAAGATTCGTGCATGTATTTAAATGATTTAATTTTATTTGATGAATAGTGAAATCTCTGTCACATTATTACAGCCACCTTGCATGTTAATTTTAGGCCTCTTAGAGACATTTCCAGAACTTAGTATCTTAATAAAAATTGTAGCTGATGGTCTTTTCTGTAATTTGCCACCTTAAACATGTGATTCGGTGTAGTGTACAGTCCTGTAGGACATTTCTCCTAGGACTGGTCCTAGGGTAGGGCAGAAATTAAATTGGATGCCCAGGTCAAACCATTAGTCACCATGACCCCAAATTTTGGGCATATGCATGATTAGGGCATACTTAGCCCCTGCCAAAAGTTAGGAATTTTTAGAGAACATGTTCCTATAGTTTTTGCCAAAATATCAAAATAAAAATAAATGAAATATAAGGAGTTCTACACCTCCCCATGGTCCCCAATCTTGGTGGTAGGTCAATGGGTACATCCTTGGTGCATGATAAATTTTTCAGCACCTTGGGTTCAATGCATGTTGGGGAATCCACTTGCATGTGTTAGCTCATGTTATGCCTTGGTGTGCAATTAGCAAAAATGCAAATATAGTGTATTCAGCCCAATGGTGACATGTAAAGGTCTTGGAATTATTTACAGTGGTTCATTAGGGTAAATTCCATCCATCACATTAATCATGGAATTTTTGGAATGAAAAATTCCATTTATTGGAATTTATTTTAAATATAGCTATTTTGGAAATAAAATTGGAAAATAGGTTTTCCTCAAGTACAAATCCTAAACTTTTGCCATGGCATAGATAATGTCACATTTGACTTAGGAAAAATATGATCCCTCTGTTTTGAAGAACTTTTGGAGTAGATATCTTAAATTGCCCATTTTACCCTTATCTTATTAATTCTTGAAATGATGGATATGTACCTCAGAAAAATTTGGAATTTATTATACTGCTATAAAATGGTATTATTAGTTTTGCATGAATTTCTCAGAATTAATGGATGCATTGTTATTTGTTAGATTAATACAATGTCATTTTTGGTAAATATGTTATAATGAAATTTTATAGGCCATTACACAATAAATGCTTATGATACTCTGCCAATAGTCATAAATTAGTGTTCTAAAAGTTCTGTAAGTTTCCTGGAATTTTTGATTACATAATGCCTATACTTCATTTGGAAAAATGGAATTTGTGTGAAATTGATATTAAATAGAAATGGGAATAAATAATTTAAGGCAAATTATGAAACTCTGTAGGCAGCAATATTTTATCAATATACATCTCAGGAAAAATTTCCTAGGTCAGTGGATACTTAATCATACTACTTCATGTGTAAAATGACCTAGTGTTTAAATTAAAAGATTTAATTAAAGGAATATTTAGCCAAGAAAAATTATGAGAATTCATAGGATAGTTTCCTTGGTCCATACCACCCTAGGATAAATATTTAGAGGCAAGATGCCTTAAGGTTTGGAAGATCACATTTTTAGGGTAACCATAGGACATGGTCTGCATATAACACAAATAGGTCTTGCCTTAGGGGTTACCAGGGGATTGATTATGGGCAGAAATTAGAGAGTTCAACATGAACAACCCTGGTGGGTAGAGTTGTCTTAGTGAGGGATCAAAAGTGCAAGTCTTAGTTAGCAACTGGAGTGGGGGTCGGCGGAAGACCGTCGGTTTCCCGGTAACACCTTAAGTCACTAGGGTTGTACTAGAGCAATAAGGAGAGCCGGAGAGATACATGGGTAGCCATCAACTAAAATAAATATCCTTGTGAAAGGGAACGCTGGGCGTAATCCCAACACAGTTCCTAGTGCCCCTTGAGAGCCCTTC
This sequence comes from Platanthera guangdongensis, assembly GCA_039583875.1. Classification (NCBI taxonomy): domain Eukaryota; kingdom Viridiplantae; phylum Streptophyta; class Magnoliopsida; order Asparagales; family Orchidaceae; genus Platanthera; species Platanthera guangdongensis. The sequence goes on from CM077152.1 coordinate 64,845,427, forward strand.
ACAGGGAATACCTGGGGCAGTCCTGGGATTAACCTTAAATCTCTAAGTATAATAACCCGTAGACAAGAGTAGTTTAATAGGTTAGGACATTGTTGTACCTTCTCACCCGTGTAGGGTTGGAGAGCTTCATGATATATGTTCACCCGTTTTGGGGTTTGAGGGAGTTGGTATAAAGGCACTAATGTGCGTTCTCACCCGGGCTTGGGTTTGAGGGATTCAGGACGGGTTTGGTCCTGCAAGCGGGAGGCTCGGTATGAATTACTTGCATGTGCATAAATATCATGGCGGGGCATGCAGTACTGACCGTTCATCACACCGATGGCAGTACGGTGCACCAGGTGGTTGTGAGAGTTAGAGGGGCCAGTGGGTTGTTTTACACTGCGGTCTGGAGGACGATCCCCGATAACACACATCCAACCCAACAAGACTGACGAGTTTGTCAGCAAAGTACGTACGCGAGACTCTAGAGTGCACCTTGGACGTGTACAGAGGCGTATGAGAGGGGTCTAAGACTTGGTAGTGTGCATACCGGTCTAGAAGCGGAGACGCCCGCTCCGCTGCTGCCGTAGCCACAGCGGTGGTACCCGAGAGTGATGCTAGCTCTCAAAAAGTGGGAACTAAAGGTCTGTGATCACAGAGTCATTGTGTGTGAGTTGTACTTGCCTGCACATAAATTGCATCATATCATTCATTCATATTAGGTCATACTCTTCATAGATCCTTATCATATAAATTAGTATGGGCTCTTTTATATGATAAGTTAAATTTCCTGGAAACCCTAACTTATATATTTGTATGGGCATTTATATAAGTTAGGGTACATTTATGATGATAGTTTAGTGGTAGTTTAGTTTATTTACTTGTTCATATTACTGATCTTTACTTTCCTTTACTGCACTACTCTTACTTATTACTTGTACCGTACTTAGAACTGCTAGTGTAGAACTACATTACTTATTACAACTCTAGTTAGATACTGTCACCTGCTTCCACCTTGCTACCCCTTGTTGTCCTCCGCTTCGTCCTCCCGCTCGGTGCCTAGGAGCTGTGGGGCGAGGTGCGGAGGAAACGACTTAGTCTTGTTGACTAATGGTCGGTGACCAACTATTTTTAGGAGCCCGGGGAGATGGAGCACCAGCACGTCGAGGAGGCAGGACTTGAGGAGCAGATACCGCTTCAGCAGGCTACTACCACTACTCTGCATCCCCAGGTGGGACGAGATCTGATGTTTTAGTATAGCTTCCACATTTATTATTTTGTGAGAGAGTGATTTTGATGTACTGGGCATAAGCCCTTTTTACTCTTTCATTTGTACTCTTTTGTGGACTATTGTGATGTACTTTTCATTTCATTTATATGATTGTACTATGTGGCTTGTGGATTAATAGTTTTTTATACAGTTTTACTTCTTTCTTCTCATATTGGCCTCCTGGTTAAATGATCGTACTAGCCGGCAGAATCAGCGTGTTGCGGTGTCGACTAACCCGTGAGTTAGTGCCACCGTAAGACGGCGGTTCTGGGCATAAGATCCGGTAGCCCTCCTTGGTAAGGGGGAGGGGGGGTCTTACAGTACCTCAGAAAGCTCTAGAAGGCAAAATGAGAGTATCAGTGTAACGCCTCCATTCGTCATATGGAATGGGTCCGGCCGGGGCCCCACGACATATTTCACTGACAAACGGCGAAATTACTTGTGAATATCAAAATCATGTTCTACTCACATCCTAACTCAGAGCATTCTAGCGTAAGAATTTTATGTTGCAAGAACTCATCACAGTGAATGTCCACTAAATATATAAACCATACATTTATATATCACCAGGAATGTATACAAATACACAACTCTCATGGCCTTAAGGCCATATATGTTTCTCTTTACAAATATATAGCTTCATATATCGGCACGCAGGCCGGTCACACATGAAATCCAAGACTTCGCACGACCTTCAAGGGCCTTTCAACCTCCATCCGTTCAATCCAATTCAGCTTATCAGCACATACAATTGGACATCCAACCCAAGAGTGGTAAGCAAAGCAACGGTCAGCATTAGCTGACCAATTATAATGACCCTACCCCATACCCGGGGCAGTGGTTCCTTCCATGTATGCATCGCCATTACAATATATATGCATCCCAACAAGTATTACAATAGTATCACAAACGCCGGCCTCCGCCAGAAGCTTCGTGCACTCAGGGCATATTATTGGTGTACCAGATATACAAGTTGCCCACCACCGATCAGAGGTTTTTAACATGTTAGTTGGTCTGTCCTAGTCCACCAACACAGATGCTGGCGACATTCCACCCATTCCACTCAGAGGTGTTAACCTCACGACTAACTTGAGCATTTAGATCGCCCACCATTATGGTGTAGCAAGCTGGGTCGGGGCCGCATCCGCCCAAGCCTTGCCACCAATCGATCTCCCACAATATAGGTACAGGTCAGCCATTTCCCGTTGCTCAAGTCGTCAATAGCACAGATCTTGACGCGGGTCGGCTTCCCTTTCCTGCTCCGCACATAGCTCTCACAGAGCCGCTTTCCAATCCATCCAATTCAACACACCCAATAAAAGGGCTCAGACTAAGCTTTTCAAGGATTCACAATTCACAAGCATCCATACAGTACACGGAGTCTTCTCTGGTTCACAATATAAACATCACCAATCCAGACGAATTGTCCGGATGGGCTTCACACAGCATGCCTATGCCGTACTACTTGTTTCCGGCTCTAAATGCAGACTCAACTTGGAATCACTTACGCTTTCCACCGCTTGGTGGAGGATTTCATGCTTATGCATAAAGAAAGGACTTCGCTTGTCCAAGAAGGAGATCGTTACCCTTGACGATCGCCTCCATGGCTTTGCCTCCATGAATCTGAACTCGGCTCTCGATTCGGCATGCTAATGATCCTCCAGCAGCCGGATTCCTTCTCCTTCTTCCTCCTTGCTCTCCCTTCTCTCTAGCTCTCTTTTAGAAAGAGAATGACCAAAGATGAATGAAGCTTATCCATCCACTCTCAGCCTTAAAACAGTAGGGAGGGGCTTGAACCCTTGGATCCAAGATGAAGGAAATGAACGGCTACAGAATTCCCAAAAACGGCTATTTCGGGTCTGACACGCCCATGTCACAGTCTGTGTGCCCTCTCTCTCGAGAATTCGTCGAGCGCATTTACTCGAGTGAAGTTTGTCGAACACCCCTCGGACACGCCCTCGAACATGCCCGTGTCACAGGGCGTGTTCCCTCTCGAGAACTTCATCGAGTGCATTTCGTCGATCACGCAACAAGCTGCTCAACCCGAGCAGGACACGCCCGTGTCCCAGGCCGTGTCACCCAGCCTGAACCCAAATTTGGGATTTGGGGTGTTACAACCCTCCCCTCCTTAAACAAAATTTCATCCCAAAATTTAGCTCAACTGTAAACACCAACATAACCACTCCTTTATTATACCTTGATCAAATGATCACCTTAATCAAACAAGTTGTTAACATATCATCATACAACGTACAATATAGAGTTTGTTTTTTTACATCACAAAAGTAACAAAGTTCACTCTTCAATTTACTTCCGCTCATCTGCATCTCTCATAAGCTATTTTATGGCCTCTTATACTTCCAAACTAAACACTCGAGGTTGTTGTACTTCACCAGTTGAGATTTGTGGCTCCTGCAATTCGATATTGTAAACTCGAGGTTGCATCCGGGATGTAGATGACTCTGTCACTTCTTTACCCTTTTCTTCATAAAACGAATCTGTCCTTTTCTCACTCCTTGGAGGGCCACTCCAACAATCACGGGCTATATGTCCCTGCTTCCCGTAACGAAAACATGTACGTATCTCAACACATCCTTGCACATATGTTGCTTCCCACGTAGCAGTCGAAGGAGTTTGTTCAGTAGGCCTGAACCTCTTCTTTTCTCATCTCTTAAACTCTGATTATTCCGACTGTGGCACTTTGAATTCCGGCTTCTCCACCACCAGACTCTTCTTATCTTGCACCCGTTTCAAATCCTTCTCCAGTGCACGGGCTGTATCTACTACCGCTTGGAAGCCTTGAGTCACCGAACTCGGGAGTGCCAACCTCAACTCATCATGCAGTCCCTCATAGAATATATTCGTCTTCTGCGCCTCCTCAGCGAAAGTAGACCCTGCATAGCGCCCCAGCCTCGTAAACTCATGCAGGTATGTATCAACATTACTCTCACCCTGCACCAAACGTTGGAACTCATTTTCCATAACAATTTGCTGCGACACTGGCAAATACTTGGCTAGAAATAATCTTGAAAATTCTTCCATCAATATCTCCTCTAATCCTCGACCTGCCGAGTAGTGCAATTCCACTTCATCCCACCAAAGCCTCACATCTCCTTCCAACAGAAAAGTGGCTAAAGTAACTTTCTTCCCCTCCGCAGTCCTGATTGTTGTCAGGATCCTCTTCACTCTTGCGAGACAATCTTCAGGTTGCGTTGGGGAATTCGCTCCTCCAAACATAGCTGGATGAAACTCAATAAACCGCTTCAGTTGCTCGTCAGCTGTTTGCTACTCAACTAGAGCCTCAACACGCTCGTGCCTTGCACCAAGCCGTACTGGCACTCCTGCAGGCCTTGCCTGCCGAGTAGGTTGTGCACGTAACACTACGAGCACCATCTCAGTAACCACATGTATGGTCTCCGTTGAGGGAGGTGTAGTCACCTCAGCTGGTGCTGCACTCTCATCGGAACGCTAGGGATCAGACTGCCCAGCACCACTCCTCGTCACCTATCAATGTACAAAGCACCATTAACAGCCATTCCATAACGGCAAATATACATTGGTGACACGCTAACGCTCCTCGCGTGTATGTATAACATTCCTAGAGGACATTTTTGAGTTTAATTATGTTCTCCCAACCAAAAATCTCAAACCTGTCTCTGATACCACTTTGTAAGGCCTCCATTCGTCATATGGAATATAACGGTGGGTCTGGCCGGGACACCACGCCATATTTCACTGACAAATGACGGAATTACTTATGAATATCAAAATCATGTTCTACTCGCATCCTAACTCAGAGCATTCTAGCGAAAGCATTTTATGTTGAAGAACTCATCACAGTGAATGTCCACTAAATATATAAACCATACATTTATATATCACAAGGAATGTATACAAATACACAACTCTCACGGACTTAAGGACTTACAAGTTTCTCTTTACAAATATATAGTTTCATACATCAGTACGCAGGTCGACCACACATAAAATCCAAGACTTCGCACGTCTTTCAAGGGCCTTTCAACTTCCATCCGTTCAATCCAATTTAACTTATCAGCACCTGCAACTGGACATCCACCCTAAGAGTGGTACACAAAGCAACGGTGAGCATTAGCTGAGCAATTATAGCGACCCTACCCCTTACCCGGGGCAGTGGTTCCTTCCCTGTATGCATCATCATCATAATATATATTCATCCCAACAAGTATTACAACAGTATCACAAACGCCGGCCTCCGCCAGACGCTCCGTGCACTCAGGGTACATTATTAGTGTACTGGATATACCAGTTGCCCACCACCGATCCGAGGTTTTTAACATGTTGGTTGGCCAGTTCTAGTCCACCAACACGCATGCTGGAAACATTCCGCCCATCCCACTCAAAGGTGCTAACCTCACGGCAAACTTGAGCATTTATATCGACCCACCATTGTGGTGCATCAAGCTGGGTTGGGGTCGCATCCTTCCAAGCCATGCCACCAATCGATCTCCCACAACACAGGTACAGGTCAGCCATTTCCCATTGCTCAAGTAATCCATAGCGCAAATCTTGACACGGGTCGGCCTTCCCTTTCCTGCTCCGCACACAGCTCTCACAGAGCCGCTTTCCAATCCATCCAATTCAACACACCCAATATAAGGGCTCATACCATGCTTTTCAAGGATTCACAATTCACAAGCATCCATACAGTACACAGCGTCTTCTCTGGTTCACAATATAAATATCACCAGAACCGTCCGGATGGGCTTCCAACAGCATGCCTATGCTGTACTACTTGTTTCCGGCTCTAAATGCAGACTCAACCTGGAATAACTTGCGCTTTCCACCGCTGGTGGAGGATTCCATGCTTATGCATAAAGAAAGGACTTCACTTGTCCAAGAAGGAGATCATTACCCTTGACGATCACTTTGGAGCCATGATCTAGCCGGATGGAAATCACAGCAATGTCTTTGCCTCCACGAATCTGAACTCGGCTCTTGATTCGGCATGCTAACGATCCTACAGCAGCCGGATTCCTTCTCTGTCTTCCTCCTTGCTCTCCCTTCACTCTAGCTCTCTTTTAGAAAGAGAATGGCCAAAGGTGAATGAAGCTTATCCATCCACTCTCAGCCTTAAAACAGCAGGGAGGGGCCTGGACCGTTGGATCCACGATGAAGGAAATGAACGGCTACAGAATTCCCGAAATGGCTATTTTGGGTCTAACAAGCCCTGTGACACGCACGTGTCACAAGCCGTGTACCTTTAGCGATGCACAAACTGACTTTTCCAGAATAGGACACGGCCATGTGACACGCTCATATCACATGGCTGACACACCCGTGTCACATGGATGACACGCCCGTGTCTAGCTCTCGAGACCCACTGATGACCTACTCGAGACAACTACTCGAGTAGTTGGACAGGATACGCCCGTGTTACATGGCTGGCAAGCCCGTGTCCCTTACTCGAGATATTTAAGACCTACTCGAGACACCCCCTCCAGACACACTCGAGTAGACACACAGGGACACGACCATGTGAAACGCCCGTGTCACAGGCCATGTGCCCTCTCTCTCGAGAATTTGCCGAGCGCATTTACTCGAGTGAAGTTCGTCCAACATGCCTCGGACACGCCCTCGGACACGCCTGTGTCATAGGGCATGTTCCCTCTCGAAAACTTCGTCGAGTGCATTTCATCGAGCACGCGACAAGCTGCACAACCCGAGCAGGACACACGCTTGGACACACCCGTGTCCTAGGCCGTATCACCCAGCCTGAACCCAAATTTGGGATTTGGGGTGTTAAAATCAGAGAGTCTGCCTTCTGATGTATACTACGGGTCTATTTGTAGATTTTCAATATCTGGTCTGCAAAAAACGTACTTCTGCTGCCCTAAAATTACTAAAATGCCCCTAGACTGGTCTGCCAATATCCAAACTCCGCTGTTCTGAGGAGTTAAATACAGATCATGGTTATTTAGGTAATTTCAAGTCTGTGTTCCAACTAGCGGAAGCTGCTTCCGCTGAACACCGCGGTAACCCGGCTTGCCCCAAGCGTAAGCCCTCACGCCTACCTCGGGCGGGAGCCAAAGGCTGACGGGAGCGTTGAGTGGAGAAGCATCACTCAATGCTATAGGTTGATGGGAGGCGTTGAATGGAGAAGCATCACTGAACACCAAAGCCTGCTGGAGCATTTAGTGGAGAAGCATCACTTAACGCCAAAGGCTGCTGGGAGCATTAAGTGGAGAATCATTACTCAATGCCAAAGGCTGCTGGGAGCATTGAGTGGAGAAGCATCACTCAATGCCAAAGGCTACTGGGAGTGTTGAGTGGAGAAGCATCCCTCAATACCAAAGGTTAGCAAGAGTGTTGAGTGGAGAAGCATCACTCAACACCAAAGGTTGGCGGGAGCATTGAGTGGAGAAGCATCACTTAATGTCAAAGGCTGGCGGGAACGTTGAGTGGAGAAGCATCACTCAATGCCAAAGGCTGGCGGGAGCGTTGAGTGGAGAAGCATCACTCAACGCCAAAGGCTGGAGGGAGCGTTGAGTGGAGAGCATCACTCAATGCCTAAGGCCAATAGGCTTCCACCATCCTGAGGCAGGAGCCCCAGCGCCTGCCTGGGGCGGGAGCCTTCCCGCTCGCCCTGATTCTGCCGTGGCCTGAGCTTTAGATCCGCGTTCTACGATCATAAACATAAGCCGAAGGCCCAGCTCGATGAGTTGAGCTCGACAAATTGGCGTTCGACGAACCACGCCTCCAGCTTGACAGATTAAGCTCGACGTATTGGTGTTCGACGAAATGGCGCTACTTAACCTCGAGGCGAGAACCCTCCCGGCTACTTATGGCGAGAGCACTCCCACACGGTATCTTACTTGATCCAATTATAAGCCCAAATCAAGGCCAATCCTGGTCCATGGATGTAAGACCCCCCTCCCGGAACACATGACACGGCACGAAGGGAGTCTTATGCCCAAAATAGCCGCCTTCCAGTTGCACCAACGCATGTGTTGGTCTGCACCACAATCCACCTATTCTACCAGCCATAAATAATATTATCCACTGCGAACCCAACCAAGAATATAAAATAGAAGTCAATCCACACATAAGTAAAATAGTCCAAAAGTACATCAAGAAAAAGATGCTACAACAAGCTTCTAAAATATCAGAGTACGAGTACAACTTGCCCAAAGGGCTACATCATGAGTCTCTCAACTCACATCGGTCACTTACGGTATCTAAGGCACCGTCGCTTCAGGCCCTGTCATCCTAGCATGCTTGTCCTGCTGTAAGATCTGCGGCTGCTCTAACTATGGGGTGTCCTCCCAAAAGGAAGATGTAGCAACCGTTAGTCATAAAAACTAAGTGGCTATCAAATCCGCTCACCCGGCGACTCATCGGCACCGGGCGGAGAAAGGAACAAGGGTACAATATATATAAGTAGAACAGAAGTACAAACAGGTGGTATAGAGTGAACAATATCAATGAATATAAGAAGCGTAATAAATGAGAAAACAATCTACTCTAACAGTTATACTATCTACAACAGTATAAAAAATTTAGAGGTACAACAGTAAGTAACTCAACTTATATGAATGCCCATACAAACATATAAGTTGAGGATCGGCTCTGTAGTATAGTAACTAATTGTATAAGAGTGCCCATACAAACTTATATGATAAGGATCTTGTGTATGCAATATAATGTAATGATATGAATGCAATGCAATGACTCACCCATGATCACACACATGCAATTGCTATGTCGACACAGACTTGTAGTTCCTACTTTTCGAGCAGGTAGCTAACCTCTCAGGCATCAAGCGTACTGGCCATGCGGAGACAGTGGAGCGGGCTTCTCCACTACTAGGCGGGCATCCACACTACCAAGCCTAGGCCTCTATACGCCTCAACATTAAGAACACAACAGCGGAGCTCCCATGCGTACTACGGCTCGGCGGGAGTCTCGGGTAGATGTGCACCAAGAACCAAGCCCCGAACTGGCCCATGTTGTGACCCAAAAGGAGCCTTAGAAAAAGCACGAGTACCAAGCCCAATCGTCCACTTGGCATGGAAGGAGCCCCGGGAATGAGCACCAAGGACCAAGCCCAACCGCCCAAAGTCTATCTATCAACTCCCGTCAGTATGATGATTGGCGAGCCCGTAAACATGCCACACTATCCTTAACCCAGGATTACGACACCCCGTGTCGACTCACAATGCATGCAATTTCACATCATCGTGGTACAGAAGGAGCCTCGGGAATGAACACTGAGGACCAAGCCCAACCGTCACCTATGCCTCTTCTCAACATTTCCAAACCAGTACGGTCAAAACCCCCACACTTACACCCTTTCACAACCCCGTGCCCCAAGGTACTTATGGGTTCATTATCAATATAAAGCTATTTCACACATTCATCATCTAAGACCACGACCATTTGTTCGTAACAGTCATTATAAATTATATACAACATGTTCAAGTTAAGCTCAACATTATTCAACACATTACCACTATCAAGTATGTTCTCAATATTTCACATATTTAAATCTTTCTCTAACCTCCACAAAATCACCTCAGTTGAGTGCACCTTACTACACCATTTGTTCATTAAGGATCTAACCAACAAATGTCATTAACATATTTCACTCCAATCATTTATAGTCTAAATTCCACAAACATTAACATTATTGTTCTATGATCTCTCAACCAATACAAAACAAATACGAGAATTACATGTGCACGAATGATTACTGTACAACAACTTCAAACGGAGATTCCCGAGCCTACAGGAATCCGGTGAAGGCATTTAAACACTCTTTGGAAAGGTATTTATAAGGGCTGCGACCTTTGTGTTTAGTCGAAAGCCCAGATCTGTCCGCATCGTGTCTGAAAATGGCCTCGAAGGTCACTGCGCGCAAAAATAGATTTCTGCGTGCATCTTAAAGCAGATCGGACAACATCGATTCATCTTCTTCCTTCAACCAAACTTTCAAATAACATCCAGAATTTCTCATCCCTTATTCACCCTCATAAGGCCACTTCTCTTCATGAAACCAGTCCACAAACTGCATTCAAAGTGAGGGAAAGGTTGAAGACTCTAATTCCTAGGACACAAGTCCTAGCATGGCCTTTTCGTAGAAACTTTCTTCTCACAAATCAAGACTCTTTTGAGTCGATATCTCTCCAAAAAATAACTAAATATCTTGCACCAAGGGAGAGGGTAAGAAGATCACCTCATTTCCGGCATTTCCACCATCTCCAGTAATGGATCTTGTCACCCTTCTTGGCGGCATCTTCTTCCCGCTGGTTGGTGTTCGTCCATCACAGGAAGAAAATTGGCTCTAGCACCTTCTTCCTCTCCAGCAATTTCCTACAGCACGACTTGGGAAGGAAGACTAGAAACGGCTAGGGTTTTCTCCTCTTTTCATGTGATAAGTTGGGCAACTGCATAGCCACGTATCGGCCTGTCATTGGTTAGCCAATCAACTCAGTAAATGAGCCCCTTCGAAACGACGCAGCCGGAAAATTCACCAAAACCCGAAATTGAACTACACGGGTAGGGACATGCCCGTGTCACTACCCGTGTACTGCTCAGGAGGAACGTGGTCGACGATTCTTAGAGCTTCGGTCGACAAATCTTCGAGCTGCTGCTTGGATACACACGGGTAGGGACACGCCCGTGTCACTACCCGTGTCCTGCTCGGGACGAACACGGTTGACGATTCGTCAAGCTCTGCTCAACGAATCGTCGAGCTACACACGGGTTGGGATATGCCCGTTATTGAAATTTGTGAAGTGGAAGTGGTTGACGGGACAGGCCGGGCGACCTGGGCGGACAGCATTGGCGGACTAGGTAGACTGGGCAAACTGAGATGTGCGGCCTGGTGGAAGGTCTAGTGGAAAGCCGGCTGTCTTCTGAGCGGGTTGTTTCATGGAGTCCACGGACTGTGCGGCCTGGTATCTGCGGATAGGATGTTGGCTTTGGTTTAGCAATGGAGCGGCCTGAGTGGATAGAGGCTTGCGGACTGGTGCATTGCTCAGTGGCCGTGGTGCAAGCTTATGCTGATTGGCGGTTAGGCTCTTGTCCACGGGAAGCTTGCGGAGTGGCGTGTCCGCGGTATGGGCTGTTGCGGACTGGGCTTAGAGCTTGGCTGAGGCCTTGTCGAGCTCTGGTGTTACAGCAGGTGCCTTGCTGTGAAGGTCGATTGGCGGATTGGATTATGGAGTCCAGGAGATGGCTGCTGCGTTGGGAAGGAGTGCGAGGAGCTTGCGGACTGCTGGCGATCTGTGCTAAGGTGTTTGGTGGACGAGAGTTTGTGTCCGCCATGCTCACATTGGCCCTTGATGGTTTTGGACTTGGTCACACTCTGTGCCAAGACCATGGTGTCCGGCGTATCCGCCAAGTCCGTTGATTGACTGGGCGGACTGTTGCTGTCTGCCTTTGGTCGTGGACTTGTGGAGGATTGAGGCTTGAGTCTTGCGGACTGCCTCGGGTTGGTGCGGACAGCCATTGAAGGGGGTTGCTGTCCTGCAGTGGTCGGAAGCTTTGCGGGCTGATGCCTTGTCCGCATCGCTTAGGCGGACTGGAGAGTGTTCGCCAATGTTGCCTTGCTCCTGGCGGTTTTCCTTGGTATCCGGCTAAGTCCTTGCGGACTCAGCGGACGGTGTTTTGCTATCGCGCGGGCTGGGGTGGTGTCTCTATCTCTAGGGCGGTGACCACACTCCTCACCTCACATATAAATAGGACCCCCCTGGCAGGTCTACAGTAACTTGAGTGAACAGTAAGTTGGGTTGGGCAAGGAGTTGCGGTCTCAGTTTGTTTGTCAGCGCGGATTGATTCAGTGCTGTCGTTTGCTGTGTGCAGGTCGCGCGGGTAGCTTCAAGGAGCCAGGAGTTTGGCTTTGACTTCGGTCAAGTACTTGGAAGTGTGCGGTCTCTGCGGATTCAGCAGGAGGTCGCTCTGCGGCTTGTCAGCGCTGTTTCATCTTTGCCATCTTCAATAACCTGTCCGCTGGCTTTAGGCGGGTAGGGGCTGTTCCTCAGTTCAGCTTCAGCAGGAGACGAATAACGGTGTGTCCGCGCGGCCTCGCAGCTTCGGCGGACTCCGTGGCTATTTGACGTATTGCAGCTTAAGTTCGGGCGATCTCAGCGGACTCGGCGGCCTCGGCGACCTCGGCGGTCTTGGCGGACTCCGGTGCTGTCCGCCCGACTTGGTTTTTTGGTGCTTTCTGTTTACAGGTGTTATACTAGCGAAATCATGTCTCGCTATGTATGCCTCGTGTTGTAAAGAAGTGAATGAATAAAAGACCTGCTTGTGCTTCCATTGTTTGTTGGGATTAACCTTTGTTCCTTGGTTTTTCGCTGGTTCAACGTGAGAACTGGGTAGTGCCGAAGATATTAATTTGGTGTTTGGGCTACCTTGCTGACCACGTTGAGAAAATTTAACACCCGTGTCTCTACCCATGTCCTGATCTGGAGGAACGCGGCCGATGGTATTAGTCGAGCTCTGCTCGATGAATACACACACACGGGTACGGATACGCCTGTGTCACAACCCGTGTCCTGCTCTAGACCAACTTCTCCTCCCTTACTCGTGTGCATGCCTAACTGCAAGCACTCCCTGAGCCCAAGTCAACTCTCCTGACATAAAAGTGCGCACGAGGGGCCTAGCGCGAATTGGGATGTTACAAATCCGATAAACAAAATAAAAGATTTCATCCCCGAAATCAGGCTAAGGCTATGGGGAGAGAATTGCACGAAATAAAATAAAATATGCTTTTAAAATTACCTTGAGGAAACAACTCCGGGTAGCACTTTTGCATCAAGTCCATCGGCTCCCATGTATACTCCTCCTTCCCATGGTTAGACCACAACACCTTTACTAAAGGAACACTCTTGCGGCCCAAACTCCTTATCTCGTTCCGCACTGGCTGTAGTCGTATAGATCTATCGGTTGCTACTGCTCCATCAATGGTAGGAATACATTGATCGGGCCGCAACAGTGCCTTCCGGAGAGACGATACATGGAATACGTCATGAAGGTTCTCCAGCTCCGGTGGTATCTCCAACCGGTAGTCCAAAGGGCCAATATTTTCTAATATGGTGTAAGGTCCAACGTACCTTGGGCTGAACTTCTTCACACCACGTACCCGTGACACTCCATGCATCGGCCGGATTTTCAGGAATGCTTTGTCACCCACCTAAAATTCTACCATCTGGTGCTTTACATTATAATATTTAGCTTGCCGACTTTGAGCCTCAAGCATGCGGTCCCGTATTAGTCTAACAACCGCATCAGTACCATCGATGTACTCAATTCCTAAAACCTTCGGGTCTTCATCTTGTACCCATGACAAAGGGGTTCTACACCTTCTTCCGTAAAGGGCTTCATGGGGTGCCATCCCGATGCTGGCATGGTGACTGTTGTTTTAGGAGAATTCCACAAGGGGTAAGAGCATTTCCCACGGCTCTCCTCTATCCAACACATATAGTCTCAATAGGTCTTCCAATGTTTTGATGGTCCTCTCAGACTGCCCGTCCGTCTGAGGATGAAATGCTATGCTAAAGGTAAGGCGTGAACCCAAGTATGCCTGTACGGCCTTCCATTCTTTAGAGGTAAACCGACCATCCCGGTCAGACACAATTATCTTTGCCATACCATGATACCGTACAAACTGCTCCACAAAGAGGCGTACCAAAACATCCACATGTGCTTCTTTCTTCATAGGAATAAACTTGTCTACCTTTGTTAGGCGGTCAATGATTACCCACACCGAATCATTCCCTGAGCGTGAGCGAGGCAATCCGTGGACGAAGTCCATGGAGATATCCTCAAACTTCCACTCGGGGATGGGCAACGACTGTAATAAACCTCCGGGGCTCTTGCATTCCGCCTTCACCCTTTGATATGACTCACAATGTGTAACAAAATATCTGACGTCCTTCTTCATTCCTGGCCAACACATGGTCTTTAACAAGTCGGCGTACATCTTGGCAATCCCAGGATGCGCTGAATACTGAGAGCAATGTGCCTCTCTCAAGATATCTTCCAGAATTTTACTGACCTTAGGAATGTAAAGTCGGCCACGGAGATGAACGAGGCCGTCTTTTAGGGAATACTCATCAGTAGTCCCTTTTTCAATTGACTTAATTGTCGGGGCCAGAGCAGCATCCTTTCCTTGCTCCGCCCGGATTTGGTCCTAAATATCATCGACGATGCTCATCGCGGTTAGATACTCTGCATACCCTTCCGATTGGTCATTATATACCAGGGTAGTCTCAATCTCTTCGAGTATCCAGCTAACTCCATACTCATCCATCAGGAATCAGGGTCTGATTCCAGTACCTTTTTGCTCAAAGCATCAGCTACGAAATTTGATTTTCTGGGGTGGTAGTTCAAGGTGAATTCATAATCGCATAAAAACTCTAACCACCGCGGCTATCTCAAATTCAATTCCTTCTAGTTATGGACGTACTTTAGATTCTTGTGGTCTGAAAATATTTCTCAGTGGACGACATATAGAAAGTGTCTCCAAATCTTCAAGGCGAACACCACCGCTCCTAATTCTAAATCATATACTGGGTAGTTGAGTTCATGCTTCTTCAGTTACCTTGAGGCATAAGCAATCACATGACCATGCTGCATCAGTACCGCTCCCATCCCTTGATACGACACGTCAGTGTAAACTTGAAATCCTTCCTTCTTGGATGGAAGGCCTAGGATGGGTGCAGACATAATTCTATCCTTCAGTTCTTGGAACGCGGCTTCACACTGGTGTTTCCAATCATATGGCACACCCTTCTTCGTCAGGGTAGTAAAAGGAAGTGCAATCTTTGAGAACCCTTTTAAAAACTTGCGATAATACCCGGAGCGCAAATCCAACTTGGAAAACCAATGCGCTCCTACCAATTGATCAAATAACTCATCGATCCGGGGTAACAGATATGTGTTCCGCACCGTCAGTCGATTGAGCTCCCGATAGTCTATACATAATCGCAAGGTTTCATCCTTCTTTTTAACGGACAGAACAGGGGCTCCCCAAGTTGATGAGCTGAGGTGAACAAACCCTGATTCCACCAGTTCTTGTAACCGAACTTTAAACTCTGCGAGTTCCTTCGGGGCCATTCGGTAAGGTGTCCTGGAGACGGGCTTGGCACCCGCTACTAGCTTAATTTGAAAATCCACCTCTCTATGCAGGGGTAATCCTGGCAACTTCTCAGGAAATATCTCGGGAAAGTCCCGCACTACTCGCACATCCTTCATATCAATTTTCATCTCCTTCAGTTCAAAACATATCATGCAGACTTCTCCCCCCCCCCCTCATGTGAGCTTTCAAGGCCTGAATCGAAGTTAATAACAAACGGGGTGCGAATTTTATACCTTGGAAGATGACATCAGTGTCCCCATGTCTCAAGTAAATTCGCTTCTCTGCGCAGTCAATTCTTGCATAATGCCAATCCAACCACTCCATGCCCAGAATGATATAGAATTTTGACATTCTCAATGTTAAATTTTCTCAAAGTGGTCAGCAAGATAGCCTAAAGCCAAATGAATATTCTCAGAACTATCCAGTTAACACTTTGATCTAGCGGAAGCCCAAAGAGCAAGCTTAACACCACATGCAAATTGAAGAACAAGCAGATCATATTTTCATTAACTTCTTTATAAGGCGAGGTATACGTAGCGAGACATGATTTCGCTAGTACAACAGCTACAAATAGAAAGCTCAAAAAACAAGTCGGGCGGACAACAATAGAAACCACTGAGACCGCTAAGTCCGCCAAGATTGCTGAAGCCGCCGGAATAGCTGCAACACGCTGAATAGAACACGAAGTCATCCTGAGACCGCGAGGTCGGGCGGACACGCCGTTATTCGCTGCCTGTTGAGGAACTGAAGAATAGACCGCCTACCCGCCTGAGACCAGCGGATAGGTTATTGGAACTTGAACAAGCTGAAGCAGAGAACCATTGAAAAGATGAAGAAGCGAACAGCTGAGACCGCACACTTCTAAGTACTTGACCAAAGTCAAAGCCAAACTCCTGGCTCCCAGAAGCTAGCCGCGCGACCTGCACACAGCAAAACGTCAGCTCTACTCAACCCGTGCGGACAGAGAAGTTCAGATCGCAGCAATTGACCAAGCACCACTTACTGTTCACTCAGTTATTGTAGATGTGCCGGGGGGTTCTATTTATAGGCGAGGTGAGGAGTGTGGTCACCACCCTAGTGAATAGAATCACTGCCCCAGCTCGCGTGCTAACTCACCCCAGTCCGCCAAGTACGCACGGACATGACCATACCTCCAGGAGCCAGAACAAAAAAGGCCAGTCCATCTCTATGCGGACTCACATGTTGCTGACCTGCCTATCACTGGCACAAAGCCAGTCCACCCAAGGCAAACAGAGCTAGACCGCCACCCAATACAGCATGCGTACACGCCCACAACACAAGCTACAACAGCCCGCAATACCATATCGTGCGGACTCAGGCGACAATCCGCAAATCTCGGTAAACAATGCCACCCCGCCGAGTCCACGACCAACAGGCAGTCCACCAGGTCAACAGCGGAATCTTCGGACACTACAAACACAGAGAACTTGTCATAGCAAATGACCAAGTCTAGCAGCCCACCAAGCACTGGCGCGAGCATGGCGGACACAAAAGCTCCAGACCGCCAACCATCAGGACAGTCCGCCCCAGGATGGATAACATCCACTTCATCATGGATAGCTCGGCAAGAAGCAAGCCACCGTCCACACAGATGCGGACTCCGCAGATGCCAAAGCACGGAAAAGGGCAGAGTACGCAAGCTTTACCCGAACAACTCTCCACAAAGGTCACCTGTCGGACGCCAACACCAGTCCGCGCAGTCCTCCATAGCAGAACATCACTACACCACCTGAGCTCGGTAAGGTCCACACCCGAACACCAAGGCCAGTCCGCAACAGTGGACACCGCGCACTCGCTAGTCCGCAAGCCTCACGCGGATAAGGCACACAACCAGCTGGTTAGCACAAGCTTGCAACACACAAGACAGCTGAACAGAGCATAGCCTACAGCCCGCAAACCTCTGTCCGCTCAGTCCATTTCGCCAGAAGCCCGACATCCTTGGCCAAAGGCCAACCAGGCCCCACAGCATACCGAACAAAGCCGCATACCAGGCCGCTCAAGCCGTTTCTCAATCATCCAAACCACCAAGACAGCCAACGCCCAGGCCGCAACCTACAATCCGCCCAGGCCACGAATCCAGTTTGCACAGGCCGCCCAGCTTATCCATCACCCACTTCCACTTCACAAATTTCAACACTCCCCCTTGAAGTGAGAAGTGGTGATCAAGCTCAGCAAGCTTCGTAACCGCTTAAATGGCCCCTTCGATAGTGACTTCATGAAGATGTCAGCAAGATTATCTTCACTCCGAACATGCCCGACCAGAAGAGATCCTTCCAACACCTTCTCCCTTATGAAGTGGTGCGCGATCTCAATATGCTTAGTCCTTGCGTGACACAATGGATTGTTTATCAGTTTGAGAGCACTCTCATTGTCACCCCGGAGTAAAGTAGGCCCTTACACTTCTTCATGAACATCCTCTACAAGCCTCCGCAACCAGATGGCTTCCCGAGAAGCCAAGGCCAAAGCCTTATACTCAGCTTCCGTAGTAGACACGGACACAGAATCCTGCTTTTTGCTACACCACGAAATACCAGCTGAACCACAAGTGAAAACATAACCCGAAGTTGATCTCTGATCATCTGAGTCACCACCATAGTCAGCATCCATGTATCCAAGAAAAGTAAATTCCCATCCCTACTATAGAGGAGTCCCATATCAGAAGTTGCCTTGGCGTACTTCAAGATGTGCTTTGCCGCTACCAGATGAGACTTTCTTGGTTCAGCCATAAACCGACTTACCCCGCCAACAGCATAAGCAATGTCTGGCCTTGTAATCGTCAGGTAGATCAAAATCCCTACAAGAACCATGAACACTAAGGGATCAGGAAGAATCCTTCCTTCATCTCGTCGAAGCTTCGGCACATGTTCCATTGGAGTAGAGCAACACTTCCCTTCGCCCATGCCGAATCGACTCAAATTGCGATCCGCATATCCATTCTGGCAAATGATAATTCCGCACTCCTTCCTCTACACTTCAAGACCAAGAAAGTGATGAAGCTCTCCCAAGTCTTTCATCTCGAAGCGTATAGCAAGCTTAGCCCTGAGCCTTGCTACTACCTCCTCCAAATTCCCTGTGACGATCATGCTGTCCACATACAGCAGGACCTAGACTTGAAGATCCCTTTCTTCTTGACAAACAAGCTAGAATCCTAGTTGGAAGCAAGATACCCGCAGAATTGCAAATACTCTGTTATCTTCCCATACCAAGCTCTAGGAGCTTGCTTCAACCCGTAGCGAGCCTTCCTGAGCTTGCAGACATAGTTCAGATGAACTTCAGAAACAAATCCAAGTGGATGATCCATGAAGATGTCCTTGTCAATCTCTTCTTAAAGAAAGGCATTCTTTACATCAAGCTGCCACATCCTCCATCCCTTTCAAGCAGCCAAGGCGATCACCACTCTAACTGAAGTCATCCTAGTAACCGGACTAAATGTCTCCTCATAGTCTTCTCCATACTATTGTGAGAATCCTCGAGCAACCAGGAGAGCTTTGTATCTATCAATGCTCCCATTAGCCTTCTTCTTCAACTAATACACCCACTTGTAAGTCACTGGAGTAATGCCATTAACCTTGGGCACAAGATCTCAGGTTTCATTCTTCTTGAGAGCAGCAATCTTTACCTTCATGGCATCATCACACTCGTTGACTCTAGTGGCCTCATTGAAGTTTATAGGCTCTCGCGCATCTAGAGGACCTAGAAAGAAGCACGAGACAAAGCTCACTGCATTCCCATCACAGTACCGAGTCGGTGGCTTCACAACCCTCTTTGATCTCCGAAGAGGTTGTTCCTTGCTCACTACCTCTGTTGCTTCTTCAGGCTCAATACCACCTTCAGGCAAGATTTGAGCAATGCTCCCCCTGCTTCCTGAGACAGAAGCCTCAGCATCAGAACTTGAAGCAACAGGAGCTGCTGGTGAACCATCAAGCTCCTCTTCCAGGCCTTCAGCAGCCACCATCAGTTCTTCATCAACCTTGCTTCCAGTTAGCTCAACTGAGCCACCTCCATACGACGTCAGCTCGTCAAAGACAACATCTCTTGACACAATGAACTTCTTCATCACGGGATCCATGCATTTCCATCCCTTCTTCCGCTCATCATAGCCAATAACGACAAGCTTCCTTGCCTTTGCATCCAGCTTAGTCCTTGAAGCATCTGGGACATGCACATAGAAAGTTGTACCGAACACCCGAAGGTGTTCCACACTAGGCTTCTCCTTCAACAATATTTCAAAGGGAGTCTTCATGTTGATCGGGCTAAGCGGCATCCGATTGATAACGTAAGAGGAACAAGACATCCCCTCTGCACAGAAGGATCTTGGAATGTCTTTTGCGTGAAGCCAGCATTTGCAAGTCTCCGTCAGATGATGGATCTTCCGCTCCGCTACTCCATTTTGTTGTGGAGTGTGAGCACAAGTGAGCTCTCGTTGGATCCCGTGCTTCCTGCAGAAGTTACAAAACTCGGAGGAGATAAACTCACCACCGTTATCTGTTCTAAGCTTCTTGATCCGCAATCCAAGCCGGCCCTCCACCAACTCCTTGAACTCCACAAACAAACAGAAGGCTTAAGACTTCTCTTTCAAGAAATATACCCAAGTATATCTTGAGTAGTCATCCATCAGAACCACCATATATCTGCTCCCACCAAGGCTGGCAGTGACGGTTGATCCCATCAAGTCTCCATAGATGCACTCCAATGGTATCTTGCTCCTCGTTTATGATTTATCACACAAAAGGCGATGAGCCTTGCCGTACTGACATCCCGCGCAAACGTGACCGTCACCAAATGAAGAAAGCTTAGGCAAGCCTCTTACAGGGCTTTTGTTTACCATAGCTTTCAACTTCTCTATTCCTACATGCCCCAACCTTTCATGCCATATAGCTGCGCTATCGTTTGCTCTCATCCGATCAACATAAGAGTTAGTTGCAAGAACAAACAAGTTCTTAACGTTTCTCCCAACATGAGCAACATCAGCCTTAACCGCTGATACGTTGCGAAGGAACTTCACTTCTGTTGGCCCAAACAGAACGTGGTAACCCGCGTCAACCGTGTTGGTCACAGAGAAGAGGTTCTTCTTCATGCCCGGTACGTGATACACACTCCTCAATGTGAGTGGCCCCTTATCACTACCCAAAGACACAACTCCCTCCTTCTCTACTGCATAAATAGTGTTATCAGCAGTTATAATAGCTTTGTTACCTGAGTAGGCTTGCAAAGAAGAGAACTTCGACTTGTCTCAGGTGAGGTGGTGACCACACCCGGAGTCCACGATCCAATCATCATTGAAGTTGACAGCGGACAAGGCACGAACACAAGTGCCCGTCATGAAAGCTTCACCCCATTCAGCCTCCTCACTCTTAGATCAAGCTTCCTCCTTGCCAGCTACATGCCCAGGTTGCAGTTTGGCCTTGCAGTCGTGCTTGAAGTGTCCCCGCTGATGACATCTGTACCACTTCAGATTCTTCTTCTAATCCTTCTTAGGAGCAGCACTCCTCTCTGACTGATGAGAAGTTGAAGGCTCATTTTCAGCAGCGGTCTTCTTCTTCTTCCCTTCCCATCCCTTCTTCTTCTTACCCGTGAAGAGTACTTCACTGCTCTCCTCAGAAACAGTGACTCCAGCCATCTGCCTTGCCAAGATTTCCTGTGAAGCAAGCAGATTCTCAAGCTCCAGCAAAGATGGTTGAGTAGCCCAGCCTTGAACCGATGTCACAAAAGCAACATACTATGTCCGCATGCCGCGGATTATGTGCCTTTTCAACTTGGCCTCAGAGATAGGTTGATCAGGATCAAGCGTTGATATCTCTGCACGCAGACTCTTCATCTTCAAGAAGTATTTAGAGATAGTCAGGTCTCCTTGAGTTGTCCTGGCCAACTTATTCTCCAAGAATTGTAGCCTTGCTACATTCTTCCTATTGAATAACTCATCAATGGTTGTCCAAATATCAGCAGCTGATTCACATCCAATGATGTGATCAAACAGCTCTGGTGAAATAGCTCTCTTGAGAACAAACTTTGCCTTAGCATTTGTTTTTCTCTAGAGCCTCACCTGCTCAGCAGTTCCAAAGGCAGCAGTCACTTCATGTCTGTCATCACCACCAACGACCTCCCATAGCTCCTCTCCAAGAAGAAAACTCTTCATACATGACTTCCACTTCTTGAAGTTAGTCGTGGTCAAGAGTTCAATACCAAGACCCCTTGCATAGCTCCCTTCTATTGCAACAACCTTTGGATAAGCTTATCAGAAGCACAGAGCAACAACACTAGTTCTCCACCGCTCAAGTTGATCACCGCTCAAGCAACTGAACCTCCCTCTGATACCATGTTAAATTTTCTCAAAGTGGTCAACAAGATAGCCTAAAGCCAAATGAATATTCTCAGAACTATCCAGTTAACACTTTGATCTAGCGGAAGCCCAAAGAGTAAGCTTAACACTACATGCAAATAGAAGAACAAGCAGATCGTATTTTGATTAACTTCTTTACAAGGCGAGGTATACGTAGCGAGACATGATTTCGCTAGTACAACAGCTACAAATAGAAAGCTCAAAAAATAAGCCGAGCGGACAGCAATAGAAATTGTTGAGACCGCTAAGTCCACCAAGATTCCTGAAGCCGCCCGAATAGCTGCAACACGCTGAATAGAACACAAAGTCCTCCTGAGACCGCGAGGTCGGGTGGACACACCGTTATTCGCTGCCTGCTGAGGAACTGAAGAACAGACCACCTACCTGCCTGAGACCGGCGGACAGGTTATTGGAACTTGAACAAGTTGAAGCAGAGAACCACTGACAAGCCGCAGAAGCGACCAGCTGAGACCGCAGATACCGCACACTACCAAGTACTTGACCGAAGTCAAAGCCAAACTCCTGGCTCCTTGAAGCTAGTCGCGCGACCTGCACACATCAAAACATCAGCTCTACTCAACCCGCACTGACAGAGAAGTTTAGAACGTAACAATTGACCAAGCCCCACTTACTGTTCACTCAGTTACTGTAGACGTGTCACAACCCGCATTTTCTCCGAATTTAAGAAGTATCAGAGTATGAGAAAACACGCGTCGTGATGCCACGTCGAGCAGGGGATAATTGTCGACGCTCAGGCGAACACCATCTAACTAGACTATGAAAATTCATAAGTTTATAGATTCGAAAAAAAATCAGTTATATTTTAGAGGTCGTATCCCTCGGCTCAGTGGATCACCTAGTCCACAGTTTAAAACTATACTTATACGCGGCGGAAAATAATTATTTATATTTGACATCCTATGAGAGTGCATTAGTGACCCCCGAGGTTAACTTATACTATGCAAGACTCTAGATTTATATTATATTATAAGTAGGAAAACGATCTTTTTACGTTTCTTGGAAAGTAATGTATGAGTTTTATAAACATGCTGGTCATGAAATATAATAGTAATAGTGTTTTTAGGTTTAAAAGTAACTAGCAAGCTACCATAAATCTTCCCAAGAGCAAGTAGACTATCTCCAGAAAGGTAGCAGTAAAAGAAACATATCTAGTATCATAAGGTAAAACTACCAGTGGGCGCCAACAAACTGACATGAACCCACTGGCAAGTATGTATGTCTATAAGAAAACAAACAAACTACCTCACAACAGCAAGAGAAAGATCCCTACAACTTAGGGGATCACCAGCAACACCACAGCAAATCTAGCTGCCTACCAGGCTACTAATCAGAACCTGAGGCATTCAGAAAAGAAAAGAATACCTCAACAAGTAAAACAAGAAAATCTGAATTAGGGCATTAAATCAAAATGGAACAAGAGAGTAAGTAAACTTGACAGTAAAAGCGAACACTGCCTAAAGTAAGCAAAAGTACACCAAGTACCAGATAATAACAACAAGCCCTGCCCAAATCCTGTAGAGGCTACAAGGCGAAAGACAAGAAAACCTGCCATAATATGTTGCATTAGACCAGGAAGAAACACCTAACAATCCTAGTTTGTGAGTAATGGTAGTAGTAAAACATCATGGACCTGAGTTGGTGACCAAAAACAGTCCCCCAAACAAAACAGTTCCAACAAAAAAAAATTCACTGTGTCAGCACAAACCCACCACAAACCCAACTCGTACCTGGGATTAAAAGGTGGCGGCCACAGCAATACCCAGCGCGTACCTGGGACTAAAAAGTGGCGGCCACGGCTCGCACACAAAACATCCCGCTCCTTTAGAGCGTCAAAATAGCACTACCTGCCATAAACCACGATTCGGCCCTCAAAACAAAGGAAGAACGAGAGGCCGACAAGACATTCCCCCGAGTAGGTAATCACTCGGGAAGAAGAGAAACTGAAAAGGAATAAATCGCAGCTTACTGGAATCATCGATCTCCAGCCACAGAAAATCGTCGAACACCCGTTCGACGATTTTCATCGAACACAGGACACCGGAAATCATCGAACTCCGTTCGACGAGCTTCCTTTCGTTGAACACAGGCAACGGGCACAAATCGTCGAACTCCGTTCGACAATTTTCCTTTAGTCGAACACAGGTCACGGGAAAAATCGTCGAACGCCGTTCGACGATTTTCCTTGAGTCGAACACAGGTTATGGGAAAAATCGTCGAACTCCGTTCGGCGATTTTTGTCGGACCCAGAACTCAGGCAAATCGTCGAGCTCAGCTCGACGATAATCGCCGAACTCAGATCGACGATCTTCGTCGAACTGGTAGCGTTGAGTGCAGAGAAACGCTAACTTAATTCCTATGCTCCACCTATGATACCAGACCACTTCTACTAGCCCAGAATCACTCTAATCCTCAAGACTATGGAAGGAAAAGAACTTTCTGCTCCTGCTACCCAAACTGTCAAGCCAAATTTACTCCAAAACCGAGCCTACCCATGAAGAACGCATCATTAAAACACTACAGCATCTGATAGTAGGCCTAAATTTTCAGTAATTTAGAGATCTGACAAGGCTAAGCAGCATTCCTAGGTTCTAAGAGCGGAAAATTTAAACAAAAATCTCAACCTGAAGTTAAATCAGATATCTGGACATGAAGAAAATTTCAGTTGGCTTAACGATTGCTTGACATGATGAAGGAACAACTAAG
Source organism: Platanthera guangdongensis (assembly GCA_039583875.1). Classification (NCBI taxonomy): domain Eukaryota; kingdom Viridiplantae; phylum Streptophyta; class Magnoliopsida; order Asparagales; family Orchidaceae; genus Platanthera; species Platanthera guangdongensis. Next base: position 64,869,889 of record CM077152.1, read on the forward strand.
CATTTGCAAGATCTGGAATTAAAACTTGACAACAGGGAACCAAAATTGAAGAAGTTTGAACTTGGCAGGGGCGAAGAGCACCACTTGCCTCAATTTCCAGCGATTTATCTTGCACGACCCTTCCTCTCTCTCTCGGCTCCAGCCGCAATAGCACCTAAACAGGATTCTAAAGCTTTAATGGCGGAAAAGGATCAAACCAAAAAAATTCCGAGACCCCTAGAAAGACCACGAAAATTGAATCTCTTACCGTGGGAATGAAGGTCTAGGCGAGAGCACTCCAAATCCGTTTTTGGAAACGAATTCCGTCCACTAACGCTCCCAGAATCGACGTCTGAAGGGTAGCAGGGTTGGCAGTTTTTCTTCCTCTCGAACAGGCAGCGGTTTCTCTCACGGAAGGAGACGATGAATAGTCTCGTTCTTTTGTCTTAAGGCTATATATATGCATAGACACTTCTTATCAGCCCTAACTGCCACCTAAAAGCCACTGGATTCCTTACAAGCTTTATCAATTAATTATTTGCACCCATTATTATTAACACATCAAAACGACGCGAAAACCGAACCACCTTGGAATCCGACGAAATTCACACCGTAGCTAATTACCCACGCTATGAATGCAACGACGAAGTCGAAATCAACTTTCGACGAACAAAACTCGGGTTATCACTACCCGAAGCCAAAACACAAGCATCCCCCGAGAGCCCTCACCGGTCACCAAAACAGACTCGGCTTGCTAGGGGATCTTGCCAGAAAGGCTAGCAACAACCACACAAGGAACTAAAAGAGCTAAGACCACGCTCTAACAAACGGCACAATACGGAAACCCGTCAACGTAATGCCAAACGAGAATTAAATAATCGCAGAAAAATCGGGGGCGTTACAGTCACTCCCCCTAAAAGAAAGTTTCATCCCGAAACTTTACGTACACAACTTCTACTGTAGAAGGAAAGTAACAAAACAAGAGCTACTAGAAAGAAACGTACCAATCAAATCAAGGGAACAGATGAGGGTGAGCCTCCCTCATAGCCGACTCTAGCTCCCAAGTCGCGCTTTCCAAATCCTGATTCCTCCATAGAACTTTCACCATCGGGATAGACTTTGTCTGCAGCACCCAATCTTGAGTATCCAAGATGCGGACCGGCACCTCAACATATGAAAGGTTAGGCTCCAACTAGGGCACAACATCCAAGTCTTGCCCACTGCTTCTCACACACTTCTGTAATTGGCTTACATGAAACACATTATGAACCTCTGAGAAATTTGCTGGCAAATCCAATCTATATGTTGACACGTCAATCCGTTCAACAATCTTAAACGGGCCCACATACCTCAGATCCAATTTCCGGTTCTTACTGAACCTCTTAACACCAACCATTGGGGAAACCTTAAGAAACACAAGGTCCCCTACAGAAAACTCCAAGTTAGACATACGCCGGTTGGCGTTCTTCTCATATCTCTCCTGAGCTATACGAAGCTGTTCTCGAATAAGCTTCACTGCGACTTCCATTTCCTCGAGCGCATCCGGACCCAGCACAGGCCTCTCACCGACCTCAGTCCAAAACAAGGGAGTTCTGCAGCGCCTCCCATACAAAGCTTCAAACGGAGCCATTTGCAAGATCTCCTGTTAACTGTTATTGTATGCAAATTCCATAAGCCACAAACGCTCATCCCACACTCCACCGTGGTCCAAGATGTAGCACCTGATCATATCCTCAACTATATGGTTCACCCGCTCAGTCTGGCCATTGGTGTGTGTGTGGTAAGCTGTAGAATACCCCAAATCTGTACCCAAACCCTCTTGCAGACTCCTCCATAAGAGAGATGTAAAACGGAAGTCTCGATACGAAATGATGCTAACTGGAACACCGTATAATCTGAGGACTTCATTCAGATACAGCTCTACTATCTTTTTCATCGGATAGTCAATCTTGTAAGGCACGAAGTGAGCACACTTCGTAAGTCTGTCCACTATAACCCAAACAGAATCAAATCCCCTTGGAGATCTCGGCAAGCCCGTAATGAAGTCCATAGAAATACTTTCCCACTTCCAAGTAGGGATCTCCAACGGAGTCAACTTGCCACCAGGCTTTCCATGATCGGCCTTCACACGCTTGCAAGTGTGGCACTCAGCAAAAAATCGGGCTATATCACCCTTCATCCCATACCACCAGGCAATCTGCATTAATTCATGATACATCTTTGTAGATCCTGGGTGGTAGGCAACATTGGATCCATGAGCCTATCTACAAATCATACCCCTGATGTCACCAACAGCAGGGATGCAAAACCTGCCGCGGTACTTCAAAGTACCCGCATCATCGATAGAGAAATCCGGCAACTCCCCTCTCTCAGTCCTGAGGTACAAGTGCAGAAGATCCGGATCATCCTTCTGGTGCAACCTGGTAAGTGCAATCCAAGACGGTTCTTCCACTGCCAAACTGCTGTGCATGTCACAGCGTCCCACAGAAATATCCATCAGGAGGAAATCTTCCACTAAATGATCAGCAGTGAGATTAAAGATCTTCCCCGTCTTCCGGCTCAGGGCGTCGGCCACCACATTGGCCTTGCCCGGATGATACTGTATGTCCACATCATAATCGGCCACATACTCTAGCCACCACCGTTGGCACAGATTCAACTCCTTCTCAGTGAACACGTACTTTAGTCTTTTATGATCTGTGAAGATCTTGCACTGCGCACCATAAAGTAAATGTCTCCATAGCTTCAGGGCAAAGATCACTGCTGTGAACTCAAGATCATGCGTGGGGTAGTTCCTCTCATGAGTCTTCAATTGCCTCGACCTATACGCAATCACCTTCCCTTCTTGCATCAACACACCTCCGAGCCCAACATGCGAGACATCCACATACACATCATAGTCCATGCCTTCCGTAGGCAATGTCAAAACATGAGCAGTGTACAACCTCATCTTTAGCTCCAGAAAGGCCTCCTCACATTTCTCGCTCCAAATAAAGGCCGCATTCTTCTGCGTCAGCTTAGTTAAGGGCGCTGCCAATTTAGAGAAGCCCTCCACGAATCTTCTATAGTAGCCGGCCAACCCCAAAAAGCTCCTAATATCCTTGGGTGTGCTCGGCCTAAGCCAATCCATCACTGCAGAAATCTTTTCCGGGTCAACCGAAATGCTGTCTTTGTTCACCACATGACCCAGGAAGGAAACCTGGGACAACCAGAATTCACATTTACTCAGCTTGGCGAATAACTGATGGTCTCTCAAAGCAGATAAAACCAATCGTAAGTGCTGATCATGCTCTGTAGCATCCCGAGAATAAATCAGAACGTCGTCTATAAATACGACCACAAACTTATCCAGAAAATCCTAGAACACCCGGTTCATCATGTCCATGAATGCTGATGGCGTGTTGGTCAAACCAAATGACATAACCAGGAATTCAAAATGCTCATGCCTCAACCTGAAAGCAGTCCGTGGAATGTCCGACTCACGGATCCTAAGCTGATGATAGCCTGATCGAAGGTCAATCTTAGAAAACACCGTGCTACCACGCAACTGATCAAATAAGTTATTGATCCTCGGCAGAGGGTACCTGTTCTTAATGGTGACTTTGTTCCGCTCCCTATAATCGATGCACAGCCTCATCGACCCATCCTTCTTCTTCACAAATAGAACAGGAGCACCCCAAGGCGACGAACTCAGCCTGATAAAACCTTTTGCCAATAACTCGTCCAAATGGAATCGCAACTCCTCCACTCATGAGGGGCCATCTGATACGGCGCCTTAGCAGTAGGACGTGTACTCGGTTCCAAATCAGTCATAAACTCAACATCCCGCTCGGGGGGAAGACTAGGAAGTTCATCAGGAAAAACATCAGAGAAACCACGTACAACAGGAATCTCCTCCAAGTGCGGTACACTGACAGTAGTCCCAACCACCGAGACTAAACAAGCAAAATAATCAGAATGAAACAGCTTCTGAGCACATGCCGCAGAAATGATAGGAGAATCCTAGCACGGATCATCATACACACTTCCAGGCTGCCCGTTGTTCTTGATGAAGTCCAAGCGCTTCCCTTTGCACTGAATAACCGCATCATACTTAGACAACCAGTCCATGCCCAGAATAACATCGAAGTCCACTAGATCAATCATCTTCAAGTCTGCCTTCGCAAGAAAGTCCCCCAACAAAACAGCGCAATCCAGAATACCAAAATCTGATAACACAGATTCACCAGAAGGGAACTTGACGCAGAAGGTATCACGAACTTGATCTAGAATCAACTGATATCTCTCTACAAAGGCTCTAGCCACAAATGAGTGGGTAGCGCCGGAGTCGAACAGAACACGCGCCCAGCAGTTCTTCACCTTAAATTTCCCTATAGGAGTATATATAAGCAACTAAGGAACTACCAAAACAAAACTATTACCATTCTAGTAAATAAAACTTCCAGGCTAGGAAAACAACTAACCTGAGATGACCTGAGTCGAAGTTTGAGCCTCCTCGGAAGAGATCACATTCAGCTTTCCTTTGCCCTTGTCCACACGCTGAGGCGAAGTTAAAGCTTGAAGTGGGACTGCCTGAATAATAGGCTGGACCTGAGGACACCTTGTCTTGATATGGCCCTTCTAGCCACACTGATAGCAGACTTTATCCTTGGACCAGCACTGGACAGCGTCAAGACCGGGTCGCTTGCAAACGAAACAGGAAACATCCTTCCTAGGAGCACCTTGAATGGCATGAACTTGCTCCTTCTTCTGAGCTCCCGCCTTGGTGAAAGACCTCTCAACAGGGTGGCCTGACCGGCCACAGAAGCTACACACTACCTTGCTCTTCTTTCCCGAAGCAGCATCGAGTAGCTGGGTGTTCTTCTCTTCAGCGACTTCCTCTTGTCCTTCCTCATTTACTGGCCTCTATTCTTTGCGGTCTAAATTGCCTCCACTTTCAGAGCATCCTCCACTACCCCTGCATAAGTCACTGATCCATAAGCACTGGCTAACTGCTGAACCTCGTTCCTCAAGCCACCAATGAAACGCTTGACTCGATCTGCTTCAACACTCACAACCCAGGGGCAAACCGGCTCAACTTGCTGAACTCTATCTCGTACTCACTGACCGTGAGTTACCTCTGCTTCAGGTGAAGGAAGTCGTTCATTAGTCGGTCACGCTCGACCGAAGGCAAGAACTTCCTCAACAGCATCTCCTTGAATAATCCCCATGAGCAACCAGCCACCAAGCTCTCCTTTTCCCTAAGCCACCAGCTCTTAGCCAAACCCTTTAGCTGATAGGCGGCTATCATCACTCTCTGATCATCAGCAACACCGGAGTACGAGAACATCTCCTCCATGGAGATCAGCCAATCATCTATGACCATGAAATCTACCTTCCCATCATACGTAGGAGGGTTAAGTATCTGAAACTGAGAAATAAAGGCCATCTCTGCTGGCACTACCACTAGAGGTCTCAGTGGAGCAGGAGGGGGAGGAGCAGCTGACCCCCTTACAGGGTCTTGCACCCCCTGAGTCTGCCCTGCCACAACTGCCGCCAGAGACTGGATCTGGCCCTGCATCTCCACCAACTGCCTGGTCAAGGAATCATTGCTCTGTCGCAGGCTCTCGATCACCACATCAATCTGCGCTCCTGAGGACTCACCCTCAGACAGGGGAGTCGACCTAGTCGAAGGACGTCTTGCCATCCTAAAACCATATCAACATTAGTCAAATCCTGGTACAATAGTTGGAACTAACTACAAGTACAGACAATACATACATAGATATGATCTTAAAACTGCTAAACTTGCTCTGAGAGTTTATTTGAACAAAAATGATGTTATGCCTAACCTAGGATGGTTTACCACCATCAACTAACTCTTGTGCCTAGATCGGGAATGCATGAATTTCTATTCTTTTTTTGATTTAAAACCATGCGTGTACATATGTCATCCTGCAAATCTTTAGCTTGGCACGTTGTGCTTATACAATGTTATGCTATGCATGATAGTGCTATGCATTCTAAAAAGGCCCTAATGCATGTCATGAGGGGCGTATGCATGAAAATGTTATGCATCCCATACTACATAACATTCTCATGCAACAAAAAAAGAAACGTGTTAGTCGCATTCATGTGGTGAGGTTATGCATCCCATACTACATAACCCTCACATGTTTCCCCTATGGTGGATCCATATACAAACACATATTATGCATCCCATACTACATAATATGCCTCGTATACTTCTTGTTATGCTATGAGTGTAGTGTTCGTGCTTCAGCCAAGACGTGCTGATGACATATCGGTGTGTGTATGATATGATGCTAAACATCTAATACCTATAAGGAAAGGTTGCCCGACAAATTATCAAGAAGCCTCCCTCTGATACCAACTGTCACAACCCGCATTTTCTCCGAATTTAAGAAGTATCAGAGTATGAGAAAACACGCGTCGTGATGCCACGTTGAGCAGGGGATAACTGTCGACGCTCAGGCGAACACCATCTAACTAGACTATGAAAATTCATAAGTTTACAGATTAGAAAAAAAATCAGTTATATTTTAGAGGTCGTATCCCTCGGCTAAGTGGATCACCTAGTCCACAGTTTAAAACTATACTTATATGTGGCGGAAAATACTTATTTATATTTGACATCCTATGAGAGTGCATAAGTGACCCCCGAGGTCAACTTATACTATGCAAGACTCTAAATTTATATTATATTATAAGTAGGAAAACAATCTTTTTACGTTTCTTGGAAAGTAATGTATGAGTTTTATAAACATGCTGGTCATGAAATATAATAGTAATAGTGTTTTTAGATTTAGAAGTAACTAGCAACCTAGCATAAATCTTCCCAAGAGCAAATAGACTATCTCCAGAAAGATAGCAGTAAAAGAAACATATATAGTATCATAAGGTAAAACTATCAGTGGGCGCCAACAAACTGACACGAACCCACTGACAAGTATGTATGTCTATAAGAAAATAGAAAAAACTACCTCACAACAGCAAGAGAAAGATCCCTACAACTCAGGGGATCACCAGCAACACCACAGAAAATTTAACCGCCGACCCGGCTACTAATCAGAACCTGAGGAATTCAGAAAAGAAAAGAATACCTTAGCAAGTAAAACAAGAAAATCTGAATTAGGACATTAAATCAAAATGGAACAAGAGAGTAAGTAAACTTGACAGTAAAAGCAAACACTGCCCAAAGTAAGCAAAAGTACACCAAGTACCCGGTAATAACAACAAGCCCTGCCCAAATCCTGCAGAGGCTACAAGGCGAAAGACAAGAAAACATGCCACAATATGTTGCATTCAATCAGGAAGAAACACCTAACAATCCTAGTTTATGAGTAATAGTAGTAGTAAAACATCATGGACCTAAGTTGGTGACCAAAAACAGTCCCCCAACACAAAACAGTTCCAACAAAAAAAATTCACCGTGTCAGCACAAAACCACCACAAACCCAGCCCGTACCTGGGATGAAAAGGTGGCGGCCACAGCAATACCCAGCCCGTACCTGGGACTAAAAAGTGGCGGCCACGGCTCGCAAACAAAACATCTCGCTCTTTTAGAGCGTCAAAATACCACTACCTGCCATAACCCACGATTCGGCCCTCAAAACAAAGGAATAACGAGAGGCCGACAAGACATTCCCCCTAAGAGGTTATCACTCGGGAAGAAGAGAAATTGAAAAGGAATAAATCCCAGCTTACAGGAATCGTCGATCTCCAGCCACAGAAAATCTTCGAACCCCCATTCGACGATTTTCGTCGAACCCAGGACACGGGAAATCGTCGAACTCCGTTCGACGAGTTTCCTTTCGTCGAACACAGGCCACGGGAAAAAATCGTCGAACTCCGTTCGACGATTTTCCTTTAGTCGAACAAAGGTCACGGGAAAAATCGTCGAATGCCGTTCGACGATTTGCCTTTAGTCAAACACAGGTCACGGGAAAAATCGTTGAATGTCGTTCGACGATTTTCCTTTAGTCGAACACAGTCCATGGGAAAATCGTCGAATGCCGTTCGACGATTTTCGTCGGACCCAGAACTCAGGCAAATCGTCGTGCTCAGCTCGATGATAATCGCCGAACTCAGATCGACGATCTTCGTCGAACTGGCAGCGTTGAGTGCAGAGAAACACTAACTTAATTCCTAAGCTCCACCTATCATACCAGACCACTTCTACTAGCCCAGAATCACTCTAATCCTCAAGACAATGGAAGGAAAAGAAATTTCTGCTCCTGCTACCCAAACTTTCAATCCAAATTTACTCTAAAACCGAGCCTACCGATGAAGAACTCAACATTAAAACACTACAGCATCTGACAGTAGGCCTAAAATTTCAGTAATTGAGAGATCTGACAAGGCTAAGCAGCATTCCTAGGTTCTAAGAGCAGAAAATTTAAACAAAAATCTCAACCTGAAGTTAAATCAGATATCTGGACAGGAAGAAAATTTCAATAGGCTTAACGATTGCTTGACATGATGAAGGAACAACTAAGCATTTGCAAGATCTGGAATTAAAACTTGACAACAGGGAACCAAAAATGAAGAAGTTTGAACTTGGCAGGGGCGAAGAGCACCACTTGCCTCAATTTCCAGCGATTTATCTTGCACAGCCCTTCCTCTCTCTCTCGGCTCCAGCCGCAATAGCACCTAAACATGATTCTAAAGCTTTAATGGCGGAAAAGGATCAAAAAAAAATTCCGAGACCCCTAGAAACACTACGAAAATTGAATCTCTTATCGTAGGAATGAAGGTCTAGGCGAGAGCACTCCAAATCCACTTTCGGAATCGAATTCCGTCCACTAACGCTCCCAGAATCGGTGTCTGAAGGGTAGCAGGGTTGGCGGTTTTTCTTCCTCTCGAACAGGTAGCGGTTTCTCTCATGGAAGGAGACGATGAATAGTCTCGTTTTTTGTCTTAAGGCTATATATATGCATAGACATGTCTTATCCGCCCTAACTGCCACCTAAAAGCCACTGGATTCCTTACAAGCTTTATCAATTAATTATTTGCACCCATTATTATTAACACATCAAAACGATGCGAAAACCGAACCACCTCGGAATCCGACGAAATTCACACCGTAGCTAATTACCCACTCTACGAATGCAACGATGAAGTAGAAATCAACTTTCGACGAACAAAACTCGGGTTATCACTACCCAAAGCCAAAACACAAGCATCCCCAGAGAGGCCTCACCGGTCACCAAAACAGACCCGGCTTGCTAGGGGATCTTACCAAAAAGGCTACCAACAACCACACAAGGAACCAAAAGAGTTAAGACCACGCTCTAACAAATGACACAAGCCGGAAACGCGTCAACGTAACGCCAAACGACAATTAAATAATCGCAGAAAAATCGGGGGCATTACAAGACGTGCCGGGGGATTCTATTTATAGGCGAGGTGAGGAGTGTGGTCACCACCCTAGTGTATAGAATCACCGCCCCAGCCTGCGTGCTAACTCACCCCAGTCTGCCAAGTCCGCACGGACTTGACCATACCTCCAGGAGCCAGAAAAAAAAGCCTGTCCACCTCTATGCGGACTCACATGTTGCCGACCTGCCTATCACTGGCACAAACCCAGTCCTCCCAAGGCAAACAGAGCTAGACCGCCACCCAATACAGCACGCGGACACCCAAGCAACACAAGCTGCAATAGCCCGCAATACCATATCACGCGAACTCAGGAGACAATCCGCAGAGCTCAGCAAACAACGCCACCCTGCCGAGTCCACGACTAATAGGCAGTCCGCCCGGTCAACAGCGGACTCTTCGGACACTGCGGATACAGAGAACTTGTCATAGAAAATGACCAAGTCCATCAGCCCACCAAGCACTAACGCGAGCATGACAGACACAAAAGCTCCAGACCGCCAACCATCAGGACAGTCTGCCCCAGGATGGATAACATCCACTTCATCATGGATAGCACGGCAAGAAGCAAGGCACCGTCCACACAGATGCAGACTCCGCGGACGCCAAAGCACGGAAAAGGGCAGAGTCCGCAAGCTCTACCCGAACAGCTCTCCACAAAGGTCACCTGACGGACTCCAACAACAGGCCGTGCAGTCCTCCACAGTAGAACATCGTTGTACCACCTGAGCTCGGCAAGGGCCACAACCGAACACCAAGGCCAGTCCGCAACAGCGGACACCATGGACTCGCCAGTCCGCAAGCCTCCCACGGATAAGGCACACAACCCATTGTTTAGCACATGCTTGCAACACACAAGGCCGCTGAACAGAGCACAGCCTACAGCCCGCAAACCTCTGTCCACTCAGTCCGTTTCGGCAGAAGCCAGACATCCTTGGCCAAAGGCCAACCAGGACGCACAGCAGACCGAACAAAGCCGCATACCAGGCCGCTCAAGCCGCTTCTAAATCAGCCAAGCCACCAAGACAGCCAACGCCCAGGCCGCAACCTGCAATCTGCCCAGGCCGCGAAACCAATCCGCACAGGCTTCCCGACTTATCCATCATGCACATCCACTTCAAAAATTTCAAAACTCAAAACCATGGCAGGGGTATCAAAGGTATTTCCCTAAATGAGTATCTCCAATTCGCACTTGGCAGTTGTGGTCATCTTAGAGCCATCTGGGAGGCGTACTCGTCGAGCAATACCAGTGAAGTATTGCACTACTTCTAGGTATTTAATGAAGTTCGCTGACACAAACGAGTGCGAGGCTCCGATATCGAATCGATTATAGGTCGGTTCCTCACTAACCATTACGCCCAAGTATCAAAATTGTAAAGGCTCAAGCCAGATTCCTAAAACAAACTTAGGCAGACAAGGACAAAATCTTATAACGTGTGAATTTCTTCCTCATAGTCCTCGTCCTGAAGCTGGGTCCTGCTTCCATTACTCCTTCAGTGGGTCTCTTAATGCTTGTCTGAACATCCAAAAGATCCGCTTCCAACCACTTTATGGTATCTATTACCTCAGCCAAGCTCAAGTCTGCTATAAACAAAAGTGGTTGTCCTAGGGAATCTGCCTTGTCTACTATCTCCGCTAGATTCAAACTCCGTTATAAACAAAAGTGCTTGCCCTGGGGGGTCTCGCAAGACTTTATACAACAGTTTTGCGTACCTGGGATCATCCAATCTTTAGGGGATCGACATATAAAGGTTCAAACCTAAGGTCAGGTTGGCTAATCTTAAGGTCAAAGTTGGACATACTTAGTGTGAATTATATATGGGCACACCACTGCTTCTACAAAGTCAGTTTGTCATCAAATTGACTAATCGAACGGGGGTGGAACCATTGTTGAATGACTTCTTTAGTTCAGGATCGTAGCAAGCTGATACCATTTGTGAGACCCCCCCTCCCGGAACACAAAACACGACACGAAGGGAGTCTTATGCCCAGAACTACCGCCTTGCGGTGGCACCAACCATGTGTTGGTCTACACCATAAGCCTCCTATTCTGCCGGCCATAAATAATATCATCCACTGCCAACCCAATCAAAAATATAAAACAGAAGTCAAACCACATATAAGTAAAATAGTCCAAAAGTACATCAAGAAAAAGAAGCTACAACAAGCTTCTAAAATATTAGAGTATGAGTACAACTTGCCCAAAGGGCTACATCATGAGTCTCTTAACTCACATCGGTCACTGACGTTATCGAAGGCACCATTGCTTCAGGCCTATGATCCTGTCATAGTTTTCATGCTGCAAGATGTTCGATTGCTCTGACTACTTGGTTTCCTCCTAAAAGGAAGACGTAGCAACCGTTAGTCATAAAGACTAAGTGGCTATCACAACCGCTCACCCGACGACTCCTCGGCACCGGGCGGAGAAAGTAACAAGGGTACAATATATATAAGTAGAATAGAAGTACAAACAGGTGGTATAGAGTGAAAAATATCAATGTATATAAACAACACAATAAATGAGTAAACCATCTACTCTAGCAGTTCTACCATCTACAGCAGTATAAAAATATAGAGATACAACAGTAAGTAACTCAACTTATATGAATGCCCATCAAGACATATAAGTTGAGGATCGGCTCAGCAGTATAATAACTCATCGTATAAGAGTGCCCATACAAACTTATACGATAAGGATCTTGTATATGCAATGTAATGTAATGATATGAATGTAAAGCAATGACTCACCCATGATCACACACATGCATTTACTATGTCGGCACAGACTTGTAGTTCCCACTTTTCCAGCAGGTAGCTAACCTCTCAGGCATCAACCGTCGTGGTCAGGCGATGACAGTGGAGCAGGCTTCTCCACTACTAGGCGGGCATCCACACTACCAAGCCTAGGCCTCCGTATGACTCAATGCTAAGAACACAACAGCAGAGCTCCCATGTGTACTACAGCTCAGTGGGAGTCTCGGGTAAATATGCACCGAGAACCTAGCCCCGAACTGGCCCATGTTGTGAACCGGAAGGAGACTCGAAAAAATTATGAGGACCAAGCCCAACCGTCCACTTGGCACGGAAGGAGCCTCGGGAATGAGCACTGATGACCAAGCCCAAACACCCAAAGTCTATCTGTCAACCCTCGTCGATGTGACGACTGACGAGCCCGTAGTCCTGCCACACTATGTTTAACCAAGGATTACGACAATGCGTGTCGACTCACACCGCTTGCAATTTCATATCATCATGGCATGGAGGGAATCTCAGGAATTAACACTGAGGGACAAGCCCAACCATCCACCTACGCCTCTTCTCAACATTTCCAAACCAGTGCGGTCAAAACACTCGCACTTACACCCTTTCACAACCCCATACACAAAGGTACTTATGGGTTCATTATCAGTGTAAATCTATTTCACACATTCATCATCTAAGACCACGAGCATTTGTTCGTAATAGTCATTATCAATTATATACAGCATGTTCAAGTCAAGCTGATCATTATTCAACACATTACCACTGTCAAGTACGTTCTCAATATTTCACATATTTAAATCTTTCTCTAACCTCCACCAAATCACCTCGGTTGAGTGCACCTTACTACACCATTTGTTCATTAAGGATATAACCAACAAATGTCAATAACATATTTCACTCCAATCATTTATAGTCTAAATTCCACAAACATTAACGTTACTGTACTATGATCTCTCTACCAATACAGAACAAACACAAGAATTACATGTGCAGGAATGATTACTATACAGCAACTTCAAACGGGGATTCCCGAGGCTACAGGAATCCGGTGAAGGCGTTTAACCCTTAGTTGGAAAGGTATTTCCAAGGGCTATGACCTTCGTGTTTAGTCGAAATCCCAGATCTGGCCGCATCGTGTCTAAAAAAAGCCTCGAAGGTCGCTACGCGTAGAAAACAGATTTTTGCGCGCATCTTAAAGTAGATCGGACGACATCGGTTCGTCTTCTTCGTTCAACCAAACTTTCAAATAATATCCAGAGTTTCTCCTCCTGTATTCACCCTCATAAGGCCAGTTCTCTTCACGAAACCAGTCCAAAAACTGCATTTGAAGTGAGGGAAAGGTTGAAGACTCTAATTCCTAGACACAAGTCCTAGCATGGCCTTTTCCTAGAAACCTTCTTCTCACAAATCCAGACCCTTTGGAGCCGATATCTCTCATAGAAATAACTAAAGATCTAGCACCAAGGTAGAGGGTAGGAAGCTCACCTCATTTCCAGCATTTCCACCATTTCTAGACATGGATCTTGTCACCCTTCTTGGCGGCATCTTCTTCCCGCTGGTTGTTGTTTGTCCTTCACAGGAAGAAAATTGGCTCCAACACCTTCTTCCTCTCTAGCAATTTCATACAGCACGGCTTGGGAAGAAAGACTAGAAATGGCTAGGGTTTTCTCCCCTTTTCATGTGAGAAGTTTGGCTACTGCATAGCCACGTGCTGGCCTGTCATTGGACCGCCAATCAACTTAGTAAATGCGCCCCATCGAAATGACGTGGCTGGAAAATTCGCTAAAACCCAAAATTGAACTACACGGGTAGGGACACGCCCGTCTCACTACCCGTGTCCTGCTCGGGAGGAACGTGGTCGACGATTCATCGAGCTCTTCTTGACGAATCGTCGAGCTGCTGCTTGGACACACACAGGTAGGGAAACGGCCGTGTCACTGCCCGTATCCTGCTCGGGAGGTACACGGTCAACGATTCGTCGAGCTCTGCTCGACGATTCGTCGAGCTACACACAGGTAGGGACACACCCGTCTCTCTACCCATGTCCTGCTTGGGAGGCACACAGTCGACGGTATTAGTCGAGCTCTGCTCGATAAATACACACACACGGGTAGGGACACGCCCGTGTCACTACCCGTGTCCTACTCTGGACCAACTTCTCCTCCCTTACTCGAGTGCAAGCCTAACTTCCAGCAGTCCCAGAGCCCAAGTCAACTCGCCTGACTTAAAAGTGCGCACGAGGAGCTTAGTGTGAATTGGGACGTTACATAAGTTGTATGCCAAGTTAAGTAAGTGTGAGTTTTGGTTGCCTAAAGTCTTTCTTGGGTCATGTGGTAAATAAAGATGGAATTTCAGTTGACCCTGAAAAGGTAACTGCTGTTATGGATTGGAATAGACCCACCACACCCAAGGAGATAAGGAGCTTCTTAGGGTTGGCTAGCTATTATAGAAGATTTGTGGAGTGTTTCTCTACGTTATTTGTGCCTTTGACTAACATGACGCAGAAGAACGCAGCTTTCACTTGGAGGGATGAGTGCGAGGAAGCCTTTCTGGAATTGAAGAAGAGATTGTGCATTGCTCTAGTTTGATCTCTGCCTACTGAAGGGTTAGAATATGCGGTGTATATAGACACATCACATGTTGGTCTGGGTTGTGTGTTGATGCAAGAAGGCAAGGTAATTGCGTATGGGCTGAGACAGCTAAAGGGACATGAAAAGAACTACCCTACCAATGATCTAGAGTTCTCAGCAGTGATTTATGTCCTAACGTTGTGGATACACTTGTTATATGGCTCAATATACAAGATTTGTACCGATCATAAAAGTTTAAAGTACGTTTTAACTCAAAGGGAGTTGAATCTGTGCCAGCTAAAATGGTTACAGTATGTTGCTGATTTTGATGTTGAGATCCAATACCATCCGGAAAAAGCTAATGTGGTAGCTAACGCTCTAAGTAAAAAGATGGGGAAAGTTTTTTATCTTTCTGTGGATTCACTGGTAGAAGAATTTCCCTTGATGGGTATTTCTGATGGGAGTTGTAACTCGTCAAGCAGTTTGGAGGTAGCTGAGCCTTAATGGATTGCACTCACAAGATTACATCAGATGGAAGACCCTAAGTTGTTGAACCTTTACAAGAGGACTGAGAAAGGAAAGTTGCCAGATTTTTCGATCGATGATGCGGGTACCTTGAAGTAAGTTGTGTAGTGAGGCTCATGGTTCTAGTGTTGCCTACCACCTAGGTTCAGCTAAGATGTACCAAGATTTGAAACAGATCGCCTGGTGGTCCGGAATGAAAGGTGATATAGCAAAGTTCATTTCAGAATGTTTTACGTGCAAGCAAGTAAAGGACGATCATGGCAGACC
Source organism: Platanthera guangdongensis (assembly GCA_039583875.1). Classification (NCBI taxonomy): domain Eukaryota; kingdom Viridiplantae; phylum Streptophyta; class Magnoliopsida; order Asparagales; family Orchidaceae; genus Platanthera; species Platanthera guangdongensis. The sequence continues at coordinate 64,885,371 of CM077152.1, forward strand.
TGGTGGCTAGCTAACGCCCTTTAAAATTCCGAGTTGGATATGGGAGAGTATCTCAATGGATTTCATTACTAGATTACCAAGATCTCCATGAGGACATGATATAGTCTGGGTTATTGTTGATAGACTAAGGAAGTGTGCTCACTTCGGGCCTTTTAAGATTGATTACCCCATGAAGAAGATAGTTGTGATATATTTAGATGAAGTCATTAGATTACATGGAGTGCCACAAAGAATTGTATCAGATCGAGACTTCAGGTTTACGTCTCGCTTTCGGAAGAGTTTACAGGAGGGTTTGGGTACCGATCTGAGGTATTCCACAGCCTATCATCCGCAAACAAATGGTCAAACGAAAAGAGTGAGCCAGATCATGGAGAATATGATCAGATGTTACATTTTGGACTACAGTGGAGCATGGGATGAGCGACTCAGAATGATGGAGTTTGCATACAATAATAGTTATCAAGAAAGTTTGCAGATGGCCCTGTTTGAGGCCTTGTATGGGAGGCGATGCAGAACTCCTTTGTTTTGGGCCGAGGTCGGTGAGAAATCGTTGCTGCGTCGTGAAGCGTTAGAAGAAATGGATGTTTCTTTGAAGATCATTCGGTAAAAGCTTCAGATATCATAGGATTGATATGAGAACAATGCCAATCAGCGTAAGTTTGATTTAGAGTTTGTTGTAGGGGAGTTGGTATTTCTTAAAGTTTCCCCAATGTCTGGATTTAAAAGGTTTGGTAAGAATCATAAGTTGGACCCGAGGTATGTGGGACCTTTTAAGGTTGTTGAGCATATTGCTGTATCAACTTATAGGCTGGATTTGCCCTCAAATTTTCCTAGTGTGCACGACGTGTTTCATGTGAGGCAGTTGCAGAAATGTGTGCTCGGCGACCGGCAGATTCTTGATGTTGTGCCCCAGTTGGAGCCCAATCATTCCTATGTTGAGATGCATGTTCGCATTCTGGATACTCAAGATCGAGTGTTGCAGAGGATAACCATATTAATGGTTAAAGTTTTGTGGCTAAACCAGGACGTGGAAAGCGCCACTTGGGAGTTTGAGTCAGCGATGAGGGAGGCTCATCCTCATATGTTCTCCTAGTTTCTTACGGTATGTTTTTGCACTTCTATAATCTTTGATTTTATTCTCCTTGTGGAATCTTTTGGTCCGTAAAGTTTCAGGACGAAACTTCTTTTTAGGGGTAGTGACTGTAACGCCCCTGATTTTTTGATATTTGGTTTAATTCATCATCTTATATGTTTATGACGTCAGGGCATTACGTTGACGGATTTTCGGCATTTTTCATTGTTAGAGCATGGTTTTAACTCTTAGGTTTTCTATGTGTGTGGCTGGGTTTAGCCTATTTGCAAGATTTCCTAGCGAGTCGGGTCTGTTTTGGCCACTTCGTGGAGCGTCTTTGAGAATGCTTGTGTTTTGGCTTCGAGAGGTGTTTACCCGAGTTTGGTTCATCGAATCTTAAATTTGACTGTGTTGTTAGGTTCCTAGCTTCGATATTTAGGTACGGTGCGATTTTCGTAAAATTTCAGGTAAGATTGGTTTTCGGGTCGTTTTGAGGTATTATTTAATTAATCAAGATATTTTATTATAATAATCGGATAAAGAAGTATAAATAGAAACCCACCGCATCAAAACCCTATTCATTATCTCCCTCATGAAACCATTGGTCTATTGCAAAAGAACGAGAGTGGCGGACATTCCTAAGCCTTCAGCCACTGATTTCTGGAGCTTTGGTGCTCGGTTTTGTCTTTGGAGAGTTGATCCGGGTAGATCTCGCCTAGATCTACGTTTCTACGGTAAGCTTTTCAAGTTTCTTGGATTTTTAGAGCTCTAGGTATGCTGTTTTTACCCTATTTTCTTCTCAAAAGTATCAGGTTTTTGTGCTTAAGTGTTCTTACAGCCAGATCTGTGAGGTGGGGCGTTGCTTGGCCAGATTTTGGGTGATTTGAAGCAAGTGGTGATATTTCCCCTCGCTTGTTCATCTTTTCTCTTTTGTTTTCTCCTGATTTCCTCCCGGTACAAAATGTTTGGACTATAGTAGGATTTTCCTCCATGTCAAAATGATTTCCTATAGATCTTGGGGAAAGTGATGTTTTTTCTCATCCTTGCCAAGTTTGCCTCTTTGAGTTTCTTTCGGTTTTACTGCGTTTTCTTCTTAAATCTTAGGAGTGTTGTGGGTTTTGGCCAAGGATGGCCTGCTGCTTGTGTAGAAATTCTAGTTAGTTCAAGTACGCTTTGTCAAATTGGGATGTTAGACTTTGTAAATATATCTCTTATGACTGCTAGCCTAGACAAACACGTTGGGAATAAGTCTGTTGGTCTGTCTGAATTCATCTTCATGGACATCAGTCTAAACTAGATTCAGCCGTCGGTTAGTCCAGGTAAACAAGGAAACTTTTCTGATTTTGGCCGATAAAATTTAGTCAGTAATAGTTAGCATAGGACTGTTGGGGTTGATAACCCTCGGGCAGTTTTCTGCCTAGAAGCTTTGAGTGGAGCTGAGTGTATATACCCTTAAGCGTCGAGTGAAATCTTAGGGTAGGAGTTCAGTTTTTAGACTAATTATAAAAGCATTGAGTGTTTTGGAAGCACTCAATGCCTTGCTGAGTAGTCTAAGAAGCTAAGTTAAAAAGCATTGAGTGTATTGAGTGCACTCAACGCGGCGTTGAGAGTGCAGTATGCACTCAACGCCTTGCTGCGTAGTCTAAAAAGCTAAATTAAAAATCGTTGAGTGTGTTGAGTGCACTCAACGCGGCATTGATTGTGTTGTATGCACTAAATGCCTTGCTGAGTAGTCTGTGATGCTAAGTGTAAAAGCGTTGAGTGCACTCAACGCGTTGTTGAGTGTGTTGTTTACACTCAACGCCATCAGTATTTGACATTAAGTTAGAAAGCGTTGACTGCGTTGAGTGCACTCAACGTGGCATTGAGTGTGCTGGTTACACTCAACACCATCAGTATTCGAAGCTAAGTCAGAAGGCGTTGAGTGTACTGCATACAGTCAATGCGACGTTGAGTGTTATTTTTGGACTCGACGCCATCAGGAATCTTGGAGTGTATGTGTAAAAGCATTGACAACGTTGAGTGAGCTTAACTGACTCAACCCCGTCACCTTTTTCAGCAAGTTAAGTAAAAGTGTCGATAGCGTTGAGTGAGTTGAACTCACTCAACACCGTCGCGCTGTGTTTAAGCGTTGAGTGAGTTGAACTCACTCAATGTCATCGCTGTGCTGTGTTATGACATCGAGTGCGTCGACTGCACTTGATATGGCGTCGAGTGTACTCGATGTTTTTTCCTTAGTTTTGTGTCCTTTCAACGATTTGATGTGTATCACTAAAGCTTATTCTTGCGAAGCTAGACTCATCCGTTTTTTATTGAATTTGTTGAGTTTGGGTTTATGGGAATTTGGATATATGGGGTTGGTTTGTTTGACTTAGTTTCGTGAATCATTACACCCGTGCATGTTTGTGTCTCGCTTTTGGGTTGTTAGGTTGTGTTGTATTAGATGGCCACCACCGTAGTCCCGTTTTTTGAGATGTTCGGGTCTATTAGTTCGGGTTTGATCGGTTTGGTCCCGACTTAGATTCGATTGTGTTACGGTGTTAATGATTCACGTGTTTATTGAGCCTTTGCCCCGTTTTTGTTTCTTAAATCTTATGCTATTTCTGCCTTTCCTCGCTGATTGTTTTCGGAGTATAACTCCGTTCGCACTTGGTGCAAATTTCTTTACCTTTTAACTTTAAATCTCTAGATAATTTGCTGTGTTTTCTTTTGACAGCTATTCGGGTTTGGGAATAGTAATCTTGCTACTCCTTGTTTTCTGACAGTTCTATTTGCCACTTGTATTTCTTGCTGAGGTGTTCTTTCTTTGAATGCCTAAGGTTCTGAGCAGTAGCCGGTCGAGTAGCTAGGGTTGGTGTTTGCTGGTGGAGTACAGTGTTGTAATGGTTTCCACTACTTCGAGAGGTAGTTCTTACTGTTTTCTTTTTAAGTACAGACACTCATACTGACCAGTGGGTTCATGTCAGTTTGTTGACGCTCACTGGTGATTTTCTTTTGAATTGCTGAATACTCTGCTAAGCTGCTAGTTTTGCCTTTTGTGGTTGTTTTTACTTGCTCTCTGAGAATGTTTTATACTAGGTTGCATGTTAAGTATTTTCACTTATAAAAGCATTACTACTTGTACTTCATACATCTCATATTTTTAAAATTAAAACACTATTTTCTAGCTAACGTAAAGTCTATTTCTATACTTATGATAAATCTAGAGTCTTGCATGACATGAGTTGCCTTTTGGGGATCTTTATACTCATGTAAGATGTTAATCAACATAACCAAATGTATTTTTTCGTAGCGTATAACTATACTTTTACTCGTGGACTAGTTGATCCACTGTGCCGAGGGATATGGCCATCCAATTTAAACTTGATTTTTTACCTAATAACTTATGAATTTCACATAAACTATAGAGTTTGGGGTCTTGTCTGAGCGCCTGTAGTTATCCCCTACATGGCGTGGCATCACGGCGAGTGTTTTCTCTTACTCTGATATAACTTAGATGTTGAGAAAATGCGGGTTGTGACACATGCCCTGATGAATACAATCTTCCAACCCTATCTAAGGAAATTCATAGCGATGTTTTTGATGATATACTAATCCTTAGCCCGATGGAAACTGATCACCTGGAGCATTTAAAAAAACCTTCGAGATTTTAAGAGAAAACAACTTATATGTCAAATTATCAAAATATTACTTCGCCTCCCCAGAAATTAAATTCCTGGGTCATATAATTTAGGGAGGAAGGGTCCTCCCAACTAAGGATAACATTGAGAGTGTTGAAGGTTTTACCCAACCAAAAACCCAAAAAGATGTAAGAGCTTTTTTAGGACTCAATGGGTACTCCGTAAATTCATCCAGGAATACGCTAAGATTGCATTTCCACTTACAGAAATGCTCAAGTGCAGTGCTTTTTCATGGAATAACAAGGCCTAGGAAGCCTTTGAGAGGCTTAAAACTAAATTAATTTCCTACCCCATTTTAGCTTTACCGGATTTCCGTGAGCCTTTTACTCTAGAGACGGATGCATCTTGTACTGGCATCAAAGCGATTCTTAAGCAAGGCAGCAATACCATAGCATACTTTAGCAAAACATTGACCGCAGCCATGCAAAAAATCCACTTATATTCGAGAGATGTATGTCGTGACCGCAGCTATCGGCAAATGGCGCCAATAGCATCTTGGACATCAATTCATGATTCTAACTGACCACCAAAGTTTGCACTGTTTGCTAACACAGCAAATCCAAACCCCTGAGCAGCAAGTATTCTTTATAAGATATTAGGCTATGATTTTATCATCAAATACAAAGTAGGGAAAAATAATCAGGCAGTGGACACCTTATCTAGGATACCAGAGATTCCAGCTGGCCCGTCCCTAGAAAGCCTCAATATCCTCACAGTCCCCTCCTCATCGCTTCTAGAAGGAATGGTACTCCACTATGAAAAGGATGGCTTAGTCCAGCAAATCGAAAAGGACCCACATTCCTACCCTAATTGGACAAAAAATGGAAATTACATCATACACCACAACAGGATTTACATTCCAGAACATTCCAATATCAAACAAGATACTCACTAAAGCTCACTCGAGCTTGTTAAGGGCCATTCAGGAATCATGGGTATCCTGTACAGAATATAATCACAATTTCTCTGGAAGAACATGAAAATAGAAATCACAACATTCATAAACCCATGCAATATATGCTAAAAAGCTAAATCAAGCAACCATCTACCTTACAGATTACTACAACCCCTCCCAATCCCCAACCGACTGTGGGCTGATATTACTATGGATTTCATTACCCAACTGTAGAACTCACACGGCTACACGATAATCGTCATTGTAGTTGATAGATTTTTTAAGGCTGCCCACTTTGCGCCATTAAAACACCCCATCTCAGGACCCATTGTGGCCAAGGAATTTTTGGAATTGTGGGCAAACTATATGGGCTATCATAATTGATAATTTCTGACCGAGACAATATATTTCTAAGCGATTTTTGGGTTGAACTATTTAGGTTACGGGGCACTCACCTTAAGTATAGTTTGTCATATCAACCATAGACGGACGGGCTAACCGAGAGAATTAAGCGCAATTTAGAACAATACCTTATGATTTTTTCACAGGAGCACCCACAAAAATGGTCAGATTACCTTAATTCTGCAGAATACCACTATAATACCACATCTACCTCATCGACCAATATGACCCCATTTAAGGTCATGTACGGTCTGCCGCCGCCTGGTCTTCTTCCTAATAGTATAGGCACCACAAGCAATGAAGCTATCGACGAGACACTACAATCCGGGGACTAGTTACTACACTGCCTCTAGCAGAATCTGAGCAAAGCTCAACACAAGATGAAAATGTGGGCAGATAAAAAGAGGAAGGAGTTGAAATTAGAGAAGGGTGACTTGTCCTACTCAAGATACATCCATATCAACAGCTCTCCATGACGCAGCCAAGGGGTAAAATTAAGCCTTAAGTACTATGGAACTTTCCAGGTTATCGAGGTCATTGGAGCCACGATGTACAAGCTTATCCTCCCACTAGAATCTAAGATCCACTTGATTTTCCATTCATCCATGCTTAAGCCCGACACATGCGACCCACAAATACAAATCGTTGACTTACCAACCTTTATCTGGAATAATATCCCCTTACATCAACCTCTGGCGGTCATCAACACTCGTGACATCGTTCGAAAAGGGAAAAGGGTGACTCAAGCTCTAATATAGTGGAAAGGATTTTCCCCTGCCGACATTACTTGGGAGGACATCTCATCCATGAAAGATTTCATACAGCTAACCATGACACAAAGTAAAGGAAACATCAACATCGCTGAGCCCCACCTGGTCGAAGAAATAATGTCGAACCCTAAGATGGCGAACATAGCTTCTAGATCTAGCGCTACCAGAATCATGGGGCAGAAAGCAACAAAGAACAAAGCACAAAGAAAAAAAACATTTCTGACACCACCTTTAGCACAGATCCACCACAAAGAGGAAACTTACCATGTAGCCCCTGATCCAGGGCACGAACAACGAGTTGCATTTATCTTCTTCAAATAGGTTTTTTGCACCTAGAAAATGAGGTTTCCCTCTATGAAGTTCCCACCGCGCCTCAAGAAGACACAGCGCTAGTACCTCACCCACTTTTCATGATGACAAACCCAGCTCTCCTTTCACCAAAATAGTATGAGAACCAGAATGAAAAAGTTGAAGATGTTGAGGACATCATCTTAAAGAGGGAAGCAAATGTTAGGGCAAAACCCAGGGCTCATCCGACGGCCTCACGTAAGCTAGCAGAATCCAACGACATAGTCCATGACAACTTGTATAAGTAATCAACGGCCCCTTTATATCAGGAATTAATTTACGGAGATCCTGGCGCCAGCACAGTAAGCATCACAAGGCCTTAAATCTTCATCGTCTAGCTGGGAGAGTCACAACCCTCAGAGTTATTAACGGTGATGATCGAGCCCATCTTTTCAGCAGAAATCACAACCACTCATCTTAGTTCTCTTTAAAGTAATTTTATCATTTGTATTGTAACGATCTGATGGGGACATGTGTCCCAAGGTTTACATGTAATTGTCTTGTTGATTGCGGGTTATATTTAGCCCTGTTTGTAATTCTGAAGGTAACAAAATGAAGTTCTAAGATTTATCTTCGTCTACTTCTTCCCCCTTTTTGTCTCCTCCCCTCCGGCCACCCCTGGTCTTCCTCCAACGATCTACCATTTCCATTCCTCCCCCACTGGATCGTTACCTTCGTCATCATTACGGTGGTAGCTCCATGTTCTGAGGATCATCGAAGCTTTCCCATACCCTGTAACATCTTTATTTTTCATTGTCAAGCTTCATTGGTGGAGGGGGGGGGGTATCCGTTTCTCTTTCCTGCAAGTTGATATTCTTAAATTTGATGTTCATAGTGTCTTTTTAATTATGAAATTTTATGTTTACAGACCATAGTTGAAAATGTTTGTAATTTCTTTCTTGTTTTAAATTGTGTTGTTTATTGAAACATTTCGTGGTTCATAGATCTTTAGTTCATATTGTCGGTAATCCTACAGTTTTGGGTTTAAAAATTCATGTTTTTAATTTTAGTGTTTTATGTTGTTAATTGTTGAAAGGGGGTCAGCCCACTCATGTGAATATCCCGGGCCGCCCCAGCCGGACTACAGTCCACTAGCCCCAACCCGCTCTCCACACAACTGCGTGCAGTCAATCTCCCAAACTGGGCTGACCTCCCTTTAACTAGTTTGTGGCGGGTTATTGAGGTTGGTGAGGCGTTGCGCTTTCCCGGACTCGATCCCCCGACCTCCTTTCGATGAGAATTGATCCAGTTAAGAGCCCCTACGGGGACTTCCCAGGAGCTCACCCATCCCGGAACTACTCCCATCCGAGCATGCTTAACAAAAACTAGTTTTTGTTGAAAGGGGGTTGGTCCACTTATGTGAGTATCCCGGGCCGCCCCAGCTAGACTGCAGTCCACCAGCCCCAACCTGCTCTCCACATAACCGTGTGTGGTCAATCTCCTAAACCAGGCTGACCTCCCTTTAACTGGTTTGTGGCGGGTTGTTTAGGTCGGCGAGGCGTTGCGCTTTCCGGCCTCGATCCCCCGACCTCCTTTTGATGAAAAGTGATCCAGCTAAGCGCCCCTATAGGGACTTCCCAGGAGGTCACCCATCCCAAAAATACTCCCATTAGAGCATGTTGAACAATTGAGTTTGGTATCAAAGGGATCAGAGGCAGAGTATTGATCAACCGTCAGTTTGCCTTACAGCTTCTGAGAGTCTTAGCTAACCAAGGTGATTGCAATGGAAGGAGGATTTGCAAAAGGTCTTGGAATTGAGCTCCTTATGATGATGTAGCAGTATGGAGATCGAGCAGTCTGGCGGTTTGTGTAAGACCCCTCCCTCCCCCTTACCAAGGAGGGCTACCGGGTCTTATGACCAGAACCGTCGTCTTATGGTGGCACTAACGCACGGGTTATTCGACACCGCAACACGCCGATCCTGCCGGCTAATACGATCATTTAACCTATAGGCCAACATGAGAAGAAGAAGTAAAGCAGTATATAAATCCACTAGTCCACAAGTCACATAGTACAATCATATATATGAAATGAAAAGTACATCAATATAGTCCACAGAAGAGTATAAAAGAAAGAGTAATAAGAGCTTATGCCAGTACATCAAAATCAACTCTCTCTCTCACAAATAGAAGCGGAAGCAATACTAGTACATCAGAATTCGTCCCACCTGAGGACGCACAGTAGTGGTAGTAGCCTGCTGCAGCGGTATCTGCTCCTCACGTCATGTCTCCTCGTCGTGCAGGTGCTCCATCTCCACGGGCTCCTAAAAATAGTATGGTCACCGACCATTAGTCAAAAAGACTAAGTCATTTCCTCCGCACCTCGCCCCGCAACTCCTAGGCACCGAGCGGGAGGACGAAGCGGAGGACAACAAGGGGTAGCAAAAGTGGAAGCAGGTGGCAGGAACTAACTAGCAGTTGTAATAGGTATTATTATTCTACTCTAGCAGTTCTAAGTATATAGTACAAGTAAGTAAAGAGTAGTACAGTAAAGGGAGTAAAGAACAGCAGTAAGAGCATGTAAATAAACTATTCTACCACTATACTACCATCACAAAAGTACCCTAACTTATATAAATGCCCATACAAATATATAAGTTAGGATTTCCAGGAAATTTAACTTATCATATAAAAGGGCCCATACTAATTTATATGATAAGGATCTATGAAGCGTATGACCTAATATGAATGAATGTTATGATGCAATTTTATGCACAGGCAAGTGCAACTCACACACAACGACTCTGTGATCACAGACCTTTAGTTCCCACTTTTTGAGAGCTAGCATCACTCTCGGGTACCACCGCTGTGGCTACAGCAGCAGCGGAGCGGGCGTCTCTGCTTCTAGGCCGGTATGCACACTACCAAGCCTTAGACCCCTCTCATACGCCTCTGTACACGTCCAAGGTGCACTCTAGAGTCTTGCGTAGGTACTTTGCTGACAGCCCGTCAGTCTTGTTGGGTCGGATGTGCGTTATCGGGGGTCGTCCTCTAGACCGCAGTGTAAAACAACCCACTGGCCCCTCTAACCTTCACAACCGCCTGGTGCACCGTACTGCCATCGGTGTGACGAATGGCCAGTACCGCATGCCCCGCCACTATATTTATGCACATGCAAGTATTTCATTCCGAGCCTTCCGCTCGTAGTACCAAACCCGTCCTGAAACCCTCAAACCCAACCCTAGTGAGAACGCACAATAGTGCATTTATACCAATTGCCTCAAACCCTATACGGGTGAGCATATATCATGAGTCTCTCCAACCCTACACGGGTGAGAAGGTACAACAAATGTCTTAACCTATTAGACTACTCTTGTCTATGGGTTATTATACTTAGTGATTTAAGGTTAATCCCAGGATTGCCCAGGGTATACCCGGTGAAGGGCTCTCGGGGGCACTAGGAACTACGATGGGATTACGCCCAAAGTTCCCTTTTGCAAGGATATTTACTTTAGTTGATGACTACCCATGTTTCACCCCAGCTCTCATTGTTGCTCTGGAACAATCCTAGTGACTTAAGATATTACAAGGAAACCGACGTCTTCCGTCGACCTCCACTCTAGTTGCTACCTAAGACTTGCACTTTTACTCCCGTCACTAAGACAATACTACCACCAGGGATTATTCATATTGCACTCCTTTATTTCTTCTGATAATCAATCCTCTGGTAATCCCCTAAATTATGCTCTATTTATGTTATATGCAGACCATGCCCTATTATTACCCCAATAATGGAATCTTCCAATCCTTAGGTCCTCTTGCCCCTAACTATTTATCCTAGGGTGGTATGGGCTAATGGAACTATCATATGGATTCTCATGATTTTCCTTGGCCAATTAATCCCTTAATTAAATCTTTTAAATTAATTCCTATGTCACTTTACACATGAAGTAGTATGATTTAAAATCCACTGACCTAGGTAATTTTTCCTGAGTTGTATAATGATAAAATATTTCTGTCTTCAGGGTTTCATAATTTTTCTTTGATTATTTATACTAATTCCTTATTTAATACCAAATCTACATAATTTCCATTTTCCAAATGAAGTACAAGGAATATGTAATCGAAAATTCTAGTAAACTTACAGAACATATAAAATATTAATTTATGACTATTCGCAGAGTTTCATCAACGTTTATAGTGTAATAGCCTAACAATTCTCATTCTTACATATTTTCCAAAATGCCAGTATATAAATTTTAAAACTATCAGTACACTCATAAATTCTGAAATAATTATGCAAGACTAATAATACAATTTTACAACACTATAAATATTTCCAAATTTTTCTGAGGTGTATATACATCAATTCAAGAATAAATGAAATAAGGGTAAAATGGGAATTTTAAGATATTTTACTCCAAAATTTCGTCAAACAGAAAGATCAAATTTTCCTAAGTCAAATATAACCTTATTTGCAATTTGGCAAAGTTTGAGGATTTGTACTTGAGGAAAACCTATTTTTCAAATTTATTTTCAAAAGGAGCTATATTTTTAAAAATTCTAATTAATGGGCTTTTTGATTCCAAAAATCCCATAATTAATCTGAGGGGTGAACTTTACCCTAAAGAACCACTGGAATCAAATCCATGATTTTTGAATGCCTCCATTAGGCTGAATGCACAATATTTAAATTATTGCTATTGGCACACCAAGGCAATATATACACCAACACATGCAAGTGGATTTTCCAACATGCAGTGATCCAAATATGCTGAAATTTTTATCATGCACTAATGATGTCCCCAAGGACCTACCACCAATATTTGGGGCCATGAGGAGTCACATAACTCCAAACATTTTATTTAATTAGATTTTGACATTATGACCAAAACTATAGAAAAAGGTGTTTCAAAAATTCCCCATTTTTGGCAGGGGCTAGGTATGACCTAATTATGCATGTACCCAAAATTTGGGACCATGGTGATTGCTGGTTTGACTTGGGTATCCAAATGAATTTCTGCCCTTGTCTAGGAACAGTCCTAGGAACAATACCCTACAGGACTGTATATTACACCAAATCACACATTTAAGGTGGCAAAAAAGGTAAGACAGTCAGCTACATGTTTCATTTAGGGACCAGTTTCTAGAAATGCATCTAAGAGGCCTAAAAATGACATGCAATGTGACTGTATTTTTGTGACAGAATTATACTATTCATCATATTTAAAATTAAATCATATTATTATATCTGCACGAATCTTGAAGCCCAATTGAACGGGATCCGGTCATCGTCCCCAACAGATCAAAGGCTGAGATCGAGCTGACCTGGGCATCTTTGCTGGGCATTTCCGGCCAGTTGAGGCGGCGCCACCCCCGGCCAATGGTGCCATCACCTTCATGGTGGTGGTGGCTATCGTTTCCCGGTGATGGGGCGGCGGGAGACGGCGTCAATGGCGATCCCGAGTGGTTTCTAAAGCTTGGAAAAATCACACTCTTCTCCCATGGCATCGGGCTCAGATGAGCCCAATATCTCACCTAATCGATATAGGATCCTAGTACAGGTAGAGGTGAGGTGAAATGAACCTGGATTGGGGCTTGGCGGCGGTTCAGGCGGCGGTTTGCCATGGTGGTGGTGCGCTGGCAAGTTCCTCCCCGATTCCTTGATTCTCCATCGTTTTCCATGTTCCAGCACTCGAATTCCACTCCTTTCCACCTCCTAAAGCTAATGGTGAAGTCTGTTTGGGCTGAGTATGGCTGTATATGGAGATATTACCTATGTGAGCTCGGTTTGGGCTTTGGTTGTGTCACCATGGGTGCTATGTGGCCAACATGCTACCAAAAATTCCCTGGAACATCAGAGGGGCCGACCAGCATGTGTTGGGCAGGGAATTGCATCTGAAGTGGTGGCTATGTGGCCACCCTTCCCTTCATCCCCATTTCTCTCTCCTCTTTCTCTTAAAATCCCATTTCTACCCCTTTGCATGCATTCTCTCTCCTGATTTAGAGGGGTAGGACTGGTCTTGTTCACTTGGGCTGGCCATGGGCCAAATTTGGTTGGCTTGGTCCAAGGAGAGGTGGCTTGGTCTTCATTTTCTTCTTTAGGTCAATTGTGTTGACCATATTGACTTTGAGTTGACTTGGTCAACCAATGGTGGGTGGGCTGACCCCATTTGATGGTCATGAGCTTAGTGGCACCACCCAACTTGGGTTGGATCAAGGGGGTGCCCTACTTAGGCTAATTTGGGCTTATGAGTGTAGGTTTGACCAAATTAGGCCCAAGGTTGACTTTGGTTAACTGGGGTCAAAGTGTTGACCTAGTGACATGTCCTAGGGTCAACTTAGATTGTTTTTTAGGGTTAGAGCAATGTGGTGGGGTCATGGTGTGGCTAGGGTTCTTATTCAGGCTAGTTTGACCTAGTTTGACTTGGTCCTATAGTGGGCCCCACATGGCTGCAACCCATTACCTAGGGTCAGACCTAGCTAATTTCCCTAAAACCCACCCCATGCCTAACCCAATCTAAGTTGAGGGGTCCAAAAGTACCATGGGATGTTACAAATTCCAATAAACAAGAAAATAATTTCGTCCCCGAAATTTAAGTTCGGGTCTACGGGGTTCTACTTGCAAGAATTTTTAAGAAACTTTAAAGCATAAATTGAAAGTACCTAATGCAAATAGCTCCGGTTGTTGCTCCAGCATCAGATCCCTCGGCTCCCAGGTGTGCTCCTCTCGTACATGGTTGGACCACAGCACCTTCACAAGAGGGACCTTCTTCTTCCGCAACACTCGGATGGTTGTATCGTCAATCCGGATCAGCTCCAATCTAACTGATCTGTCAGGCTCTACCGGTCCGGCTGTAGTAGTAATGTGCTGCTCCGGCCGAAGGAGAGCTCTTCGCAAGGAAGGGACATGGAAGACGTCATGTAATGCACCCAACTCTGGTGGCAACTACAGTCGGTAAGCTAAGGGGCCGATCCGCTCTAGGATCAGGTATGGCGCCATGTATCGTGGACTGAGATTCTTATGCCTCCGCACCCGAGAGACACAGTGTACTGGATGTATCGTTAAGAAAACTCTGTCTCCAACCTGGAACTCCACCTTCCGGTGCCGAGCATCATAATACTTTGCCTGCCTGCTCTGGGCCTCTAGTAGACGATCCCTGATCAAACGAATCTGATCCTCAGTATCCTCTATATAATCAGATCTAAGAGCCCTGGTATCCACATCCTGAACCCATGATAGCGGTGTCTGGCATCTCCTCCCATAAAGTGCCTCATATGGAGCCATTCGGTTGCTAGCCTGGTGGATGTTATTGTATGAGAACCCAATCAGTGGCAGCAGCCTCTCCCAAGGCTTCCCCGTATCCAATATGCATAGTCGGAGCAGGTCCTCCATGGTCCGGATGGTCCGCTCGGTCTGTCCATCGGTCTGCGGATGGAAGGCGGTACTAAAAGTAAGCCGAGATCCCAAGTAAGCATGCACGGCCCTCCACTCGCTCGAAGTGAACCGACCATCACGGTCCGAAACAATCATCCTGGGAATGCCATGATATCTGACGAACTGCTCCACAAATAATCTCACAAGAACTGCAACTGGGGCATCCTTTCGAACTGGGGTAAATCGCGCTACCTTGGTCAGTCTATCCACTATGACCCATATAGAATCATGCCCAGAGTGGGAGCGAGACAATCCGTGTACAAAGTCCATAGTAATGTCCTCGAACTTCCATTCTGGAACTGACAGTGGCTGTAGTAAACCTCCCGGGCTCTTGCATTCTGCTTTCACGCGCTGGCAGGTCTCGCAATGGGTCACAAAATCTGTGATCTCCCTCTTCATCCCAGGCCAATACATAGACCTCCGTAAATCTGCCCACATCTTGGTGATGCCGGGGTGCACTGAATATCTGGAGCAATGAGCCTCTCTGAGTATGTCATCCCGGATACTGCCCCCTGCTGGTATGTAAATGCGCCCACAGAATCGAATAAGATCATCCTGTAGCGTGTAGTCCTCAACCTTGCCCCTCTCCAGGGCACTAAAAATTGGCTATAATGCAGCATCCAGCCTCTGATGTGTTCGGGTACGCTCCCGTATATCATCACCACTGATCACTGAGCTCAAATACTCTCGATACACCACTAGTTCGGTCTCAGATACCATGGTAATGTGCATGTCTTCCATCATCCGTAGCAGCTCTATAGACATCAACCGAGGCTCCGGTCCAGAAGTGTCGGCCCTCCTGCTCAAGGAATCTGCTACCGTGTTCGCTTTTCCCGGATGGTAGTGGATCTTATAATCATAGTCGCAGAGGAATTCCAGCCATCTCCTCTGTCGCAGGTTTAAGTCCTTCTGTGTATCGATATATTTAAGATTCTTGTGATCTGAAAAGATGTCACAATGAATCCCGTATAAGTAATGCCTCCATATCTTTAGGGCGAATACCACAACCCCGAGCTCTAAGTCATGTACCAGATAGTTATGCTCATACTTCTTCAACTGTCTTGAAGCATAAGCAATAACATGTCCATGCTACATCAGGACAGCACCCATCCCCTGATAAGAGGCGTCTGTGTAGATCTGGAATCCTGAAAGAAATTGTACCAAATCACCTAGAGGGGGTGTGAATATGTGACTTAATCTTTTTAAACTTTTAGGCAGATTATATCACAGATTTCATAGAACATAAAACATCATACACATAATCAATCACATACACAGAGTACACACAGTTTTATAGTGGCTCCCCAAGGTCTGGGTACATCCACTTTCCACCTTCGCCTATATAGTAGTGTACTAGATTCGGCCAAACTACTCCACTATTCCTCAGATCCTCAGATCTTACACTGAGAACCCAAACCAGGTTCCTACAGCTTAGAGTGATCCCACTCCTACAACTCAGGCTCAACAACCCTACCACTCAGTCTTCATAAAGACCTACACTCAGCCACAAGGCCTACACTCAGAGAATTGAATCTCCTACACTCAGGCACACAGGCCCTACCACTCAGCCTTTATAATTTCAGGCTTACAACTCATATCCCTAAGGATCCTACAAGAAATTAAGAATACAAAGTATATAACCTCAACTCAGAATAAGAGAGAAGAGTTGACAGGTTTCTTGATGAGTTCTTGGAAGAACTCTGCTGAGATCAACCTCCCTTGGCTTCCTTCAAAGCTTCTTGAATGTAGAACACAGTAGGGTTGATTCTCTATGCAGCTGATCTTCAATCACTGCAACTTAAGATTCAGATCTCAATCTGAAACCTTCTTCACAGCCTGATTCAACAGCTGTCTTCTTCGAAGAAGCTCTCTCTCCAACTACTTAGATCTTCACTTGAATTGATTCTTCAATGAATTGCTTGATCTATTTTTCAATCATCTTCTTCTGTTGACAGAATAAGCCTATATATAGGCCTTCTTCATGGTGACCGGCTGATCCGGTTTCTAACGACTTTCTGACAACTCTGACAGTTGCAGTAGACCGGCTGGATTGGCAACTGTCAAATCATCCAGTCACTTCTTGAAATATCTGTAACTGTCTGAAAGTGTCGAGATAGTCTGTCTTTAAGTGTCGACACAAAAAGACCAAGTGTCGACACAAGTTGACTAAGTGTCGACACTAGCCTTCATGGTGTCGACACAACTCCTTGTGTTGTAGAATTTGCTTCTCGACATTGCTTCTTCAACATGTGTCGACACTGATATTGTGTGTTGACACAACTCCTTGTTCTTTAGTACTTAGTTGAATTCTTGTAAGTGTCAACACAACTCCTTAGTGTCGACACATCTTCTTGTGTTGATACTCGCTGAGTGTCGACACATTTTCTTAGTGTCGACACTTGTACTTAGACTTCATTGAAATTTGCTGAGTGTCGACACAGCCTCCTAGTGTCGACACATTTTTCATATGTTGAGACTTTGGCTGAGTGTCGACACATCTCCTTTGTGTCGACACTTGTACTTAGAATTTGTTGAACTTTTGCTGAGTGTCGACACAGCCTCCAAGTGTCGACACTTTCTGATGTCGACAAAGTTCCTCTGGGTGTCGACACTGCTTCTAAGTGTCGACACAGCTTCTCTGAACATTTCTTTATTGAGTGTCGACACAGCCTGTATGTGTCGACACTTTCCTTCTGGTGTCGACTCTGCATCCCTGGTGTCGACACAATTACTACAAGTATCGACACTGCTTCTCTGGGTGTCGACACAAGTTTTCTTAAGTGTCGACACATTTCTTCTGGGTGTCGACACATGGACTTAGAAACTTTTCAGCTTTCTTTGCAAATACTTAACTTGCACAACTAAACTCAAAACACATCAAATACATTTTGATGTATATCATTGAGTAGGGTGAGGCTTCTTCAAATCAGGTACATTTATTACAATGTACCCAACAATCTGCCCCTATTTGGAGAAGTCATAACCCTTAGTCCATGATATACACCATACATAATAAAATCACAGTATGATGTAAAACAATATTAAATGACAGGGTAAGTACATAAACATGTATAAACAAAACATGTATACACAAATTTTTCAGAACATTAATGTAATAGATTTAACATATATCACATTGTTCTAACAACTTCAACATATTCATTATCCAAAAGTTTACAGAGAGTTTAAAATCAAATGATTACAACTAGTAAACTTAAGAAAAATTCTATCATATTGCTGCTCAGGTTGCTTGATAACTATGCCCTTTCCAGACTGTATCTTTGCTTGTACTGGGGCTTCAGTGTCTTCAGCAGCAGCAGGCTTCTTTCCTTTAAGATCCTTCTTTTTCAAATCTTCAGCTTTGATCTTCTGTCTTTCAAAGTAATGATAGGGCTTTGGAAAGTACTTGCTAGGCTCCTGGGCAGTAGGAGGTAGCTTTCCCATCTTAGCCTTTCTTCTATATTACACAATTGCCTCTTGCCTAGTTTCATGCTTCCTCCACTCCAGTTCAGAATACCACTTGTTTCTATCCTGGATATTGTCTTTGGCAGCCTTCCATGCAGTCAAGATAATATTCCTTGAAGTAAGGCTCCATTGTTCAAAGTCAGGCCTCAATTCAGCTTGCTCCCTGAATCTCTTCTTAGAAAATTGGGCTTCTTGTTCTTTCTGCAAAGCCTCTTGTTCTTTCAGTATAGCCTCTGGCACTGGCTGAACAACTTTTCTCTATGATGACCTTCTGAATTCCCACCCCCTCAGGTGGGCTATACATTGACTGTATATCTGCATGTATCATATCAAAGTCTAGTGGAGGGTATATTACTTGAGCCACTTCAGCTTGCTCCCCTCCAAGATATGCAGGATAAATCCCAGACTCTGCAACATTGTCATCATCACATAATGGAGGATATCCAAGGGTGGCTCTGATGGAATTGGAAATCCACTTTGCATGATCAGAGCCTGCTTTGACTAACACCATCTCCCCCTTTATGACTTCTCTTTCAATGTGATCCCTCAGATCATCTTTATGAAATCTTATTTGATGATTCAGATAATTAACTCCATCCGTATAGAAAGGTTTGAACTTCTGAAGTTGTTCAGTTATGGCCTTCTTAGAGTCTTCAAGAACAGTCTTAAAAGCAGTAATGTGCTCTTGGAACTTCTTATCAAACTCTTCCTGGGCAGTAGTCCTTGCTGTAGTTTGAGCAGCAGCCAGATTCTGAATCTCAGTGACTATCACATTGTGTGATTCAGTCAAATTATCATTCTTTCTAATCTGGTTTTCCAGGACATAGCCTTGCTTTACTGCCAGGTCTTCAATTTGTTTCTTGATATTTTCTTGATGAGTAGCCAAAAAGACTACTGCATTTCCTCCTTTATGGAAGCAGTCAGTCATCTCTTTCTTGTTCAGATTCATTTCAAATCTGATTGACTTAATATCTTGGGCCAGATAAAATTGCAATGACTTATGCCCTTCATCCATATAAGATTTCAAAGCCTGTCTTTGCTCATCCATCTTAATCTGCAATGCAACCATCAGAGAACTGAAATCTGTAGATGGGGCAGGCTGTGGTACTATTGTTTGTAAAGCTTTCTTATAATTCTGGCTTCTTCTCTTAAAAACTTGGAATTTCCTCTTCTTGGCTCTTGCAGCCTCTTCATCTTCAGAAGCAGATGTGCTTGCAATATCAACCCTGTCCTTAGGACTTGGAGGTAACTCCTTCTCAGTCCTTTGTAGCCCTTCAGCATCTTTTGGCACCTCAGTCTCCTTCCTTGCACTTTACTCAACAATATCCACATGCTCCCCCTCAACATGGGCTTTCTCCCCCTCAGCAGCAACACTTTCTTTCTCAAAGTCAGTTTGTAGAAGATCTGGGAATAGCTCTTCTGGGGTAAATTCTTGTTGAGGATGGGGTGGAGAAACTCTTAACTCATCAACAACTTGATCAGCAACAGATGTGTCCTCCATGACAACATCTTGGGGTTGGCTATGTGTTTGTGTTTGCTGATTAACATTAGGTAATCTGTCAGTCATATCTTCATTTTCAATAGAGAAATCTAATTGGTTGATTTCAGTTATTACCTCAAGTATTGTGTGGGTAGCTTATTCACTCTCTAGTGGAGTTGGTTCTTCCACCAGTAGAGGCTCCCCCTGGATGGAATCCAGGTTAATTGGGGTAGCCTGTGGTAGCTCCCCCTGCCTTGGTGTATCTTCTTGTCTAGCATGTGACTGGCCAGCATTTCCAGTATCTTCTTCATCAGGAGTGAACATTACATGCTCTTCAGAGCTGCTTGATGATTATTGAGCCACAGGGGCTGTCTTTTTCTTCTTCTTTTGGGGTGTTACCTTCTTAGGAGTTGGCATTTCTTTGGTTAAGACTCTATCCCATCTAGAGAAAATTCTTATATCCATCTTCCTCATGTGGTTGATCTTAGATCCAGCTGCTTGACTCATCACCTCTGGTATACTACCAGCTAGGTATAGACTTATTATTCTACCCAAATTGGGCTTCTTCATAATCTCTTTAATCTTATCAAACATAAATGTAGCCCAATCAGTATTTAGTTTGAATATTATCCTTGTCATGAGGCTAAACATGTGAGCTGAGATTCTGTCATGGCCTCCAGGCTTTCTCAAGATAACCTTGCCAACAATTTCAGATAGAAATTTGCCTTGCATGTTCATTCCCTTCCTGTTGAAAACAGAACCTATCTTCAGGTTGGAGTCTAGTCCACACCATGTTAGTTCTTCTCTAGTCTTAGTAGCAGAAACATCATCTTCTTCTTTTGTCCTTGGTAACTGAAGTATCTTTCTCAGACTTTTAGGTGAGACCTTCACCTTTGCCCCATGAACTCTTGACTTAATTTTGAGTCCTGAATCATCTAATTTTGCTCCATTCAGAAACTCCAGGACCTCCTTCTTCCAGATCTTGATCGGCTCTGAAACAAGAAATTCTAACCCAGTCTCATCTATTAAGGTTATCACGCTTTTGATCTCAGGTTCCGCGTCATCAAAAGCATGCCGCACGAGTTCATAACCTTCATTCACATTCTCTTCGAGCTTGGGCGCCATTAGAGTTTGAAGAAATTTGAATCTAGAGAAGAGAGGTGTCGACACACAAGTTTGGTCGCGAAACTTTGGAGAGCGTGTCGATAGACAATGGCGAAAACCTATTTATACCTTTCTAGAATCGAAGATGAAAGGGCGCGTCAAAATACTCAAATTATGTCGACACTGTTGATAAGTGTCGACACAGACTTATAATGTCTCGACAACTATGTGTCGACACAAGTATAGTCGACAGAAAATATGTGTCGACACCTGTTTATGTGTCGACACCGCTTAGCTCGACACTTAGTCGAGACTTTACCAGAATAATGTTGAGAAAATCCTAAGTGTCGACACCACCTTGGATGTGTCGACACCTACTATTTATGTGTCGACACTAATTCTCTTAAGTGTCGACACAGACTGTCTTGATGTGTCGACACCATTTCTCTGAAATGTCGACACCACTTTTCTATGTCGACACAGACAACTCTGTGTGTCGTCACCATTTTACTTAGCCAATTTTTGTAAACTATTCTAAGTTTATCATAACTAATTCAATTTTAAATCTATTGAATTTGGTTTCATCTAAGGGCTTAGTGTACATGTCATCTAGTTGATTATCTGTATTTATATATTCTAGTGAAATATCTCCTTTTTCCACATGTTCTCTTAGAAAATGGTATTTGATTTCTATATGCTTAGTCCTACTATGGGAGACAGGATTGTTTGCAATAGAAATAGCACTAGTAGAATCACAAAATAGAGTTGTTCTACTTACTTGTATACCATAGTCTTCTAGCTGATGTTGTATCCATAGAAGTTGATCACAGCAACTTCCTGCAGCAACATATTCTGATTCTGCTGTGGAGATAGCCACACTTGTTTTCTTCTTGCTACTCCATGATATCAGTCTTCCACCTAGGAATTGACAGGTTCTAGTTGTACTTTTCCTATCTTCCTTGCAGCCTGCAAAATTTGCATCTGAATAACCTGTCAGTTCAAAGTCTCCATTCCTAGGGTACCAAAGGCCTAGATAAGGAGTGCCCTTAAGATATCTCAGTATTCTTTTGACTGCAGTGAAATGATATTCTTTAGGACAAGCTTGGTACCTAGCACAGACACATGTAGCATACATGATATCTGGTCTACTTGCAGTCAAATACAATAGGGACCCAACTATCCCTCTATACAAAGTCTCATCTACAGGTTTCCCTGCATCATCTTTGCTAAGAGACATACTTGACCCCATAGGAGTTTTCATGGTACTGGATGATTCCATACCATACTTCCTTATCAATTCTAGGGTGAACTTAGACTGGCATATAGATAAACCATCCTCAGTCTGTCTAACTTGGAGACCTAAGAAGAACTTAAGTTCCCCCATACTGCTCATTTCAAATTGTCCTTGCATTAGTTTTGCAAACTTTTTGCAAAGACTACTTTCAGTAGACCCAAATATGATATCATCTACATATATTTGGACTAGAATGATCTTGCCACTGGATTCCCTAAGGAATAGAGTCTTGTCTATTTTTCCCCTTGTGAATTTATTCTCAATGAGGAAACTAGACAAGGTTTCATACCAAGCCCTAGGGGCTTGTTTTAACCCATACAAAGCCTTCCTAAGTCTATATACATAATTAGATTTAGTTGAATCAACAAAACCTGATGGTTGTTCCACATAGACTTCTTCTTTTAGATTTCCATTCAGGAAAGCTGACTTAACATCCATTTGGTATACTTTAAACCCTTGATAGGTTGCATAGGCCAAGAACATCCTTATAGCTTCCAGTCTGGCTACTGGAGCAAAGGTTTGATCAAAGTCAATACCTTCTTCTTGCCTATATCCCTTAGCAACCAGTCTAGCTTTGTTCTTTATAATCACTCCATGTTCATCCATCTTGTTCCTAAAGATCCACTTAGTTCCAATTATGTTGTGGTCTTTTGGTTTAGGAACAAGCTCCCAGACATTGCACCTTTTGAACTGGTTCAGCTCCTCTTGCATAGCCTCAATCCAATGAGGGTCTAGGATGGCTTCTTCAAATTTCTTTGGCTCAACTTGGGATAGAAAACTGGAGTAGAGTACTGAACTTAGATTTCTGCTCCTTGTTTGTACCCTTTGTCTTAGATCACCAATAATTTGATTGGCTGGATGATCTTTTAGATGTCTATTTGCTGGAGGTAGCATGTCTTCAGGTTGTACTCCTTCAGCTTATTCAACTTGTTGCACCCCTTGGTCATCTTCTGCATCAGGTGTATCTAGTACTCCCCATGGACAACAACCACTATCATCTACTTGCTGTCTTGCAGTAGAACCTTCTTCAATAGTGAGCTTGTCCATCTTTTCAGTCACACCTGTAGAGCTGCAAATACTTCTAGACAATTCATTGTTAATGAGTCTAGCTTCATCAAACACTACATGTACTGACTCCTCTACAACTTGAGTAGTCAAATTGTAAACCCTATAAGCCTTACTGTTATTGATGTACCCAACAAAGATCCCCTCTTGAGATTTGGCAGCAAACTTGGTTAAGTAAGACTTATCATTGTTAAGTATATAACATTTACAACCAAAGATCCTGAAATAGGATATGTTTGGTTTTCTGCCTTTCACAATCTCATAGGGGGTCTTATTGTGACTTTTGGTGATAGTAGCCATATTAATTACATGGCATGCAGTGTTTACTGCTTCAGCCCAGAAATATTCTGGGAGAGATGTGTCACTTAATAGGGTTCTAACAGCCTCAATCAAGGTTTTATTTTTCCTCTCAGCAATGCCATTTTGCTGAGGTGTTCTTGGTGAAGAAAATTCCTGAAATATCCCAAACTCTTCACATAGCTTTGTCATACTATCAGACTGGAATTCAGTACCATGGTCACTTCTTATTTTGACCACTGCACTGTCTAACTCATTCTGAATTTGTTTGACAAAACTATAAAAGATATTAGGAGTTTCAGATTTCTGTCTAAGGAAGAACACCCAGGAAAACCTTTAGTAGTCATCTACAACTACAAATGTGTAGACCTTCCTACCTAGGCTGTGAACTGGCATAGGACCAAAGAGATCCATATGCAAGAGGTATAAGCACCTCACAGCATCTTTGTTTTCAATGCTATTAAAGGTGGATCTAGTCTGCTTGCCCTTTTCACAAGCTGAGCATATCCCATCTTTAATACACTTAACTTGAGGACCATTCCTCACTAACTCTTTGCTATAGAGTTGGCCAATTGTCTTGTACTTAAGATGGGCTAGCCTCTTGTGCTATTTGACACAATGAGAGACTTTCTCATCAGCTACAAGACACACAGGAGAAACATTGTTCTCACACATAATGTCTAGACAATAGACATTTCTTTTCCTATAACCAGTCAGAATGATCTCTTAATCATTTGATCTCCTGATATGACAACCATCTTTGACAAATGAGATGTCATATCCTAAATCACTCAACTGACTTATACTAATGAGGTTGTGTTTCAAACCTTTAACATAAGCCACTTGAGTAATTGTTATAAGGTTGCTAGAAATGTTACCAAAACCTTTGATGATTCCTTTTTCAGAACCACCAAAGGTGACTTTAGGACCATCCTTGATTGGTGTGTAGTCCTTTAGCAATCCCTAGTTCCAGTCATGTGCCTGGAACATCCACTGTCCAAGTACCATATTGGGGCATGGTCACTTGGACTCACCTGCAAAACAGATTAGTTAACCTTATAACCCGAAGAATTCTTGGGTCCTTGGTGCTGGTTAGTTTGCCCCTTAACAAAACTACCTGTATCTTTTCTAGCAGGCAGATTACTACTCACCTTGGCACTAGAATTGTGCCAACAATCTATGGCAAAGTGGCCAACCTTGCCACAACACCAGCACTTAAATCTGTTGTACCTTTGCTTGGGTACAACCCTGGCTGTTTTATCTACAGCAGGCTTGTTGAGTACTGGGGCTTTGCCCTTACACTTGGACTTTACAGTCCTAGCAGGTTGTGTAAACCCTAATCCAGTTTTACCCTTTTGATGTACAAATTCATCTATCAAAGGTAAAAGAGATTTTGGTTTAGAAAACCTTGCAACTATATCTCTCTCCTTCTGAAGACTAATCTCCAGATTTCTGATTTGATCATTCTTGAATGTTATAGTCCCCATCTGAATAACAGTTATGTTCTTCAGCCTGGCTATTTCATTTAGTTTTTGATCAATCAACTTATCAAAATCTGTTGCAGCAACTTTAAGACTGGCAATCTCCTTAGCCTGACTTTTGGCCAAGGATTTGCTTTCCTTTAAAGCTTGCAACACTACACCATATTCATCAATCAATTGATGAATATCTCCTTCAGATTCAGATTCACTCTCATCACTTGATGCTGATGAATCTGATTCTGACCTAGTACTAGAAATTGAACTTGAAGAACAATTTTGTACCTGACTTGGTCCAGGCTGATCCTGGATTTTGTCTCCTTCTGATAAGGCCATCAGTCCTTGGCACTGATTGTCCTCTTGCTCATATATTGAGTTCATTAATTGGATGAACTCATCTTCCTCTTCTCCAGCAAACAGTCCAATGTAAGCTTCAGCTTCTGAATCAGTTTCTGAATCAGTTTCTGAAGAAGACATATCTGATAGACTTTTGTCCTTCTTTGCAACAAAGGACCTTTCCTTTTTGCCCTTGATTAGAGTCTTCTTCTTATCAGTTGACTCTTTTCTCTTCTCTGGACAGTCAGCAACCACATGTCCCTGTTTGTTACAACAATAACAGACTATCTTTGAAGATGTAGTTCTACTTGTCTTGGGCTTTCTCCTGTCATTCTTTGATGACTTCTGTGAAGTGGATGGCTTAGACCTCCACTGTTTCTTCTTTAGGAACTTCTGAAAATGTCTTGTGAAAGCTGCAAAGTCCTCATCACTCTCACTGCTTTCAGAATTCTTACTTTCTGACTCATTTGTCTCAGTCTCAGCAACTTTTGGAGGTGGAGATGGAGACTTACTTTTATATTTCCTGGTGGCTTCTGTCTTGAATGCCACTGCTCTTTCTTTATGCTCAAATCTGGTAGTCTTCTCCTCCTCTTTCCTAACCATCAGCTGCATTTCATAGGATAACAACTTTCCAAACAATGTTGGAGGAGGAATATCTGCTAACTTGGCCATTTCCCTTATGACACAAATCTTGGTATCCCAATCTTTAGTTAGGGATCTCAAGAACTTATCATTCACCTCATAATTACTGAATTCTCTTCCATAAGACATCAACTCATTGACAATCCTATAGAATTCCTTGTAGCATTCTGTTATACTATCAGACCTGCCTTGTCTGAAACTTTCATACTCCTGATTTAGTAAAGACTTTCTATCCTGTCTAACTTCTTCAGAGCCCTCCATGTACACTATCAGTATATCCCACATTTCCTTTGATGTTTTACAGTGAATCAAGTTCTGGAATGTGGCATCATCTATTGCACTTACAATTATATTATGAGCCCTCTTGTCCATGGTGGTCAGAATAATCTCATCTTTAGTCATCTCTGAAAAGTCTTTTGGAGTTCTCTGATTTGCATCCAGGACTGAAACTTTCATAGGCACATATGGCCCTTCTTTGACTGTGATATAGATTCTAGGGTCAGAGGCTTACATAAATAACCTAACCCTTTCTTTCCAGATGCCAAAGATCTCTTTTCTGCAAATTGGCAACTTCATGGATCCATGTTCTTTATGATTCTCTGTTGAACCCATTTTCTTGATTTTCTTGATTCTGTACTTGATTATACTGAATCTGCCAACTGGATCTTGTACTCAGACAGTTATGTCCTTTTTGAGTAACCTCGCTTTGATACAACTTGAAAGAAATTGTACCTAATCACCTAGAGGGGTGGGGGTGACTCGGTGACTTAATCTTTTTAAACTTTTAGGCAGATTATATCATAGATTTCACAGAACATAAAACAGCATACACAGAATCAATCACATACACAGAGTACACATAGTTTTATAGTGGTTCCCCAAGGTCTCGGTACATCCACTTTCCCCCTTCGCCTATCTAGTAGTGTACTAGATTCGGCCAAACTCCTCCACTATTCCTCAGATCCTCAGATCTTACACTCAGAACTCAAACCAGATTCCTACAGCTCAGAGTGATCCCACTCCTACAACTCAGGCTCAACAGCCCTACCACTCAGTCTTCACAAAGACCTACACTCAGCCACAAGGCCTACACTCAGAGAAATAAATCTCCTACACTCAGGCACACAGGCCCTACCACTCAGCCTTTATAATTTCAGGCTTACAACTCAGATCCCTAAGGATCCTACAAGAAATTAAGAATACAATGTATATAACCTCAACTCAGAATAAGAGAGAAGAGTTGACAGGTTTCTTGATGAGTTCTTGGAAGAACTCTGCTGAGATCAACCTCCCTTGGCTTCCTTCAAAGCTTCTTGAATGAAGAACACAGTAGGGTTGATTCTCTATGCAGCTGATCTTCAATCACTGCAACTTAAGATTCAGATCTCAATCTGAAACCTTCTTCACAGCCTGGTTTAACAGCTGTCTTCTTGGAAGGAGCTCTCTCTCTCCAACTACTTAGATCTTCACTTGAATTGATTCTTCAATGAATTGCTTGATCTATTTTTCAATCATCTTCTTCTGTTGACAGAATAAGCCTATATATAGGCCTTCTTCATGGTGACAGGCTGATCCGGTTTCTAACGACTTTCTGACAACTCTGACAGTTGTAGTAGACCGGCTGGATTGGCAGCTGTCAAATCATCCAGTCACTTCTTGAAATATCTGTAACTGTCTGAAAGTGTCGAGACAGTCTGTCTTTAAGTGTCGACACAAAAAGAGCAAGTGTCGACACAAGTTGACTAAGTGTCGACACTAGCCTTCATGGTGTCGACATAACTCCTTGTGTTGTAGAATTTGCTTCTCGACACTGCTTCTTCAACATGTGTCGACACTGATATTGTGTGTCGACACAACTCCTTGTTCTTTAGTACTTAGTTGAATTCTTGTAAGTGTCGACACAACTCCTTTGTGTCGACACATCTTCTTGTGTTGATACTCGCTGAGTGTCGACACATTTTCTTAGTGTCGACACTTGTACTTAGACTTCATTGAAATTTTCTGAGTGTCGACACAGCCTCCTAGTGTCGACAGATTCTTCATATGTTGAGACTTTGGCTGAGTGTCGACACATCTCCTTTGTGTCGACACTTGTACTTAGAATTTGTTGAACTTTTGCTGAGTGTAGACACAGCCTCCAAGTGTCGACACTTTCTGATGTTGACAAAGTTCCTCTGGGTGTCGACACTGCTTCTAAGTGTCGACACAGCTTCTCGGAACATTTCTTCATTGAGTGTCGACACAGCCTGTATGTGTCGACACTTTCCTTCTGGTGTCGACTCTGCATCCCTGGTGTCGACATAATTACTCTAAGTGTCGACACTGCTTCTCTGGGTGTCGACACAAGTCTTCTTAAGTGTCGACACATTTCTTCTGGGTGTTGACACATGGACTTAGAAACTTTTCAGCTTTCTCTGCAAATACTTAACCTGCACAACTAAACTCAAAACACATCAAATACATTTTGATGTATATCATTGAATAGGGTGAGGCTTCTTCAAATCAGGTACATTTATTCCAATGTACCCAACAAATCCTTCACTCCCGGATGGAAGCGCAAGAATGGGGGATGAGATGAGTCAGTCCTTCAGCTCCTGAAAAGCCGTCTCGCACTGCTCTGACCAAACAAAATCT
Source organism: Platanthera guangdongensis (assembly GCA_039583875.1). NCBI lineage: Eukaryota > Viridiplantae > Streptophyta > Magnoliopsida > Asparagales > Orchidaceae > Platanthera > Platanthera guangdongensis. Next base: position 64,913,710 of record CM077152.1, read on the forward strand.
ACATCCTTCTTCATCAAGGACGTGAGGGGGAGTGCTATCCTCGAGAACCCCTCCACGAACTTGCGATAATACCCCGCTAGTCCCAAGAAACTGCGAATGTCAGATGCGGTCTTCGGCCGTGACCAATCCCTCACTATCTCTATCTTGGCTGGGTCCACTGCTAATCCAGCCCCACTGATCGTGTGTCCCAGGAAAGCCACCTCCTGCAGCCAGAACTGGCACTTTGAAAACTTTGCGTACATCTGAGACTCCCTCAGCCTCTGCAAGACCAGTGCCAAATGCTCCGTATGCTCTTCCTGAGTCCGGGAATATATCAAAATGTCGTCGATGAATACAATCACGAAGCGGTCTAAGAAGGGCTCGAATACACGGTTCATTAGACTCATGAATGCGGCAGGGGCATTCGTGAGCCCAAAAGGCATCACCGTGAACTCGTATAATCCATAGCGTGAACTGAATGCCGTCTTCGGTATGTCCTCTTCCCTGATGCGGAGCTGGTAGTAACCGGATCGCAAATCTAGCTTAGAGAACCAGAAGGCTCCCTGTAGCTGGTCAAACAGCTCATCTATCCGAGGCAGAGGATAGGTATTGCGGACCGTTAACCAGTTCAGCTCCCGGTAATCTATGCATAGTCGCAATGACCCGTCCTTCTTCTTCACAAAGAGAACTGGCGCTCCCCACGACGATGAACTAGGCCGCACAAATCCTAACTCGACTAGCTCCTGAAGTTGAGTCCTGAACTCCGCTAACTCCCTGGGAGCCATCCTGTATGGTGCCCTGGACACCACCCTCGCTCCCGGTACTAGCTGAATCCTGAAATCCAAGTCTCTGGCTGGTGGTAGCCCGGGCAATTTCTCCGGGAATACGTCGGAGAAATCCCGAACCACCGGAATATCTGAAATAGTTGTCTCTGCTCCCACCATCTCAAAGCAGATAAATAAACTTATTCTCCCTGCTCGTCGGCCTTCACAGCCTGTACAGAAGATAACAATAGGTGGCAGATAGGCTGAATACCTTCGATGATAACATGAGAGTCGCCATGCCTTAGCGTGATCCTCCTAGACGGACAATCTCTCTGAGCATGGTTCCGATGTAACCATGTCATACCCAAAATCAAGTCGAATTCCTGCAGCTTCAGAATAGTGGCTGGCGCCTCAAATGCCTTGCCGCCAATCTCGGCCTCCATATCACAATGTGTAGTGGTCCGCGGCTCTGACCAATCGGGTAGACGCACCCTCATCTCTAGTCCAGGAAATCTCTCCACGCCTTCGAGTCCATCTATGAAGGCCTCGGATACGAACGAGTGTGAAGCACCGGTGTCGAAGAGAGTATGAGCGGGCTTGCCGCTGATCATAACTATGCCTGAGGTTTGTTTACGTTAAAATTAATTATTACCCTATAGTTCCAGGTACTATATAATTGAAAACTTAAGAAATTTAATAATTACCTGTGATAACCTCCTCGGGGTTCCTCTGCTCTGTGAGGTCCAAGGCATATATCTGCTCCTGCTCGCGTCTCCTGCCGTGATATCCCCGGCCTCGGCCTCGGCCTTGGCCCTGCTGTACTGGGGCTACTGGAGGTGGAGGAGGAGGATGGAATCGATGCGGGCACTCCGACCTAATGTGCCCGGGCTGGCGGCATCCGTAACAAATTACCTGTCGGTGGCCTCGGTCATCCTGTCTCCTCGGATCATGCATCTGTAGAGGTGGGGGAGCCAATGCTGGAGGAGGCCCCTGCTCCTGCCTGAAGTTGGGACGACGACGTCCCCCACCCTTCTTGTATCTGATAGTCCTGCCCCTCTGAGAGCCCCTGCTGCTCTCTCCTGATGTTGACCCATCAAACGGTCTCTTCACCCTTCCTTGCACCATCAGCTGGTCAGCCTCCAGCTTCTTTGCCATCTCGATGATCTGTCTAGACGTGCCATGAGAAATGAACAACAAGGCCTGCCTCAAATCGTCCCTGAGGCCCCGGTAGAACCTCGTGGCATACCTCCTATCATCGATATCCTGAATCCCTGCGAACATGGCCAAATGAGAGAACTCTCTCTGATACTCGATCACCGATCTAGTCCCCTGCCTGAGGTTCAAAAACCTCTCCTCCAAGGCATCTCTGTCCGTAGCAGAGACGAAGTGCTCCAGAAATACATCGCTAAACTCCTCCCATGATATCTTTGACAGCTCCCAGTCCGCATATGTAGACTCCCGCACTGATTTCCACCATCTCTTCGCTTGAGCCTCTAGTGCAGAGGTAGCTAGAGGTACTGCCTCGCCGATCGGGCAGCTGATGCCTGCTAAAATCTCGTGTATGGCCTCTAGCCATTCCTCCGTCTTTACTGCATCCTCTGTCCCACGGTACGTCGTTGGGGACAGGCTCTTGAAGGCACTCAGCCAGCTCGACCCCGGATTTGGCTGTGGAGCCGGGACTTGCTGGGATCTGAAGGCATCCAGAATCGCCATCAAAGTTTGCCCCATCTCCGTATGTAGGAATGGAGTGGCAGCTGGAGGGGGAGGAGCCACATTTTGCGGCGCGGCGACCTGTGGAGGTTGCATAAAGGTAAGGTTTAAAACAGAACTGGCCTAACTCATTGTACTTTGTGGACCATTTATGTGACTTTTGCACATGGGCACACCACTGCTTCCGCTGCATAGTTTGTCCGCAAACTAATGCTCGGGTGGGGGTGGTCCCATGTTGTGGACTTCTTTCTCATATGTTCGTTGTTCAAGTGATACCAGTTTGTAAGACCCCTCCCTCCCCCTTACCAAGGAGGGCTACCGGGTCTTATGCCCAGAACCGCCGTCTTACGGTGGCACTAACACACGGGTTAGTCGACACCGCAACACGTCGATCCTGCCGGCTAATACGATCATTTAACCTGTAGTCCAACATGAGAAGAAGAAGTAAAGCAGTATATAAATCCACTAGTCCACAAGTCACATAGTACAATCATATATATGAAATGAAAAGTATATCAATATAGTCCACAGAAGAGTACAAAAGAAAGAGTAATAAGGGCTTATGCCCAGTACATCAAAATCAACTCTCACTCACACACAAATAGAAGCGGAAGCTGTACTAGTACATCAGAATTCGTCCCACCTGAGGACACACAGTAGTGGTAGTAGCCTGCTGCAGCGGTATCTGCTCCTCACGTCCTATCTTCTCGTCGTGCTAGTGCTCCATCTCCACGGGCTCCCAAAAATAGTATGGTCACCGACCATTAGTCAAAAAGACTAAGTCGTTTCCTCCAAACCTCGCCCCGCAACTCCTAGGCACCGAGCGGGAGAACGAAGTAGAGGACAACAAGGGGTAGCAAAAGTGGAAGCAGGTGACAGGAACTAACTAGCAGCTGTAATAGGTATTATTATTCTACTCTAGGAGTTCTAAGTATATAATACAAGTAAAGAGTAGTACAGTAAAGGAAGTAAACAACAACAGTAAGAGCATGTAAATAAACTATTCTACCACTATACTAGCATCACAAAAGTACCCTAACTTATATAAATGCCCATACAAATATATAAGTTAGGATTTCCAAGAAATTTAACTTATCATATAAAAGAGCCCATACTAATTTATATGATTAGGATCTATGAAGCGTATGACCTAATATGAATGAATGTTATGATGCAATTTTATGCACAGGCAAGTGCAACTCACACACAACGACTCTGTGATCACAGACCTTTAGTTCCCACTTTTTGAGAGCTAGGATCACTCTCGGGTACCACCGCTGTGGCTATGGCAGCAGCGGAGCGGGCGTCTCCGCTTCTAGGCCGGTATGCACACTACCAAGCCTTAGACCCCTCTCATACACCTCTGTACACGTCCAAGGTGCACTCTAGAGTCTCGCGTACGTACTTTGCTGACAGCCCGTCAGTCTTGTTGGTTCGGATGTGCGTTATCGGGGGTCGTCCTCCAGACCGCAGTGTAAAACAACCCACTGGCGCCTCTAACCCTCACAACCGCCTGGTGGACCGTACTGCCATCTGTGTGACGAACGACCAGTACCGCATGCCCCGCCACTATATTTATGCACATGCAAGCATTTCATTCCGAGCCTTCCGCTCGCAGGACCAAACCCGTCCTGAAACCCTCAAACCCAACCCGGGTTAGAACGCACAATAGTGCCTTTATACCAATTCCCTCAAACCCTACACGGGTGAGCATATATCATGAGTCTCTCCAACCCTACATGGGTGAGAAGGTACAACAAATGTCTTAACCTATTAGACTACTCTTGTCTACGGGTTATTATACTTAGTGATTTAAGGTTAATCCTAGGACTGCCCAGGGTATACCCGGTGAAGGGCTCTCGGGGGCACTAGGAACTACGATGGGATTACGCCCAAAGTTCCCTTTCGCAAGGATATTTACTTTAGTTGATGACTACCCATGTTTCACCCCTGCTCTCATTGTTGCTCTAGAACAATCCTAGTGACTTAAGATATTACCGAGAAACCGACGGTCTTCCGTCGACCTCCACTCCAGTTGCTACCTAAGACTTGCACTTTTACTCCCGTCACTAAGACAATACTACCACCAGGGATTATTCATATTGCACTTCTTTATTTCTTCCGATAATCAATCCTATGGTAATCCCCTAAATTATGCTCTATTTATGCTATATGCAGACCGTGCCCTATTATTACCCCAATAATGGAATCTTTCAATCCTTAGGGCCTCTTGCCCCTAACTATTTATCCTAGGGTGGTATGGGCTAATGGAACTATCATATGGATTCTCATAATTTTACTTGGCCAATTAATCCCTTAATTAAATCTTTTAAATTAATTCCTAGGTCACTTTACACATGAAGTAGTATGATTTAAAATCCACTGACCTAGGTAATTTTTCCTGAGTTGTATAATGATAAAATATTTCTGTCTTCAGGGTTTTACAATTTTCCTTTGATTATTTATACTAATGCCTTATTTAATATCAAATCTACATAATTTCCATTTTGCAAATGAAGTACAAGGAATATGTAATCGAAAATTCTAGGAAAATTACAGAACATATAAAATATTAATTTATGACTATTGGCAGAGTTTCATAAACTTTTATAGTGTAATGGCCTAACAATTCCCATTCTTACATATTTACCAAAATGCCATTATATAAATTTTAAAACTATCACTACACCCATAAATTCTGAAATAATTATTCAAGACTAATAATACAATTTTACAACACTATAAATATTTCCAAATTTTTCTGAGGTGTATATCCATCAATTCAAGAATAAATGAAATAAGGGTAAAATGAGCATTTTAAGATATTTTACTCCAAAAGTTCTTCAAACAGAAAGATCAAATTTTCCTAAGTCCAATATAACCTTAGTTTCAACTTGACAAAGTTTGAGGATTTTTACTTGAGGAAAACCTATTTTTCAAATTTATTTTCAAAAGGAGCTATATTTTTAAAAATTCCAATTAATGGGCTTTTTGATTCCAAAAAATCCCATAATTAATCTGAGGGGTGAACTTTACCCTAAAGAACCACTGGAATCAAATCCATGATTTTTGAATGCCTCCATTAGGCTGAATGCACAATAATTAAATTATTGCTATTGGCACACCAAGGCAATATATACACCAACACATGCAAGTGGATTTTCCAACATGCAGTGATCCAAAAGTGCTGAAATTTTTATCATGCACTAATGATGTCCCCAAGGACCTACCACCAAAATTTGGGGCCATGAGGAGTCACATAACTCCAAACATTTCATTTATTTACATTTTGACATTATGACAAAAACTATAGCAAAGTTGTTTCAAAAATTCCCCATTTTTGGTACGGGCTAGGTATGACCTAATTATGCATGTACCCAAAATTTGGGACCATGGTGATTGTGGTTTGACTTGGCCATCCAAATGAATTTCTGCCCTTGTATAGGACCAGTCCTAGGCAAAATACACTACAGGACTGTATACTACACCAAATCACACATTTAAGGTGGAAAAATAAAGTTAAGACAGTCAACTACATTTTTCATTTAGGGACCAGTTTCTGGAAATGCCTCTAAGAGGCCTAAAAATGACATGCAATGTGACTGTATTTTTGTGACAGAATTATACTATTCATCATATTTAAAATTAAATCATATTATTATATCTGCACGAATCTTGAAGCCCAATTGAACGGGATCCAGTCGTCGTCCCCAACAGATCAAAGGCTGAGATCGAGCCGACCTGGGCATCTTTGCTGGCCATTTCCGGCCAGCTGAGGCGGCGCCACCCCCGGCCAACGGTGCCATCACCTTCATGGTGGTGGTGGCTATCGTTTCCCGGTGATGGGGCGCCGGTAGAAGGCGGCGACGATGATCCCGAGCGGTTTCTAAAGCTTGGAAAAATCACACTCTTCTCCCATGGCATCGGGCTCAGTTGAGCCCGATATCTCACCTAATCGATCTAGGATCCTAGTACGGGTAGAGGTGAGGTGAAACGAACCTGGATTGGGGCTTGGCGGCGGTTCAGGCGGTGGTTTGCCATGGTGGTGGTGCGCCGGCGAGCTCCTCCACGATTCCATGATTCTCCATCGTTTTCCATGTTCCATCACTCGAATTCCACTCCTTTCCACCTCCTAAAGCTAATGGTGAAGTCTGTTTGGGCTGAGTATGGCTGTATATGGAGATATTACCTATGTGAACTCGGTTTGTGCTTTGGTTGTGTCACCATGGGTGCCATGTGGCCAGCATGCTACCAAAAATTCCATGGAACATTAGAGGGGGCCGGCCAGCATGTGTTGGGCAGGGAATTGCAGCTGAAGGGGTGGCCATGTGGCCACCCTTCCCTTCATCCCCATTTCTCTCTCCTCTTTCTCTTAAATTCCCATTTCTACCCCTTTGCATGCATTATCTCTCCTGATTTAGAGGGCTAGGACTGGTCTTGTTCACTTGGGCTGGCCATGGGCCAAATTTGGTGGGCTTGGTCCAAGGAGAGGTGGCTTGGTCTTCATTTTCTTTTTTAGGTCAATTGTGTTGACCATATTGACTTTGAGTTGACTTGGTCAACCAATGGTGGGTGGGCTGACCCAATTTGATGGTCATGAGCTTAGTGGCACCACCCAACTTGGGTTGGGTCAAGGGGGTGCCCTACTTAGGCTAATTTGGGCTTATGAGTGTAGGTTTGACCAAATTAGGCCCAAGGTTGACTTTGGTTAACTGGGGTCAAAGTGTTGACCTAGTGACATGTCCTAGGGTCCACTTAGATTGTTTTTTAGGGTTAGGGCAATGTGGTGGGGTCATGGTGTGGCTACGGTCCTTATTCAGACTAGTTTGACCTAGTTTGACTTGGTCCTATAGTGGGCCCCACATGGCTGCAACCCATTACCTAGGGTCAGGCCTAGCTAATTTCCCTAAACCCCACCCCATGCCTAACCCAATCTAAGTTGAGGGGTCCAAAAGTAACATGGGATGTTACAGTTTATCTGGATGTTTGGTGGTTTCTCCTAGCGGCTTGGTAGCCGGGCTGTTGTTGTTTTGTATACGAGCAGCATGGCGCTTTGTCTCCGGCGACTTAAAGACCAGTGGTCTAAACATCTCCTTTGGCGACTTGTTATATCCTTCTGGTGGTTGTCAAGCAGTTAGCCTATTCGTCTAACTGTGCGGCTTGTTCGGTCTATTTTTTGTAAACCACTTATACATGTAATTATTTAGTCCCACATTATTTATTTGTAATCTCTCATGAAAATGAAGGTTAGACCTGATATACTTTAGAGGGGGGGGGGGGGGGGTGAATAGAGTATCTTTAAACCTTTTTACTATTTATAAAATTTTCAGAGTAGAGCAAATAATAGATACTAATATTTACTGCAAGCAAAAGAACATCCTAAGATAAACTTATCAAACACAACCACAGTAAAACTAATCTAACACAGGCACAGTAAGAACAAAAAGAAGAGGGGCAACCAGATAACACAAGAACTTTTATAGTGGTTCCCCAACCTGGGTACATCCACTCTTCTACCACCCTGGTAGGAATCCACTAGCAGGTTTTGATCAGGTGACTGCCACCAATGAGCTTTTGATCAGTTGCTCAAAAACCAACCCAAGCCTTTTGATAAGGAGACTTGCAACTAAGGAATAACTTTTGAAGGGAATTAAAGAACCCTTTGTACAGTGAGGCGGGTGAGAGATTTATAGTGTCTTCTCTTTCTTAAAATAACTTAGAAGACAAGTGGATCTTGATGTTGTCAAAGCTCCCCTTGAGATATTGAATTATTCAGGAAGATTGGAGCTTTGCTTCAGGGTGTAGGTCTTCTATCTTCAGCCTTGATTTGAACAGATCCAGGAACTTCTTGACTGATAGAAGTTTGTTTTACTTGAAGAATCCTGGAGTGAAGGTTGAAGAAGACTCTTGATTTGGAATGAATGTTCTTCTTCTTCTTCAGTAATGTCAAGGTGAAAACAAGATTGTTTTCTGCACAGAGAAGGATTAGAATGTGATTGCTGTTCATCTTCAGTGTGCCTTGTATTCTCTTTCTGGTCTGGACTCTCTTATTATTGAAAAGAGAGAAAATCGCTTTTATATGATCAGTCAAATTTCACCTTTGAATTTTTGAATTCCTTTTGCATTAATTGCTGACGGCCTGTAGAATGTAATACGGCTGGATAGAATATCTGCATTAATGGATTTCCCCAACTGTCCTATTGAAAAGCGGCAAGAAATAGTCCTGATGAATACCATAATCAATGTTGCTTCTATCGGTTATACTCAGAGAATATTAAGCATTGATTATTCAAGAATTACTGTAATAAAATTAGGACAAAAGAAGGAAAAATCCAAGTCTAGAACTACACCGAATTCGTCGAGCAGAAAATAGATTTTGTCGAACTGAGTCTTGAGTTCGTCAAGCTAAGAAATCTTTTTCGTCGACCTAGGGATCCATGTTCGTCGAGCTGAGAACTAAGTTCGTCGACCTGAGATCAGCTAACTGCTTTCTATAAAGAACTTCCCATTTATGTGCTCTAAGTTCGTCGGGCTGATAATGCAAATTCGTCGACCTGAGTTCAGAGAAAGGATTCTGAACTTAATGTGTTGAAGTTGAGCTTCCAGAAATCGTCGACCTGAGCTCGAATATCATCGAGCTCAACTCAGAGAATTTACTCTAAGTTCGTCGAGTTGAACATGACTTTCGTCGAGCTGAGTTCTACGAACGTCGAGCTGAGTTCGACAAACATCGAGCTGAGTTCGACGAGCGTCGAGCTGAGTTCGACGAGCGTCGAGCTGAGTTCGACGAACGTCGAACTCATTTTTCTGAACTTGATTTTATTCTAAGTCTTGAGTCTTCTGCTGTCTTCAGTTGGCTGGTCTATGTGTGGTTGTTTCTAAGGACTTAGCCTAAAGTCTAAGACACAAAGACATGACCCTGGCTATACAAGGTGGGTCAAACATCCTAATTAGTTTTCCCAGCCCAAATCAAACTAGGGATCCAACAATCTCCCCCTATTTGGGTGAGGTCACTAATACAAACACAAATAAAAACAATCACAAAGCAGGAAGATATATCTGGTAGGAAGATTGAAAACATGCAGCAAATATTTATACAGTGTAGCTTTGTCACAGGATATAAACAATTTAAGACATACAAAAAAATGAACAGCTCATACTCATTTCTTCTTCTTTATCTCCTTTTGCTTATCCTCCTTTGCTTTATCAGCAGGCTGAGTGAATTTGATCTCCCTGTTAGGATTAGCTGCTTGACTCTTTGTCATAGTCATATCAGCAGCTCCAATGTTGTTGAGGGAAGTAGCCCTTGGCACAACAGCCTCTGGATGTAATTTCATATAATCATCTACATTAAAGAACTTATTAGCTTTTGCAAACCTAGTTAATTTTTCTTTTCTGTATTTTGACATTGTTGAATATTGTGAGGGATCCTTTCCTTTAACTTTGGCCTTGTTTATCATAGATAAGCCAACTAGTTCTTGAAACCTGGCAATTTTGGCAGTGGTTGTTGTTTCAGGATCCTCAAAAGGAACAGGAGCAGATACAGGCTTATTTGGACTGTCAGCTTTCTGAGATTCTGGATCTTATTATAGATGTTGCTGAGGTTGTTGATGTTGATGTGTTGATATTGCTTGCCTGAGGAGTACCTGTGCTGGCTGCTTCCAGAGTGAGATGCTGATCTACCCTGCTGTCTCTGATAAGTTTGATATTGGGTAGATCTCTGAGAAGAAGTTCCTGAAGCACCATCAGCAGGTGGAGGAGGAGGAGGAGGATCTTTCCTGTTTCTTTGAGGAGGAGGAGAATACTTTCTGCTTTTCTTTCTGTCTTTCTGCTGATTCTTGGACAACCACATCCAAGCTGGCATGCCATTGTAAGGAGTGATATTCTGAAGAATATAATATGGGGTATCATGAGTTGGGTTGGGTTTTGGAGCAGCAGCTGGAGGGGCTTTCCTTTTCTTAGAGATTTTCTTCTTAGACTTTGGCTCATCATCAGAATCATCTTCCTCATCTTCATCATCAGAAGATCCCTGAGGAGTATCATATAAGACATTTAAGTCTTTTAAAGCTTCTGCAGATATCAACAATTTTTCAGCCTAAGGAGGAGCTGGAGGTAGAGTTGGAGGACTATGTATAGTAGTGCCTTCAGCAACTGATTTACTTTAATCTTCTATATCTGCCATGATTAACTCATCTAGATCAGGCATGGGACTATCATCCATCTTGAATGTTGGAGGAGAGATGGCTTTGGGAGGGGATGAAACAATGAAAGGATCTGCTCTTGGTGGAGATGGAATAACTAGAGCCTCTATACTTGCAAAACTGGCCTTGAGTTGCATGGCAACTTTGGGGCTTATTGGGGAAGTATAAGGCACTATAGACATAGAAGGATTAGAGCTGTCTTCTGGAAGAAAGTTTAAGTAAACTGTATCAAAAATATTTAATAGACTCAAAATGTTTATTGTGGGATTTATAATGTAATCACCAATTGTTATTATTTCATTTATAGCTGTCTCATCCATATCCATATCAGATTCAATAAAATCAAGCAAATCATCAGGAATAGCTGTGTCTGCTGCTGCTTCTGCTGGAACTGGAGCAACTTCTTCATGGAGTATCTCCCCCTGCCTTATTTCAGTATGCACTAGAGCCAGGCCCATAACTGAAGAAGGAGGGACAGAGAAGGCAGAAGGTTGAGCAGCAAGGGGTGAGATGGAAGAAGCAAGAGGTGAAATAGCCTCTGCTATGAGGTTTTTGATCAGGGGAGTGAGAATTGATAGAAGAGGTGGAATGGAAGGAGAGTCCAATTGCATGAACTCTGAGGGTGTCTACGTGGATACAGAGGTATGGCTGGAAGATGACGGTGGAGGATGAGGTAGAGAATATTGCATTTATTCATCTGGTGAAGATGGGATATGAATGGGGGATGACAGTAGATTGAATGATGGTAGTGAGAGAAGGTTGGAAAGGGGAATATTAGCTAGATGTGGTGGTAAAGGAGTTGAGGGAGGGGTACAATGTTGTGATGGAGTTGGTGTACCATGTTGTGATGGAGTTCGTGTACCATGTTGTGATGGAGTTGGTGTACCATGGTGTGATGGAGTTGGTGTACCATGGTATGATGGAGTTGGTGTACAATGTTATGATGGAGTTGGTATACCATGGTCTGATGGAGTTGGTGAACCATGTTGTGATGGAATTGGTGTATGAGAGTGAATATGAGTTTGTGGATGATACACTGGAGATGATGGAGGTGTAGGAGTATGGACTGTGGTGTGAACTGGTGAGGAGAAATGAATTGGGGAGGCTGGAGGAGGTGGAGGTGGAACATTTTCAGCAGGGTGGGGAGTGGCTGGAACATCCCTTGTACTCTCAGAAGGTCTGGAGGAGGAGGAGGGAGCCTTGAATGGCTTGGTGATAGTTCTCTCCCACCTACCAAAGAGGGCACAAGTAATCCTCTTAGAGGCATTAATGATTATGGTCAGTGTGACCGGGGATTCAACAGCCTTGGCTTGAAGTAAGATTCTCAGAATCCTTCCAAAGCACACCTCTTTCTTGGTGTTTCTCTTCCTGATCATCTCAAACAGAATCCTAGCCCAGTTCACAGGCTTCTTATTCACAACAGCACATATCACTAGAAATTGATGCCTAGTGGCGTAGTCATGGGCTGTGTGTTTTCCCAGCAGTACCTTGCCAACGACATCTGCTAGAAACTTGTATTCAACAGACAAATATTTATTTAGCAGTTTATTGGGTGTGTCTCCAGAATAGACCATCTTAGTCAACATCTCTTCAAATTCATCACTGTCGATCTCTAGTTCTTCTTCACCATTAATCAATCCGAAAATGTCTGTTAAGATGGTGGGGGTAAGAGATATTTCCGTACCCGATATGGTTCCCGTCATGGCATTCTCATCTTGGGAGGAGGAGGTGTAAACTCATTCTCGTATTTCTACACCAGCTATCTTTATTCTTGTGGTCATCAGATGCTTCAACTGTTGATCTTCAAGAAATTGCAGAATTTCCAGGAATATGGGATCAGAGTGTTGGAACGACTCGAAGTCGATATCAAAGTTAGTATCAAATTTCATCGCTCCAAGAATGCCTGCTGGAATCTCCATGAATTCGCCTGTAAGAGTAAAACAGAGATCAAGTGCAAAGTGAACTGAAAGCACGAGACGGAGGTTGAAGAAAAACCTAGATATAATGTTTATTTTTTAGAATTTGAATCGACAAAATCTTTTCGACGAGAAATTTGAAATTCTTCAAGCTGAGGTCGACGAAATATTTGATGGTCAAAAGAATTCGTCGATCTCTGTCAGAAGATATGAAAACATTTCGTCGATCTCTGTTCGACGAAAGGTTTCTGAAGCAGATTCGGCGATATCCATTCGACGAAAATAGCTTCACTCACAGAGAGTTCGTCGAACTCCATTCAACGAATGTCTCTAGAACCTTTCACAGTTTGTCGATCTCCATTCGACGAACTTTGAAAAATTCATCGACCATAGACAGAAATCAAATTAAGTCTTCTTCATTTATCACACCAAGCTGATTTATGAAGAACAGATGATTCCTCTCATCCAAAGGTATGGTGAAGATATCTGCTCTTTGTAAATTAGTATAGATATAGACAAGATTAATTTTATTTTTGTTTACACACTCTCTTATGAAATGATGCGTAATGTCTATATGCTTGGTCCTATTGTGATGGACTAAATTTTGTACTATGGATATAGCACTTGTGTTGTCACATAATAAAGTTGAATTATTTAAGTTTAATCGATAGTCCAGGAGTTGGTTCTGAATCCATTGCATCTGGGAATAGCAACTGCCAGCAACTATATATTCTGCTTCAGCAGTTGATGTAGACATAGATGACTGCTTCTTGCTAAACCATGAGACTAATCTCATACCAAGGAACTGACATGTTCCTGAGGTATTTTTTCTGTCTACTCTACATCCAGCAAAGTTAGCATCTGAGTATTCAGTTAACTCAAACTCTGACTCAGTAGGATACCAGAGTCCTAGACTAGGACAACTCTTTATATACCTCAAAATTCTTTTTAAGAAAACTAGATGAGATTCTTTAGGGTTCACTTGGAACCTAGCACAAAGACATATAATAAAAATTATGCCAGGTCTGTTTTCTATAAGGTATAATAGGAATCCAACAATGCCCCAATATAATTTCTAATCAACAGTTTTCTCATGTCCATCAGAGTCTATTACAGCATTAGTGGCCATGAGTGTTTTCTTTGCTGAGTCATCAGCCATAACAATCTTTTTGAGAAGCTCCTTAGCATACTTAGCCTGGGATATGAAGATGCCATCAGGTTGCTGCTTCACTTGGAGACCAAGGAAGTAGGAGAGCTCAACCATGCTACTCATTTCAAAATTTGAATGTATGAGGTCAGAAAATCTCTTGCATAGTTTGGAATCTGTAGACCCAAATATAATATCATTTACATAAATTTGTACTAACAATATTTCATCCTTATGGTGACTAGAGAATAATGTCCTCTCAACACTGCCTCTAGTAAATTTATGCTCTATCAAGAAGCTAGCTAAGGTCTCATACCAAGCTCTTGGAGCTTGCTTTAAACCATAAAGAGCTTTATGCAATCTTAAGACATATGAAGGATAAGTTGGAGAGATGAAACCTGGGGGTTGTTTAACATAAACCTCTTCCTTTAGTTCTCTATTCAAGAAAGCACTCTTGACATCCATTTGGTAGACTTTAAACTTCTTGTAGGCAGCATATGCAAGGAAAATATTGATTGCTTCTGTAACGTCCCGAATCGCACTAGGCCCCTCGTGCGTGTTTTGAGTCAGGAGAGCTGACTAGGGTTCATGGGGAGTGCTGACAACAGGGCAGCATATGTGAAAAGGAGGATAAATAAGACAAGCATGAGACACGGGTAGATACACGGGCATGTCCCTACCCGCGTGCGTGTGCGTCAAATTGAACTCGACGAGGCATGTCGAGATCAAGGAGCTGTGTCGACATCATGTGACACGGGTAGTGACACGGGCGTGTCCCTACCCGTGTGTGTCGAGTTACACTCGACAAGGCGTGTCGAGACTAGCGAGTTGTGTCAACATTATGTGACACGGGTAGCGACACGGGCGTATCCCTACCCGTGTGTGTCGAGTTACACTCGACAGAGTGTGTCGAGATCGACGAACTACGTGTCGAGATCAACGAATTGTATGACACGGGTAGCGATACGGGAGTGTCCCTACCCGTGTGCCAGTGTGTCGAGTTGAGTTCGTCAAAATGTATCCCGAGAAGGACACGGCCAGGGAACACGGCCGTGTCATGTGGACACGGGTCAGGACACGGGTCGGGACACGGGCGTGTCCCCACCCGTGTCAACTATTGAACCGACACGGAAACTGTCATTGCCGCTTCGCCCAGGCAGGACACGGGTAAGGACACGGTCGTGTCCCTACCCGTGTCACTTTTCATATATAAGGGGGAGAGAAAATCCTAGCCGTTTTCATGCTCACTTAATCCCATTTTTCTGAGAGAACTTCTGTAGAAGGAGAACTGCAGGAGCAAGTTCTAGGGAGGGAAAATCCGCCAACGCCGTGGAGGAGAAGATGTCGCTAAGGAGAGTTACGAGATCCATGGCCGGAAATGGTGGTACCGCTAGAATCGAAGTGAGTTTCCTACCATGTCCCTTAGTGTTAGATCTGTAGATATCTAGGCGAGACGTCGACTCAAAAGAGTCTTGATATGTGAGAAGATGCTTTCTCTAGGGTGAGGCCAATCCGGGGCTTGTGCTCTTGGTTAGTGGTGTCTTCAACCTCTCCGATCTTCTATGTGGAGATGGGGGATGGATTCGTGAAGAGCAAAGGCCTCATGAGGGTGAATAAGGGTGGAGGAAATTCTGGAATGATTTGGGAAGATCTCCTTAAGGAGGAAGATGAATCGATGCGGTTCATTCCGCCTTAAGATGCGTGCAGAATCTGTATTCTGCGCGCATCAAACTTCGTGGCCATTTTTAGGTGTGATATGTCCAGATCTGGGTTTTTGGCTAAACATGAAAGTTGAAGCCCTTGAAAATACCTTTCCAACGAATTATTGCATGACTTCAAGCGAAGTCTGAGGCCACGGGAAAGTCTAAACGAAAATGGTGTTCAATAAATCCTGCATGCAGAAATTGTGTTATGTACGCAGTGGACTTCATGTCCGATTTCAAATTGGGTAACATCAAATCTGGGTTGAGCTCTGAATACGAAAGTTGTGGACCACGAAAAGACCTTTCCATCATGTGGTTACACGTCTTCATCGGATTCCTTTAGCTTCGGGAATCTCCGGTCGAATTTGCTGTCCAGATTCAATCTGCACCTAAATTCTGGGCTTTTTATAAGATGAATTTGGATTCGGTGGAATTAATATTGCAAGATACTTGGTTTGGATGAACTCTTATAATTAATCATTTGTTGCATGACTGACGAAGCTTATTAATCAGATTTCATATAATCAAATTATGAAGCAATCTTATTTAAACGAATTGACTTGATAGGAATTGAAGGATTGTTATTTGTGCGCATCATGTATATGATATGTCGTTAACATATGGAAAGTGTGATGGATCTTTACACGCGCATCATGTTCATAATAGGATAGTACTTTGGAAAGATTGATAGATTTTCATATGCGTAACATGTTTATATTATGTTGTCGTCATTTGGGAGTCATATAGAAGAATAAATCATGGCCATGAGTATGTTTGGTTAATGAATTGAGTTTAGTAGTCCAATACTTAGAGCGTCGACTCCCTACGGGTAGTATTGTGAAGGGATGTAAGTACGGTGTTGACCGTCACTTGTTTGGTTGTGTTGTGATAAGGCATAGGTGGACGGTTGAGCTTTGTCCTCGTGCTTACTTCTGAGGCCCCTTCCATGTTATGTTGATGTGGCATTTGCATGCGGTGTGAGTCGACACGCGGTGTCGTAATCCTGGGTTAAGGATAGTGTGGCAGGTCTACGGGCTCGCCAGTCGTCACACCGACGGGAGTCGACAGTTAGACTTTGGGCGGTTGGGCTTGTGTCCTCGGTGTTCACGTCCCGGGGCCCCTTCCGTGCCAAGTGAGCGATTGGGTTGTGTCCTCGTGCTTACTTCTGAGGCCCCTTCCGGGTCACGCAAGGCCAGTTCGGGATGTGTTCTGGGTGCACATTTACCCAAGACCCCGCTGGGCCATAGTACGCATGGGCTCCGTTGTTGTGTTCTTAGCATTGAGGCGTACAGAGGCCTACGTGAAGTAGTGTGGATACCCGCCTAGTAGTAGAAGTTCCCGTTCTACTGTCACCTCCTCGCCACGGCGGCTGATGCCTGAGAGGTTAGCTACATGCTCGAAAAGTGGGAACTATAGTCTGTGTCGACATAGCAATTGCATGGGGGTGTTCATGGGTGAGTCATTGCATAGCATTCATAGCATTTCATAACATTACACAACAAGATCCTCATCGTATAAGTTTATATGGGCACTCTTATACGATGAGTTTACCTTTATGTAACCCGATCCTTAACTTATAAGTTTGTATGTGCATTCTTATAAGTTAAGTTACTTTCCTGCTGTTACTTATACATGTTAGTTTGCTGTAGCTCTTAAATATTTGCTAGATCATGTTATTGTTACTCTAACACTACTGCCACCTGCTTGTACTTCTTTTACTTGCATACATATATATTACTCCTGTTCCTTCTCTCCGCCCGGTGCCGAGGAGTTGCCGGGGGAGCGGATGTGAAACCACTTAGTCGTTTCGACTAACGGTTGCTACGTCTTTCTTTTAGGAGGTCACGCCGCAGGTAGAGCAGCCGCGGACTACGCAGTAGGACAGCCAGGCCAGGACGACAGGGCCTGAAGTGACGGTGTCGTCGATACCGTCGGTTACGGATGTTAGTATTTTGACACTCTGAAGTAGCCCGTTTGGGCAATGATTAGCTGTACTCTGATATAATGTAGAATCATGTTTTAGCTTCTCCTTTATTGATGTATTTGGATATTATTACTTTGTGTGGATTTTGACTTCTCTTGCTTATTATATTTGGTTGGGTTGGCATGTTCTATTGATAATATTATAGTCGGCAGAATATGCGTCTTGTGGTACAGATTAGCCCGTGTGCTAATGTTACCGCAAGGCGGCTGTTCCGGGCATAAGACTCCACCTTCGTGTCGTGTTTGAGATCCGGAGGGGGGGGGGGGGTCTTACAAATGGTATCAGTTTGCCACGATCCTCAACTAAAGAAGTCATTCAACAATGGTGCCACCCCCGTTTGATTTGTCAGTTTGGGGACAAACTGACTTAGCGGAAGCAGTGGTGTGCCCATATGTAATTCACGCTAAGTATGTCCAACTTTGACCTTAAGATTAGCTAACCTGGCCATATGTTTGCGTTTTATGTGTAGATTCCAGTGCTCGTTGAGCAGATGGGAGGCACTCCTGCGCCCTCCATACCCACTCCCACTCAGTTCCAACAATCTGAGTTGGGGTAGACGCTCACTGCCATCCTCGATGCTTTTAGGGCGCAATAGCCTCCAGTGCAACAACAGGATCCGGGTTGTAACTGGCTGAGCACCTTTCGGGCTCTCTCCCCTCCCGCCTACCTCGGGACGGAGTCGGCCATACGTACGGAGGAATGGCTTGACACGGTCGAAGAGCTATTTGCGGGGATTCGTTGCCCGGCCAACATGGTTGTATCGTTGGCGGTGTCCATCTTGGACTTACATGCTAAGAGGTGGTGGAAGTCCCTCATGGGCTCTACCTTCCAAGGCCGGATCTACATAGAGATAAGTTGGAGTGAATTCTCGGGTGTTTTCTTGGATCACTTTATCCCTACAATGGCCCAAAATGAGCTTGAGCAGATGTTTCTTCTACTAAAGCAGGGATCAAAGTCGGTTACGGAATACCAGCGAGAATTCCAACATCTCGTAAGGTTTGCGGATTCTTACGAGTTGGATGATAGAGGTTATGCCAAGCGCTTCTACAAAGGGCTGCGAGATCCCCTAAGTCAGTCTCTTTTGTTTATAGCGGATGGTAGCTTGGCGGAGATCATTGATATGGAGAAAAGATTGGAGGCGGACCACCTGGGATGTAGTAAGAGGCCTGCGGAGGACGTGATGGATGCCAGCCCAAGCAATAGAAGGAGGCGGGACTTCAGAGGAGGAAGAGGATATCAAAGAGGTGGAGGTCGCGTCCACCGAAATTATTGGGTGGAGCATCCGGTTCTGCAGCCGCCTGCGTTGCCTCCACCCCCACAGCCTCAGCAATTTCAACAACCTGAAGGGCGTTGTGGGCTGGTGTGCTTCGAATGCAACCAGCCGGGCCACATCTGACGTTTTTGCCTGCAGCTATATGGGAACATCCCTCCTGCTCTCCCTCCTGCTCTCCCTCCAGTAACCCCACGAGGACAGGGATACATGCGTGGTCGAGGACGAGGACCGAGAGGAGGTAACCCCGGCCCTGCTAGGGATCAGGTGTACGCGCTTGACATGGCGCAGGAACGGAACCCACAAGATGTGATTGCAGGTATGATTTAATTAATTAATATATTTTCATGGTCTAAATTGAATTGATTAAGACTTACTAGACACCTAGCAATAAGTTTTGGTTGTTGGTACTTAGGCACCGTGATTATTGGCGGGAGGACGACCTATGCGCTGTTCGATACAGGTGCCTCACACTACTTTGTGTCCGAGGATTTCATAAAAGATGTGGAGGGTGTACAGTACTTTACTAGCATAGCCCGACGAGTACGCCTTCCGGACGGCTCAGAGATGATCGCAACCGCCAAGTGTGAGTTGGAGTTATTTATTGATGGGAAGGCCTTTGATACGCCGGCCACAGTTCTGAGAATGCCGGAGTTGGACATCATTTTGGGCATGGCATGGCTGGACTGGCACTTCGCAAGGATCGACTGAGCGGAGAAGCAGATCTATTTGAGACATGGAGACTCTGACGTCATCTTCCAAGGTATTGGCTTCGCGCCTCGCATGATGTTATCTTCCGTCCAGGTTGTAAAAGCTCATATGAAGGGGGACGAGGTCTTCATGATCTGGTTCGAGTTGAAGGAAGAAGCATTGGAAGTGAAGGATGTACGGGTAGTGCAGGATTTTCCCAAGGTATTTCCTGAGAAGCTACCAGGATTGCCCCCACATGGAGAGGTTGACTTCCAGATTAATCTAGTACCAGGTGCCAAGCCTGTATCCAAGGCTCCGTACAAAATGGCCCCGAAAGAACTCGCAAAATTTAGAGTTCAATTGCAAGAACTGGTGGAGTCAGGGTTCGTTCGCCCCAGTTCATCACCCTGGGGAGCTCCTGTTCTGTTTGTGAAGAAGAAGGATGGAACCCTGCGGTTGTGCATAGATTATCGGGAACTCAATCGGTTGATGGTGCAGAACACTTATCCACTACCTCGGATCAACGAGTTATTCGATCAACTAGTGGGAGCACATTGGTTTTCCAAACTGGATTTGCGCTTTGTATACTATCAGTTGAGGATTCGAGAAGGGGACATCCAGAAAATGGCCTTCAGTTCGAGATATGGTTTGTATGAGTTCACAGTAATGCTGTTTGGGCTCACAAATGCCCCTTCGGCCTTCATGAGCCTGATGAACAAGGTGTTTGAACCATATTTGGACATCTTCGTCATTGTTTTCATCGACGACATCTTGGTCTGCTCAAGGACGGAGGAGGAGCATGTCGAGCACCTGACCTTGGTTTTAAAGAAATTGAAGGAGCACGCCTTGTACACCAAGTTTAGCAAGTGTGAATTCTTGCTTAAGGAGGTTGCCTTCTCGGGGCATGTGATCAGTGGAGCAGGATTAGCAGTGGATCCAGCAAATGTGCGAGCCGTGAAGGAGTGGTCGTCCTTGAAGTCGGCGGCCGATGTGAGGAGTTTCCTTGGACTTGCTGGGTACTACCGCAAGTTTGTGAAAGGATTTTCAAAAGTTGCCCTTCCTCTTACCTCATTGACGAAGAAAGGTGTGCCATTTTAGTGGACTCCCCAATGTGAAGCGGCGTTCCAAGAGCTGAAGGATAGGCTTACCTCCGCCCCCATCCTTGCACTTCCATCTGGGAAGGAAGGATTTCAGGTTTACACTGACGCATCGTATCAAGGGATGGGAGCGGTACTGATGCAGCACGGGCACGTGATCGCATATGCTTCAAGACAGTTAAAGAAACATGAAATTAATTACCCGGTCCATGATTTAGAGTTAGGAGCAGTGGTGTTCGCTTTGAAGGTCTAGAGGCATTATCTATATGACATCCATTGCGAGATCTTTTCCGATCACAAAAACTTGAAGTATGTCCACACTCAGAAGGAGTTGAACCTGAGACAACGGCGATGGTTGGAATTTCTATGCGACTATGAGTTCACCATGAACTACCACCCTAGGAAAGCGAACTCAGTAGCCGATGCCTTGAGTAGAAAAGTGCTAGGCTCTAGCCCAGAATCACGGTTGATGAGTATGGAGTTGGCTCGGATGATTGAGGAGATGGGTATTACTTTGGTGTTCAAGGCTCCTTCGACAGAGTATGCGGAGTATTTGGATAGCATGAGCATAGTTTGTGATATCCGAGACCGGATTCGGGTGGAGCAAGGAATGGATGCGGCCTTAGCCCCGCCTATCAAGGCAATTGAAGATGGGAGCACCGATGAGTACACACTAAAAGACGTCCTTGTTTATTTTCGTGGTCGGCTCTGCATTCCCAAAGGCGGCAAAATCCAGGAGGATATCTTGAGAGAGGCACATTGCTCTCAATATTCTGTACACCCGGGTATTGCCAAGATGTACACTGGCTTACGGAAGACCATGTGCTGGCCGAGAATGAATAAGGATGTTCGTTACTATGTTAAACATTGCGAAGCTTGTCAAAGAGTGAAGGCTGAATGCAGGAGTCCTGGTGGTTTGTTGCAGTCGTTGCCCATCATCGAATGGAAGTTCGAGGATATCTCCATGGACTTTGTCCATAGACTACCTCGCTCCCGCTCCGGGAATGATTCAGTGTGGGTAATTGTTGATCGACTGACAAAGGTGGCCCAGTTCATTCCAATGAAGAAGGAAGCACACGTGGATGTTTTGGTATGCCTTTTTGTGGAGCAATTCGTACGGTATCATGGCGTGCCCAAGACAATTGTTTCGGATCGGGATGGTCGGTTTACTTCCAAGGAGTGGAAGGCGGTACAGGCGTATTTGGGCTCACGCCTCACCTTCAGCACCGCATTTCATCCTCAGACGGACGGGCAGTCTGAGCGGACCATCAGAACACTGGAGGATTTATTGAGGTTATGTGTGTTGGATAGAGGAGAGCCGTGGGAAAGGCTCTTGCCACTAGTGAAATTCACCTATAATAATAGCCATCAGGCGAGCATCGTCATGGCGCCCTGTTGGAACACCCTATTACTAATTTGGGTCAGGATCACTATGTCTCTAGGAAACCTTTGTTTGACCTCCTGTATAGCCTAAAAGGTCAATTAGAATTGAGTCTAAGGGTTAGAAGTCTAGGTTTGGAAGCTGCCCTGGAGATCAAGATTTTCTGTTTAGAGACTAAGTCATATCGTTGAGCTCAGCACGACGATTCATCGAACTCCAATCGACGATCGTCTAGCTCAACTTCGACAGATCGTCGAACTCCATTCGACGATCGCTGAGCTCAACTTCATCATATCGTCGAACTCCATTCGACGATCGGTGAGCTCAGGTCGACGATTTTGACTCTGCTTTGGATCTTTATCTCTGAGCTCAGTTCGACGATATTTGAGCTCAGATCGACGATATTTTGATGCTGTATATTTCCAGATCGCTGAGCTCAGCTCGACGATAGCAGAGCTCAATTCGACGATTTCAGATAACTTTAAGGATGTTTCTAGATTCAAATTCAAATCAGTTAAGCAGTTATTCTGCAATTAATTCAGAGATTTCCTAGCTGTTTTCATTCATTTCTGGACCAAGTTTCAAGGAATATTTCTGTGGACTTTCCTCCAGAAGAAATTTTGCAATTAAGGATGCAATTAATGCTGGCCAACGGCTATTCTTCTCAGAGAGAATGTTTTTGTTCAGTACCAGAGAATAAAAGAGAACAATTCTTTTTTGAATTACCAGAAGAGATACACAGACACACATACAGACACCAATAATCTTCAACAAGACATTCTGTCTAAAAGAATTCTCAAGAACACTCATCCAAAGAGATCAACCTGTTCTAAAATCTTCAGATCTCTCCAGTTTTCAAGTGTTCAAGGCCAACATATTTCAAGACTCCAGACATTCAACATTTCAGCTGTTTGCTGAAATCATCTATTGCTGGAGTTCAATCTTTGAAGGCCTATCACCCTCAGCAAAGCTTTTCTTCCTGAAGATCTCAAGGATTCAGGGGGAGCTTTGACATCAACAATCCACATAGTCTTCTCAGTTGTTTGAGAAAGAGAAGACTTCCATCACTCTCTCACCCCCTCTCTGTAAAGGGTTTCTCAAACTCCCTTCAAAAGTTTGAGCTTGGTTTTTGAGCACCTTGTCAAAAGCTCATTGGTGGCAAGACACCTGATCAAAAAATCTGCTTTGGTTTTTGAGCACCTTATCAAAAGCTCATTGGTGCCCAGGACACCTGATCAACTCATCCTGCAGTGGATTCCTACCTAGGGTGGTAGAAGAGTGGATGTACCCAAGTTTAGGGGAACCACTATATTTCCTTGTGTCTTCTGGTTTTGCTTATCTTTATGTTTGTTTCTGGCCTTGATTATTCTGTGATTAGCTTTTGTTTAACTTAGTTCTGTGATTAGAATTTTACTTGCTTACCTGCTCACTCTTATTACAACAATTGTTGTAAAAAGTTTCAAAGCACCATATACTCTATTCACCCCCCTCTACAGTATATCAGATCTAGCTGCACTTTCAATTGGTATCAGAGCCAGGTTGGTTAAACATACCATACCTGATTGGTTGTACATGCTAACACCTGAACCCAAAGATCCCAAGTTAGATCTGTTTTCTTTTGTATTTTACTATTAGATTTTGCTTTCACAAATCATGGCCCAAAACAAAGATTATGCTAGCACCAGACCTCCAGTGTGCAATCTATCCAAGTTTGCACTTTGGAAAGCAAGGATCAGACTGTACATGAATTCTATTGACGAAGATATTTTTAACTCTGTTTTGACAGTATGTCCAAGACCTCCAGAGAACTCCAGTACAAATGCTGTTCCACCTCCATCAGGAACATATGCTGACATCAAGAGATGGAAGGTAGCTGATGCCAAGGCTATGAACATCTTGGCCCAGACAATGTCTGATGATATATTTCAGAAGGTGGCTGAATGCAATTCAGCAAAGGAAATTTGGGATAAACTCTCAGAAATAGTCTCAGGCTCAGCTGATGAGAGAAAGGATAGGAGATCTCATCTCATCTCTCAATATGAGAATTTCAAGAAGGGAGAAACTGAGTCAGTGGGAGACATGTACAACAGGCTAAGTCTAATTGTCAGTGAACTCAGGACATTGGACAAAGAGATCTCACTAACTAAACTTAATGACAAGATCCTAATGTGCTTCCCTAGCACTTGGGATTCAAGAATCTGGCCAATTAAAGATGCCAGAAGTCTGAATGAGATCACTACTGAAGCTCTATTAGGTAAGCTCAAATCTTATGAGCTACTCATCAAAAATAGAGAGGAAGAACAGAAGGCTGCCTCACCAGCCACAAGAAAAGAGAATACCATAGCCTTCAAGGCAACTGAAGATCTGCCTGAAGACAAAGCCACAGGCAATGATGAACTGCTCAGTCTGTTGGCCAAAAGATTTTATAAGATGGCCAGAAAGGACTTCAGAAGGAGATCATACAAGGAGCAGGATAAGCCAAGGTATGACAAGTCCATTAACAATAATAAAGACATTATTTGCTTTGGTTGCAGGAAAATAGGGCACATAGTTCCTGACTGTCCAGAGAACAAGAACAAGGACAGAAGGGATAGGAAAGAAAGAAGAAAGGAGAAAGACTCTAAGAGGAATGGCAATGACAAACCCTCATCAAGCAAAAACAAACATACAAGAAAGCGGTTTGTTGCTGAATCCTGGAGTGAGACTGAAGAAGAGTCAGAAGCATCATCCAGCTCCAGTGATGATGAAGATGATGTAGAAGAGAAAGAGTTCTGCAAGATGGCAATCAATGCCTCACAGCATAATTCAGAAGAAGAGGAGTCAGAGTCAGACTCAGAGACTCAACCTGAAAAAGATCAGGTAATTGGTTCTTTTGATTTTAGTTCAGAGGATTTTAAATCTGAATTTAAAGCACTGTGTTTAGACCTGCTAAAGTCTGAGAAAGAAATTATCTCTCTCAGAAATCAATTATCTGAACACAATACTTTAAAGTCAGAAAACCTCAAACTCTCTCAGGAGTTGGAGTGTTGTAGGGAACATATAGCTTCACTGAAAAGTGAGCTCTCTGAGGCCAAGAAGCTTGAAGAATCCCTCAATGAGAGAAGCATCAAGCTGATGGACATCACAAGCACAGTGAACTCCAGATTCAACAGTACACTGGGCTTGGGTGCTTCATCCAGCCAACACATAGTTCTAACAACTCCAATCAAATTCATTTCTGACAAGGGAAAGGGAGTTGTAGAGGTTGCTAGGAAAAATTCTAATCTGCCCCAGAAAACTAAGTCCCAGCAGAAATCGTCGAACGGAGATCGACGATCGACCATCGTCGAACGCAGCTCGACGATCTCAGCCAAAATCGTCGAACGCAGGTCGACGATCTCAAATACCTGATCTCAGCCATAGTCGACCGTCGAACGGAGCTCGACGATCTGACCCAAGATCGTCGAACGCAGCTCCAAGATCCTCGAACAGAGGTCAGAGCTCTGGAAAAGTTTTCAAGGGCAAATCAAAATTGAATCCTAAGGGTCCTTCATCCCAAATCTTTAACCCTTATACTGAATAGATTATACCTCCAAGGAGATATCATCCTGAAGGATATAAGAGTCAACCTGGGATGTCCTTTATTTCAGAATTTAAATGTTATCAACCTAGGCCCAAGGTAAACTGGGTCAAAAGCAAATGAATTGTCTTATGTGCAGGTGAAGACCTATCCAATATCTAACCAGCAATGGTACTTGGATAGTGGGTGCTCTAAGCACATGACAGGGAACAAGGACAACCTCACATCCTTTAGAGCCAAGCTTGGACCCAAAGTTATCTTTGGTGATTCAAACTTTGGACAGACTAAAGGATATGGTGCAGTCCAGATTGGATCAGTAACTTTCAAGAAGGTAGCTTATGTGGAAGGACTGAAGCACAACCTAATTAGCATCAGTCAGCTGTGTGATGAAGGCTACCAGGTGACCTTCAGCAAAGCCTTGTGCAAAATCAAGTCAGAGGACAACACAACTGTGTTGACAGGTAAAAGGAAAGGTAACATCTAACTAGTAGATTTTCTTTCAACTGATGTAGATATCTGCTTGTTTAATTCTGTCTGTAGACCAAACATTTTATGGCATAAGAGACTAGGACACCTAAACCTTAGAACTATTGCTAGGCTATCCAAGGACAACCTTGTTAGAGGACTACCTTCTGGCCCCTACAAGAAGGAAGGAATCTGCAGGGCTTGTCAATTAGGCAAACAAACTAAAAACAGCTTTAAGTCACTAAATAAGAGTGATTCACCTAGGATATTGTATCTGTTACACATGGATCATTTTGGACCCATCACAGTACAAAGCCTAGGAGGGAAATCCTACACTTTAGTAGTTGTAGATGACTTCTCTAGATTCACTTGGGTGTTCTTTCTAAGGAAGAAGTCTGATAACTTTAAGTGTCTGACAGAGTTTCTCAAATGTATACAGATTGAGTTCAATACTCACATTGCCCTGATCAGAAGTGATCATGGGACAGAGTTTTATTCTCTTCTTATGCAAGATTTCTGTCAGAGTGAAGGGATCAGGCATACTTTCTCAGCTCCTAGAACTCCTCAACAAAATGGGGTAGCTGAAAGGAAAAATAGAACCCTTATTGAATCTGCCACTACATTGTTGTCAGATGCTCATCTACCTCTATCCTTTTGGGCAGAGGCAGTGAACACCTCCAACTATGTGTTGAATAGAAGTTTGATACATAAACTAAAGGGAAAGACTCCCTATGAATTACTCAAAGGGAAGAAACCTAAAGTTGATTATTTTAGAGTCTTTGGTTGTATTTGCTACATTCACAATAATGACAAGAAATATTTAGCAAAATTTCAAGCCAAAGCTGATGAAGGAGTGTTTCTGGGATACTCCATGATCAGCAAGATTTATAGGGTCTATAATAAATCATCTTTAAAAATTGAGGAATCTGTTCACATTTCATTTGATGAATCTAACATGTCTTTCAAGGAGAAGATTTCTCCTACCATAGAACCCTTGCAGGAACATTCTCTAGTTGAAGACTTGAACAAGTTACAGGTTACTCAAGAGGATGAAAGCAGTGAAGATGAAGGAAATGCTCAACATATTGAAGAACAACTTGAAGAGCCAGTTGTTGTACCACAAGAGGAAACAACAACACAGGTTGGTGAACAATCAACACCCCCTGTTGATTTAGTAACATCAAGAGACCATCCAATTTCCCAAATAATTGGAGACATCTCAGCTGGTGTGTAAACCAGAAATCAGGTCAACCAAAACCTATTGCACACCTACTTCCTATCTCAAATTGAACCTCAGTCCATTCAAGATGCAGAGCAAGATCCATACTGGATCATTGCAATGCAAGAAGAGTTGCATCAGTTTGAGAGAAACAAAGTATGGGAACTATTGCCAAAGCCTAAGGATCACACAATTGTTGGAACAAAATGGGTATTCAGAAACAAACTGGATGATCAAGGAGTAATTATAAGGAACAAGGCAAGGCTAGTTGCTCAGGGATACTCTCAAGAAGAAGGAATAGACTACGACCAGACTTTTGCACCAGTTGCAAGATTGGAAGCCATCAGAATATTTTTAGCTTATGCAGCACACAAAGGCTTCAAGGTATATCAGATGGATGTCAAAAGTACATTCTTAAATGGAGACATCAAAGAGGAAGTTTATGTCAGACAGCCTCCAGGTTTTATCTCTCCTACTTATCCTGATTATGTTTTTAGATTGAATAAAGCATTATATGGTCTCAAGCAAGCTCCTAGAGCATGGTATGAGACCCTAGCATGCTTTCTCTTGGAAAATGGTTTTATAAGGGGTAGAGTAGACCAAACTCTTTTCATTAGAACCCATAAGTCCCATACCCTACTAGTACAAATTTATGTAGACGATATTATTTTTGGTTCTACTGACTCCAAATTGTGCAGAAGGTTTTCCAACCTAATGCATTCTAAATTTGAGATGAGTAGCATGGGTGAGCTATCCTTCTTCCTAGGATTGCAAGTCAAACATCATGCTGAAGGCATCTTCATTTCTCAAACCAAGTATGCAAATGAATTGGTTAAGAAATTTGGTATGTCTGAAGCATCTTGTATGAAAACACCCATGCCTACTAATGCTGTATTGGATGCTGATGATCATGGGAAACCTGTTGATCAAACAACATATAGAGCAATGATTGGCTCTCTACTGTACCTTACAGCTAGTAGACTAGATATAATGTTTGCTACATGTATATGTGCTAGGTTCCAAGTAAGCCCTAGAGAGTCACACCTAAGATTAGTAAAGAGGATTCTCAGGTATGTTAAAAGATGTCCAAATCTAGGTCTCTGGTATCCAAAAGATTCAGCATTTGATTTAACTGGATTCTCTGATGCTGATTATGCTGGATGCAGAATTGACAGGAAAAGCACCAGTGGAACTTGTCAGTTCCTTGGTGACAGACTTGTCTCTTGGTTTTGTAAGAAACAAACATCTGTGTCAACTTCAACTGCTGAAGCTGAATATATGGCTGCAGGCAGTTGTTGTTCACAAATCTTGTGGATTCAAAACCAACTCCTAGACTATGGCTACAACTTAGAGAAGTCTAAAATCTTTTGTGACAATACTAGTGCTATTTCTATAGCTCAAAATCCAGTCCTCCATAGTAGGACAAAACACATAGAGATTAGGCATCACTTTTTAAGGGATAATGTTGAAAAGAATAAAATTGAACTACACTATATCCCAACTGAATTTACAAAGGGGAGATATTTTCACCAAGCCATTAGATGAAAAGAAACACACCTTCTTCCTAAATCAGTTAGGAATGTTAGATGGAGGAAGTCTTAAATAATATCCAAGATTTTGAAAGCTTAAAAATTGACCAAGACTATGCAAACATCCTGATTTTTCTTAGTGTCTAGAGTTTTTCTGATCTCTGAACTGCGCTCGACGATTTGCCCCAAGATCGTCGAACGGAGATCGACGATTTCCTAAATCGTCGACCCGAGTTCAGCGTTTCTCAGATAGTATGAACTATCTCTTCCGGTCAACGATCATCGAACGGCGCTCAACGATTTTGTTATCTGAACGATCGTCGAACGGAGCTCGACGCTCTCCAATATCGTCGAACGAAGATCGACGATGTTGAAGACTCTTCAGATTCCTTTAGAAGCCTTGATCGTCGAACTGAGTTCAATGATCTTTCCAATTCTGCGTCGAACCCTAATATAAAACTCATTTTTCACTGTCGTTCTCCTTTGCGCTTTCGATTTCTCTGCAAGAATTTTCTTTCCCTCCAAACAGTTCTGCACTTGGTCGTTTTGTTTGTTGAACTTTTGCAGGTACCCATGGCTGTGTCAGTTGCTGTTCTTGCTGCCATGAAGTTTGATGCTGGTTTCGATATTGACATGGAATCATTCAGCACAACTGACCAGACCTTTCAAGATATTTTGGGATTATTCAGAGACCAGAACCTGACAGCAATAATGACCACAAGGATCAAGCTGGCATCTGATGAGATAAAGGAGTGGGTCTATACTGCCCACAATCAAGATAACTCCACCATTGTTGGGTCTATATCTGGAACTCAGGTACCCTTAACCCCAGCAATTCTATCAGAAGTTTTTGAGTTGAGGAATGGTGAAGATACTGCTGACTTATCTGGAGAAGAGTATTCTGACCTGCTTGCTAGAATGGGTCATTCAGAGGGCAACCCTAGCAAGCTCTTCAAAAGGAACCTTTTTGTAGAATACAGATTTATGGCAGATGTTGTTGGGAAAGTGCTACTGGCTAAGCACTCTGCCCATGATACAATTTCAAGGCATCAGCTCTGCCTCATGGGAGCCCTTGTAGATAAGAAAAATCTGAATTGGGGAGAAGTGTTCTTTGACCTTATCAAGAAGAA
The DNA here is from genome assembly GCA_039583875.1 of Platanthera guangdongensis. NCBI lineage: Eukaryota > Viridiplantae > Streptophyta > Magnoliopsida > Asparagales > Orchidaceae > Platanthera > Platanthera guangdongensis. The sequence continues at coordinate 64,943,454 of CM077152.1, forward strand.
AATCAACAAAAGCTTTGTCAACTTTGGAAGGATCATTGGGGTGTTTCTGCAGCACAGGTGCCCTGCCTTGCTGGTCTCCTCTGGAATTCATATCAATGCTTCCAAGAGACTGTCTTGTGCCCTCTTTGGAAAGTGGGACAGACAAATCAGCAAGCCCAGCAGGCCCTCCTCCAACACTCCTTCAGGCACAAGGACTCTAAGAGTCACTTCTCCACAGGTCTCTGCCCCTGCAGATGACCTGCCTGCTGTTGTTTCCTCTCCTCCTCCGCCTCCAATTCCATCCCTTCCCATACCATCTACCATTCCAGCTCCATCCACCATCATCATATTCAGCCCCTCTCCAACATCCACACCATCTCCAGTACCTATTCTACCACCACCAGAAGACCACTTCCATCCATTATTCTCCTACCCTCCACCAGATGTGTAAGACCCCCTCTTTTTTTTAAAACCCCGGGATCTTAGGCCCAGAACCGCCGCCTTGCGGTGACACCTTCGCACCCAGGAAGGTCGTCACTGCAAGACGCCAATCCTGCCGGCCAAATCGATCGCAGATGACGCAAAAGTAGCAGTACAAGAGAAGACAAGTCCACAACATATCACATATATATAAAACTCTCCACGAAGGGAGTGTCCACAGAATAATAAAGTGTACAGAAATAAAAGGGGCTGAAGCCCGGTACATCCATATCCTCACTACAGATCCCTCATGCGGAAGCAAAACAAACAACTTCTAGAAGTCGGAACTCACGGTCCCAGCTGGCTGTACTCCTGAGCTAGACTGCCCTATCTCCAACTGCACCGGTCTCCTGGGCTGCTCCTCCATACTCGGCTCCACGATCCCCTCATATGATGTGGTTCGAAAACCATTAGTCTAAAAAGACTAAGCCTTATCGTCCCCCACCCCTTCCCCCATGCTCCTAGGCACCGAGCGGGGAGGAAGAAAGGAAAGGACGTGAAAGAGGAGAGAAATCAAAAACAGGTGACAGGGGGACCTAGCTAGCAATTTATAATCAGGTTATAATGAGTAAAGTAAGAAAGGAATATAACCTTCACTTATGTGAATACACATAAGCCAAGGGATCTTCTACAAGGCTCCCATCGTATAAAATGTCCCATACCACTTTATACGTTGGGGTGTCGGTTATCACAAGCAGCATATAAATATTGAAATAACCTTAATTTATAAACTTGCCCACACAAGCTTATATACCAAGGGGTCGTTTTGCAGGGCCTAATGTATAAGCGTCCCATACCACTTATAATTTAGGTGTCAGGGTTAAATTAATCGATTATGTTATGACATGCAAGTGGGTATGATGGACATGCAAGTGCAACACACACATAACGACTCTGTGATCACAGACCTTTAGTTCCCACTTTTTGAGAGCTAGCATCACTCTCGGGTACCACCGCTGTGGCTACGGCAGCAGCGGAGCGGGCGTCTCCGCTTCTAGGCCGGTATGCACACTACCAAGCCTTAGACCCCTCTCATACGCCTCTGTACACGTCCAAGGTGCACTCTAGAGTCTCGCGTACGTACTTTGCTGACAACCCGTCAGTCTTGTTGGGTCGGATGTGCGTTATCGGGGTCGTCCTCCAGACCGCAGTGTAAAACAACCCACTGGCCCCTCTAACTCTCACAACCGCCTGGTGCACCGTACTGTCATCGGTGTGACGAACGGCCAGTACCGCATGCCCCGCCACTAGATTTATGCACATGCAAGTTTATCGTATCAGAACCAAGCCAAAGCTCCCCGGACCATCCCGTCCGTCACATGTATCAACCGAGCCAAAGCTCGCCGGACTGAAACGTCCGTCTCTTACTCCAAACCTCATCCCTTTGAACACCGCGGGATGGTGCCCCTTTGAACACCTCGGGACGACTTAACCATTTTCAATACTTGTCCAACTAGTGTGTGCAGTGTGCAACCCTATTTACTAAATTACTCTTTCGATTTGTTATTTAAGGTTTACGTTAACCCAGGACTGCCCCCGGTATTCCCTATGAAGGGCTCTCAAGGGGCACTAGGAACTGTGTTGGGATTACTCCCAGCGTTCCCTTTCGCAAGGTACTTATTATTATTATTGGTTGATTTCCCTTACCCATTACCTTCTCATATTGCGATAGGGTAATCCTAAGGTAATTTAGACCTTTCACTCTCGCGGAAACGACGATCTTTCGTCGAACTCGCTTACCTTCTAACACACATCCACTCGATTCCCACCACTCCTTAGAACTTTCTAGGTGACTCATCCACTTTTATTCAAACAATTCAACACGACTATCTCCACCCTATTCCAACTCTTATCCTAATACAACTTTTCCCCAAATTACTATTTACAGACCAACCTATACTAAATGATGTTCATGATAGAATGTCCTTCAAGTTTTCATCCGAATGACCTAGGATTATTACTGGAGACCTATCATGACATAAATGATTTAATTCCAGAATATTGTATTTTTCTCAATTAATCTTTTATTTAAATAATTTCTTACAAGAGCCGATTATAGTCAAGTTGATCATGAAGTATACATTTTAGACATGATTAATATTCCATAAATTCATGGTAAAATTCCATATATTTAAAAGTGACAATTTCCAAATTTGACATTTTCTATAAACATTTAAGGGGCCTAAAATTATTTTAGCAGTAAATTCCTATATTCCAAGATTTGTAAATCAACTACTTGAAATTGTCATCCAAATAATTTGAGATAAATATATTACACTACTAAAATCCTAAAATTAGCATTGGCCATACTTTCATGATTTTTCACAGAATATTTAATTCTAAATAAATTCAATACACAAATCTACAAGGGCATAGTTGTGAATCAAGTACTATGAATATACTTCAAAAATTCCTAATTAAATTCCTAACAGTAGATATCATCCTAAAATCATCAATGGCCAAAATTCACATTTTTACAAGTTAAATTACTTTTTAAATGATTTATTTACCAAGTATGGCCTTTACAAAATTTATGAAGGAAGCAATATATAAAATCCTTTAAAAATTATAATAAAATTTAGAGACCTCTATTTAGGTCAAAAACCTCTACTGGCCAAGTTCTACTAGATTCCAAATAAACTAAATGATCAAATTAAATCAAATACTGAATTGGACACTTTTATAATTAACAAAGGAACTACCATGAATATAATCCATAAAATTCCAATAAAACTATCTAGAGGTTCAATTCACCCTAATATTCATTCTACCCCATTTTCACAGTTTTTAGATGAGGTTAAGTTACCATTTTGGCCTACTAGTGCTTCTACCCTAAAACTAGGGTTTGACTTTGGAGTTACTTAACTACTTCAAAATTCCCTAATATTTCAACCAGAGTCTTAAATATATCTAAACTAACTCTCTACTGATTTATAAGGCCATATAAGGGCATTTGCCCCTATGTCCTTCACAACCCCCTAAAGGTCCATCCTTAGGGTGTGAACTTGGGTCCAAGGGTAAGTCAACCCTAATTCATATATTTTCCCCAAAGATGGGAGGGTACTTAAAGTAATACTAAGTCAGTGGTCTAAAGAGGATTGTGCCTTCAATATTTTATTTTTTTCTTCTTTTGGCTATAAGCACACCAAGTCCTTTACAAGCCAACACATGCAAGGGGTTTCCCTAACTTGCTGTGATCCATGTGGGCTAAACATTTAACCATGCCCTAATAATGTCCGCATGGACATGCCACCAAAAATTGGGGCCTTTTGGAGTTGAACTACTCCAAGAATCACCTAAACAAGCCTAGGGGTAAGTTGGTAAATACACCCTAATTTTAATTCCAATTAATCCCATTTTTGGGCAGGACCTAAATATGACGTAAAACAGTTACGTCCCAAAATCTCAGCTCATTTGGGCCTCTGGATGGGCTTAGGCATCACTTTCAAATTTCTGCATTTTGCTATTTGCAGCCCAAGGCCATTTAATTTTTAGATATTGCATGTGAGATATATCAACATGTAGAGGGTTAAATTGCCTACGTTTTCTCTCATAGGTCTAATATACTACTAAGGGAAGGCCACCAAAATTTGGGGCATTTTGGAGTTGATATTCTCCAAATATCAACAAAATTTAATTTATCATATTTGAACTAAAACTATATACTTAGTTTCCCCAAAAATTCCCATTTTTGGGTAGGCCTAGGTATACCTAATTCGGCCACATTCCCAAAATTTCAGCCCATTTGGACTTAGGGTTTGGGCAGGGCACCCATTTTAGTTTCTGCCCTATCCTAGGACCAGCCCTAGGAAAATGGCTCTATAGGGCAGTAGACTTAACCAAAAATTATGTGTAACATATCAAATTAAAGGTGACTCCAAGACCTACAATGTTCATGTTGAGAACACTTTATGAACAAGGCTGTAAGGGCCCTAAACTTTGACATGCAAAAATCGGATTTTAGGGGACAGAAAACACACTATTCATATATTTAAATAATTCCTGGATTTATATTATTGCATGGCACAGATCTTGACGCAGATGGACGGCAGCTGCTCATCTTCTCCAAACCGACTGGTTTCCAGCCGAATTTTCACGGGGCTTTTCCCGGCCGCCTCCGGCGGCGCATCCACCGGCAAACATCAGCTCCCCTCTCACGGTGGTGGGGGCAAGCATTTGCCGGCAGCTAGGGCGGTCGGAGGTGGCGGCGCCACCTCACCCGAGAGCTTCAAAACCGCCATTAATGGCTGAAAATAAGTGTTGGGCTCGGGCTCATTCGATCCCGAACCATAACCTAGGTATTCCTATGATCTAAGCATGAAGAGAGAGGTGAGGGAGGACCTTCCCGGCGGCCTTGCGACGTGAGGAGCGGCGGGGAACCATTGCGGCGGCGGTGGCGCTTCTCCCTTGGTTTTCACTGCCAAAGCTTGGTTTCTCTCTCTCTCTCTCTGCTGCTCTCCTTGTTCTGAGAGTGGTGAAACTGAAAGGGGAGAGGGAGAGAGTGAGACGATGAAGTATGGAGGGGAGGGTGATAATTCCTAAGTGCAAGGTGGAGGGATTTCTTTGTTATTGTCACCATGCATGCATGGGTGGGCCCCACTCCATTCCAGCTCCTTCTCATGACTTCCAAGGGTCGGCCAGCCCATGTGGGGGCTGATGGCATGGGTCCAAGTGGCTTATTCCACTAAATACCCTTAAATATACCCCTTTTCTCTCTCCTAAATTATTCTTAAATTTTGAGATTCTCTCTCTCTCTCTCTCTCTCCTAGTCACTAATTTGGCTGGTAAATCTCATATTGGCAGCTCACATGTTTATTTCATCCACCAAAATATGGCTAGCCCAAGTGAGTTGGGCTTGAGCTTGAGTTAGCCCATTTGGGCTAGCTTGACCCAAACCTAGGCTAGGGTTGACTTATGTCAATTTGGTCTTTGAGGTTGGCCCAAATGGGTCCTTGGTGACCCATTGGCCTCCCCTGAGGCCTAGGTAGGGTTGTATTGGCCCTTTAGAGGTCACTTGACCCTTAAGTAGGGTACCTTGACTACTTTAGGGCTAGAGTTGACTTTGGTCAACTTAGCCTTTTTGGTTGGCCCCAATGGGTCCTTGGTGACCCGTTGGCCTCTCACTATGGTTATGAAGGTATGTGTGGGGTCCACTTTGTTGAAACCGAAAAATTGGTCTCACGTGGAGTTCGACCCTTGGGGAAGGGGTGACCGCGCACCTACTACCCTCAAGCAAACGATCTAGGCAAAAGACTAGGAACACAAGGGACAGACCCAAGGTCTCAGCGTGGAGGACCCGCCGCATACCCGGAAGACTAACTAACTCTTCCCCTCCCAAGCCAAGGGCTGAGCTAAGGCACCTTCGGAGGGCTCTCTTGGCCGACCGTAACATCCAAGGAGGATCTCGAGATCCACTCCCAAACTAGAGGTGCCACCTCGGGTCTATGTAAAATGCTCCCCGCCTGCCTTACTATTGGCGCCAAACCGCCCAGCAGCCCTACTCTACGCAGCCCCAATTGGGCCGCTAATAGCGGAACTCCGCTGCTCTAAAAGGATGGCAACGGGCCATCAGGGGCTTCCCAGCATCTATACCTCGGGGCCCACACGGGGGGAGCAGTTCACGAACACACCGCTCGCCCAAGAGAGGAGGAGTAAACTACATTCACAGAGCATCACAGATATAAAAGAATATTACAGGAATATAAATTCCATACTCGGCACGCAGGCCAGAAATATAAACAAAAAGGCCTTCGAGGGCCGGCACAAGTTTGGGCTTAAGCCCGCTACTCCCCGCCTGGTACTGCAACACCTGTACGCCAACGTCTCGACGAGCGACGGCCAACTAGTCATCGGTCGGCTAATTTAAGCGGGCCAAACATATTGCGCACACCCCATTTTTGGCGCTACGGAGCGCATTCCCTGCAAGCGGCTAAATAAACAACTTCCTCGGAGTCTTCTCCGGGAACCCCAGAACATCACCAATCCGGCTCACACGTCCGGATGGGCTTCACACAGCATGCCTAAACCCGTACTCACGCTTCCGAGTACTAATGCAATTAACTGCGGGGACGTACACGTCAACCCGTCGGGGAGCTCCCTTCCCCCCACCCGTTGGTGGAGAGGGGCTTCCGTGGAAATATGGAAACTGAGGGCTTCACATGCCCAAGTTGAAACATCGTTACCCTTGTCGCGTGTTTGGCGGCGGGGACGGGAGAGGTGCTCCGAGTCGATCCTACTACACGCGGTCGCGTCGGCGTTCGATCTCCACTCCAGGCCGAGCCTCGCTCCAGGCCGAGCCTCGCTCCAGGCCGAGCCTCGCTCCAGGCCGAGCCTCGCTCCAGGCCGAGCCTCGCTCCAGGCCGAGCCTCGCTCCAAGCCGAGCTTGTTGTCGGTGGTGAAAAATTAGGGCTTAGCCCCAGGTCGAACCCCACTCCAAGCCGAGCCCTGCTCCAGGCCGAGAGAAAGGAAGGGGGGCCAGGTTGCTGCAGGCGGCCGGGAGAGAGGGAGAGGGGTTGCAACCGTACTGCTATAGGACGGGAGAAAGGGAGGGGGCGGCGTCGGGCTGCCCCTGTTGGCCGACTGGAGAGAGAAGGGTGCAGGGGCTCGGCATGCCCTTGTTGGCTGACTGGAGAGAGGAAGGGGGCCTGCTTCGTGCTGCCCCTCTTGGCCGACGGGAGAGAGAAAGGAGGCCGGCGTCGGGCTGCCCCTGCTGGCCGACGGGAGAGAGAAAGGTGGTCGGAGTCGGGCTCCCCCTGCTGGCTGGCGGGAGAAAAAAAAGGGGGCCGGGGTTGTGCTGCTCCAAGCAGAGAGAGGGAGAGGGGTGCGGTGGCAGCGCTGCTCTGCCGGCGGCGAGAGAGGGGGTCGGGAAGCCGTGACCTAGCCTGCCTCAAAATCCCGATGCCCTCCTCCTCTTTCTCTTTTTTTTCCTTCTTATTTACTTCTCCCTGCCATCATTCATTTCCCTACTCCCCCCCGTGACACCTGCTACCCCCTGCCCCTTTTTATCTCCTCCTGTTTTCTTTTTAATATATAATATATTATATATATTATAATGTAATTTATAATATATAATACATAATATATATAATATATGAAACTATGCGCATAGAACCTCCGCACGCACGCACGCACGAGGACTCGCACGTCCTCGAACTGGGTCGCACCGGCTCGTCGCCCATAACACGCCCCTAGGTTGACGTTTGGGGAGGGTCCCACTCACCCGGCTACGGGGTTGTACACAATCCCCGCTCTTTTCGAGCTTGGCACAAGCTCGGAAAGAATCATCCAACCCAACGTATCCGGCGAGTGGGAGCCGACCCAAAAAAAAAGTTTGAGAGAAACTGGAATCTGCGTTTGGAGCATCGATCTCTCCACGACCTTTCTGCTCCTTTGAATAGCTCGATACACTTTGGCTCGCTGCTATTGAATTGCCCTCATGCCATTACTTACAACGAGTACATAATTTCTCGTGATACCGTGAAACAACAAAGCCGTATCCTCTGGTACACGCTGAGCTAATCCTTTCCCCCCAGGTGTGCCTACACCCCTGCCAGCTAATGAGAGCCTGATAGCGAGTCCACCCGGGGCCGAGCAGCACTCGGGGTCCCTTACCCCCCAGGTGTGCCTTCAGCCCCGCCAGCTAGTGAGAGCCTGACAGCGAGTCTACCCGGAGCCGAGCATCACTCGGGGTCCTGCAAAATATCCAAACTCCAAACTCTCTCCCTTACCCCCCAGGTGTGCCTACAGCCCTGCCAGCTAGTGAGAGCCTGACAGCGAGTCTACCCGGGGCCGAGCATCACTCGGGGTCTTGCGAAAAACTCTCCAAGAATCAACCCTTTCCCCCCAGGTGTGCCTACACCCCTGCCAGCCAATGAGAGCCTGACAGCGAGTCTACCCGGGGTCCACTACTACCGCCATCGAGTGACTTCCGGCCCTGCCAGCTAGGTGAGAGCCTGACAGCGGGATCTGCTCGAGGCCCACGGATGACACCGAGTGACGTCCGGCCCTGCCAGCTAGGTGAGAGCCTGACAGCGGGATCTGCTCGGGGTCCAAAACTACCGCCATCGAGTGACTTCCGGCCCTGCCAGCTAGGTGAGAGCCTGATAGCGGGATCTGCTCGAGGCCCACGGATGACACCGAGTGACTTCCGGCCCTGCCAGCTAGGTGAGAGCCTGACAACGGGATCTGCTCGGGGTCCAAAACTACCGCCATCAAGTGACTTCCGGCCCTGCCAGCTAGGTGAGAGCCTGACAGCGGGATCTGCTCGAGGCCCACGGATGACACCGAGTGACTTCCGGCCCTGCCAGCTAGGTGAGAGCCTGACAGCGGGATCTGCTCGGGGTCCAAAACAACCACGACTTGACTTTGCTCGAGATGGAAACATCCTATTTACTTAAGAGGTGCTGGAGAGTTAATTGCACCGATGCTTTTACAAACGGAGGACGCATTCTATTCCTAAGAGAGATGATCTGGAGGTCGTCAAATCGGGAAGCTGGCGTCCGAGTCTGTTCCTAATAATTCCTCCAATCGGACGAGAGATGCAATCGGGGAGACATAGGCCGACGTGCAAGGGGGGAGCTGATCTCGGCCGTCAGTGCAGAGGCTCGGTCTTACAATAGCGCTTAGAGTCCTGCGGCATCGTCCCATCATCCGAACTGGGCTATTTAAAAGGAACGGGTTGGACGTTTCGTATCCTGATCTAATGACAAAGATCACTTTCCGCCATGTCACTTGCGATTGCTTGGAGAGATCGGCCCTTTATCAAATCTGGGAGGTTAGCGTCTAGGCTCGTTCCTGATAATTCCTCTAGTCGGAGGAGAGGTGCGATCGGGAGGACATAGGCCGCCGTGCAAGGGGGGAGCTGATCTCGGCCGTCAGTGCAGAGGCTCGGTCTTACAATAGCGCTTAAAGTCCCGCGGCACCGTCCCATCGTCCGAACTAGGCTATTTAAAAGGAACGGGTTGGACGTTTGGCTTCCGGAGTCGATCGCGAGGCTAACCCTTGAAGCCCTCAGAAGCTCGAGGCGAATTGGTAACAAAGAGAAAACTTGACCGTTACTGAATTACAAGGAAGAGATAACATATTACCGCTAGGGAGGGAACCCTTTCAGGTCACCCCGGCTTCTAATACCTCTCAGCTGCTCTCTTACTCGATCTTGAAGATAAGAACCTCCAGGCTTCTCGTCGATGTAATAAGTGGGGATACACGGGTTTTCATAGGTAGAAGCGCTTCAAATAGGTGCTAATCTTACTCCAAATGCTATAGGATCCAAACAACAGCCATGGGAGGGGACAACTCCGAGTATGAGGACCTTGCACACAAAGCATCAACGCATGACCCTGGTCGTCACCTGGTTCCACTTCTATAGCCATGATGTTCGCCTGAGTTCTTCTGTGCTGGTCACTCTCCACGCTCACCGCACCAAAATGTTGGAACCGAAAAATCGGTCTCACGTGGAGTTCGACCCTTGGGGAAGGGGTGACCGTGCACCTACTACCCTCAAGCAAACGATCTAGGCACAAGACTAGGAACACAAGGGATAGACCCAAGGTCTCAGCGTGGAGGACTCGCCGCATACCCGGAAGACTAACTAACTCTTCCCCTCCCAAGCCAAGGGCTGATCTAAGGCACCTTCGGAGGGCTCTCTTGGCCGACCGGAACATCCAAGGAGGATCTCGAGATCCACTCCCAAACTAGAGGTGCCACCTCGGGTTTATGTAAAATGCTCCCCGCCTGCCTTACTATTGGCGCCAAACCGCCCAGCAGCCCTACTATACGCAGCCCCAATTGGGCCGCTAATAGCGGAACTCCGCTGCTCTAAAAGGATGGCAACGGGCCATCAGGTGCTTCCCGGCATCTATACCTCGGGGCCCACACGGGGGGAGCGGTTCACGAACACACCGCTCGCCCAAGACAGGAGGAGTAAACTGCATTCACAGAGCATCACAGATATAAAAGAATATTACAGGAATATAAATTCCATACTCGGCACGCAGGCCGGAAATATAAACAAAAAGGCCTTCGAGGGCCAGCACAAGTTTGGGCTTAAGCCCGCTACTCCCCGCCTGGTACTGCAACACCTGTACGCCAACGTCTCGACGAGCGACGGCCAACTAGTCATCGGTCGGCTAATTTAAGCGGGCCAAACATATTGCGCACACCCCATTTTTGGGGCTACGGAGCGCATTCCCTGCAAGCGGCTAAATAAACAACTTCCTCAGAGTCTTCTCCGGGAACCCCAGAACATCACCAATCCAGCTCACACGTCCGGATGGGCTTCACACAGCATGCCTAAACCCGTACTCACGCTTCCGGGTACTAATGCAATTAACTGCGGGGACGTACACGTCAACCCGTCGGGGAGCTCCCTTCCCCCCACCCGTTGGTGGAGAGGGGCTTCCGTGGAAATATGGAAACTGAGGGCTTCACATGCCCAAGTTGAAACATCATTACCCTTGTCGCGTGTTTGGCGGCGGGGACGGGAGAGGAGCTCTGAGTCGATCCTACTGCACGCGGTCGCGTCGGCGTTCGATCTCCACTCCAGGTCGAGCCTCGCTCCAGGCCGAGCCTCGCTCCAGGCCGAGCCTCTCTCCAGGCCGAGCCTCGCTCCAGGCCGAGCCTCGCTCTAGGCCGAGCCTCGCTCCAGGCCGAGCCTCGCTCCAGGCCGAGCCTCGCTCCAAGCCGAGCTTGTTGCCGGTGGTGAAAAATTAGGGCTTAGCCCCAGGTCGAACCCCACTCCAAGCCGAGCCCTGCTCTAGGCCGAGAGAAAGGAAGGGGGGCCAGGTTGCTGCAGGCGGCCGAGAGAGAGGGAGAGGGGTTGCAGCCGTGCTGCTACAGGACGGGAGAAAGGGAGGGGGCGGCGTCGGGCTGCCCCTGTTGGCCGACTGGAGAGAGAAGGGTGCAGGGGCTCGGCATGCCCTTGTTGGCCGACTGGAGAGAGGAAGGGGGCCTGCTTCGGGCTGCCCCTCTTGGCCGACGGGAGAGAGAAAGGAGGCCGGCGTCGGGCTGCCCCTGCTGGCCGACGAGAGAGAGAAAGGTGGCCGGAGTCGGGCTCCCCCTGCTGGCCAGCGGGAGAAAAAAAAGGGGGCCGGGGTTGTGCTGCTCCAAGCAGAGAGAGGGAGAGGGGTGCGGTGGCGGCGCTGCTCTGCCGGCGGCGAGAGAGGGGGTCGGGAAGCCGTGACCTAGCCTGCCTCAAAATCCCGATGCCCTCCTCCTCTTTCTCTTTTTTTTCCTTCTTATTTACTTCTCCCTGCCATCATTCATTTCCCTACTCCCCCCCCCCCCCCCCCCCCCCCCGTGACACCTACTGCCCCCTGCCCCTTTTTATCTCCTCCTGTTTTCTTTTTAATATATAATATATTATATATATTATAATGTAATTTATAATATATAATACATAATATATATAATATATGAAACTATGCGCATAGAACCTCCGCACGCACGCACGCACGAGGACTCGCACGTCCTCGAACTGGGTCGCACCGGCTCGTCGCCCATAACACGCCGTAGGTTGACGTTTGGGGAGGGTCCCACTCGCCCGGCTACGGGGTTGTACACACTTGGTTAAGGGAACTTCAATTGGCCCTTGTGTAGGCCAGTTTGACCCAATGTAGGCTAGGTTGACCCATTTAGGGTTAGAGTTGACTTTGGTCAACTTAGCCTCTTGGGTGGACCCCAATGGGTCCTAGGTGACCCATTGACCTCACTCTAGGGTTAGGTGGGCTTGGGTGGGGTCCACTTGGCTTGGGGATGGTCAATTGACCCTAAGTAGGTTGGTTTGACCCATTTAGGGTTAGGGTTGACTTGGGTTAACTTAACCCTTTTGACTGCCCTCCATGGGTCCTTATTGATCTAATGGATCTTACCATGGTTTGATGAGAACATGGTGGGGTCTTGAAGTCTTGGTGATGCCCCATGGTTATCTTAAACAAAGGTTCAGGAATTTACTATTTGCAGACCATAGTGGTCTCACCCACATTCTTAGGTTTCCTTGGTCTTCTTGGGTTTCCTAGGGTTTGGTCATGACCTAGTCATGGCCAATAACCACACTTAGGGGTCTAGTTGGAAATGTGATGTTACAAATCCCAATAAACAAAACAAAGATTTCGTCCCCAAAATCCAGGTTAGGGCTACGGGAATTTCTACCGAAGAAAAGAAACTTGTAACATCCCATAAGAAGTGGAAGATTACATTTCGACGCCATGTTTGCTAAGTGGGGTTTAAAGGAAAAAAAAACTAGATATATGACCAATTCGCCCAATTGGCAAAGCCAAGTCCCCAATAAACAAAAGATTAGCCCCTACTCTTCCTAGAGTAGCCTTACTAGTTTAAAAACAGGAAAGTAAAATGAACATGTTGAGAGGTTGTGAGGTATACCTGACTAAATAGCTCCGGATATCCTTCCTGTATCAGGTCCTGTGGCTCCCAAGTATGCTCCTCTCATCCGTGGTTCCTCCACAGGACCTTGACTAGTGGGATCTTCTTGCGACGCAAGACTCGTATCCTCTGGTCGTCGATCCGTATCGGCTCCAAATATACAGATCGATCCGAAGATACCAGCCCATCAGTGGCTGTAATCTGCAACTCCGGGCGTAGTAGAGCCCTCTTGAGTGAAGACACGTGAAAGACGTCATGCAAGCCGGCCAGCTCCGGTGACAGCTCCAGCCAGTAAGATAATGGACCGATCCGCTCCAGGATCTTAAACGGCCGCATGTACCTCGGGCTAAGCTTCTTCCGCCGACCACGTACTCGTGAAACCCCATGCATCGGCTGGATCTTCGAGAACACCCGATCCCCTGCCTGAAATTCCACTAGACGATGTCGAGCGTCATAATACTTCGCCTGCCTGCTCTGCGCCTCCAGCATTCTATCCCGTATCAGTCGTACCTGCACCTCAGTATCCTCGATAAAGTCCGTGCCCACAATCTTTGGACCCTCGTCTTGTATCCAAGACAATGGAGTCCTACATTTCCGCCCATACAATGCCTCATATGGAGCCATCTGTATACTAGACTAATGACTGTTATTGTACGAAAACTCCACTAGGGGAAACATCCTCTCCCAGGTCTCTCCACGGTCCACAATGCACAGTCTCAGCAGGTCCTCCAGTTTCCGGTTTGTGCGCTCTGTTTGCCCATCTGTCTGGGCTTGGAGGCAGCAACAGAATTGTCGCTGGAGCTTCGAAGGGTTTTCCGCCTATCCATGCCTCCAGGTTGCAATGGGATGATGCGAACAGCTCCGACCAGTCAGGTAGCCGTATCCGTAACATCTGGGCGGTGATCCTCTCCACGCCTCCTAACCCTTGGATAAAGGTCTCCGACACAAACGAGTGCGAAGCACCCGTGTCGAAGAGAGTGTGTGCGGGCTTGCCGCAAATGAAGACGATGCCTGAGATTGAATATTTGCTTAGAGTTCTATTTTCTGGTTTTACTGCCTAGTCTTTAATAATTCAAGTTCATGAAACTACTTTTCTAGGAAGAAAAGAAGTTAAGTCAAAAAAAGGAAAACTTTTGGTCGTACTTGTAATAACTTGCTCCGGGTTCCTAGGTTGAGCCAGGTCCAGTGCATAAATCTGCTGTCCTCCCGGCCTGTGATCTCTACCCTGATATCTGCGTCCTTGGCCACGTCCTCGGCCTCCAAAATGCTGAGTCGGTGGGGCAATCTGTGGTGCTGGTGGAGGCATCCCTCTCACGGGACAGTTTCTCTTGATGTGCCCCACCTGATGGCAGTGGTAACATTCCGGCGGAGTGTAAGCCCCACCTCCCGGTCTCTGCACATCTCTCATCTGAATAGGCTGAGGGGCCATCGTCACCTGCCCCCTCTGCTCCTGCCTCACCTCCTGTCGAGGCTGATCCTCCACCTTTTGTACCTTTGGCGCACGACCTCGCCGCTAATCGTTTCGGGCTCCCCGGCTCTGATCCTCCGTTGGCCGTTTCCGGCCTCTGGTGGTGAGCCAATCTGCCTCTAACCTTTTTGCCATCTCCAAAATACGAGTGATAGGCCCGTCCGAAATGAAAAGAAGTGCATCCCTCATGTCTTCCCATAAACCTTTGTAGAACCTCTTGGTGTACGCTGCCTCATCTATCCGGTAGGAGTCTGCAAAACGGGCCAGATGGTTGAATTCTCGATGGTATTCCACCACCGTCCTGGAACCTTGCTTCAACTGCAAGAAGTGGTCCTCCAGCTCATCTCGGGCCGACTGCGGAACAAAGTGCTCCAACAGCATGAGCCTGAACTCCTCCCACGTCAGCTCGGCAGCCTCCCTATCAGTAAAGGTAGTCTCTAGAACTGTCTTCCACCACCGCTTGGCATGGGACTCCAAGCAGGAAACAACCAGTGGCACCCTCTCCTCCCAAGGGCTCTGTATCCCTGTCAGCATCTCCTCCATGATGTCTAGCCATTCCTCTGTCCGAACTACCCCCTCTGTCCCCAAGTAGGACGGGGGAGAGAGTCCTCAAAAGATGCTGAGCCAGTTGGCTCCCGGAATAGGCTGCGGAGCCGGGGCCTGTTGGTTCCCGAAGGCTTCCAGGATAGCCGTCAGAGTCTGTCCCATGTCAGACTGTAGGAATTGAGTGGGAACCGGCAGCGGTGGCTCAACTTCTGGAATTTGTGTAGGCAGTACTGGAGACTGCGTCACAAAATTTATCGTCAGAACTTTTTCAACCTTAACTAAAATGAACAATTATATATGTGATCCCCACATGGGCATACCACTGCTTCCGCTGCTTAGTTTGTCCCCAAACTAAACTCGCGCGGGGGTGACCCAGGGGTTGTGGACTGTTACTTTTGGATCGAGGTTTGCGCTCTGATACCACTTGTAAGACCCCCTTTTTTTTTAAATCCCCGGGATCTTAGGCCCAGAACCGCCACCTTGCGGTGACACCTTCGCACCCGGGAAGGTCGTCACTACAAGACGCCAATCCTGCCGGCCAAATCGATCGTAGCTGACGCAAAAGTAGCAGTATAAGAGAAGACAAGTCCACAACATATCACATATATATAAAACTCTCCACGAAGGGAGTGTCCACAAAATAATAAAGTGTACAGAAATAAAAGGGGCTGAAGCCCGGTACATCCATATCCTCACTACAGATCCCTCATGCGGAAGCAAAACAAACAACTTCTAGAAGTCGGAACTCACGGTCCCAGCTGGCTGTACTCCTGAGCTAGACTGCCCTATCTCCAACTGCACCGGTCTCCTGGGCTGCTCCTCCATACTCGGCTCCACGATCCCCTAATATGATGTGGTTCGAAAACCATTAGTCCAAAAAGACTAAGCCCTATCGTCCCCCACCCCTTCCCCCATGCTCCTAGGCACCGAGCGGGGAGAAAGAAAGGAAAGGACGTGAAAGAGGAGAGAAATCAAAAACAGGTGACAGGGGGACCTAGCTAGCAATTTATAATCAGGTTATAATGAGTAAAGTAAGAAAGGAATATAACCTTCACTTATGTGAATACACATAAGCCAAGGGATCTTCTACAAGGCTCCCATCGTATAAAATGTCCCATACCACTTTATACGTTGGGGTGTCGGTTATCACAAGTAGCATATAAATATTGAAATAACCTTAATTTATAAACTTGCCCACACAAGCTTATAGACCAAGGGGTCATTTTGCAGGGCCTAATGTATAAGCGTCCCATACCACTTATACTTTAGGTGTCAGGGTTAAATGAATCGATTATGTTATGACATGCAAGTGGGCATGATGGACATGCAAGTGCAACACACACACAACGACTCTGTGATCACAGACCTTTAGTTCCCACTTTTTGAGAGCTAGCATCACTCTCGGGTACCATCGCTGTGGCTACGGCAGCAGCGGAGCGGGCGTCTCCGCTTCTAGGCCGGTATGCACACTACCAAGCCTTAGACCCCTCTCATACGCCTCTGTACACGTCCAAGGTGCACTCTAGAGTCTCGCGTACGTACTTTGCTGACAACCCGTCAGTCTTGTTGGGTCGGATGTGCGTTATCGGGGTCGTCCTCCAGACCGCAGTGTAAAACAACCCACTGGCCCCTCTAACTCTCACAACCGCCTGGTGCACCGTACTGTCATCGGTGTGACGAACGACCAGTACCGCATGCCCCGCCATTAGATTTATGCACATGCAAGTTTATCGTATCAGAACCGAGCCAAAGCTCCCCGGACCATCCCGTCCGTCACATGTATCAACTGAGCCAAAGCTCGCCGGACCGAAACGTCCGTCTCTTACTCCAAACCTCATCCCTTTGAACACCGCGGGATGGCGCCCCTTTGAACACCTCAGGATGACTTAACCATTTTCAATACTTGTCCAACTAGTGTGTGCAGTGTGAAACCCTATTTACTAAATTACTCTTTCGATTTGTTATTTAAGGTTTACGTTAACCCAGGACTGCCCCCGGTATTCCCTATGAAGGGCTCTCAAGGGGCACTAGGAACTGTGTTGGGATTACGCCCAGCGTTCCCTTTTGCAAGGTACTTATTATTATTGGTTGATTTCCCTTACCCATTACCTTCTCATATTGCGATAGGGTAATCCTAAGGTAATTTAGACCTTTCACTCTCGCGGAAACGACGATCTTTCGTCGAACTCGCTTACCTTCTAACACACATCCACTCGATTCCCACCACTCCTTAGAACTTTTTAGGTGACTCATCCACTTTTATTCAAACAATTCAACACGACTATCTCCACCCTATTCCAACTCTTATCCTAATACAACTTTCCCCCAAATTACTATTTACAGACCAACCTATACTAAATGATGTTCATGATAGGATGTCCTTCAAGTTTTCATCTGAATGACCTAGGATTATTACTGGAGACCTATCATGACATAAATGATTTAATTCCAGAATATTGTATTTTTCTCAATTAATCTTCTATTTAAATAATTTCTTACAAGAGCCGATTATAGTCAAGTTGATCATGAAGTATACATTTTAGACATGATTAATATTCCATAAATTCATGGTAAAAATCCATATATTTAAAAGTGACAATTTCCAAATTTGACATTTTCTATAAACATTTAAGGGGCCTAAAATTATTTTAGCAGTAAATTCCTATATTCCAAGATTTGTAAATCAACTACTTGAAATTGTCATCCAAATAATTTGAGATAAATATATTACACTACTAAAATCCTAAAATTAGCATTGGCCATACTTTCATGATTTTTCACAGAATATTTAATTCTAAATAAATTCAATACACAAATCTACAAGGGCATAGTTGTGAATTAAGTACTATGAATATACTTCAAAAATTCCTAATTAAATTCCTAACAGTAGATATCATCCTAAAATCATCAATGGCCAAACTTCACATTTTTACAAGTTAAATTACTTTTTAAATGATTTATTTACCAAGTATGACCTTTACAAAATTTATGAAGGAAGCAATATATAAAATCCTTTAAAAATTATAATAAAATTCAGAGACCTCTATGTAGGTCAAAAACCTCTACTGGCCAAGTTCTACTAGATTCCAAATAAACTAAATGATCAAATTAAATCAAATACTGAATTGGACAATTTGATAATTAACAAAGGAACTACCATGAATATAATCCATAAAATTCCAATAAAACTATCTAGAGGTTCAATTCAACCTAATATTCATTCTACCCCATTTTCACAGTTTTTAGATGAGGTTAAGTTACCATTTTGGCCTATTAGTGCTTCTACCCTAAAACTAGGGTTTGACTTTGGAGTTACTTAACTACTTCAAAATTCCCTAATATTTCAACCAGAGTCTTAAATATATCTAAACTAACTCTCTACTTATTTACAAAGCCATACAAGGGCATTTGCCCCTATGTCCTTCACAACCCCCTAAAGGTCCATCCTTAGGGTGTGAACTTGGGTCCAAGGGTAAGTCAACCCTAATTCATCTATTTTCCCCAAAGATGGGAGAGTACTTAAAGTAATACTAAGTCAGTGGTCTAAAGAGGATTGTGCTTTCAATATTTTATTTTTTTCTTCTTTTGGCTATAAGCACACCAAGTCCTTTACAAGCCAACACATGCAAGTGGTTTCCCTAACTTGTTGTGATCCATGTGGGATAAACATTTAACCATGCCCTAATAATGTCCGCATGGACATGCCACCAAAAATTGGGGACTTTTGGAGTTGAACTACTCCAAGAATCACCTAAACAAGCCTAGGGGTAATTTGGTAATTACACCCTAATTTTAATTCCAATTAATCCCATTTTTGGGCAGGACCTAAATATGCCATAACACAGTTACTTCCCAAAATCTCAGCTCATTTGGGCCTCTGGATGGGCTTGGGCATCACTTTCAAATTTCTGCATTTTGCTATTTGCAGCCCAAGGCCATTTAATTTTTATATCTTGCATGTGAGATATATCAACATGCAGAGGGTTAAATTGTCTACGTTTTCTCTCATAGGTCTAATATACTACTAAGGGAAGGCCAACAAAAGTTGGGGCATTTTTGAGTTGATATGCTCCAAATATCAACAAAATATAATTTATCATATTTGGACTAAAACTATATACTTGGTTTCCCCACAAATTCCCATTTTTGGGTAGGACCTAGGTATACCTAATTTGGCCACATTCCCAAAATTTTAGCCCATTTGGACTTAGGGTTTGGGCAGGGCACCCATTTTAGTTTCTGCCCTATCCTAGGACCAGCCCTAGGAAAATGGCTCTATAGGGCAGTAGACTTAACCAAAAATTATGTGTAACATATCAAATTAAAGGTGACTACAAGACCTACAACGTTCATGTTGAAAACATTTTATGAGCAAGGCTGTAAGGGCCCTAAAGTTTGACATGAAAAAATCGGATTTTAGGGGACAGAAAACACACTATTCATATATTTAAATAATTCATGGATTTATATTATTGCATGGCACAGATCTTGACGCAGATGGACGGCAGCTGCTCATCTTCTCCAAACCGACTGGTTTCCAGCCGAATTTTCACGGGGCTTTTCCCGGCCGCCTCCGGCGGCGCATCCACCGGCAAACATCAGCTCCCCTCTCACGGTGGTGGGGGCAAGCATTTGCCGACAGCTAGGGCGGCCGGAGGTGGCGGCGCCACCTCACCTGAAAGCTTCAAAACTGCCATTAATGGCTGAAAAATAAGTGTTGGGCTCGGGCTCATTCGATCCCGAACCATAACCTAGGTATTCCTAAGATCTAAGCATGAAGAGAGAGGTGAGGGAGGACCTTCCCGGCGGCCTTGCGACGTGAGGAGCGGCGGGGAACCATTGCGGCGGCGGCGGCGGCGCTTCTCCCTTGGTTTTCACGGCCAAAGCTTGGTTTCTCTCTCTCTCTCTCTCTCTACTGCTCTCCTTGTTCTGAGAGTGGTGAAACTGAAAGGGGAGAGGGAGAGAGTGGGAAGATGAAGTATGGAGGGGAGGGTGATAATTCCTAAGTGCAAGGTGGAGGGATTTCTTTGTTATTGTCACCATGCATGCATGGGTGGGCCCCACTCCATTGCAGCTCCTTCTCATGACTTCCAAGGGTCGGCCAGCCCATGTGGGGGCTGATGGCATGGGTCTAAGTGGCTTATTCCACTAAATACCCTTAAATATACCCCTTTTCTCTCTCCTAAATTATTCTTAAATTTTTAGATTCTCTCTCTCTGTCTCTCCTAGTCACTAAGTTGGCTGGTAAATCTCATATTGGCAGCCCACATGTTTATTTCATCCACCAAAATATGGCTAGCCCAAGTGAGTTGGGCTTGAGCTTGAGTTAGCCCATTTGGGCTAGCTTGACCCAAACCTAGGCTCGGGTTGACTTATGTCAATTTGGTCTTTGAGGTTGGCCCAAATGGGTCCTTGGTGACCCATTGGCCTCCCCTGAGGCCTAGGTAGGGTTGTATTGGCCCTTTAGAGGTCACTTGACCCTTAAGTAGGGTACCTTGACTACTTTAGGGCTAGAGTTGACTTTGGTCAACTTAGCCTTTTTGGTTGGCCCCAATGGGTCCTTGGTGACCCGTTGGCCTCTCACTATGGTTATGAAGGTATGTGTGGGGTCCACTTGGTTAAGGGAACTTCAATTGGCCCTTGTGTAGGCAAGTTTGACCCAATGTAGGCTAGGTTGACCCATTTAGGGTTAGAGTTGACTTTGGTCAACTTAGCCTCTTGGGTGGACCCCAATGGGTCCTAGGTGACCCATTGACCTCACTCTAGGGTTAGGTAGGCTTGGGTGGGGTCCACTTGGCTTGGGGATGGTCAATTGACCCTAAGTAGGTTGGTTTGACCCATTTAGGGTTAGGGTTGACTTGGGTCAACTTAACCCTTTTGACTGCCCTCCATGGGTCCTTATTGATCTAATGGATCTTACCATGGTTTGATGAGAACATGGTGGGGTCTTGAAGTTTTGGTGAAGCCCCATGGTTATCTTAAACAAAGGTTCAGGAATTTACTATTTGCAGACCATAGTGGTCTCACCCACATTCTTAGGTTTCCTTGGTCTTCTTGGGTTTCCTAGGGTTTGGTCATGACCTAGTCATGGCCAATAACCACACTTAGGGGTATAGTTGGAAATGGGATGTTACAAGATATCACCTCATCACCCTCCATTCCATCCTTCACCCTAATTGATGATTCCTTTATGGATGATTCCCCATCCTCTCCTCCTGAGCTACCCTCATCCTCCACTTCCTTTCAAGACCTTCTACACCAAATCATTGACCAACCAACATTCACCCCATCCATCTCCATCCCACTGTCCTCCATTTCCACCTTACCAACACCTCAGCCATCCCTTCCACCATTCTCCAGCTCTCCACTACCCTCACCCTCAGCTGCTCCTATATCTTCTACCTCTGCTCCAGTCACCCTTGAGCAAGTAGACCTCCCAGCCCTTGCTGACAGGTTGTATGAGTTGCTTGCCCACAGGCTCTCTCTTCTGTTGGAGACCTCCTTGGCTCCACTACACCTGTCAGTGGCAGCTCTCTCTGCCAGGCTCTCATCCCTATTCCCTCAGGCAGCCCCTACAGTAGTGTGCCTTGATCCAGATATGTCTGAATCTAGGCAGGGGGAGATGCCCTATGAAGTGAGCCTTCATGCTGCTGCTGTTGCTGCTGCTGCTTCTGTGAGCCTGTCTGCTGCTGCTGCTGCTGTTATTGCTGCTTCTTCAGCTTCTGCTCTTGCTGCTGTTGTTGTGCCTCAAGCACAAGTTCCTCCTGCTGCAATCCTTGCAATAGACCTCAGGTCTTTGCTTTCAACTTTTGATTCTGCATACTTCAGCTGTCTGCCAGAGATAACTGCTGTCCAGCCTCCAGAGGATTTATCCAAGGCACTTGTGCCATTTTCTTGCTGTGACCCAAGCATTATCACCTCCTTTGTCAATTCAGTTTATGCTGCTGCCTCTTCTGAAGAAAGCATTATTGTTGCTTCTGATATTATTGCCTCTACTGCTGCTGAACCTTCTGATACTGCTGCTGAAGTTTCTGCTATTACTGTTGAACCAATTTTCAAGGAAATTCTTATGTCAGAGGCACCTGAATTTGAGCCTTCTGCAGTTTCTGATGATATTCCTCCTGTTGATGCTGTTGTTAGTGAAGTTATTACTGCTGTCACTTCTCCAGAGCCCACAGTTGCTGCTGTTGTTGTTTCTGCTTCTACTCCCATTGTAACACTTTCAATATCTACTGTTGTCACTGCTGTTACTATTTCAACATCTGCTGTTACACCATCTGTTGCCTCATCTGCTTCTATACAGCTTAAGAAGGACTTAATGAAGAAAATTGATGCTCTTTATGATGACTAGAGTTCTGATAGTGATGAGTTCAAAACAGACTCTGATGACTCTTCTGCTACCATTGCTAGGAATAGAAAGGCAAGGAGCAAAGCTATGAAGAGAGTACCTCCTGCTAAGGTCAAGGATAACAATGATATTCCATATTACATTCTACATGACTGCCCTATTACTGAGCACTGGATGCAGTACTCCAAGAATCAGCTGAAGGTAATGAAAAAGAAGAGAAAATATGAGAAGGGTTCTTCTCAATTCCAACACTCTCATCCTCCTCCACCACCTCCTCCTGATGCAGGTGCACGTGGAAGCTCTGCAGCTCAACCCCCAGCCAGAAGTCAAGCCCCCTATCAGCCTCATGCCAGATCTTACTACAGGGAAAGCCAATCTAGGGGTTCTCATTCTAGGAGAGGAGGATACAGAGGACATCAAAGAGATCTTCAAGTCTACTCTAAAGGTTACTCCAGGCAACACCCATATTCTAGGGGAGGACAAATTTCAACTGATACAACATCTGGTCCCTTCCCTTATAAGCTGAAAGAAACTGTGTCTTCCAAGCCTCCTCAAGACAATCCCTCTAACAGATATGAGCCCCCAGTACCTTTTGAGTATCTTGAGAACAATCCAGCTGCCTGGGCTGCAAGATTAAAGGTACTAGCTGCACTGGATCAGATCAAAAAGGCTAGAGAGCAAGGAAAAGATTCTTCCAACATCTCAACTATGTCTGAACAGAGACAGAAGGAGCTAGAAAGATATGCATCAAGTAAATTCTTTGATTCTGACAGGTATATGGAATTACATCCTGAAGCTGTAGTTCCTAGGCCTAAAAAGCAAACATATTTAGGAGCAGCAGATGATACCAGATCAAACAAAGAAGCCCTCAATCCTAACAGAGAGATCAAACTTGTTAAGGGCAAGGAAAAGAAATGATAATGTAAGGTGACATTCTCTGTGATTTCTGATTATCTGGATGCTATATATCTCTGTGGTTCTGCAATGTCTACCTTGTTGTTTTTCTGTTTTGCTGATTGTATGTTGTTATTTAAATTTTTCCAAAGTCTGTAAATAGTAATCCTAACCCAAATAGGGGGAGATTGTTGCAATTTGGGTCAGGATCACTATATCTCTATGAAAACTTTGTTTGACCTCCTGTATAGCCTAAAAGGTCAATTAGAATTGAGTCTAAGGGTTAGAAGTCTAGGTTTGGAAGCTGCCCTGGAGATCAAGATTTTCTGTTTAGAGACTAAGTCATATCGTCGAGCTCAGCACGACGATTCGTCGAACTCCGATCGACGATCGTCTAGCTCAACTTCGACAGATCGTCGAACTCCATTCGACGATCGCTGAGCTCAACTTCATCATATCGTCGAACTCCATTCGACGATCGGTGAGCTCAGGTCGACGATTTTGACTCTGCTTTGGATCTTTATCTCTGAGCTCAGTTCGACAATCTTTGAGCTCAGATTGACGATATTTTGCTGCTGTATATTTTCAGATCGCTGAGCTCAGCTCGACGATAGCAGAGCTCAGTTCGACGATTTCAGATAACTTCAAGGATGTTTCTAGATTCAAATTCAAATCAGTTAAGGAGTTATTCTGCAAATAATTCAGAGATTTCCTAGCCGTTTTCATTCATTTCTGGACCAAGTTTCAAGGAATATTTCTGTGGACTTTCCTCCAGAAGAGATTTTGCAATTAAGGATGCAATTAATGCTGGCCAACGGCTATTCTTCTCAGAGAGAATGTTTTTGTTCAGTACCAGAGAATAAAAGAGAACAATTCTTTTTTGAATTACAGAAGAGATACACAGACACACAGAAAGACACCAATAATCTTCAACAAGACATTCTGTCTAAAAGAATTCTCAAGAACACTCATCCAAAGAGATCAACCTGTTCTAAAATCTTCAGATCTCTCCAGTTTTCAAGTGTTCAAGGCCAACATATTTCAAGACTCCAGACATTCAACATTTCAGCTGTTTGCTGAAATCATCTATTGCTGGAGTTCAATCTTTGAAGGCCTATCACCCTCAGCAAAGCTTTTCTTCCTGAAGATCTCAAGGATTCAGGGGGAGCTTTGACATCAACAATCCACATAGTCTTCTCAGTTGTTTGAGAAAGAGAAGACTTCCATCACTCTCTCACCCCCTCTCTGTAAAGGGTTTCTCAAACTCTCTTCAAAAGTTTGAGCTTGGTTTTTGAGCACCTTATCAAAAGCTCATTAGTGGCAAGACACCTGATCAAAAAATCTGCTTTGGTTTTTGAGCACCTTATCAAAAGCTCATTGGTGCCCGGGACACCTGATCAACTCATCCTGCAGTGGATTCCTACCTAGGGTGGTAGAAGAGTGGATGTACCCAAGTTTAGGGGAACCACTATATTTCCTTGTGTCTTCTGGTTTTGCTTGTCTTTATGTTTGTTTCTGGCCTTGATTATTCTGTGATTAGCTTTTGTTTAACTTAGTTCTGTGATTAGAATTTTACTTGCTTCCCTGCTCACTCTTATTACAACAATTGTTGTAAAAAGTTTCAAAGCACCATATACTCTATTCACCCCCCTCTAGAGTATATCAGATCTAGCTGCACTTTCACGCCCCATGAAGCCCTTTACGGAAGAAGGTGCAGGACTCCCTTGTCTTGGGTGCAGGATGAAGATCCGAAGGCATTGGGAAATGAATATATAGATGATACTGATGCGGCGGTCAGACTGATACGGGATCGCATGTTGGAGGCTCAAAGTCGGCAGGCGAAGTACTATAATGCAAAGCACCGAATGATGGAGTTCCAATTGCGTGATAAAGTGTTCCTCAAGATTCGGCTGATGCATGGAGTGTCGCGGGTGCGTGGGGTGAAAAAGCTCAGCCCAAGGTATGTTGGGCCTTACACTATACTAAAGAGGATTGTCCCGTTGGCCTATCAGTTGGAGTTGCCACCAGAACTAGAGAATCTCCACGACGTGTTCCATGTGCCGTCGCTTCGAAAAGCACTGTTGTGGCCCGACCAATATATTCCCACTACTGATGGTGCAGTGGCATCAGATAGGTCTGTGCCACTAGAGCCGGTGCGGATCGTAGATAGCGAGTCGATAATATTGCGCCGCAAAAGTGTTCCCTTGGTGAAGGTGCTATGGTCTAATCATGGGAAGGAGGAGTACACATGGGAGCCAATGGATTTGATGCAACAACGCTACCCGGAGTTGTTTGCTCAAGGTAATTTTTATTTAAAGGCATATTGTATTTTCGGTTATGCTTTTCTCCCCATAGCCTAAGCCTGATTTCAGGGACGAAATATTTTATTTTGTTTATAGGATTTGTAACGTCCCGAATCGTACTAGGCCCCTCGTGCGTGTTTTGAGTCAGGAGAGCTGACTAGGGTTCATGGGGAGTGCTGACAACAGGGCAGCATATGTGAAAAGGAGGAGAAATAAGATAAGCATGAGACACGGGTAGAGACACGGCCGTGTCCCTACCCGTGTGCGTGTGCGTCGAGTTGAACTCGACGAGGCATGTTGAGATCGAGGAGCTGTGTCGACATCATGTGACAAGGGTAGCGACACAGGCGTGTCCCTACGCGTGTGTGTCGAGTTACACTCGACAGGGTGTGTCGAGACTGGCGAGCTGTGTCGACATCATGTGACACGGGTAGCGACACGGGCGTATCCCTACCCATGTGTGTCGAGTTAAACTCGACAGAGCGTGTCGAGATCGACGAACTACGTGTCGAGATCAACGAATTGTATGATACGGATAGCGACACGGGCGTGTCCCTACCCGTATGCCAGTGTGTCGAGTTGAGTTCGTCGAAATGTACCCCGAGAAGGACAGGGCCAGGGAACACAGTCGTGTCATGTGGACATGGGTTGGGACACGGGTCGGGACACGGGTGTGTCCCTACCCGTGTCAACTATTGAACCGACACGGAAATTGTCATTGCCGCTTCTCCCAGGCAGGACACGGGTAAGGACACGTCCGTGAACCTACCTGTGTCACTTTTCATATATAAGGGGGTGAGAAAGCCCTAGCCGTTTCCACGCTCACTTAATCCCGGTTTTCTGAGAGAACTTCTGTAGAAGGAGAACTATAGGAGCAAGTTCTAGGGAGGGAAAATACGCCAACGCCGCGGAGGAGAAGATGCCACCAAGGAGAATTACGAGATCCATGTCCGGAAATGGTGGTATCGCTAGAATCGAAGTGAGTTTCCTACCCTCTCCCTTTGTGCTAGATCTGTAGATATCTAGGTGAGACGTCGACTCAAAAGAGTCTTGACATGTGAGAAGATGTTTTCTCTATGGTGAGGCCAATCCGGGGCTTGTGCTCTTGGTTAGTGGTGTCTTCAACCTCTTTGGTCTTCTATGTGGAGATGGGGGATGGATTCGTGAAGAGCAAAGGCCTCATTAGGGTGAATAAGGGTGGAGGAAATTCTGAAATGATTTGGGAAGACCGCCTTGAGGAGGAAGATGAACCGATGCCGTTCATTCAGCCTTAAGATGCGTGCAGAATCTGTATTCTGCGCGCAACGAACTTCGTGGCCATTTTTAGGTGTGATATGGCCAGATCTGGGTTTTCAGCTAAACATGAAAGTTGAATCCCTTGAAAATACCTTTCCAACGAATGGTTGCACAAATTCAAGCGAAGTCTGTGGCCACGGGAAAGTCTAAATGAAAATGGTGTTCAATAAATCCTGCATGCAGAAATTGTTTTCTGTACGCAGCGGACTTCAAGTCCGATTTCAAATAGGGTAACCTCAAATCTGGGTTGAGGTCTGAATACGAACGTTGTGTACCACAGAAAGACCTTTCCATCGTGGGGTTACACGTCTTCACCGGATTCCTGTAACTTCAGGAATCTCCGGTCGAAGTTGTTGTCCAGATTCAATCTGCACCTAAATTCTGGGCTTTTTATAAGATGGATTTGGATTCGGTGGAATTAATATTGCAAGATACTTGGTTTGGATGAACTCTTATAATTAATCATTTGTTGCATGACTGACGAAGCTTATTAATCAGATTTCATATAATCAAATTGTGAAGCAATCTTTTTTAAACGAATTGACTTGATAAGAATTGAAGGATTGTTATTTGTGTGCATCATGTATATAATATGTCGTTAACATATGGAAAGTGTGATGGATCTTTACACGCGCATCATGTTCATAATAGGATAGTACTTTGGAAAGTTTGATAGATTTTCATATGCGTAACATGTTTATATTATGTTGTCGCCATTTAGGAGTCATATAGAAGAATAAATCATGGCCATGAGTATGTTTGATTAATGAATTGAGTTTAGTAGTCCAATACTTAGAGCGTCGACTCCCTACGGGTAGTATTGTGAAGGGATGTAAGTGCGGTGTTGACTGTCACTTGTTTGGTTGTGTTGTGATAAGGCATAGGTGGACGGTTGGGCTGTGTCCTCGTGCTTACTTCCGAGGCCCCTTCCATGTTATGTTGATGTGGCATTTGCATGCGGTGTGATTCGACACGCGGTGCCGTAATCCTGGGTTAAGGATAGTGTGGTAGGAGTACGGGCTCGCCAGTCGTCACACCGACGGGAGTCGATAGTTAGACTTTGGGCGGTTGGGCTGTGTCCTCGGTGTTCACGTCCCTGGGCCCCTTCTGTGCCAAGTGAACGGTTGGGCTGTGTCCTTGTGCTTACTTCCGAGTCCCCATACGGGTCACGCAAGGCCTGTTCGGGCTGTGTTCTTGGTGCACATCTACCCAAGACCCCACTGGGCCATAGTATGCATGGGCTCCGCTGTTGTGTTCTTAGCGTTGAGGCGTACGGAGGCCTAGGTGAAGTAGTGTGGATACCCGCCTAGTAGTAGAAGTGCCCGTTCTACTGTCACCGCCTGGCCACGGCGGCTGATGCCTGAGAGGTTAGCTACCTGCTCGAAAAGTGGGAACTATAGTCTGTATAGACATAGCAATTGCATGGGGGTGTTCATGGGTGAGTCATTTTTTAGCATTCATATCATTTCATAACATTGCACAACAAAATCCTCATCGTATAAGTTTGTATGGGCACTCTTATACGATGAGTTACCTTTATGTAACCTGATCCTTAACTTATAAGTTTGTATAAGTATTCTTATAAGTTAAGTTACTTTCCAGCTGTTACTTATACATGTTAGTTTGCTGTAGCTCTTAAATATTTGCTAGATCCTGTTATTGTTACTCTTACACTACTGCCACCTGCTTATACTTCTTTTACTTGCATACATATATATTACCCCTGCTCCTTCTCTCCGCCCGGTGCCGAGGAGTCGCCGGGGGAGCGGATGTGAAACCACTTTGTCATTTCAACTAACGGTTGCTACGTCTTCCTTTTAGGAGGTCACGCCGCAGGTAGAGCAGCCGCGGACTACGCAGCAGGACAAACAGGCCAGGACGACAGGGCCTGAAGTGATGGTGCCGTCGATACCGTCGGTTACGGATGTTAGTATTTTGATACTCTGAAGTAGCCCGTTTGGGAAATGATTAGTTGTACTCTGATATAATGTAGAAGGATGTTTTAGCTTCTCCTTTATTGATGTATTTGGACATTATTACTTTGTGTGGATTTTGACTTCTCTTGCTTATTATATTTTGGTTGGGTTGACATGTTCTATTGATATTGTTGTAGCCGACAGAATAGGCGTCTTGTGGTACAGGTTAGCCCGTGTGCTAATGCTACCGCAAGGCGGCTGTTCCGGGCATAAGACTCCCACTTCGTGCCGTGTTTGAGATCCGGAGGGGGGGGGGTCTTACAGCTTCTAGCCTGACAACAGGAGCAAAGGTTTGATAATAGTCAATGTCTTCCTCTTGCCTATAGCCTTGAGCAACTAGCCTAGCCTTGTTTCTCACAATTACACCATGGACATCAAGTTTGTTTCTGAATACCCACTCGGTTCCAATTACTGGATAGCCTTTGGGCCTTGGAACCAAGTCCCAAACTCTGCATCTCTCAAATTGGTTGAGTTTCTCTTGCATTGCAGTAATCCAGTTGGGATCTTGCTCTGTATCATATATAGATTGACGCTCAACTTGAGAGAGGAAACAAGCATACATCAAATCTTGATTCAGTTGATGCCTTGTCTGTATACCTACTGACATGTCTCCAATCACTTGAGATCTAGGGCGATCCCTTAGTGTGACAAGGTCAGTAGGTGGAGTTGGTTCAGCAACAATATTCGGGGTTAATTCCTCTTGTGTAATAGTGTCTGCTATTGAAGGAGGTTCAACCTCTTCAAAACATTCTTCTTCACTTTCTTCATCAGCTTGTGGAGGAGGATGTGATATGACCTTTGGTGCAAGGTATAGTTAATCTATTTTCTTACACAAGTCAGGTACCTGCAAAAGATCTGAGGTAGAAGAATCCTTCTCCTTATAATACATGTTAGCTTCATCAAAAGAAATATGTACAGATTCTTCCATTTTCATGGATGATTTATTGAAAATCCTATAAGCCTTGCTAACTTGGGAATCCCCAAGAAAAATTCCTTCTGTAGCTTGAGCTTCAAATTTTCTAATGTGTTTCTTATAATTGTTATGAATGAAACATCTTCACCCAAAAATTCTAAAAAACCAATTTCAGGTTTCTTCCCTTTGAGTAATTCATAGGAGGTCTTACCCTTAAGTTTGTGTATCAAACTCCTATTTAGCACATGGTTTGTTGTGCTCACAGCCTCTGCCCAAAAGGATAGGGGCATGTGTGCAACTGCAAGAAATGTTGCTGCAGATTCAATGAGGGTTCTATTTTTTCCTTTCTGCTACCCCATTTTGTTGATGTGTTCTAGGAGCAGAGAAACAATGCTTGATACATTCCTCCTCACAAAATCTTTGCATGTGAAGAGATTCAAACTCAGTACCATGATCACTTCTGATAAATGCTACTGGAGTAGAATACTCAATCGTTATGCTTTTAAGAAAGTCTGTAAGGACTTTAAAGTTATCTGACTTGTGTATCAAGAAGAACACCCAAGAGAATCTAGAGAAGTTATCTACAATAACTAGAGTGTAAGACTTCCCTCCTATGCTTTGTACAGTAATGGGTCCAAAGATATCCATATGCAGTAAGTACAGAATCTTAGCTGAGTCACTCTTATTAATTGACTTAAAACTATTTTTAGTTTACTTGCCTTCTTGACAAGCCTTACATTGGCTTTCCTTCTTATAGGGACCAGAAAGCAATCCTCTGACAAGTTTGTACCTAGATAGCTTCGAGATGTTCTTAAGGTTAACATGACCCAGTCTCTTATGCCAAAGAATATTGTTATTGCTAACTTGATTGAATAAACGTAGTTCTGAATTAGCAGAATTAAAGTTTATTAAGTATATATTCCCTTGTCTATACCCTGTTAAAACAGTTTGGTTATTTGAAGAAATAATACATTTGGAATTGGTAAAGCAAACCTGATAACCTGCATCACATAACTGACTCATGGATATTACGTTATGTTTGAGACCATTTACATATACCACTTTTCTGAAAGTGACAGCTCCACTGTTGAAGTCTCCCTAGCCTTCAGTTTGTCCAAGGCTGGAATCTCTAAAGATCACTCTTGGACCCAGCTTTGCCTTGAAATTGATTAGGCTATCCTTGCATCCAGTCATGTGCTTTGAGCACCCACTATCCAGATACCACTTATTTTGAGTGATAGGATGGTTCTTAACCCGATCAGCTTCTAATTCTGAAGCTTCTTCATTATCAGATCCTTCTTCATCATCTGATGGGCTGCTAGAGGAATTGATGGCCATGAGGCAGACTTCCTTGGCCTTTGCCTCTTCTTCCTCTTCACTGGAACTAGAAGATGTGGATTCATCTTCTGTGTCACTACAGGTATCAGCAACAAAGCCCTTCTCCTTCCTTTTCGGTTTGGTGGAGGAAGGCCTGCTGTATTATTTTCTTCTAGAGTCCTTCTCTCTTCTTCTTTCTTTTTCTGATTCTCTGGACACTCTGAGATAAAGTGTCCAGGTTTCCTGCAGCCCAAACACACTATTTCTTTAGTGGGGGATTTATCATACCTGGGATTATCATCCAGCCTGGATGATTTTCTCCTAAAGTCTTTTCTTGCCATTTTGTAGAATCTCTTGGCAAAGAGACTCATTAGTTATTCATTCACTGTTGAAGCTTCAGTCTCTTCAGCAGCCTTGAATGCTATATTTTACTCCTTTTTGCTGGTGGAGGAGTCCTTTATTCTGCAGCTTCTCTAGACTTTATCAGCTGCTCAAAAGACTTGAGCTTTCCCAATAGAGATTCTGTGGAAATATCATTTAAACTCCTAGCCTCCATGATTGGCCAAATCCTGGAATCCCATGAGCTTGGGAAGCATATGAGGATCTTATCATTCACTTCAGTAAGAGTGATGTCCTTGTCTAAAGTCTTCAGCTCATTGATTATTAAGCTCAAATTGTTGTACATGTTAGCAACAGACTCTGACTCATCCTTCTTGAAGTTCTCATGCTGGGAGATGAGAGTTGTTCTTTTATCTTTCCTCTTATCAGCAGAACCATCTACCATCTGGTTAAGAGAGTCCCAAATAGCCTCGGCTGATGTGCATTCAACAACCTTTTGGAAGATGTCATCAGACATAGTCTGAGCCAGAATATTCATGGCCTTTGCATTAGCAATCTTGACCTTCTTCTGAGCATCTGTCCATTCAGGTGGTAGAACAACATGTGTGCTTGATGTTGATGTAAATGTAGATGCAGTTGGTTGAGGAGTACCTATCAAGATAGTGTTGTATATGTCCTCATCAATGGAATTCATATAAAGTTTAATTCTTGCCTTCTGAGTGACAAACTTATTCAAGTTGCACACTGGAGGTCTGGTGCTTGCATAATCCTTGTTCTGTGCCATACTGTGACAATAATACTAAGAGAAATAAAAGGTTAGATCTAACACAGGATCTTTTGGTTCAAGGGTTAGCCTGTACAACCAAAGAAACACTGCTCTGGTACCAATTGAAAGTGAAGGTTAGACCTGATATACTCTAGAGGGGGGGGTGAATAGAGTATCTTCAAACCTTTATGCTGTTTATAAACTTTTCAGAGTAGAGCAAATAATAGATACTAATGTTTACTGTAAGCAAAAGAACAACCTAAGATAAACTAATCTAACACAGCCACAGAAAAAACTAAACTAACACAAGCACAACAAGAACAAAAAGAAGAGGGGCAACCAGACAACACAAGAACTTTTATAGTTGTTCCCCAACCTGGGTACATCCACTCATCTACCACCCTGGTAGGAATCCACTAGCAGGTTTTGATCAGGTGACTGCCACCAATGAAATTTTGATCAGGTGCTCAAAAACCAACCCAAGTCTTTTGATCAGGAGACTTGCAACCAAGTAATAACTTTTGAAGGGAGTTAAAGAACCCTTTGTACAGTGATGGGGTGAGAGATTTATGGTGTCTTCTCTTTCTCAAAACAACTGAGAATAGAAGTGGATCTTGATGTTGTCAAAGCTCCCCCTGAGATATTGAATTGTTCAGGAAGATTGGAGCTTTGCTTTAGGGTGTAGGTCTTCTATATTCAACCTTAATTTGAACAGATACAGGAACTTCTTGACTGATAGAAGTTTGTTGTCCTTGAAGATTCCTGGAGTGAAGGTTGAAGAAGACTCTTGATTTGGAATGAATGTTCTTCTTCTTCTTCCGCAATGTTAAGGTGAAAACAAGATTGTTTTCTGCACAGAGAAGGATTAGAATGTGATTGTTGTTGATCTTCTTTGTGCCTTGTATTCTCTTTCTGGTCTGGACTCTCTTGTTGTTGAAAAGAGAGAAAATCTCTTTTATATGATCAGTCGAATTTCTCCTTTGAATTTTTGAATTCCTTTTGCATTAATTGCTGACGGCCTGGAGAATGTAATACGGCTGGATAGAATATCTGCATTAATGGATTTTCACAACTGTCCTATTGAAAAGTGGCAAGCAATAATCCTGATGAATACCATAATAAATGCTGCTTCTAACGGTTATATTTAGAGAATATTAAGCATTGATTATTCAGGAATTACTGCAATAAAATAAGGACAAAAGAAGGAAAAATCCTAGTCTGGAACTGCACAGAATTCGTCGAGCAGAAAACAGATTTCGTCGAACTGAGTCCTGAGTTCATCGAGCTAAGAAATCTTGTTCGTCGACCTGGGGATCCATGTTCGTCGAGCCGAGAACTAAGTTCATCGACCTGAGATCAGCTAACTGCTTTTTATAAAGAACTTCCCATTTCTGTGCTCTAAGTTCGTCGGGCTAATAATGCAAATTCGTCGACCTGAGTTCAGAGAAAGGATTCTGGACTTAATGTGTTGAAGTTGAGCTTCCAGAAATTGTCGACCTGAGCTTGATTATTGTTGAGCTCAACTCAGAGAATTTACTCTGAGTTCATCGAGTGGAGTATGACTTTCGTCGAGCTGAGTTCGACGAACGTCGAACTCACTTTTCTGAACTTGATTTTCTTCTAAGTCTTGAGTCTTCTGTTGTCTTCTATTGCCTGGTCCATGTGTGTTTGTTTCTAAGGACTTAGCCTAAACTCTAAGAAACAAAGACATGACCCTGGCTATACAAGGTGGGTCAAACATCCTAATTAGTGATCCTAGTCCAAATTAAACTAGGGATCCAACATCTCTCACCTCCCCCATTCTATAAAAGGGAGGTCATACCTTTATAATACTCAGCTTTTTTGGATAATAAAAGTTTTTTTACTCCAAATTTTCGGTCTACTTTTTTCTATGCGCACATGGTATCAGAGGACTCGATCTTTTCCTCATGATTCTGTGAGCTTCCTCTGTTCCTGCAACCTGTCCGCGTGGCTTGACCCTTCTTCTCGCGACCTGCCTTCACGACTTATTCTTCTGCATGTTTGCGCCCGGTTCGCGCAGTTTATTTCTCTCCTTGTCATTGCCCTTTGTGTGCGCTACCTCTCTGATTGCCTTTATTCTCGCCACGACTTGTTCTTAAGTCATCGCGACCTGTTCTTATCACTGCGACCTGTCCTTACATCGTCGCGACCCATGCTTAGTCGTCGCGCCCTCCTTTTCTAGCCGCCACTTGTTCTTCTCGCTGCTCTCTAAACTCTTCTATGACAACCTCTGATATCTCTACCACCACTACTCTCGTTGTGCTCCTACTCCTACTCCTCCTACTCCTTCGGGCAATATTAGCACTGTTTATAATCTCATCGGTCCCAACTAACCGGACTGGAGTGTCTCCTTCATCTTCCTTCTCCGCTCTCAATGCAAATGCCATCATCTCACCGATGACCCTCCTCCAAAAGACTCCTCTCCCTTTGATGATTAGGATGACAACGATGCTCTTGTTTGCACATGGCTAGCTAACAGTCTTTCTAATGAATGTCAACCCGTCATCCGTCATAATGAAATGGTCAAGGCTGCTTGGCTTCATCTTGCCGCTCTCTACTCTAAGGGGGCTCAGACGTCTCGCATCTATACTTTGTATGTGGACCTCTTTGCATGTCCCTCCATGTCTCCTGTTGCTGCTTAACAAAAATTTCAGGCTCTCGGAGATGAAATTCTCCAGAATCGCCCCTTCTCTGTGGATCTGGCTGAGCAACACAAGCACTTCCAGTAGCTTCTGGTTGTGTGCTACCTTCTGCGACGTCCTGAGTCTTACAACATGATCTGTTAACAAATCCCTGGTGAGGCAGAGTCTCCAACCCTCGATGCCACTACTGCCCGCATAGCCGCGGTTACCTCTATGCTACAACATCTATTGTTATCGTCCCCTTCTTAACCGGACAACTATTCTCACCAGACTCAGCGAAATGTCTCTAGTGGCCACAACAACCAATCCGGAGAACGCGGTGCTTCCCATTTTCTCTGCTCTCCCTTGCGCCGTACTTGTTAAAATTCAACAACCTGGAACTTCTACCACGTTGAATTCTCTCCAGGTGGTCAGCAAGATAGCCTAAAGCCAAATTAATATTCTTAGAACTATCCAGTTCACACCTTGATCACGCGGAAATTCCATAGAACCTGGAGTGAGCAGGGGTTATCTCAACTGAATTCAATCAACCAGCAACACATGCAGCACAAGAGTTTTATTGATTTACAGTAATATTCTTTACACAGCGAGACATACATGGCGAGACATGCTTCACAAAACAACACCCAAGGGAAAGCAGAGACTACAAAAAACAAGACACAAGAAACATGCCGCGCGGACTGAAATACAAGCCACCGGTCTACTGCTGTGTAGTCCGCTCAGTCCGCCAGGTCGCCAGACTGCAACCCAAGCCGCGCGGACTACCCCGTATTCCAATGCTCGATCTAGCCGCCGATCTGCAAGCCTCCTGACCGCGAGATCGCCTAGCCGCCAGACCGCACAAGCTACGATGTCGAATAGAACAGTCCACCTGAAGCAGGCGACTTCTTGAACACCGAAACAAGTTGCCAAAGAGAAGACCGTCTGGTCGCTGTCCGTGACTTGCTGTTTTCCGTCTGTTGCTTAACCGCAGAGTCTGCACTATCCCTGACCGCAATTAGAGCAAAGTCCTGGCTTTCCAGCGTTATCCACACAACCTGCATAACACAACCCGGTCCACTCACTCAAATTGCGCGGGCACAAAAGTCCAGTCCGCAACAACAGTTGCGAGCTCAAGGTACTGTTCACTTACGCATGGAGGTTTTTTTCTTCCTGATGTGACATGGGTCCTATTTATAGGCACAATGATGAGTGTGGTCACCGCCCTAGCCGAAAGGATTACCGCCACATCCCGCAGCAAGAACATGTGTATCCGCAAGACCCGCAGACACACTTCAGTCCGCCGCTACCTGTGCAGGATAGCCAATCCGCCATTGCTTATCCTAGGCTGGACAGCAACAACAGTCTGCCTTATCGCTTGGCCAAGCCAAGACCACCACAGCCGGACTACGCAGCAACAGTCCGCCAATCTACAGACACAGCGCTTCAGTCCGCCAATCCTGAGCCCACGGTTTCGCCACCAAGGCAACTGCCGCACTCAGGCGGATACGCTATTCCATTCTGCCCATATTGCGGACAGAACTAGTCTGCATATCCCTGCAGACAACTCCAGTCCGCAAGCCGGGTCCATAGCCTTGTTACCAAGACACCTTCCGGTCTCAGCGGACTCCAGCTCCAGTCACCTTACACAGCAAACTTCCAGTCTGCATATACCGCACAAACTTTTTAATGGAGTTTGAAGAACCCTTTACTGAGATGGGGATGAGATAGTTATGGAAGTCTTCTCTTTCTCAAAGCAGCTGAGAAGACTATGTGGATTTGATGTTGTCAAAGCTCCACCTGAGTTCTTGAGATGTTCAGGAAATGAAGCTTTGCTGTAGGGTGATAGGCCTTCAGAAGTTGATCTCCAGCAATTGATGATTTCAGCAACAACTGAAATATTAGGTGTCTGGAGTCTTTGAATGATGTTGGCCTTGAACACTTGAATCACAAGAGATCTGAAGATTTCAGATGGTTTATCTTCTTGGATGTGTGTTCTGTATGAATTATTTTAGACAGAGAATGTCTACAGCTCTTTCTCTTGTGAACAGTTGGTGTTGAGAAAGATGTTGTTCAGAGAATATTTTTTCTTGTTCTTCTTGTCTGTGTTGTCTGTGTTATGAGATTCAAAAATCTTGAGTTTTATTCCCTGGTTCTGAATAGAAAAAGATCCTCTGTCAAGAATAGTCGTTGGCCTGTCATTAATTGCATCTTAATTGCAAATGTCGTCTGGGGGAAAGTCCAAAGAAACATTCCTTGATAATCTCTTGAAACTTTGTCCAGAATAAATGAAAACGGCTAGAAAATCTTCTGAATTAATTGCTGAGAATAACTTCTTAACTGTTCTGAATTTGAATCTTGAAAATCCTTTTAACTTATCAGAAAAACGTCGAACTGAGCTCTGCTATCGTCGAACTGAGCTCAGCGATTTGGACTTAGACAGCAACAGACATCGTCGATCTGAGCTCAACTATCGTCGAACTGAGCTCAGAGATAGAGAATCAATACTGAGTCAAGATCGTCGAATTGAGCTCGAAGATCGTCGAATGGAGTTCGACAATTTGTTGAAGTTGAGCTCAACGATCGTCGAATGGAGTTCGACGATCCGTCGAAGTTGAGCTAGACGATCGTCGATTGGAGTTCTAAGATTCGTCGTATTGAGCTCGACGATATGACTTAGTCTCCAAACTGAAAACCTTGGTCTTGAGGGCACCTTCCAAACCTAACTACTAACCCTTAGACTCAATTCTAATTGACCTTTAGATCTATATAGGAGGTAAAAAATAGGTTTCCTAAAGACATAGTGATCCTGACCCAAATTAGTAATATGGTGTTCCAACAATCTCCCCCTATTTGGGTTAGGATTACTATTTACAGAACTTGGAAAAATTAAAAACAACATACAAAGCAACAATACAGAAATGCAATAAGCCGGACATTGCAGAAGCACAGATATATAAATTATCCCAGACAGAATTCAGAAATCAGAATAATTGTCACCTTACCTAATTATTCTTTCTCCTTGCTCTTTATAAGTTTGATTTCTCTATTAGGATTGAGGGCTTCTTTCTTTTATCTTCTGTCATCTGCTGCACCTAGAGAAGTTTGTTGTTTGGGCCTTGGTACCACAGCTTCAGGATGCAACTCCATATATCTATTAGAATCAAAGAATTTGCTTGAGCCATATCTTTCCAGTTCTTTCTTTCTTTGTTCAGACAATGTAGTAATGTTGGAAGAATCTCTGCCTTGCTCTTTAGCTTTCTTAATTTGATCCAGGGCAGCTAGCTCTTTCATCCTGGCAATCCATGCAGTAGGGTTATTTTCTGGATCTTCAAAGGGCACGGGAGGCTCATATCTGTTAGATGGATTATCTGGAGGAGCTCTGGATGAAACTACTTCTTTTAACTTATTGGGAAAAGGACCTGATGTTGTATCTGATGAAGCTTGTCCTTCCCTAGAGTATGAATGTTGTCTAGAATAGCCCTTGGAGTAGACTTGGAATTCTCTTTGGCTTCCTCTGTAGCTTCCTCTTCTAGATTGAGAACCTCTGGACTGGCTTCCCCTATAATGAGATCTTGCATGAGGCTGATAGGGGGTTTGGCTTTTAGCATAAGGTTGAGCAGCTGAGCTTTCACCTGCACCTGCATAAGGAGGAGGTGGTGGAGGAGGATGAGGATGATGAAACTAAGAAGATCCTTTCTCATACTTCCTCTTCTTCTTCATGGCTTTAAGTTGGTTCTTGGAATACTGCATCCAATGCTCAGTTATGGGGCAGTCATGAAGAATGTAATATGGTATGTCATTAGTGTCCTTGACTTTGGCTGGAGGCACCCTTTTCATAGCATTGCTCCTCGTCTTTCTTTTCCTGGCTATGGTGGCAGAAGAATCATCAGAATCTGTTGGAACACCCTATTACTAATTTGGGTCAGGATCACTATGTCTCTAGGAAACCAATGTTTGACCTCCTGTATAGCTCAAAAGGTCAATTAGAATTGATTCTAAGGGTTAGAAGTCTAAGTTTGGAAGCTGCCCTCAAGACCAAGTCTTTTTCAGTTTGAGACTACGTCATATCGTAGAGCTCAGCACGACGATTCGTCGAACTCCGATCGACGATCATCTAGCTCAACTTCGACAGATCGTCGAACTCCATTCGACGATCGCTGAGCTCAACTTCATCATATCGTCGAACTCCATTCGACGATCGGTGAGCTCAGTTCGACGATCTTGACTCAGCTTTGGATCTCTATCTCTGAGCACAGTTCGACGGTCTTTGAGCTCAGATCGACGATATTTTGTTGCAATATAAGTCCATATCGCTGAGCTCAGTTCGACGATAGCAGAGCTCAGTTCGATGTTTTCAGATAACTTCAAGGATGTTTCTAGATTCAAATTCAAATCAGTTAAGGAGTTATTCTGCAATTAATTCAGAAGATTTTCTAGCCGTTTTCATTTATTTCTGGACCAAGTTTCAAGGGATTTTCAATGAATATTTCTATGGACTTTCCTCCAGAAGATATTTTGCAATTAAGGATGCAATTAATGCAGGCCAACGGCTATTCTTGACAGAGGATGTTTTTCCATTCAGTACCAGAGAATAAAAGTGAAGTATTTTTGAATCTCTAATACAGACACACACAGACAGACAGAGAAAGAGACATCAGTAATCTTCAGAACAAGAACAAAAATATTCTGTCTCAAAGAATTCTCAAGAACACACATCCAAGGAGATCAAATTTTCTGAAATCTTCAGATCTCCCTTGTCTCAAGTGTTCAAGGCCAATATATTTCAAGACTCCAGACACCTAACATTTCAGCTGTTGCTGAAATCATCTTTTGCTGGAGCTCAACTTCTGAAGGCCTATCACCCTACAACAAAGCTTCTTTTCCTGAAGATCTCAAGGACTCAGGGGGAGCTTTGACACCATCAATCCACATAGTCTTATCAGCTGTTTGAGAAAGAGAAGACTTCCATCACTCTCTCACCCCCATCTCTGTAAAGGGTTTCTCAAACTCCCTTCAAAAGTTTGAGTTTGGTTTTTGAGCAACTTGTCAAAAGCTCATTGGTGGCAAGACACCTGATCAAAAAATCTGGTTTGGTTTTTGAGCACCTTATCAAAAGCTCATTGGTGCCCAGGACACCTGATCAACTCATCCTGCAGTGGATTCCTACGTAGGGTGGTAGAAGAGTGGATGTACCCAAGTTTAGGGGAAGCACTATATTTCCTTGTGTCATCTGGTTTTGCTTGTCTTTATTTTTATTTCTGGCTGTGATTGTTCTGTGATTAGCTTATGTTTAGTTTAGTTCTGTGATTAAATTTATTAACTGCTTCCCTGTTCACTCACATTACAACAGTTGTTGTAAAAAGTTTTCAAGCACCATATACTCTATTCACCCCCCCTCTAGAGTATATCAGATCTAGCTACACTTTCAATTGGTATCAAAGCGAGGTTGGTTAAACATACCACACCTTGGTGGTTGCACAGGGTAACACCTGAACCCAAAGATCCCTAGTTAGATATGTTTTCTTTTGAAAATTAGTATTAGATTTTTCTTTCACAAATCATGACCCAAAACAAATAATATGCTAGCACCAGACCCCCAGTGTGCAATCTATCCAAGTTTGCACTTTGGAAAGCAAGGATCAGACTATACATGAATTCTATTGACGAGGATATTTTTAACTCTGTTTTGACAGTGTGTCCAAGACCTCCAGAGAACTCAAGTACAAATGCTGTTCCACCTCCATCAGGAACAGATGCTGACATCAAGAAATGGAAGGTAGCTGATGTCAAGGCTATGAACATCTTAGCCCAGACAATGTCTGATGACATCTTTCAAAAGGTGGCTGAATGCAATTTAGCAAAGGAAATTTGGGACAAACTCTTTGAAATAGTCTCAGGCTCAGCTGATGAGAGAAAGGATAGAAGATCTCACCTCATATCTCAATATGAGAATTTCAAGAAGGGAGAAACTGAGTCAGTGGGAGATATGTACAACAGGCTCAGTCTAATAGTCAGTGAACTCAGGACGTTGGATAAAGAGATCTCACTAAGTGAACTCAATGACAAAATTCTAATGTGCTTCCCTAGCACTTGGGATTCAAGAATCTGGCCAATCAAGGATGCCAGAAGTTTGAATGAGATCACCACTGAAGCTCTATTGGGTAAGCTCAAATCTTATGAGCTACTCATCAAAAATAGAGAAGAAGAACAGAAGGCTGCCTCACCAGCCACAAGAAAAGAGAAAATAATAGCCTTCAAGGCAACTGAAGATCACCCTGAAGACAAAGTCACAGGCAATGATGAACTGCTCAGTCTCTTGGCCAAAAGATTTTACAAGATGGCCAGAAAGGACTTTAAAAGGAGATCATACAAGGAGGATGATATGCCAAGGTATGATAAGTCAATTAATAATAAAGAAATTGTTTGCTTTGGTTGCAGGAAACTAGGGCACATAGTTCCTGACTGTCCAGAAAACAAAAACAAGGACAGAAGGGACAAGAAAGAAAGAAGAAAGGAGAAAGACTTCAAGAGGAATGGCAATGGCAAACCCTCATCAAGCAAAAACAAACATACAAGAAAGGGGTTTGTTGCTGAATCCTGGAGTGAGACTGAAGAGGAATCAGAAGCCTCATCCAGCTCCAGTGATGATGAAGATGATGCAGAAGAAAAAGAGTTCTGCATGATGGCAATCAATGCCTCACAACATAACTCAGATGAAGAAGGGTCAGAGTCAGACTCAGAGACTCAGCCTGAAGAAGATCAGGTAATTAGTTCATTTGATTTTAACTCAGAGGACTTTAAATCTGAATTTAAAGCTTTATGTTTAGACCTGCTAAAGTCTGAGAAAGAAATTATCTCTCTCAGAAATCATTTATCTGAACATAATACTTTAAAGTCAGAAAACCTCAAACTCTCTCAGGAGTTGGAGTGCTGTAGGGAGCAGATAGCTTCACTGAAAAGTGAGCTATCTGAGGCCAAGAAGCTTGAAGAATCCCTTAATGGGAGAAGCATCAAGCTGATGGACATCACAAGCACAGTGAACTCCAGATTTAATAGTACACTGGGCTTGGGTGCTTCATCCAGCCAACCCATAGTTCTAACAACTCCAATCAAATTCATTTCTGATAAAGGAAAGGGAGTTGTAGAGGTAGCTAGGAAAAATTCTGATCTGCCCCAAAAAACTAAGTCCCAGCAGAAATCGTCGAATGGAGATCGACGATCGCCCAATGCAGGTCGACGACCGCCGAACGCAGATCGACGATCTCAGGAAAAATCGTCAAACTCAGGTCG
The DNA here is from genome assembly GCA_039583875.1 of Platanthera guangdongensis. Classification (NCBI taxonomy): domain Eukaryota; kingdom Viridiplantae; phylum Streptophyta; class Magnoliopsida; order Asparagales; family Orchidaceae; genus Platanthera; species Platanthera guangdongensis. Next base: position 64,985,392 of record CM077152.1, read on the forward strand.
ACGATCTCAAGTTCTTGAACTCTGCTATAGTCGACCGTCGAACGGAGCTCGACGATCTGACCCAAGATCATCGAACGCAGCTCCAAGATCGTCGAACAGAGGTCAGAGCTCTGGAAATATTTTCAAGGGCAAATCAAAATTCAATCCTAAGGGTCCCTCATCCCAAATCTTTAACCCTTATACTGAATGGATTATACCTCCAAGGAGATATCATTCTGAAGGATATAAGAGTCAACCTGGTATGTCTTTTATTTCAGAGTTTAAAGGTTATTAACCTAGGCCCAAGGTAAACTGGGTCAAAAACAAATGAATTATTTTATGTGCAGGTGAAGACCTATCCAACATCTAACCAGCAATGGTACTTGGATAGTGGGTGCTCTAAGCACATGATAGGGAACAAGGACAACCTCACATCCTTTAGAGCCAAGCTTGGACCCAAAGTTATCTTTGGTGATTCAAACTTTGGACAGACTAAAGGCTATGGTGCAGTCCAGATTTGATCAGTAACATTCAAGAAGGTAGCTTATGTGGAAGGACTGAAGCACAATTTAATAAGCATAAGTCAGCTGTGTGATGAAGGCTACCAGGTGACCTTCAGCAAAGCTTTATGCAAAATCAAGTCAGAGGACAACACAACTGTGTTGACAGGTAAAAGGAAAGTTAATATCTATCTAGTAGATTTTCTTTCAACAGATGTAGATATTTGCCTGTTCAATTCTGTTTGTAGACCAAATATTTTATGGCATAATAGACTAGGACACCTAAACCTTAGAACTATTGCTAGGCTATCCAAGGACAACCTTGTTAGAGGACTACCTTCTGGCCCCTACAAGAAGGAAGGACTCTGCAGGGCTTGTCAACTAGGCAAGCAAACTAAAAACAGCTTTAAGTCACTTAATAAGAGTGATTCACCTAGGATATTGTATCTGTTACACATGTATCTTTTTGGACCCATCACAGTACAAAGCCTAGGAGGGAAATGGTGTAGGGGTGTACGTGACACGGATGTGCTTACGCTATCGGTAGTTTACCCATCACAGATCATAGAAAACAAAGAGAGTGCTCCGACCAAAAGCGAATGAAAAGGGGTCGGTTGGCTCTCTAAAATACGGGACTCGATACCACGTCCTTAGGACCTAACTCTCCAACATGCACACAACTCGCTCCTAGCCGGACTCGATACCACGACCTTAAGACCTACCTCTCCAACAAGCACACGTCTCACCGCACCTACACAAGCATCTATTATTTTCACAATAAGCCGTCAATCGCAGCAATAAAATATTTAGGAGCGGCGGTAAACGATAAGGAGCGGTCAAGAACAAGTTGAGATTAACTCCCTTGTTAGCACAAGCGTGCCAAAACTTGGAGAACAAGTCAAGGCTTGGCCTAGTTTGTTCTCCAATGGATCTTCCCAATCCGGATAACAAGAGGGTCAATAACAACGTTCGATTCAGATTTTTGCAAGCGGAAAACACTTTAAAATCGCGGAAAAAACGGTTGAATAACCTCCACAAAATCTCATAGCAAGAAACACAAAGATAGGGAAGGGATTACCCAACCAAGAAGATGATCACACAATATTTGTGGGAGAATCACTCTCTCCACGGTTCCACCGGTTTCACACCGAATGGGGCTACTTCCTTCTTCCACGGAGTCGCACCGATAGAAGCCACGCCGGAGTCGCACCAAACGGGGATGGAGGAGGCAAGGCTTGGCTTCACACCAAAGGGGGGGGGGGGGTGGCGGCTAATGGACTCTCTCCATGGTGGCCGAATTCCTCAAAGGGGGGTTTTAGGTTTTCCTTTTCATTCCATAACTCATCATAATAGCCTCCTTTAAATAGGAGTTACAAAAGAGATCCAACCGTCCATGATGGAGATGAAATCTCATCCATCCGGGCGGTTACATACACATAATAGCCTCCTTTAAATAGGACTTACAAAAGAGATCCAACCGTCCATGATGGAGATGAAATCTCATCCATCCGGGCGGTTACATACACACCAAGTGTTTAGTAGCACACCAACATGAAAATAAAAATTAATACAAGCCATATGTTTAAAGCAATTAAAATAAAACTAAGTAAAACTTTTAAGCAAGCTTTGCGCGCCGCGGACGGAGGTTGTAGCGCAGCTTTCCGTTAGCATCCGTAACGTTGTCATGACGTCGCAAATCTTTAAATTGTTGTGCCGCGGCAACCGGGTCATCATCAGGAAGTGTTGGAGGGGCCGCGCCATCAATCCTCCCCCACTCAAAATCGCGCATCTCCGATGCGTGGGCCGAGAGAAAGCGGCGGAGAAGCTCGGCATCCAAACGTTGAAGCTCTGTCGCGAGTACTTATGAGTCGTCTGAAGGTGGGCGGTCACGCCAACAGATGAGTAAGCGGTAGGTAGCACCGTCTGGAGTAGTAAGTGGCTCAGCAGTGAGTATCACATCTGGATGGAGAAACGTCTTGGGAAACCTGGGAAACATGTCAGCAGTAGGAATAAAAGAAGGCAACGTACCATCCGATGTTATACCTGCGGGGACCAAAGGAGAGAGATCATCCGAACTACCACTCCCCAACCCATTAGAAATTTCAGTGGAGGGAGAAGACGACAAAGAAACCAACTCTTGTGGAGGCGCAACAAACAGCGTCAAATCCGAGACGTTAAAAATAGGGGAGATACCCCATTCAGCAGGCAAATCCAATACGAAAGCGTTGTCACCTAGCTTCTTTATAATCCAAAAAGGACCGGCGCGCTTTGGAGCTAACTTTTTAACGGTGCCAGTTGGCATTTGTTCGGGAACTAACCTCCCTCTGATACCAAATTGGTGTAGGGGTGTACGTGACATGGACGTGCTTACGCTATCGGTAGTTTACCCATCACAGATCATAGAAAACAAAGAGAGTGCTCCGACCAAAAGCGAACGAAAAGGGGTCGGTTGGCTCTCTAAAATACGGGACTCGATACCACGTCCTTAGGACCTAACTCTCCAACAAGCACACAACTCGCTCCTAGCCGGACTCGATACCACGACCTTAAGACCTACCTCTCCAACAAGCACACATCTCACCGCACCTACACAAGCATCTATTCTTTTCACAATAAGCCATCAATCGCAGCAATAAAATATTTAGGAGCGGCTGTAAACGATAAGGAGCGGTCAAGAACAAGTTGAGATTAACTCCCTTGTTAGCACAAGCGTGCCAAAACTTGGAGAACAAGTCAAGGCTTGGCCTAGTTTGTTCTCCAATGGATCTTCCCAATCCGGATAACAAGAGGGTCAATAACAACGTTCGATTCAGATTTTTGCAAGCGGAAAACACTTTAAAATCACGGAAAAGACGGTTGAATAACCTCCACAAAATCTCATAGCAAGAAACACAAAGATAGGGAAGAGATTACCCAACCAAGAAGATTATCACACAATATTTGTGGGAGAATCACTCTCTCCACGGTTCCACCGGTTTCACACCGAATGGGGCTGCTTCCTTCTTCCACGGAGTCGCACCGATAGAAGCCACGCCGGAGTCGCACCGAATGGGGATGGAGGAGGCAAGGCTTGGCTTCACACCAAAGGGGGGTGGCGGCTAATGGACTCTCTCCATGGTGGCCGAATTCCTCAAAGGGGGGTTTTAGGTTTTCCTTTTCATTCCATAACTCATCATAATAGCCTCCTTTAAATAGGAGTTACAAAAGAGATCCAGCCGTCCATGATGGAGATGAAATCTCATCCATCCGGGCGGTTACATACACATAATAGCCTCCTTTAAATAGGAGTTACAAAAGAGATCCAACCGTCCATGATGGAGATGAAATCTCATCCATCCGGGTGGTTACATACACACCAAGTGTTTAGTAGCACACCAACATGAAAATAAAAATTAATACAAGCCATATGTTTAAAGCAATTAAAATAAAACTAAGTAAAACTTTTAAGCAAGCTTTGCGCGCCGCGGACGGAGGTTATAGCGCAGCTTTCCGTTAGCATCCGTGGCGTTGTCATGACGTCGCAAATCTTTAAATTGTTGCGCCGCGACAACCGGGTCATCATCAGGAAGTGTTGGAGGGGCCGCACCATCAGGAAATCTTACACTTTAGTAGTTGTAGATGACTTCTCTAGATTCACTTGGGTGTTCTTTCTAAGGAAGAAGTCTGATAACTTTAAGTGTCTGACAGAGTTTCTCAAATGTATACAGATTGAGTTCAATACTCACATTGTCCTGATCAGAAGTGATCATGGGACAAAGTTTGATCCTCTTCTTTTGCAAGAGTTCTATCAGAGTGAAGGGATCAGGCATACTTTCTCAGCTCCTAGAACTCCTCAACAAAATGGGGTAGCTGAAAGGAAAAATAGAACCCTTATTGAATCTGCCACTACATTGTTGTCAGATGCTCATCTACCTCTATCCTTTTGGGCAGAGGCAGTGAACGCCTCCAACTATGTGCTTAATAGAAGTTTGATACATAAACTAAAGAGAAAGACTCCCTATGAATTACTCAAAAGGAAGAAACCTAAAGTTGATTATTTTAGAGTTTTTGGTTGTATTTGCTATATACATAATAATGACAAGAAATACTTAGCAAAATTTCAAGCTAAAGCTGATGAAGGAGTGTTTCTGGGATACTCCATGATCAACAAGGCTTATAGGGTTTATAATAAATCATCTCTAAAAATTGAGGAATCTGTTCATATATCATTTGATAAATCTAACATGTCTTTCAAGAAGAAGATCCCTTCTACCAGAGAACCTTTGCAGGAACATTCTCTTGTTGAAAACTTGAACAAGTTACAGGTTACTCAAAGGGATGAAAGCAGTGAAGATGAAGAAAGTGCTCAACATATTGAAGAACAACTTGAAGAGCTAGTTTTTGAACTACAAGAGGAAACAACAACACAGGTTGGTGAACAATCAACACCCCCTGTTGATTTAGTAACATCAAGAGACCATCCAATTTCCCAAATAATTGGAGACATCTAAGCTGCCGTGCAAACCAGAAATCAGGTCAACCAAAACCTGTTGCACACCTGCTTCCTATCTCAAATTGAACCTCAGTCCATTCAAGATGAAGAGCAAGATCCACACTGGATCATTGCAATGCAAGAGGAGTTGCATCAATTTGAAAGGAACAAAGTATGGGAACTAGTGTCAAAGCCTAAGGATCACTCCATTGTTGGAACAAAGTGGGTATTCAGAAACAAACTGGATGATCAAGGAGTAATTGTAAGGCACAAGGCAAGGCTAGTTGCTCAGGGATATTCTCAAGAAGAAGGAATAGACTATGACCAGAATTTTGCACCTGTTGCAAGATTGGAAGCCATCAGAATCTTTTTAGCTTATGCAGCACATAAAGGCTTCAAGGTATATCAGATGGATGTCAAAAGTGCATTTCTAAATGGAGACATCAAAGAGGAAGTATATGTCAGACAACCTCCAGCTTTTATCTCTCCAACTTATCCTAATTATGTTTTTAGATTGAACAAAGCATTATATGGTCTCAAGCAAGCTCCTAGAGCATGGTATGAGACCCTAGCATGCTTCCTTTTTGAAAATGGATTTATAAGGGGTACAGTAGACCAAACTCTTTTCATTAGAACCCATAAGTCTCATACCCTACTAGTACAGATCTATGTAGATGACATTATTTTTGGTTCTACTGACTCCAAATTGTGCAGAAGGTTTTCCTACCTAATGCATTCTAAATTTGAAATGAGTAGCATGGGTGAGCTATCCTTCTTCCTAGGATTGCAAGTTAAACAGCATGCTGAAGGCATCTTCATTTCTCAAACCAAGTATGCAAATGAATTGGTTAAGAAATTTGGCATGTCTGAAGCATTTCTATGAAAACACCTATGCCTACTAATGCTGTATTGGATGCTGATGAACATGGGAAACCTGTTGATCAGACAACATATAGAGCAATGATTGGCTCTTTACTGTACCTTACAGCTAGTAGACCAGATATAATGTTTGCTACATGTATATGTGCTAGGTTCCAAGTAAGCCCTAGAGAGTCACACCTAACACTAGTAAAGAGGATTCTCAGGTATGTTAATAGTTGTCCAAATCTAGGTCTCTGGTATCCAAAAGACTCAGCATTTGATTTAACTGGATTTTCTGATGCTGATTATGCTGGATGCAGAATTGACAAGAAAAGCACCATTGGAACTTGTCAGTTCCTTGGTGACAGACTTGTCTCCTGGTTTTGTAAGAAACAAACTTCTGTGTCAACTTCAACTGCTGAAGCTGAATATATGGCTGCAGGCAGTTGTTGTTCACAAATCTTGTGGATTCAAAACCAACTCCTAGACTATGACTACAACTTAGAGAAGTCTAAAATCTTTTGTGATAACACCAGTGCTATTTCTATAGCTCAAAATTCAGTCCTCCATAGTAGGACAAAACACATAGAGATTAGGCATCACTTTTTAAGGATAATGTTGAAAAGAATAAAATTGAACTACAATATATCCCAACTGATTTACAAAGGGGAGATATCTTCACCAAGCCCTTGGATGAAAAGAAACACACCTTCTTCCTAAATCAGTTAGGAATGTTAGATGAAGGAAGTCTTAAATAATATCCAAGATTTAAAAAGCTTAAAAATTGACCAAGACTAGGAAAACATCTTGATTTTTCTTAGTGTCTAGAGTTTTTCTGATCTCTGAAATGCGCTCGACGATTTTCCCCCAGATCGTCGAACGGAGATCGACGATTTCTGAAATCGTCGACCTGAGTTCAGCATTTCTCAGATAGTATGAACTATCTCTTCCGGTCAACAATCGTCGAACGGCGCTCGACGATTTTATTCTCTGAACGATCATTGAACAGAGCTCGACGCTCTCCAATATCGTCGAACGGAGATCGACGATGTTGAAGACTCTTCAGATTCCTTTAGAAGCCCCGATCGTCGAACTGCGTTCAACGATCTTTCCATTTCTGCGTCGAACCCTAATATAAAATTCATTTTTCACCGTCGTTCTCCTTTGCGCTTTCGATTTCTCTGCAAGAACTTTCTTTCCCTCCAAACATTTCCTCACTTGGTCGTTTTGTTTGTTGAATCTTTGCAGGTAACTATGGCTGTGTCTGTTGCTGTTCTCGCCGCCATGAAATTTGATGCTGGCTTCGACATCGACATGAAATCCTTCAGCACAACAGACCAGGTTTTTCAGGATATCTTAGAGTTATTCAAAGAGCAAAAACTGGCTGCAATCATGACTACAAGAATTAAGCTTGCTTCTGATGAGATTAAAGAATGGGTTTACACTGCACACAATCAGGACAACAACACCATTGTTTGGTCAATTTCTGGCACTCAGGTACCCTTGACCCCAGCAATTCTAACAGAGGTTTTTGAGTTGAGAACTGGTGGAAATACAGCTGATTTGTCTAGAGAAGACTTTGGTGACTTGCTTGCCAGAATGGGTCATTCTGAGGCTAACCCTAGCAAGCTATTAAAAAAGAATCTTTCTGTGGAATACAGATTCCTGGCTGATGTAGTTGGGAAAGTCCTACTGGCTAAGCACTCTGCTCATGATACAATCTCCAGGTATCAGCTCTGCCTAATGGGAGCCCTAGTAGACAGGAAGAACCTGAATTGGGGAGAGGTATTCTTTGACCTCATTAAGAAGAAAATCAACAAAAGTTTTGTAAACTTTGGAAGAATTCTCGGGGTGTTTCTGCAGAATAGGTGCCCTGCATTGCTGGTCTCCTCTGGAATCCACATAAATGCATCCAAAAGACTGTCCTGTGCCTTTTTTGGAAAATGGGACAGACAGATCATCAAGCCCAGCAGGCCCTCCTCCAGCAATCCTTCAGGAACCAGGACTCTCAGAGTCACTTCCCCATAGGTCTCTGCCCCTGCAGATGACCTGCCTGCTGATGCCTCTCCTCCTCCTCCAATTCCATCTCTTCCCATTCCATCTACCATTCAACATCCATCCACCATCATCATCTCCAGCCCCTCTCCAACATCCACACCATCTCCAATCCCTACTGTTCCTACCACAGAAGAACAATTCCATCCATTATTCACCTACCCTCCCACAGACATTGCCACTTTATCACCCTCCATTCCATCCTTCAACCTCATTGATGATTCCTTTATGGATGAATCACCATCCTCTCCTCCTGAGCTACCCTCATCCTCAACATCCTACCAAGATCTTCTACAAGAAATAATTAATCAACCCACCTTCACCCCATCTATCTCCATCCCACTGTCCTCCATATCCACTTTACCCACACCTCAACCATCCCTGCCCCGCTACTCCAGCTCTCCACTACCATCACCAACAGCTACTCCTCCATCCTCTACCTCTGCTCCAGTCACCACTGAGCAAGTAGACTTTCCAGCCCTTGCTGATAGGCTGTATGAATTGCTAGCCCCCAGTCTATCTCTTCTTTTGGAGACCTCCTTGGCTCCATTACTCCTGTTAGTGGCAGCCCTTTCTGCCAGGCTCTCCTCTCTTTTCCCTCAGGCAGCCCCTTCAGCAGTGTGCCTTGGTCCAGCCATGTCTGAATCTAGGCAGGGGGAGATGCCCTATGAAGTGAGTCTGCCTGCTGCTGCTGCTCTTGCTGTTTCAGTGAGCCTGCCTTCTGCTGTTTCTTCAGTTCTTGAATCTGCTACTGCTGCTGCTGATGTGTTTCTAGCTTCAGTTCAACCTCCTGCTGCAGTCTTTACAATAGACCTCAGGTCTTTGCTCTCAGAATTTGACTCTATATATTTCAGATGTCTGCCAGAGACAGTTGCTATCCAGCCCCCAGAGGATCTGTCCAAGGCCCTTGTGCCTTTCTCTTGCTGTGACCCCAGCATCATCACTTCATTTGTCAACTCAGTATATGCTGCCGCTACTTCTGCTGAAAGCATTGCTGTTGTTTCTGATGTTGCTGCACCTCCTGCTGCTGAAAGTTTTGATACTGCTGCTGATACTTCTATTACTGCTGATGAGCCAACTTCTAAGGAGATCCTTATGACAGAGGCACATGAGTTTGAGCCTTCTGAATTTTCTGCTGATATTTCTACTGCTGATATTGCTGTTAGTGAAACTATTGCTGCTGCTATTGTTACTTCTCTAGAACCTGTAGTATCTGCTGCTGTTGTTACTGTTTCTATTTCAACTGCCACACCTTCTGTATCTGCTGTTGTTACTGCTACTGCCTCAACTTCTGCTACTACAACTCCTGCTACCAGTTCGGTATCTGCTTCAATCCAGCTCAAAAAAGATTTGATGAAGAAGATTGATGCCCTGTATGATGATCAGAGTTCTGAAAGTGATGAGTTCAGAATAGATTCTGATGATTCTTCTGCTACCATTGCCAGGAAAAGAAAGGCAAGGAGCAAAGCCATGAAGAGAGTACCTCTTGCCAAGGTCAAGGATAACAATGATATACCATACTATATTCTTCATGATTGCCCCATCACTGAGCACTGGATGCAGTACTCTAAGAATCAACTCAAATCAATGAAAAAGAAAAGGAAATATGAAAAGGGCTCTTCTCAAATCCAACATCCTCATCCTCCTCCACCACCTCCTCCTGATGCAGGTGCAGGTGGAAGTTCTGCTGCTCAACACCCTGCTAGAAGTCAAGCTCCCTATCAGCCACATGCTAGATCCTACCATAGGGGAAGCCAATCCAGGGGTTCTCAATCTAGAAGAGGAGGATATAGAGGCAATCAAAGAGAAGTCCAGGTTTACTCTAAAGGATACTCAAGGCAACATCCGTACTCCAGGGAAGGAAAAATCTCATCTGACACCACATCTGGTCCTTTTCCCTATAAATTGAAGGAAACTGTTTCATCCAGGCCTCCTCAAGACAATCCTTCTAATAGATATGAGCCACTAGTACCTTTTGAAGACCATGAGAACAATCCAGCTGCTTGGACTGCAAGGATGAAAGAATTTGCTGCACTGGATCAGATCAAGAAAGCTAAAGAGCAAGGAAGAGATTCCTCTAACATCTCTACAATGTCTGAACAGAGAAAGAAAGAGTTGGAAAAATATGCATCAAGCAAATTTTTTGATTCTGACAGGTACATGGAACTGCATCCTGAAGCTGTAGTTCCCAGGCCCAAACAACAAACCACTTTAGGTGCAGCAGATGATACAAGATCAAAGAAGGAAGCCCTCAACCCCAACAGAGAAATCAAACTCATTAAGGGCAAGGAAAAGAAATAATCATGTAAGGTGACAATCATCTTAACTTCTGATTATTATCTGGGATGATATATGTATATATATCTGTGATTCTGCAATGTCCAGCTTTTAGCTTTTTTGTATTGATGCTTGTATGTTGTTATTTAATTTTTTAAACTCTGTAAATAATAATCCTAACCCAAATAGGGGGAGATTGTTGGAACACCCTATTACTAATTTGGGTCAGGATCACTATGTCTCTAGGAAACCAATGTTTGACCTCCTGTATAGCTCAAAAGGTCAATTAGAATTGAGTCTAAGGGTTAGAAGTCTAAGTTTGGAAGCTGCCCTCAAGACCAAGATTTTTTCAGTTTGAGACTAAGTCATATTGTCGAGCTCAGCACGACGATTCGTCGAACTCCGATCGACGATCGTCTAGCTCAACTTCGACAGATCGTCGAACTCCATTCGACGATCGCTGAGATTAACTTCATCATATCGTCGAACTCCATTCGACGATCGGTGAGCTCAGTTCGACGATCTTGACTTAGCTTTGGATCTCTATCTCTGAGCACAGTTCGACGGTCTTTGAGCTCATATCGACGATATTTTGTTGCAATATAAGTCCATATCACTGAGCTCAGTTCGACGATAGCAGAGCTCAGTTCGACATTTTCAGATAACTTCAAGGATGTTTCTAGATTCAAATTCAAATCAGTTAAGGAGTTATTCTGCAATTAATTCAGAAGATTTTCTAGCCGTTTTGATTTATTTCTGGACCAAGTTTCAAGAGATTTTCAAGGAATATTTCTATGGACTTTCCTCCAGAAGACATTTTGCAATTAAGGATGCAATTAATGCAGGCCAACGGCTATTCTTGACAGAGGATGTTTTTCCATTCAGTACCAGAAAATAAAAGTGAAGTATTTTTGAATCTCTAATACAGACACACGCAGACAGACAGAGAAAGAGACATCAGTAATCTTCAGAACAAGAACAAAAATATTCTGTCTCAAAGAATTCTCAAGAACACACATCCAAGGAGATCAAATTTTCTGAAATCTTCAAATCTCCCTTGTCTCAAGTGTTCAAGGCCAACATATTTCAAGACTCCATACACCTAACATTTCAGCTGTTGCTGAAATCATCTTTTGCTGGAGCTCAACTTCTGAAGGCCTATCACCCTACAGCAAAGCTTCTTTTCCTGAAGATCTCAAGGACTCAGGGGGAGCTTTGACACCATCAATCCACATAGTCTTCTCAGCTGTTTGAGAAAGAGAAGACTTCCATCACTCTCTCACCCCCATCTCTGTAAAGGGTTTCTCAAACTCCCTTCAAAAGTTTGAGTTTGGTTTTTGAGCACCTTGTCAAAAGGTTATTGGTGGCAAGACACCTGATCAAAAAATTTGATTTGGTTTTTGAGCACCTTAACAAAAGCTCATTGGTGCCCAGGACACCTGATCAACTCATCCTGCAGTGGATTCCTACCTAGGCTGGTAGAAGAGTGGATGTACCCAAGTTTAGGGGAACCACTATATTTCCATGTGTCATCTGGTTTTGCTTGTCTTTATTTTTGTTTCTGGCTATGATTGTTCTGTGATTAGCTTATGTTTAGTTTAGTTCTTTGATTAAATTTATTAACTGCTTTCCTGTTCACTCAGATTACAACAGTTGTTGTAAAAAGTTTTCAAGCACCATATACTCGATTCACCCCCCTCTAGAGTATATCAGATCTAGCTGCACTTTCAGAATCAGTCTTGAATTCATCACTTTCAGAACTTTGCTCATCATATAGAGCATCAATCTTTTTCAAATATTCTTTCTGAAGTTGGGTTGGAACAGATGAAGCAGCAGTGGTGACAGCAGCAGATACAACACTAGTAGCAACAGAAGTTGTAGCAGCAGCAGTTGTAGTAACAACAGACACAGAAGTTTCTGGAGAAATCCTTGCAGAAGATATAGCAGCAGTACTATCAGCAGTAACTAGAGCAGCAACAGATTCAGATAAAGCTTTTTCAGATACAGGAACCTTAGCATCAGTAATAACAGCAGGAATATCATCAGCAAAAACAGAAGGCTCAAAATCGTATGCCTCTGTCTGCATATCCTCAGAAACTGGAACAACAGCAGCATCATCACTGACAGCAGCAGCAACAGAAATACCAATAATATACTCAGCAGGAGTAGCAGCAGCATATACTGAATTGACAAAAGAATGAATAATGCTGGTGCCACAACATGAGAAGGGCACAATGGCCTTGGAAAGATCCTCTGATGGCTGGACAACAACTCTCTCTGGAAGACAAATAAATTAAGATGAATCAAAAACTGAGAGCAGGGACCTAAGGTCTACTGAAAAAACAACAATTTGAGGAGTTGAAACTGGAGCTTTAGGAACAACAGCAGCAGAAACTGAAGAAATAGCAGCAGCATGCAAACTCACCACTTCATTAGGCATCTCCCCCTGCCTAGATTCAGAGAATGCTGGATCAAGTCACACTGATGAAGAGATTGCCTGAGGAAATAGAGAGGATAGCCTGGCAGAAAGGGCTGCCACTGACTGAAGTAATGGAGCCAAGGAGGTCTCTAGTAGAAGTGATAGCCTGGGGGCTAGCAGTTCATACAACTGGTCAGCTAGGGCTGGAATATCTACTTGCTCAGCAGGGACTGGAGCAGAGGTAGAGAGGGATGGTGCTACTGGTGATGGTAGTGGAGAGCTGGTGGATGGTATAAGTGATGGTTGAGGTGTGGGTATTGTGGAGATGGAAGACAGTGGGATGGAGATAGAGAGTGTGAAGGTGGGTTGATCAATAATGGCTTGCAGAAGTTGTTGGTAAGATGTTGATGAGGAGGGTAGCTCAGGAGGAGAAGAGGGTGAGTCATCCATGAAGGAATCATCAAGAAGACTGAAAGATAGAATGGTGGATGATGTATCAAGGTCTGGTTGAGGGTAGTGGTGTAATGGATGGAAAATTTCTTCTGGTATTGGAAGAGTGGGTATTGGAGATGGAGTAGATGTTGGAGAAGGGCTGGAAATGATGATTGTGGATGAAATTTTAATGGTGGATGGAACTGGAGGAGATGAAATTGGAGTTGGAGGAGGGGAAGCAGCAACAGGCAAGTCTTCTGCAGGGGCATAGACTTGAGGAGAAGTGACTGGTACAGTCCTGGTGCCTGAAGTTGTGCTTGCAGAAGGCCTGCTGGGCTTGGTTATCTTCCTGTCCCATTTGCCAAATAGGGCACAGGACAATCTCTTTGATGCATTAATATGTATCCCAGAAGATACAAGCAGGGTAGGGTGTAACACACCGGATTTGTGATTGCGTACGCATGATGGGCGTTACGTTGGCTTTGAACGTTGTTCGAGCATGGTTTTTCCCACGGGCTTGCGAGTGGCTGTTTTGGTTGCCGAGTTGCACGATTCCCCAGCAAACCGGAGTCCGACATAAGGCATCTGTTTTGAAGAAAGAGCCCAAGGATACTCCCAAAATTCACAAAATTCTTATTGATTTTCTTTTTAATCAGGTCAAAGAAGACCTCTCCCCAGTTCAACTGCTTCTTGTCCACAATTTCTCCCATCAAGCACAGCTGATACCTAGAGATAGTATCATGTGCTGAATGCTTGGCCAGCGAAACCTTTCCTACTACATAAGGCAAGAACCTGTATTCCACAGCTAGGTTCTTCTTCAGCAGCTTGCTAGGGTTAGCATCAGAGTGACCCATTCTTACAAGCAAATCTGTAAATTCCTCTCCAGATAAATCAGCAGAATCTCTTCCAGAACTTAACTCAAAAAGTTCTGTCAGAATAGCTGGAGTCAAAAGTACCTGGGTTCCAGAAATTGAACCAACTATTGTGTTTTGATCCTGGTTGTGGGCAGTGTAGACCCACTCCTTAATCTCATCAGCAGCCAGCTTGATTCTGGTCGACATAATGGTGAAAAGCTTCTGCTCCTTGAACAATTCCAAAATATCCTGAAAAACCTGATCAGTAGTGCTGAAAGACTCCATGTCTATGTCAAATCCAGCATCGAATTTCATTGCGGCGAGAACAGCAACAGAGACTGCCATGGTTACCTGCAAAAATCAACAAACAAAACGACCAAGTGTAGAGATGTTTGGAGGGAAAGAGAATTTTTGCAGAGAAATCGAAAGCACAAAAGGAGAACGACGGCGAAAAATGAATTTTATATTAGGGTTCGACGCAGAAAAGGAAAGATCGTTGAACTCAGTTCGACGATCGGGGCTTCTAAAGTAATCTGAAAGGTCTTCAATATCGTCGATCTCCGTTCGACGATATTGGAGAGCGTCGAGCTCCGTTCGACGATAGTTCAGAGAGCAATATCGTCGAGCGTCGTTCGACGATCGTTGACCGGAAGAGATAGTTCAGACTATCTGAGAAGCGCTGAACTCAGGTCGACGATTTCGGAAATCGTCGATCTACGTTCGACGATCTGGGGGAAAATCATCGAGGGCAGTTCAGAGACCAAAAATACACTCTATGCACTAAGAAAAATCAAGATGTTTGCCTAGTCTTGGTCAATTTTAAACTTTTAAAAACTTGGATATTATTTTAGACTTCCTCCATCTAACATTCCTAACTAATTTAGGAAGAAGGTGTGTTTCTTTTCATCCAAGGGTTTGGTGAAAATATCTCCCCTTTGCAAATCAGTTAGGATATATTGAAGTTCAATTTTATTCTTCTCAACATTATCCCTTAAAAAGTGATGCCTAATCTCTATGTGTTTTGTCCTACTTTGGAGGACTGGATTTTGAGCTATAGAAATAGCACTGGTGTTATCACAAAATATTTTAGACTTCTCTAAGTTGTAGCCATAGTCTAGGAGTTGGTTTTGAATCCACAAGATTTGTGAACAAAAACTGTCTGCAGCCATATATTCAGCTTCAACAGTTGAAGTTGACACAAATGTTTGTTTCTTACAAAACCAGGAGACAAGTCTGTCACCAAGAAACTAACAAGTTCTACTGGTGCTTTTCCTATCAATTCTGCATCCAGCATAATCAGCATCAGAAAATCCACTTAAATCAAATGCTGAATCTTTTGGATACCAGACACCTAGATTTGGACAACTTTTAACATACCTGAGAATCCTTTTTACTAATGTTAGGTGTGACTCTCTAGGGCTTACTTGGAATCTTGCACATATGCATGTAGCAAACATTATATCAGGTCTACTGGCTGTAAGGTACAGTAAGGAGCCAATCATTACTCTATATGTTGTCTGATCAATAGGTTTCCCATGTTCATCAGCATCCAATACAACATTAGTAGGCATGGGTATTTTCATACACGATGCTTCAGACATGCCAAATTTCTTAACCAATTCATTTGCATACTTGGTTTGAGAAATAAAGATGCCTTCAGCATGTTGTTTGACTTGCAATCCTAGAAAGAAGGATAGCTCACCCATGATACTCATTTCAAATTTAGAATGCATTAGGTTGGAAAACCTTCTGCACAATTTTGAATCAGTAGAGCCAAAAATAATATCATCTACATAAATCTGTACTAGTAGGGTATGGGACTTATGGGTTCTAATGAAAAGAGTTTGGTCTACTCTACTCCTTATTAATCCATTTTCCAGAAGGAAGCATGCTAGGGTCTCATACCATGCTCTAGGATCTTGCTTGAGACCATATAATGCTTTGTTCAACTTAAAAACATAATCAGGATAGGTTGGAGAGATAAAACCTGGAGGTTGTCTGACATAGACTTCTTCTTTGATGTCTTCATTGAGAAATGCACTTTTGACATCCATCTGGTATACCTTAAATCCTTTGTGTGTTGCATAAGCTAAGAAGATTCTGATGACTTCTAATCTTGCAACTGGTGCAAAAGTCTGGTCATACTCTATGCCTTCTTCTTGAGAGTATCCTTGAGCAACTAGTCTTGCCTTGTTCCTTACAATTACTCCTTGATCATCCAATTTGTTTCTGAACACCCACTTTGTTCCAACAATGGAGTGATCCTTAGGCTTTGGCACTAGTTCCCAAACTTTGTTCCTTTTAAATTGATGCAACTCTTCTTGCATTGTAATGATCCAGTGTGGATATTGCTTTGCATCTTGAATGGACTGAGGTTCAATTTGAGATAGGAAGTAAGTGTGCAACAGGTTTTGGTTGACCTGATTTCTGGTTTGCACACTAGCTGAGATGTCTTCAATTACTTGGGAAATTGGATGGTCTCTTGATGTTACTAAATCAACAGGGTGTGTTGATTGTTCACCAACCTGTGTTGTTGTTTCCTGCTGTGGTACAACAACTGGCTCTTCAAGTTGTTTTTCTTCAATATGTTGATTGCTTTCTTCATCTTCACTGCTATTCCTCTTTTTGAGTAACCTGTAACTTGTTCAAGTCTTCAACAAGAGAATGTACCTGCAAAGGTTCTATGGTAGAAGTGTTCTTCTCCTTGAAAGACATGTTAGATTCATAGAATGATATGTGAACAGATTATTAAATTTTAAGAGATGATTTATTATAAACCCTATAAGCCTTACTGATCATGGAGTATCCCAAAAACACTCCTTCATCAGCTTTAGCTTGAAATTTTGCTAAATATCTCTTGTCATTATTATGTATATAACAAATACAACCAAAAATTCTAAAATAATCAACTTTAGGTTTCTTCCCTTTGACTAATTCATAGGGAGTCTTTCCCTTTAGTTTATGTATTAAACTTCTATTCAGTACATAGTTGGAGGTGTTCACTGCCTCTGCCCAAAAAGATAGAGGAAGGTGAGCATCTGACAACAATGTAGTGGCAGATTCAATAAGGGTTCTATTTTTCCTTTCAGCTACCCCATTTTGTTGAGGAGTTCTAGGAGCTGAGAAAGTATGCCTGATCCCTTCACTCTGACAGAACTCTTGCATAATAAGAGAATCAAACTCTTTCCCATGATCACTTCTGATCAGGGAAATGTGAGTATTGAACTCAATCTGTATACATTTGAGAAACTCTGTCAAACACTTAAAGTTATCAGACTTCTTCCTCAGAAAAAACACCCATGTGAATCTAGAGAAGTCATCTACAACTACTAAAGTGTAAGATTTCCCTCCTAGGCTTTGTACTGTAATGGGTCCAAAAAGATCCATGTGTAACAGATACAAGATCCTAGGTGAATCACTCTTATTAAGTGACTTGAAGCTATTTTTAGTTTGCTTGCCTAATTGACAAGCCCTACAGAGTCCTTCCTTCTTGTAGGGGCCAGAAGGTGGTCCTCTAACAAGGTTGTCCTTGGATAGCCTAACAATAGTTCTAAGGTTCAAATGTCCTAGTCTCTTATGCCATAAAATATTAGGTCTACAAATAGAATCGAATAAGCAAATGTCTACATCTGTTGAAAGAAACTCTACTAGATAGATGTTACCTTTCCTTTTACCTGTCAACACAGTTGTGTTGTCCTCTGACTTGATCTTGCATAATGCTTTGCTGAAAGTCACCTGATAGCCTTCATCACATAGCTGACTGATGCTTATTAAGTTGTGCTTCAGTCCTTCCACATAGGCTACCTTCTTGAATGTCACTGTCCCAATCTGGACTGCACCATATCCTTTAGTTTCTCCAAAGTTTGAATCACCAAAAATAACTTTGGGTCCAATCTTGGCTTTAAAGGATGTGAGGTTGTCCTTGTTTCCTGTCATGTGCTTAGAGCACCCACTATCCAAGTACCATTGCTGGTTAGATGTTGGATAGGTCTTCACCTGCACATAAGATAATTCATTTGTTTTTGACCCAGTTTACCTTGGGCCTAGGTTGATAACCTTTAAATTCAGAAATAAAAGACATCCCAGGTTGACTCTTATAACCTTCAGGATGATATCTCCTTGGAGGCATTATCCATTCAGTATAAGGGTTAAAGATTTGGGATGAAGGACCCATAGGATTGGATTTTGATTTGCCCTTGAAGGAATTTCGAGAGCTCTGATCTCTGTTCGACGATCGTGGAGCTGCGTTCGACGATCTTGGGTTAGATCGTCGAGCTCCGTTCGACGGTCGACTGTGGCGGAGTTCAGGAATTAGAGATCGTCGACCTGAGTTCGACGATTTTGCTTGAGATCGTCGATCTGCGTTCGGCGATCGTCGAGCTCCGTTCGATGATTTCTGCTGGGACTTAGTTTTCTTAGGAAGATCAGAATATTTCCTAGCTACCTCTACAACTCCCTTCCCTTTATCAGAAATGAACATGATTGGGGTTGTTAGGACTATAGGTTGCCTGGATGAAGCACCCAAGCCCAGTGTACTATTAAATCTGGAGTTCACTGTGCTTGTGATGTCCATCAGCTTGATACTTCTCCCATTAAGGGATTCTTCAAGCTTCTTGGCCTCTGATAGCTCACCTTTCAGTGAAGCTATCTGCTCCCTATAGCACTCCAACTCCTTAGAGAGTTTGAGGTTTTCTAACTTTAAGATATTATGTTCAGATAAATGATTTCTGAGAGAGATAATTTCTTTCTCAGATTTTAGTAAGTCTAAACATAATGCTTTAAACTCAGATTTAAAGTCCTCTGAATTGAAATCAAAAGAACTGATTACCTGGTCTTCTTCAAGTTGAGTCTCTAAGTCTGACTCTGAGTCTTCTTCATCTGAATTATGTTGTGAGGCATTGATTGCCATCATGCAGAACTCCTTTTCTTCTGCATCATCTTCATCATCACTGGAGCTGGATGAAGCTTCTGACTCCTCTTCAGTCTCACTCCAGGATTCAGCAACAAACCCCTTTCTTGTGTGTTTGTTCTTGCTTGAGGATGGTTTGCCATTGCCATTCTTCTTGAAGTCTTTGTCCTTTCTTCTTTCTTTCTTGTCCCTTCTGTCCTTGTTTTTGTTTTCTGGACAGTCAGGTACAATATGCCCTGGTTTCCTGGAACCAAAGCAAACAATTTCTTTATTAATTGACTTATCATACCTTGGCTTATCATGCTCTTTGTATGATCTTCTTCTGAAGTCCTTTCTGGCCATCTTGTAAAATCTTTTGGCCAATAGACTGAGCAGCTCATCATTTCCTGTGACTTTGTCTTCAGGCTGATCTTCAGTTGCTTTGAAGGCTATTGTCTTCTCTTTTCTTGTGGCTGGTGAGGCAGCCTTCTGCTCTTCTTCTCTATTTTTGATTAGCAGCTCATAAGATTTGAGCTTGCCCAAAAGAGCTTCTGTGGTGATCTCATTCAAACTTCTGGCATCCTTGTTTGGCCAGATTCTTGAGTCCCAAGTTCTTGGGAAGCACATTAGGATTTTGTCATTAAGTTCAGTCAGTGATATCTCCTTATCCAAAGTCCTGAGTTCACTGACTATCAGACTGAGTCTATTGTACATATCTCCAACTGTCTCAGCTTCTCCCTTCTTGAAATTCTCATACTGGGATATGAGGTGAGATCTCCTGTCCTTTCTTTCATCAGCCGAGCCTGAGACTATTTCAGAGAGTTTATCGCAGATTTCCTTTGCTGAATTACATTCAGCCACCTTTTGAAAGATGTCATCAGACATGATCTGGGCTAAGATATTCATAGCCTTTGCATCAGCTACCTTCCACTTCTTGATATCAGCATCTGTTCCTGATGGAGGTGGAACAGCATTTGTGCTTGTGTTCTCTGGAGGTCTTGAACAAACTGTCAAAACATAATTAAAATATACTCGTCAATAGAATTCATGTATAATCTAATCCTTGCTTTCCAAAGTGCAAACTTGGATAGATTGCACACTGGAGGTCTGATGCTAGCATAATCTTTATTTTGGGCCATGATTTGTGAGGAAATAATCTAATAATAAAATCTACAGCAAGCAGATCTAACTAGGAATCTTTGGGTTCAGGTGTTAGTCTGTGCAACCACCAAGGTGTGGTATGTTTAACCAACCTCCCTCTGATACCAATTAAAAGTGTAGCTAGATCTGATATACTATAGAGGGGGGGTGAATAGAGTATGGTGCTTAAAAAATTTTTACAACAGTTGTTGTAATCTGAGTGAACAGGGAAGCCAATATTAAATCTAATCACAGAGACTATCTAATCACAAAGTAACCTACAAAAGAAATTAATCACAGATCCTAACTAATCACAAATCAATCACAGCCAGAAACAAAAATAAAGACAAGCAAGCCAGAAAACACAAGGAGCTATAGTGGTTCCCCTAAACTTGGGTACATCCACTCTTCTACCACCCTAGGTAGGAATCTACTGCAGGATGAGTTGATCAGGTGTCCTGGGCACCAATGAGCTTT
This sequence comes from Platanthera guangdongensis, assembly GCA_039583875.1. Taxonomy (NCBI): domain Eukaryota; kingdom Viridiplantae; phylum Streptophyta; class Magnoliopsida; order Asparagales; family Orchidaceae; genus Platanthera; species Platanthera guangdongensis. The sequence goes on from CM077152.1 coordinate 65,005,745, forward strand.
TGATAAGGTGCTCAAAAACCAAATCAGATTTTTTGATCAGGTGTCTTGCCACCAATGAGCTTTTGATAATGTGCTCAAAAACTAAGCACAAACTTTTGAAGGGAGTTTGAAAACCCCTTTACAGAGATGGGGATGAGAGAGTTATGAAAGTCTTCTATTTCTCAAAGCAGCTGAGAAGACTATGTGGATTTGATGTTGTCAAAGCTCCCCCTGAGTTCTTGAGATGTTCAGGAAATGATGCTTTGCTGTAGGGTGATAGGCCTTCAGAAGTTGATCTCCAGCAATTGATGATTTCAGCAACAGCTGAAATGTTAGGTGTCTGGAGTCTTTGAATGATGTTGGCCTTGAACACTTGAATCACAAGTGATCGGAAGATTTCAGATGGTTGATCTCCTTGGATGTGTGTTCTGTATGAATTCTTTTAGACAGAGAATGTCTACAGCTCTTTCTCTTGTGAACAGTTGGTGTTGAGAAAGATGTTGTTCAGAGAATATTTTTTCTTATTCTTCTTGTCTGTGTTGTCTGTGTTGTGAGATTCAAAAATCTTGAGTTTTATTCCCTATTTCTGAATAGAAAAAGATCCTCTGTCAAGAATAGCCGTTGGCCTGTCATTAATTGCATCTTAATTGCAAATGTCTTCTGGGGGAAAGTCCAAAGAAACATTCCTTGATAATCCCTTGAAACTTGGTCCAAAATAAATGAAAACGGCTAGAAAAATCTTCTAAATTAATTTCTGAGAATAACTCCTTAACTGTTCTGAATTTGAATCTTGAAAATCCTTTTAACTTATCAGAAAAACGTCGAACTGAGCTCTGCTATCGTCGAACTGAGCTCAGTGATTTGGACTTAGACAGCAACAAAGATCGTTGATCTGAGCTCAACTATCGTCGAACTGAGCTCAGAGATAGAGAATCAATACTAAGTCAAGATCGTCGAACTGAGCTCGAAGATCGTCGAATGGAGTTCGACGATTTGTTGAAGTTGAGCTCAGCGATCGTCGAATGGAGTTCGACGATCCGTCGAAGTTGAGCTAGACGATCGTCGATTGGAGTTTGACGATTCGTCGTATTGAGCTCGACGATATGACTTAGTCTCCAAACTGAAAATCTTGGTCTTGACGGCAGCATCCAAACCTAACTACTAACCCTTAGACTCAATTCTAATTGACCTTTAGATCTATACAGGAGGTCAAAAACAGGTTCCCTAAAGACATAGTGATCATGACCCAAATTAGTAATAGGGTGTTCCAACATAAAAATCTTCACCCTTGTCGCGTGCTTGGCGGCGAGGGCTGGAGAGGAGCTCCGGGTCGATTCTGCTGCGTGTGGCCGCGTTGGTGGTCAATCTCCACTCCAGGCCGAGCCTTGCTCCAGGCCGAGCCTCGCTCTAGGCCGAGCATCGCTCCAGGCCGAGCCTCGCTCCAGGCCGAGCCTCGCTCCAGGCCGAGCTTACCGCCGGGAGAAGGGGAGGTCGAGGTGTGCTGCTCCAGGTCGGGAAAAATAGTGGATCGGCCGGGGTGCTCCAGGCGGCTGGAAAACGAGGGAGATCGGGGTGTGCTGCTGGAGATCTATGTCGGGAAAAAGAGGGAGAGGGGCGGGTTATGGTTGCTGCTCTAGGTCGGGAAAAAGAGGGAGAGGGGCAGGGTTGTGGTGCTTTGCCGGCGACGGGAGAGAGGGAATGAGGAAGGGGCGGCCGTTCCCTAGCCTTACCGGCGACGGGAGAGAGAGGGGGAAGGCAGCCGGGCTGCTGCTTTGCCGGCGATGGGAGAGAGGGAGTGAGGAAAGGGAGGCCGCTGGGCTCCAGATGGGCGGCGGCGGCTAGGGTTCCCCCGATTTCTCCCTGCATCCATTTCTTTTTCTGCTTCCTGCTGTCCCGAGCCCCACACCCTACTTCTATTTTCTTTTTCATTTCCTCTTGTACCCGATCCCTCCCTCTCCCCTTTCTCTTTTCTCTTTTTATTCCTTTTTCATTCCCCCTGCTCCACCTGATGCCCCCTCCTGCTGATCTCATCTCCTCCCCCCTTGTACAATATCATCTATATTATATAATATAATAATATATATATTATATAATATTATATATATATATATATAAATTCTAAGCACGCGCACATAAAACCTCCGCACGCACGCACGAGGATCCACACGTCTCCGAACGGGGTCGCACCAACTCATCGCCCTTAACACGCCCCTAGGCTGACATTTGGGGAGGGTCCCACTCGCCCGGCTACGGGCTTGTACACAATCCCCGCTCTTTTCGAGCTTGGTACAAGCTCGGAACGAATCATCCAACCCAACGTATCCGGCGAGTGGGAGCCGACCCAAAAAAAATGTTGAGAGAAACTGAAAATCCGCGCTTGGAGCATCACTCTCTCCATGACCTTTCTGATCCTTTTGAATCACTCGATACCCTTTGGCTCGCTGCTATTGAATTTCTCTTATACCATTACTTACAACGAGTATATAATTTCTCATGATATCGTGAAACATCAAAGCCACCTATTTTGTATCTCATTGTGCACACGGAGCTAATCCTTTCCCCCCAGGTGTTCCTACAGCCCTGCCAGCTAATGAGAGCCTGACTGCGAGTCCACCCGGGGCCGAGCAGCACTCGGGGTCCCTTACCCCCCAGGCGAGCCTACGGACCTGCCAGCTAGTAGGAGCCAGGCAGCGGGTCTACCCGGGGCCGAGCATCACTCGGGGTCCTGCAAAAAGTCTCCACAAACCAACCCTTTCCCCCCGGGCCTGCCCACAGTCCTGCCAGCTAATGAGAGCCTGACAGCGGGATCTGCTCGGGGTCCACTACTACCACCATCGAGTGACCTCCAACCCTGCCAGCTAGGTGAGAGCCTGACAGCGGGATCTGCTCGAGGCCCAAGGATGACACAGAGTGACTTCCAGCCCTGCCAGCTAGGTGAGAGCCTCACAGCGGGATCTGCTCGGGATCAACTACTACCACCATCGAGTGATTTCCAGCCCTGCCAGCTAGGTGAGAGCCTGACAGCGGGATCTGCTCGAGGCCCACGGATGACACCGAGTGACTTCCAGCCCCGCCAGCTAGGTGAGAGCCTAACAGCGGGATCTGCTCGGGGTCCAAAACTACCGCCATCGAGTGACTTCCAGCCATGCCAGCTAGGTGAGAGCCTGACAGCGGGATCTGCTCGAGGCCCACGGATGACACCGAGTGACTTCCAGCCCCGCCAGCTAGGTGAGAGCCTGACAGCGGGATCTGCTCGGGGTCCAAAACTACCACCATCGAGTGACTTCCAGCCCTGCCAGCTAGGTGAGAGCCTAACAGCGGGATCTGCTCGGGGTCCAAAACTACCACCATCGAGTGACTTCCAGCCCTGCCAGTTAGGTGAGAGCCTGACAGCGGGATCTGCTCGAGGCCCAAGGATGACACCGAGTGACTTCCAGCCCTTCCAGCTAGGTGAGAGCCTGACAGCGGGATCTGCTCGGCGTCCAAAACTACTACAATCGAGTGACTTGCAGCCCTGCCAGCTAGGTGAGAGCCTGACAGCGGGATCTGATCGGGGTCCAAAACTACCACCATCGAGTGACTTCCAGCCCTGCCATCTAGGTGAGAGCCTGACAGCAGGATCTGCTCGAGGCCCAAGGATGACACCGAGTGACTTCCAGCCCTGCCAGCTAGGTGAGAGCCTGACAGCGGAATCTGCTCGGGGTCCACTACTACCACCATCGAGTGACTTCCGGCCCTACCAGCTAGGTGAGAGCCTGATAGCGGGATCTGCTCGAGTCACACGGATGACACCGAGTGACTTCCGGCCCTGCCAGCTAGATGAGAGCCTGACAGCGGGATCTGCTCGAGGCCCACGGATGACACCGAGTGACTTCCGGCCCTGCCAGCTAGGTGAGAGCCTGACAGCGGGATCTGCTCGGGGTCCACTATTACCTGAGGACTTGACTTTGCTCGAGTTGTAGACATCCTGTTTACTTAAGAGGTGCTCGAGAGTTAATTGCACCGATGCTTTTACAAATGGAGGACGCATTCTATTCATAAGAGAGATGATCTGGAAGTCGTCAAATCGGGAAGCTGGCGTCCGAGCCTGTTCCTACTAATTCCTCCAATCGGAAGAGAGATGCAATCGGTGGGACATAGGCCGACATGCAAGGGGGGAGCTGATCTCGGTCGTAAGTGCAGAGGCTCGGTCTTACAATAGCGCTTAAAGTCCCGACGCATCGTCCCATCATCCGAATTGGGCTATTTAGAAGGAACGGGTCGGCGGCTCGTATCCTGATCTAATGACAAATATCACTTTTCGCCATGTCACATGTGATTGCTTGGAGAGATCGACCCTTTATCAAATCTGGGAGGTTAGCGTCTAGGCTCGTTCCTGATAATTCCTCTAGTCGGAGGAGAGGTGCGATCGGGAGGACATAGGCCGACGTGCAAGGGGGGAGCTGATCTCGGTCGTCAGTGCAGAGGCTCGGTCTTACAATATTGCTTAAAGTCCCGCGTCACCGTCCCATCGTCCGAACTAGGCTATTTAAAAGGAACGGGTTGGACGCTTGGCTTCCGGAGTTGATCACGAGGCTAACCCTTGAAGCCCTCAGAAGCTCTAGGCGAATCGGTAATAAAGAGAAAACTTGACATCTACTGAATTACAAGGAAGAGATAACATATTACCGCTAGGGAGGGAACCCTTTCCGGTCACCCCGGCTCCTAATACCTCTCACCTGCTCTCTTACTTGATCTTGAAGACAATAACCTCCAGACTTCTCATTGATGTAATAAGTGGGGATACGCGGGTTTTCATAGGTAGAAGAACTTCAAATAGGTGCAAATATTACTCCAAATGCTTTGGGATTCAAACAACAGCTATGGGAGGGGACAACTCTGAGTGTGAGGACCTTACACACAAAGTGTCAACGCATGACCGTGGTCGTCACCTGGTTCCACTTCTATAGCCATGATGTTCGCCTGAGTTCTTCTGTGCTGGTCACTCTCCACGCTCACCGCACCAAAATGTTGAAACCGAAATCTGGTCTCCTTTGGAGTTCGACCCTTGGGGAAGGGGTGACCGCGCACCTACTACCCTCAAGCGAGCAATCTAGGCACAACTAGGAACACAAAGGACAGACTCAAGGTCTCAGCGTGGAGGACCCGTCGCATACCGGAAGACTAACTAACTCTTCCACTCCCAAGCCAAGGGCTGAGCTAAGGCACCTTCGGAGGGCTCTCTTGGCCTACCGGAACATCCAAGGAGGATCTTCAGATGCACTCCCAAACTAGAGGTGCCACCTCGGGTCTAAGTGAAATGTTACCCGCCCGCCTTACTATTGGCGCAAAACCGCCCAGCAGCCCTACTCTACGCAGCCCCAATTGGGCCGCTAATGGCAGAACTCCACTATTCTGAAAGGATGGCAACAGGCCATCAGGGGCTTCCCGTCATCTATTCCTCGGGGCCCACACGGGGGGAGCGGTTCACGAACACGCCGCTCGCCAAAGACAGGAGTAAACCGCATATTCACAGAGCATCACAGATATGAAAAAATATTACAGGAATATGAATTCCATACTCAGCACGCAGGCCGACAATATAAACAAAAAGGCCTTCGAGGGCCGACACAAGCTTGGGCTTAAGCCCGCTACTCCCCGCCTGGTACTGCAACACCTGTACGCCAACGTCTCGTCGAGCGGCAGCCAACTAAGCATCGGTCGGCTAACATAAGCGGGTCAAACATATTGCGCACACCCCCTTTTTTGGGGATACAGAGCGCATTCCCTGCAAGCGGCTAGTAAACAACTTCCTTGGAGTCTTCTCCGGGAACCCCAGAACATCACCAATCCGGCTCACATGTCCGGATGGGATTCACACAGCATGCCTAAACCAGTACTCACGCTTCCGGGTACTAATGCAATTAACTGCGGGGACGTACACGTCAACCCGTCAGAAAGCTCCCTTCCCCCCACCCGTTGGTGGAGAGGGGCTTCCATGCGAATATGTAAACTGAAGGCTTCACCTTCCCAACTTGAAACATCGTTACCCTTGTCGCGTGCTTGGCGGCGGGGGAAGGAGAGGAGCTCCGTGTCGATTCTGCTGCGTGTGGCCGCGTTGGTGGTCGATCTCCACTCCAGGCCGAGCCTTGCTCAGGCCGAGCCTCGCTCCAGGCCGAGCCTCGCTCCAGGCCGAGCTTGCCGCCGGGAGAAGGGGAGGTCGAGGTGTGCTGCTCTAGGTCGGGAAAAATAGTGGATCGACCGGGATGCTCCAGGAGGCTGGAAAAAGAGGGAGATCGGGGTGTGCTGCTAGAGATCCAGGTTGGGAAAAAGAGGGAGAGGGGCGGGTTATGGTTGCTGCTCTAGGTCGGGAAAAAGAGGGAGAGGCGCGGGGTTATGGTGCTTTGCCGGCGACGGGAGAGAGGGAATGAGGAAGGGGCGGCCGTGCCCTAGCCTTGCCGGCGACGGGAGAGAGAGGGGGAAGGCGGCCGGGCTGCTGCTTTGCCGGCGACGGGAGAGAGGGAGTGAGGAAAGGGCGGCCGCTGGGCTCCAGATTGGCGGTGGCGGCTAGGGTTCCTCCGATTTCTCCCTGCATCCATTTCTTTTTCTGCTTCCTGCTGTCACGAGCCCCACACCCTGCTTCTATTTTCTTTTTCATTTCCTCTTATACCCAAGCCCTCCCTCTCCCCTTTCTCTTTTCTCTTTTTATTTCTTTTTCATTCCCCCTGCTCCACCCGATGCCCCCTCCTGCTGATCTCATCTCCTCCCCCCTTGTACAATATCATCTATATTATATAATATAATAATATATATATATTATATAATATTATATATATATATATATATATATATAAATTCTAAGCACGCGCACATAAAGCCTCCGCACGCATGCACGAGGATCCACACGTCTCCGAACAGGGTCTCACCAACTCGTCGCCCTTAACACGCCCCTAGGCTAGCATTTGGGGAGGGTCCCACTCGCCCGGCTACGGGGTTGTACACACACCACTGGGCACAAGGACGAGTCTGCACTTACTGGCAGACACTGGATTCAGTCCGCCTGTCCCGACAAGATCCAGTATCAGTCCGCACTGACGGGCAGTCTCCGCGGCTTCCACTTACCGCTATACCAGAGTAAGACCAAGGCATTTGCCAAGCCAGCCTGTCTAGCTCCAGTTCTTCAGTCTGCTTCATGCCGGACTCCGCGACTAGAGTTTCTATCCGCCCGGTTACTTCCTGGGATCCAACTGCCTGCTGAGCACAAGCCAGCCTGGCTAACTGCCGCTGCTATGCGCGCGAACAAACCGCCCAGGCCGCTATAGAGCAAATCGTCTACAACATCCCTGCTGAATTAGCAGTCCGCCAAACCTGCCCGCGTAGTCTGCGCGGATAGGTTCAAGTGCTCCATTCACCCACTTTCACTTCACAAATTTCATCACTCCCCCTTGAAGTGAAAAGTGGTGAATAAATCCAGCAGCTCCTGTAACCTTGCACCTGATCCCTCCGATAACATCTACGAAGAAATGTCCAAGACATAGTCCTCTCCCCGCATATCACGGACCATGAGGGAGCCCTCCAGCATCTCCCAAAAGGATCCATGCTTCCCTCTGCCTTCTTCTTCAGCTTCAACCTCCACTCATGCATCACAGGAGTATCACCAACTACCTTGGGAACAAAAGCCCAAGCCTCGTTACCTCTGAGAGAAGTCACCTCTTCAGCCTTGGTGTCAACCACCTCCTTGATTCTAGTGGGGTCATCACAGCTAGAAGAAACTTGCTCGACCTGAGGGCTAGCAAGGAAACATGGAATCAAGCCCGCCGTGTTCCCTTTGCTATATCGAGCTGGTGGCTTACTGTTCCTCTTCGATCTCTGAAGAACCTGATCATGGCTAAGCAACTCCGCTGCTACTAACCAGCTCCATTCCCGGGCAAACCCGGAACAATGCTCCCCTTACTTCCTGAACAAGACGCCTCCTCACTAGAACCAGGAGCACCTGGAGCAACGCTCCCCCTGCTACCTGAACCAGAAGTCTCCGCTCTAGAATAAGAACTACCTGGAACATCGCTCCCCCTGCTTCCTAAACTGAAAGTCTCCGCCTTCGAGCCAGAACTACTTGGAGCAGTACTCCCCGTGCTTCCTGACCCTGACGCCTTTGCCCCAGAGCTAGAACAACTTGGAGCTCCTGGTGACTCAGGCAGCTCCACCTAAACCTTAGCAGCAGCATCCTTCAGCCCACCATCTGACCTGCTCATCTCTAGCTCCACACAAGAGCTATCCCAATTCGGCATCAACTCATCGAAGACAACGTCTCTCGTCACAATGAGTCTCTTCGTCGCAGGATCCATACACCTCCATCTTCTCCTCTGCTCATCATACCCAACAAAGACTAGCTTCGTCTTGAGAGCATTTGGAGTGTGTAAGTAGCAGGTAAATCCAAACACCCTTAGGTGTTTCACACTGGGCTTTACTCCAAACATCAGCTCATAAGGAGTCTTCATATAGATCGGACTAAGAGGCATCCAATTGATGACTTGAGCAGCACAGGCCGTCCCTTCCGCCCAAAGAGACTTAGGAACGCATTTACTCTGAAGCCAACATCTGCAGATCTCTGTTAACCAATGGATCATCCGAGCTTCTATACTTCCTTGTTGCGAAGTATGTCCACAAGAAAGCTCCTTCCAGATCCCTTGCTTCCTGCAAACGTTTGAGAACTCGGTTGAGCCAAACTCACCACCGATGCTTGTCCTCAACTTCTTGATCCTCAGGCCAAGCTGGCCTTCTACAAGCTTCTTGAACTCCACAAACAAGTGCATCACGTTGGAATTCTTCTTCATGAAGTATACCCAAGTATACCTTGAATAGTCATCAACCAATATCAGCATGAACCTGCTGCCTCCAAGACTGGCGGTGACGGTCGGTACAACCAGAGCACAATGGACAACCGCCCACGGTGCTTTACATCTGGATTGTGCCTTATCAACAATGAAGCGATAAGCTTCACTTTCCTTACATCCCGCACAACACTGACCATCACCATAGGATGACAATCTAGGCAATCCTCTTACGAGTCTTCTTACAGCCATTGCTTTCAGCTTGTCCATCCCTACATGCCCAGTCTTTCATGCCAGATAGTTGCACTATCACTGGCCTTCATCCGATCAGCACCAGAACTTGTTGAAGACCCAACAAAGTTGTTCTTCTTGCCTCCAACATGAGCTACATTCGCCGAGAGCAAGACAACCTTGCACTATTTCCTGAGATGACCATGTTTCTTGCATTTATAGCACATTGCTCCTTCCTTCCTCTTCCCATCACGCCTAGGAGAAATACTCCTCTCTTGCTGATATGAAGTAGAGGGACCATCCTCTGCAACAACCTTCACCTCCTTCCTGAACAAACCATCAAGGGAAGTCCAAACCTCTGCAGCTGACTGACATCCACTGATGTGGTCAAAGAGCTCCAATGAGATCACCTACTTGAGAATATACTCCGCTTTCGTATTTATCTCCTTCCAAGCTCTCATCTCTTCAGCATTGCCAGCAGTAGCCTCTTGCCTTCCTGCTCTGCATACAACCTCCCAAAGGTCCTCGCCAAGAAGAAAGCTCTCCATACAAGACTTCCACCTAACAAAGTTCGTCTCTTTAAGGAGATCAATTCCAAGATAACTTGCATCTTCCACTGCTAAGGTTTTACCACTGGTTCCCTATTCAAGCAGTAACAACCACTTTAGTTGATCTCTGCTTATCCACTCCAATCCAGCTCCGAGACCATGTTCACTGCTCAAGAAACTGAACCTGGATCTGATACCATGTTAAAATTCAATAACCTGGCACTTCTACCACGTTGAATTCTCTCCAGGTGGTCAGCAAGATAGCCTAAAGCCAAATTAATATTCTCAGAACTGTCCAGTTCACACCTTGATCACGCGGAAATTCCCTGGATCCTGGAGTGAGCAGGGGTTATCTCAACTGAAGTCAATGAACCAGCAGCACATGCAGCACAAGAGTTTTATTGATTTACAACAATCTTCTTTACACAGTGAGACATACATGGCGAGACATGCTTCACCACACAACACCCAAGAGAAAGCAGAGACTACAAAAAACAAGACATGAGAAACAAGCCGCACGGACTCAAATACAACCTGTCGGTCTACTGCTGTGGGGTCCGCTCAGTCCGCCAGGTCGCCATACCGCAACCCAAGCCGCACGGACTACCCCTTATTCCAATGCTTGCTCTAGCCACCGATCTGTAAGCTGCCTGACCGCGAGGTCGCCTAACCGCCAGACCGCACAAGCTGCGATGCCGAATAGAACAGTTCGTCTGAAGCAGGCAACTTCTTGAACCTCGAACCAAGTTTCCAAAGAGAAGATCATCTGGTCGCTGTCCGTGACCTGCTGTTTTCCGCCTGTTGCTTAACCGCAACGTCCACATTGTCCCTGACTGCAATCAGAGCCAAGTCCTGGCTTTCCAGCGCTATCCGCACAACCTACACAACACAACCCGGTCAACTCACTCAAGCCGCGCGGACACAAAAGTCCAGACCGCAACAATAGTTTCGAGCTCAAGGTAATGTTTACTTACGCACGGAGGTTTTTTTCTTCCTGATGTGACACGGGTCCTATTTATAGGAATGATGATGAGTGTGTTTACCGCCCTAGCTGATTGGATTACCGCAACATCCCGCAGTAAGAACATGTGTATCCGCAAGGCCCGCAGACAAACTCCAGTTCGCCGCTACCTGTGCAGGATAGCCAATCCAACATTGCTTCTCCAAGGCCGGACAACAACACCAGTCCGCCTTGTCGCATGGCCAAGCCAAGACCACCATAACCGGACTCCGCAGCAACAGTCCGCCAATCTACGGACACAACGCTTCAGTCCTCCAATCCCGATCCCACGGCTTCGCCACCAAGGCAACTGCCGGACTCAGGCAGACACACTGTTCTAGTCCGCCCATACTGCGGACAACACTAGTCTGCATATCCCTGCAGACAACTCCAGTCCGCAAGCCGAGTCCATAGCCTTGTTACCAAGACACCTTCCGGACTCAGCGGACTCCAGCTCCAGTCCGCTTACATAGCAAACTTCCAGTCTGCATATACCGCAGACTACTCCAGTCTGCATATCCCGCAGACTGCTTCAATCTGCATATCCCATGTCCACAGCCATACCAGCAAGGCAGCTATCGGACTCAATGGACTCCAGCTCCAGTCTGCATACAGTTGCGGGCACAAACTCCAGCCCGCTTATCCCCAAACTCGCAACCAAGGCAGATGCACTTATGCCGAGCTGGGCAGACTGTTAAGCAGTCCGCGCTCCACTGTGCGATCTCCCCGGACTGAGCCAAACATGGACTTTGTTCAGAACCAACCAAGTGCACACCATAGGCCACAAGGACCAATCCGTACTTAATGGCGGACACTGGATTTAGTCCTCCTGTCCCGGCGAGCTCCAGTATCATTCTGCACTGACGGGCGGTCTTCGCGGCTTCCACTTGCCGCTGTACCAGAGCAAGACCAAGGCATTCGCCAAGCGAACCTGTCAAGCTCCAGTTCTTCAGTCAACTTCATGCCGGACTCCGCGGCTAGAGTTTCTATCCGCCCAGTTACTTCCTGGTATCTAACTTCCTGCGGAGCACGAGCCGGCCTGGCTAACCGCCGCTGCTGTCCGCATAGTCCGCGCGAATAGACTGCCCGGGCCGCTACAGAGCAAATCATCTGCAACATCCCTATCAACTTAGCAGCCCACCAACCCTGTCCGCGTAGTCCGCGCGGATAGGTCCAAGTGCTCCATTCACCCACTTTCACTTCACAAATTTGAACAACACTGGACATATGGTTGAGTTCTACTGGAAGAGGCATCCTCATCTTCGACCAACTGGCGATTCTTCCACCTCCTCTTCAAAGTAGTCTGCCTCGGTGGTCACGCATTCAAGTAGTGCCCACGTCACTACTCAAGGAAAAAGGTTGATCGACTCTGGCGCTACTAATCACATGACCGACAATCCTTAGTGTTTTTCTCTCCTAGAAAAGCATGATCGGTTGACCCAGTCTTTATTGCGGGCGGCTCACCCTCACCGGTCAATGGAATGGGAGTGGTTCAAGTCACTCCATCTCTTCACTTGGAGGACACCCTTTACGTGCCCAAGTTCCCTTGCAATTTATTATCTATTACTTCTCTATGCAAGTAAATACAGTGTTCTATGATATTCACTCCTACTTCATCTTCTTTTCAGGATCCGGGCTCCTAACAGACGATTACTACTATGAATGTGAACGACAGCCTCTACTTCCACGACAATGTTTCTGCATTGTCTGCTTTCTCCTCCTCTTCTACTGATCTTCTCCAGTGGCACCTTCGTCTTGGTCATGCTCCTCCACGACATCTTCGTCAGCTTATGCACCACCTTCCTCCGCAGAGTCCTCCTCTCAACTGTGACACTTGTTAGCTTGGCAAGAATCACCGTTCCTCCTTCCCACCAAAGCAAGGTCGTGGATCTTCCCGATTGTTTGATCTTGTTCACTCCGATATCTGGGGTCCTGCTCCTACCCTCACCATAGGTCAGTGTAGTTCATATTTTGTAACTTTTATTGACGATTTCTCCCGCTGTTCGTGGGTGTATCTCATAAAATATCAAACTGAATTATTCAATGTACGGATATCTTTTTATTTTATGATTAAGAATCAATTTGATGTCTTTGTTAAAATCTTTTGCTCTGATAATTCAAAAGAATATCTTAGTCATGTTTTTTCCTCTTTCTGTGTGCAACATTGTATTGTTTATCAAACTAGTTGTGTCTATACCTCACAGCAAAATGGCATAGCAGAACGCAAAAATCATCACCTCCTTGATGTCGCGCGCACTCTGCTGACACAATTGCAGGTTCCTCGCTCCTATTGGGGCTATGCTGTTGTCATCTCCTACTATCTTATAAATCACATTCCCTCCACCATTCTCCACTACAAAACCCCATCTCCATTCTGTATCCAAGAAAAGATCTGTTTCCTCTCTCTTTGTGTGTCTTTGGGTGCACAACATTTGTGCACTCTCCCTCAACCACCCATGACAAACTCTCACTACGGGACACCAAATGTGTCTTTTTGTGGTACTCTACCACTCAGAAAGGTTATTGTTTCTTTGTCGTGGTTGCCCGCAAGCAGTTCATCTCTGCGGCCATCACCTTCTTTGAAAATGCATCCTACTTCTCTCACGACTCCTCTTCCCATCCTGATGTTCCTACTTCTCATACCACCCCTTCCATCCCATCTACACCTGTCGAGATTCCTCCACCTCCACTGTCTCCACCATCTCCTCCACTGTGTAAACCACCCGAGATATCCCCTCCTCTCCGCAGCCGTCTCTCTACTCCTGGGCCATCTCTCTCTGCCACGGATGCCCGGAAAACTGAGGAACACGCCGACCTAGATCTTCCATTGCTCATCGCAAAGGGGTACAGATGTGTACCCAACACCCGCTGGCTACTGTTGTTTCCTATGATTGTCTAACTCCTTCTAGCAGGGCGTTTTCCTTGGTTATCTCTTCCACTGCCACTCCCCGCACCTACCGGGAACCCCATGTTGTTCGTCATTGGAAGACTGTCATGGATGAGGAAATTGCTACCCCCACTGAAAGGGGTACATGGAGCCTTATTCCTCCTCCTTTGGGCACTGATGTGGTTGGCTGTCTTTGGGTCTTTGTTGTGAAGTTCCGTCCGGACGGCAGCGTGGATCGATACAAGGCCCGCCCGGTCACCAAAGGCATTACTCAGACTTATGGTATTCATTACTTTGACACCTTCTCTCCCGTTGCCCGTCTCAGCACCATTCAGGTTCTTCTCTCTGTAGCTGTCAACAGGGATTGACCCATTTCCTAGCTAGATGTCAAGAATGACTATCTCTATGGTGATCTTTAGGAGGATGTTTACATGGAGAAACCTCCTTGGTATATTACTTAGGAGGAGACACGAGTATGCCGGCTAAAGAAGGCCATCTATGGCCTAAAGCAAAGCCCTCTGGCTTGGTTTAACAAGTTTAGCGACATTGTTGCGGTCATTAATTTTGCAAGAAGTTCTGCAGATCACTCATTATTCATCCGCAAAATCTCCTCTGTTATGATGGTTCTTGTTATATATATGGATGATATTCTTCTTACTGGCGAAGACCATGCTGGGGTAGCTTTGACAAAGAAACACCTCCGTCAACACCGGGTCATGAAGGATACGGGCTCCTCCAAATACATTCGCGGGTTTGACATCTCTCGGAAGCCTAACTCTTTGGTCCTCTCCCAACGGAAGTATGCTCTTGATTTACTATAAGAGGCATGGTTGACTGGTGCTAGACCTGCCCGATGTCCCATGGCTACTAGAGAAGAAAAAATATGGACAGATGACTCGCCTCCTCTTTCTGATACTATGAGGTACCGACGTCTGGTTGGCAAACTGATTTATCTTATGGTTACCAGACCCGACATCTCCTATGTTGTAGGCAAGATTAGTCAATTCATGCATGCTTCTAGGGAGTGACATCTACAGTCTTCCCTGAGGATATTGGATTATGTTAAAGCAGCACTAGGGAAACGATTGCTTTTTCAGAAGAATGGTCACTTGAGGGTTGAAGCGTACATAGATTCGAGCTATGCTTATGAAAAAGGAGACCGCATGTCAACATCGGGCTTTTGCATGTTTGTTGGAGGAAATCTTGTTAGCTGGAAGAGAAAGAAACAGTCTGTTGTCTCTAGGTCTAGGGCAAAAGCAGAATATCGTAGTATGGTGTTGACCATATGTGAGTTAAAGTGGTTAAAGGCTCTCATGCTTGACTTAGGAGTTGTTTACAACTACCCTCTTCCTATATTCTGCGACAACAAGGCCGCGATTTTATTCGAGAAGAGATTTTGAAGAAACAGATTTGTACTTTATTCGTTACTTCTAAAAACAAGTTGGCAGATATCTTCACCAAGCCAGTGTCTGCTTCCTTATTTCACATTTACGATAAGCTGGGCATGATTGATATTTATGCTCCAGCTTGAGGGGGAGTGTTGCAGTATGGAGACCGGGTGGTCTGGCGGTTTGTCTGGCGGTATCTCTTAGCGGCTTGGTAGCCGGGCTTTTGTTATTTGAGGTACGAGCAATATGGGGGTTTGTCTCAGGCGACTTGAAGACCGGAGGTCTAAACATCTCCATTGGCGGCTTGTTCTCTCCTTCTGGTGGTTGTCGAGCGGTTAGCCTATTCGTCTAACCGTGCGATTTGTTCAGTCTATTTTTTGTAAAGCCGATTATACCTGTAATTATTTAGTCTCACATTACTTATTTGTAATCTCTCTCACCTTCTCCATTGTGTAAAAGGAGGTCATACCTTTGTAATACTCACCTTTTTGGATAATAAACGTTTTGTTGCTCCAAATTTTCGGTCTATTTTTTTCTGTTCGTATATACGACTAACTTCAATAAGTGGAAGTTGTGTATGAAGAACTATCTTTTGGGCGAGGAACTTTGGGAGGTCGTCCGTGGAGACGAAAGTTAGGAGGTTATTGTTGCTGCTGGTGCTGAAGAGGTGAGAGCTTGGAGGCAGACTAACGTGAAAGCAGAGTTTACCCTTAAGCGGGCTATCTCCCCGGAACTCTTCGACCACATCATAGGATGTTGGTCTGCAGCGGAGATTTGGGATTCCCGCGATGGGTTTTTCAACAGAAAGAACGTAGCAAGGCTACATGTAACATCCCGCCTTTAAAAAGGGGGTCTATACGATTCAATTGAACCCATGAAGGGCTTTGGAACAGGACGTGGCAAACTACAACCCGACCTATGCTACATGGTTAAGGATAACGTGCTAAAATATGGAGCATATGTGCTCCCAATCGACTTCCATCAGTTTCATTAAACTCGTATAGTCTGTACGTGCACCAGAACTCGTTTCCTATCAATCCAATGTCATTTATTGAAAATGACATTTTTGAGAAGTGTTACGGGTCGCAACGGTGCCATGTTAAAATATTGAGCATATGTGCTCAACTTCCATTAGTGGCATTGAACATGTATAGTCAGTTCTAGCACACCGGAACTCGTTTCATCCTGATCTGAGTTCGTTTGGAGAAAACGACTATTTTGAGTTGTGTTTCACATGGCAACAACACTGCGTTAAAATATTGATCATATATGCTGATAAATTGTAAATATACGTATTTTTACGTAGTTTATTTAAGTGGTTTTTTCTTTATTTTCATTATTTTTAGTTATTTTCTTTAATAAAATGTTTTTTTGTATATATTATCTAACTTATTTTTTTTTATTTTTCTGAAATTTTTCAGGAAAAGTCAAAAATTCCAAGTACACGCTCATGTACATCTCAGTCACGCCCGTGACCAGGGCGTTTTACTTTATCCCAACAGAAGGTTGCCGCCAGCTCGACGATCGGCGTTCGACGTTCGTCGAACTGCCCGACACGCCCGTGTTCATCTTGTGACACGCCCATGTCACGCCCTCGACGTTTGTCGATCTCAACTTAATGATCTGCATTCGAAGATTTCTGTACACGCCCCGTGTCACGCCCTCGACGATCGTTGATCTCAACTCGACGATCTGTGTTCGACGATTTTGGAACATGCCCGTAACACACCCCGACACGCCTGTGTCAACTCCGATTCATCCAGCCGCCACTCGACGCCATCTCCACTCAACACCATAGCCACTCAACGCCAGCCACTCAATGTCATCGCCACTCAATGCCAACCACTCAATGCCATCTCCACTCAATACCATCGCCATTCAAAGCCACATGACATGCCTGTGTCAATATTCCACATGCCCGTGACTTCCACGTGTCCCAAACAAGACAGCGCCGGCGACGAAATGACATGACACCTTCCTCAGATAAACCTAACTGACACGCACCCACTACACGTCCGTGATAGTAGAGTCATGCCCGTGACTTCCACGTGTATAGCCCCAAAGTCGAACCAACAATATGTAACACCCCCATCCGTCGTATGGCATATAACAGAAGGTCCAACTGGAACCCGACGCCATATACCACGGACATACGGAAGGGTTACGTAAAAATACCCAAACTATCCAATTAAGACTACTCGTCCAAACACAGGGCATTCTAGCGGAAGCTTTTAAAAGTAAAAAGAACCCAAACTGAATAATCAATTTACATGAATGTCCACAATCGCTACCACTGGAATGAAATAATAATACACTGAAAGATACATGGCCTTATGGCCTTACATTAGTTGACTTATCAAATAGTGTCTTATATACATCGGCTCGCAGGCCGGCCACACATGACAAAATAAAAAACAACTATACGCTAAGGCCTTTGAGGGCCAGCACGACAACATGGGCTCGAGCCCGCTACTTTGCACTCGGCTCAGCAGCACCTGCAAGCAACATTCCACCACACGGTGGCAAACAGACAACGGTCAGCTAAAGCCGACCAAATTATAACGACCCTGTCCCTTTCTCGGGACGGCGGTGCTCCTTCCCTGTATATCATTAGCCCAGCTAAACAATTATGAATAAACATACTTCGCCACATGTGTAGGCTCGCACGACCAAACACCCCGTGCACTCAGGGCATATTAACGGTGAATCCTGACACTTCAGCGTCTTCACCACCACCGCCAGGATGACAACAACATGAGCATTTTAGCCTTTCTGACCACTATCTAAGGATCCCGACTATGCCAACGGTCAGTCCCCTTTTCGGGTCTCTCGCACCGAACTACATAGCCCAGGTCCAATTCCACTTGCACGTTGCTCAACCGCGTAGTTCACATTAAGACGTACGGACGGTCCAAGCTTCTCTCGTATCCTAATATTCCAATCAATCACATAACCCAATTATGTTCAAAGCCGGTTCCCAGAACACCAAGTTAGCAGAACAACGATTCCGCTCAATTTTTCGGGTGCACCTTGGAGCTAACCTCCAAGGATCCTTGCTGCAATCTACCGCGTAGAAACCCAAAAACCCAAAGCACGGAGTCTTCGCCGGCAAATCATAACAAATGCAATATCGCCGATCGAGACAAACATGTCCGGGTAGGCTTCACACACAATGCCTATGTCCGTACTTCGACTCCGGACTCTATATGTAACACAAGGGGGGACTATTCCCGTCAACCCCAAGGAACACCGCACACTCGCCGCACACTCGTGGGAGCGGGTTTCCCTATGCAAAAAGAAAGAGCTTCACATGCTCAAGTAGAGAATCGTTACCCTTGTAGTACGCTTTGGCACCATGGAAAACTATCCGGATAGAAGTCTTCGCAACGGGATTCCCTCCACGGATCCTCTCTCGGTTCTCTGATCGGTGCTCCAATGCTCCGCCGGTGGCCGGAAACCTCCTCCTTCTTCCTCCTCTTCCTATATCCTTGAAAGAGAAAGCTAAAGAGAGGAAATGAGGAATTGATCCTCTATTCCCGACCTTAACAGAGCAGGAAACCATCTGGGCCATTGGATATTATTTAAAGAAAACGAACGGCTCAAATCCGCTCAAAAATCCCCAAACCTGGGCCGAACACAGCTTGGCACATGGCCGTGTCCTAGGCCGTGTGCCTCGATCCAGGCCGTGTCTCTGCTTTTTGCATGGATGGGGCCTCGAAAGAAAGCTCGAGGACACAGCCCAACCATCCTTCCATACCTTATCTAAACACAAACCAAACTAGTGACGGTCAACACCGCACTTACATCCTTCCACAATACTACCCGTAGGGAGACGTCGCTCTAAGTATCGGACTACTAAACTCATTCCATTAATCAAACATACTCATGCCAATAGTATATTCTTCTACATGACTTTTCAAATGATAACAATATATTATAAACATGATGCGCATATAAAGATCTATCAATCTTTTAAATGATAACAACATATTATAAACGTGATGCGCATATAAAGATCTATCAATCTTTCCAAATGATAACAACATATTATAAACATGATGCGCATAAATAATAATCTACCAAATTTCTAACAAGTCAATTCATTAATAGTGGGCTTGCTTCACAATTTGATTATATGAAATCTGATTAATAAACTTCATCAATCATGCAACTAAAATGATTAATCATAAAAGAGTTCAACCAAGCCAAGTAACTTGCAATATTAATTCCACTGAATCCAAATCCATATTATATAAAACCCAGAATTTAGGTGCAGAGTAAATCTGGACAGCAACTTCGACCGGAGATTCTTGAAGCTATAGGATTACAGTGAAGACGTGTAACCCCTCGATGGAAAGGTATTTCCGTTAGCTACAACTTTCGTATTCTGACCTCAAACCAGATTTGACATTATCCTATTTGAAATCGGACTCGAATTCCGCTGCGTACAGGACACAATTTCTACATGCAGGATTTGCCTAACATCAAATTTGTTCAGACTTTCCAGAGGCTACAGACTTCGTCTGAAGTCGTGTAACCATTCGTTAAAAAGCTATTTTCAAGGGCTTCAACCTTCTTGTTTATTCGAAAGCACAAATCTGGCCATAAACTACCTGAAAATGGCCTAAAAGTTCACTGTGCGCAAAACACAGATTCTGCACGCATCTTAAGGCGGAATGAACGGCATCGGTTTGTCTTCCTCCTCAAGGCGGCCTTCCCAATTCACTCCAGAAATCCGGCCTCCTCCCTTATTCAACCTCAACAAGCCAATACTCTTCACGAAACCATCCCCATCATCACATAGAGGAAGGGATTGGTTGAAGAGATCTAAAACCTAGGGCACAAACCCTAGCATGGCCAATCCTAGAAAACTCCTCCTCACATAAAGACACTCTTGAGTCGATGTCTCGCCTAGGAAAATAACTATAGATATAGTACCAAAGGAGAGGGTAGGAAGCACACCTCGGTTCCAGCGGTACCACCATTTCCGGCCATGGATCGTGTAGTCCTTCGCGGCGGCATCTTCTCCTTCACGGCAATGGCGGATTTTCCCTCCCTAGAACTTGCTCCTGCAGTTCTCTTTCTACAGAAGTTTTCTGAGAAAAATTATGCTGGAAAGAGAAGTGAAACTGTTAGGGTTTTCTAAGCCCTTTTAAAGTGAAACGCCATCGGTCACGCCAATGGTCACGCCCGTGACATGGGGCGTGACCCCTATCAACTACCGAGAATTCGTCGAACTCAACTAAAATCATCGACCGGAGAACACGCCCCAGTCACGACCATGGCAGGGCGCGTGTCCCGTGTTCAACTACTCGAGTACTCGACAACGACTCGAGTACTCGACAACTGACTGGACAGTCACGGGCATGGTCACGCCCGTGTCGGACCCGTCACGCCCGTGACATGGGCGTAAAACTCACTATGTCAAGAATTCACTACCCGTGTCCTACTCTGGACAACTCGAGGTCTGGTTTCTCCTACATTCCCAAGTGCAGCCCAATTTCTAGCACTTCCCTGGACCCAAGTCAGCTCTCCTGACTCAAAATCGCGCACAAGGTGCCTAGTGCGAATCAGGACATTACAAATCCTATAAACAAAATAAAAGATTTCGTCCCCGAAATCTAGCTAAGGCTATGTTGGAAAAGCATAACAAAAAATTTAAATATGCTTTTAGATAAAGTTACCTTGAGCAAACAACTCCGGCTAGCGTTTTTGCATCAAATCCATTTGCTCCCATGTGTACTCCTCCTTCCCATGATTAGACCATAGCACCTTCACCAAGGGAACAATTTTGCGGCGCAATATTCTCTTCTCGTTATCTACGATCCGCACCGGCTCTAGTCGCACAGACCTATCGGA
The DNA here is from genome assembly GCA_039583875.1 of Platanthera guangdongensis. Lineage (NCBI taxonomy): Eukaryota > Viridiplantae > Streptophyta > Magnoliopsida > Asparagales > Orchidaceae > Platanthera > Platanthera guangdongensis. Next base: position 65,026,447 of record CM077152.1, read on the forward strand.
CGCCATAGCACCATCAGTAGAGGGGGTATATTGATCGGTTCGCAACAACGCCTTTCGAAGCGACGACATATGGAACACATCAAGGAGGTTCTCCAGCTCAGGCGGTAATTCCAACTGATACGCCAATGGGCCAATCCTTTCCAGTATAGTATAAGGCCCAACGTACCTTGGGCTGAGCTTTTTCACTCCACGAACCCGCGACACTCCATGCATCGGCCGAATCTTGAGGAACATTTTATCACCCACTTGAAACTCCACCATCCGGTGCTTTGCATTGTAATACTTCGCATGCCGACTTTGAGCCTCCAACATGCAATTCCGTATCAATTTGACCGCCTCATCAGTATCATCTATATATTCATTTCCCAATGCCTTCGGATCTTCATCCTGCACCCAAGACAAGGGAGTCCTGCACCTTCTTTCGTAAAGGGCTTCATGGGGCGCCATACCGATGCTCGCCTGATGGCTATTATTGTAGGAGAATTCCACTAGGGGTAAGAGCCTTTCCCACGGCTCTCCTCTGTCCAGCACACATAACCTCAAAAAATCCTCCAATGTTCTGATGGTCCGCTCAAACTGCCTGTCCGTCTGAGGGTGGAATGCAGTACTAAATGTTAGGTTCGAGCCCAAATACGCCTGCACCGCCTTCCACTCTTTGGAAGTAAACCGACCATCCCGATCCGAAATAATTGTCTTGGGCACGCCATGATACCATACGAACTGCTCCACAAAGAGGCATACCAAAATGTCCACGTGTGCTTCCTTCTTCATTGGAATGAACCGGGCCACCTTTGTCAGTCGATCAACAATAACCCACACTGAATCATTCCTGGAGCGGGATATCCTCAAACTTCCACTCGGGGATGGGCAACGACTGCAACAAACCACCGGGACTCTTACATTCAGCCTTTACCCTTTGACAAGCTTCGCAATGTGTAACATAGTAACGAACATCCTTATTCATTCCCGGCCAGCACACGGTCTTCCATAAGCCGGCGTACTGTTGGCAATACCCGGGTGTACAGAGTATTGTGAGCAATGCGCCTCTCTCAATATATCCTCCCAGATTTTGCCGCCCTTGGGAATATAGAGCCGGCTACGAAAATAAACGAGGCCGTCTTTTAGTGTGTACTCATCGGTGGTCCCATCTTCAATTGCCTTGATTGCTGGGGCCAAGGCCGCATCCATTCCTTGCTCCACTGATCACATGCCCCAAGAAGGCAACCTCCTTAAGCTAGAATTCACACTTGCTAAAATTGGCGTACAAGGCGTGCTCCTTCAATTTCTTCAACACCAAGGTAAGGTGCTCGACATGCTCCTCCTCCGTCTTTGAGTAGACCAAGATGTCGTCAATGAAAACAATGACGAAGATGTCCAAATATGGCTCAAACACCTTGTTCATCAGACTCATGAAGGCCGAAGGGGCATTTGTGAGCCCAAATGGCATTACCGTGAACTCATACAAACCATATCTTGAACTGAAGGCCGTTTTTTGGATGTCCCCCTCTCGTATCCTCAACTAATAGTATCCAGAGCGCATATCCAGTTTAGAAAACCAATGTGCTCCCACTAGTTGATCGAACAACTCGTCGATCCGAGGTAGCGGATAACTGTTCCGCACCGTCAACCGATTGAGTTCCCGATAATCTATGCACAAACGTAGGGTTCCATCCTTCTTCTTCATGAACAGTACAGGGGGTCCCCAGGGTGACGAACTGGGGCGAATGAACCCTGACTCCACCAGTTCTTGCAATTGAACTCTAAACTCCACGAGTTCCTTCGGGGCCATTTGGTACGGGACCTTGGATACAGGCTTGGCACCCGGCACTAGATTAATCTGGAAGTCAACCTCTCTATGCGGAGGTAATTCTAGTAGTTTCTCAGGAAATACCTCGGGAAAATCCCGCACTACCCGTACATCCTTTAATTCCAATGCTTCCTCCTTCAACTCGAACCGGATCATGAAGACCTCGTACCCCTTCATATGAGCTTTTACAACCTGAACGGAAGATAATATCATATGAGGCGCGAAGCCAATACCTTGGAAGATGACGTCGGAGTCTCCATGTCTCAAATAGATCCGCTTCTCCGCACAGTCGATCCTCGCGAAGTGCCAGTCCAGCCATGCCATGCCCAAAATGATGTCAAACTCCGGCATTCTCAGGACCGTAGCAGGCGTATCAAAGGCCTTCCCATCAATAAATAACTCCAACTCGCACTTGGAGGTTGCGGTCATCTCCGAGCCGTCCGAAAGGCATACTCGTCGGGCTATGCCGGTAAAGTACTGTACACCCTCCATGTCTTTTATGAAATCCTCGGACACAAAGGAGTGTGAGGCACCGGTATCGAACAGCACATAGGCCGTCTTCCCGCCAAGTATCACAGTGCCTAAGTACCACCAAACAAAACTTATTGATAGGTGTCTAGTAAGTCTTAATGAATTCAAGTTAGACCATGAAAATATGTTAATTAATTAAATCATACCTGCAACCACATCTTGGGGGTTCCGTTCCTGCGCCATGTCAAGTGTGTATACTGGATCCCTAGCAGGGTCGTGGTTACCTCCTCGCGGTCCTCGTCCCCGACCACGTATGTGACCCCGCCCTCGAGGAGCTGCCGGCGGGAGAGCGGGAGGGACGTTTCCAAATAGCTGTGGGTATAAACATCGGATGTGGCCCGACTGGTTGCATTCGAAGCACACTAGCCCACGACGCCCTTTAGGTTGTTGAAATTGCTGAGGTTGTGGTGGTGGAGGCAACACAGTCGACTACGGAACCGGATGCTCCACCCTATAGTTTCGGTGGACACACCCTCCACCTCTTTGATATCCTCTTCCTACACTGAATTCCCGCCTCCTTCTATTACTTGGGTCAGCTTCCATCACGTCCTCCACAGGCCTCTTACTACATCCCAGCTGGTCCGCCTCCAATCGTTTCGCCATATAAATGATCTCTGCCAAGATACCATCCGCTATAAACAAAAGGGACTGCCTTAGGGGATCTCGCAGCCCTTTGTAGAAGCGCTTGACATAACATCTATCGTCCAACTCGTAAGAATCTGCAAACCTTGTGAGATGCTGGAATTCCCGCTGGTATTCCGTAACCGACTTTAATCCCTGCTTTAGTAGAATAAACCTCTGCTCAAGCTCATCTCGAGCCGATGTCGGGATAAAGTGCTCCAAGAAAACATCCGAGAATTCACTCCAACTTATCTCTGTGTAGACCCGGCCTTGGAAGGTAGAGCCCATGAGGGACTTCCACCACCTCTTAGCATGTAATTCCAAGTCGTACACCGCCAATGTCACTGCCAAGTTGGCCGGGCAACATCCACCAGCCAACAACTCCTGTACCGTGTCTAGCAATTCCTTTGTACGTACGGCTAACTCCGTTCCAAGGTAGGAGGGAGGGGAGAGAGCCCGGAAGGTGCTCAGCCAGTTAGAGCTCGGGGCCTGTTGTTGCACTGGGGGCTGCTGCGCCCTAAAAGCATCGAGGATGGCAGTGAGTTTCTACCCCAACTCAGATTGTTGGAACTGCGTGGGAGTGGGTATGGAGGGCGCAGGAGTGCCTCCCATCTGCTCAACGAGCACTGGAATCTACACATAAAAAGTAAACGCATGGTCAGGTTGGCTAATCTTAGTGTCAAAGTTGGACATACTTAGCGTGAATTACATATGGGCACACCACTGCTTCCGCTAAGTCAGTTTGTCCCCAAACTGACTAATCAAATGGGGGTGGCACCATTGTTGAATGACTTCTTTAGTTGAGGATCGTGGCAAACTGATACCATTTGTAAGACCCCCCCCCTTTCCGGATCCCAAGACACGGCACGAAGGGGGTCTTATTCCCGGAACAGCCGCCTTGTGGTAGCATTAGCACACGGGCTAACCTGTACCACAAGACGCCTATTCCACTGGCTACAACAATATCAATATAACATGCCAACCCAACCAAAATATAAGCAAGAGAAGTCAATCCACACTAAGCATATAAGTTCAAATAGTACAATAAGAGAAGCTAAAACATGCTTCTACAATATCAGAGTACAATAATAAGAGTTGCCCAAACGGGCTACATCAAATCTCACAACACTCACATCTGTGACCGACGGTAACGACGACACTGTCCCTTCAGGCCCTGTCATCCTGGCCTGGTTGTCCTGCTGCGTAGTCTGCGGCTGCTCTACCTGTGGCGTGACCTCCTAAATGGAAGACGTAGCAACCGTTAGTCAAAACGACTAAGTGGCTTCACATCCGCTCCCCCGGCGACCCCTCGGCACTGGGCGGAGATAAGAAACAAGAGTAATATATATATATATATATATATATATATATATATATATATATATATATATATATATATATATATATATATATATATATATATGCAGGTAATAAACAAGTACAAGCAGGTGGAATAGTACATGAAAAACATTATTATAAGCTAGAAGTTATTTAAGAGCTATAGCAAACTAATAAGTAAGGCATCAGTAGCAGGAAATTAAATTAACTTATAAGGATGCCCATACAAGCTTATAAGTTAAGGATCGGGTTACATAAAGTAACTCATCGTATAGGAGTGCCTATACAAACTTATACGATGAGGATCTTGATGTGCAATGATATGAAATGGAATGTAAGCTATGCAATGACTCACCAATGCTCACACACATGCAACTGCTATGTCGACACAGACTGTAGTTCCCACTTTGTGAGCAGGTAGCTAACCTCTCAGGAATCAGCCGCCTTGGCCAGGCGGTGACAGTAGAACATGCACTTCTACTACTAGGTGGGTATCCACACTACTTCACCTAGGTCTCTGTACGCCTTGACGCTAAGAACACAACAGTGGAGCTCATGCCCACTATGGCCCAGCGGGGTCTCGGGTAGATGTGCACCGAGAACACAGCCCAAACTGGCCTGGTGTGACTCGGAAGTGGCCTTGGAAGTAAGCACGAGGACACAACCCAACTGTTCACTTGGCACGGAAGGGGCCTCTGGACGTGAACACCGAGGACACAACCCAACCGCCCAAAGTCTAACTATCAACTCCCGTCGAAGTGACGATCGGTGAGCCCGTAGACCTTCCACACTATCCTTAACCCAGGATTACGACACCGCGTGTCGACTCACACCACATGCAATTCCACAACACCGTGGCATGGAAGGGCCTTGGAAGAAAGCACGAGGACACAGCCCAACCATCCATACATACCTTATCTCAACAAAAACCAAACTAGTGAAGGTCAACACCGCACTTACATCCTTCCACAATACTACCCGTAGGGAAACAAAGCTCTAAGTATCGGACTACTAAACTCATTCCATTAATCAAACATACTCATGTCCATAGTTTATTCTTCTACATGACTTTCCAAATGATAACAATATATTATAAACATGATGCGCATATAAAGTTCTATCAATCTTTCCAAATGATAACAACATATTATAAACGTGATGCGCATATAAAGATTTATCAATCTTTCCAAATGATAACAACATATTATAAACATGATGCGCATAAATAATAATCTACCAAATTTCTAACAAGTCAATTTGTTAATAGTAGGCTTGCTTCACAATTTAATTATATGAAATCTGATTAATAAACATCATCAATCATACAACTAAAATGATTAATCATAAAAGAGTTCATCCAAGGCAAGTAACTTGCAATATTAATTCCACCGAATCCAAATCCATATTATTTAAAACCAAGAATTTAGGTGCAGAGTAAATCTGGACAACAACTTCGACCGGAGATTCCCGAAGCTACAGGAATCCGGTGAAGACACGTAACCCCTCGATGGAAACGTCTTTCTGTGGGCTACAACATTCTTATTCAGACCACAACCCAGATTTGAAATTATTCTATCTGAAATCGGACTCGAAGTCCGCTGCGTACAAGACACAATTTTTGCATGCAGGATTTGCCTAATATCAAATTCGTTCAGACTTTCCTGTGGCCACATACTTTGTCTGAAGTCATGTAACCATTCGTTGGAAAGGTATTTTCAAGGGCTTCAACTTTTGTGTTTAGTTGAAAGCCCAGATCTGGCCATACGCTACCTGAAAATGGCCTGAAGGTTCGCTGCGCGGAGAACACAGATTTTGCACGCATCTTAAGGCGGAATGAACGACATCGGTTCGTCTTCCTCCTCAAGGCGACCTTCCCAATTCAGTCCAGAACTCCTCCTCCCTTATTCACCCTCAAGAGGCCAATACTCTTCATGAAACCATCCCCATCATCACATAGAGGAAGGGATTGGTTAAAGAGATCTAAAACCTAGGGCACACACCCTAGCATGGACAATCCTAGAAAACTCCTCCTCACATCAAGACTCTCTTGAGTCGATGTTTCGCCTAGGAAAATAACTATGGATCTAGCACCAAGGGAGAGGGTAGGAAGCATACCTCGGTTCCAGCGGTACTACCATTTCCGGCCATGGATCGTGTAGTCCTTCGCGGCGACATCTTCTCCTTCATGGCGATGGCGGATTTTCCCTCCCTAAAACTTGCTCCTACAGTTCACTTTCTACAGAAGTTTTCTCAGAAAAATTGGGCTGGAAAGAGAAGTGAAACTGCTCGGGTTTTCTAAGCCCTTTTAAAGTGAAACTCCATCATTCATGCCAATGGTCACGCCCGTGACATGGGGCGTGACCCCTATCAACTACCAAGAATTCATCGAACTCAACTAAAATTATTGACCGGAGAACATGCCCCGATCACGCCCGTGGTCATGCCCGTGGCAGGGGGCGTGTCCCGTGTTAAACTACTCGAGTACTAGACAACTACTCGAGTACTCGACAACTACTCGAGTACTCGACAACTGACTGGATAGTCACGGGCATGGTCACGCCCGTGTTGGACCGGTCACGCCCGTGACATGGGTGTGAAACTCACTATGTCGAGAATTCACTACCCGTGTCCTGCTCTGGACAACTCGAGGGCCGGTTTCTCCTACATTCCCAAGTGCAGCCCAATTTCCAGCACTTCCCTGGACCCAAGTCAGCTCTCCTGACTCAAAAACGCGCACAAGGGGCCTAGTGCGAATCAGGACGTTATAATTGAAATCTTGCAAATAATACCCCACTCTTTGAGCAGACCGAACAGATCGAGATTTGGGCTTTTATTTCAGTACATCCTTTAATTGCTGAACTGGCCGCCACTCTTGGAGCAGAGCGGACAGATCAAGATTTAGGCTTTTATTTCTATACAGCATTTAATTGACAAACTGGTCGGCACTCTTCGAGCAAAGTGGACATATCGAGCTTTAGGCTTTTACTTCAGTATAACCTTTAATTGCCAAACTGGCAGCCACTCTTTGAGCAGAGCAGACAAATCAAGGTTTGGCCTTTTATTTCAGTAAAGTCTTTAATTGCCAAACTGGTCGTCACTCTTGAGCAGAGCGTACAGATCGAGGTTTAGGATTTTATTTCAGTACAACCTTTAATTGCAGAACTAGCCACCACTCTTTGAGCAGAGTTGACAGATTGAGGTTTAGGCTTTTATTTCAACATAGCCTTTAATTACCGAATTGGCTGCCACTCTTCGAGCAGAGCGGACTGATCGAGGTTTAGGCTTTAATTTCAGTATGGCCTTTAATTGCTAAACTGGCCGTGAATCTTCGAGCAGAGTGGACAGATCGAGGTTTAAGCTTTTATTTCAGTACAACCTTTAATTGTTGAACTGGCCGCCACTCTTCGAGCAGAGCGGATAGATCAAGGTTTAGGCTTTTATTTCAGTAGAGTCTTTAATTGCCAAACTATCGGCCACTCTTCGAGCAGAGCGGACAGATCGAGGTTTAAAATTTTATTTCAGTACAGTCTTTAATTGCCGAACTGGCCTCCACTCTTCGAGCAGAGCAGACATATCGGGGTTTATGCTTTTTTTTTCAGTATAGACTTTAATTGTCGAACTGGTCGCCACTCTTCGTGTAAGACCCCCCCTCCCCGGATCCCAAAACACGGCACGAAGGGGGAGTCTTATGCCCGGAACAGCCGCCTTGCGGTAGCATTAGCACACGGGCTAACCTGTACCACAAGACGCCTATCCCGCCGGCTACAACAATATCAATAAATCATGCCAACCCAACCAAATAAATAAACATGAGAAGTCAAAATCCATACTAAGTATGTAATGTCCAAAAACATCAATAATGAGAAGCTAAAACATGCTTCTACAATATATCAGAGTACAGCTAAACATTGCCCAAACGGGCTACATCAGAGTAAGCAAAACACTAACATCAGTAACAGACGGTATCGACGGCACCGTCACATCAGGCCCTGTCGTCCTGGCCTGGCTGTCCTGCTGCATAGTTTGCGGCTGCTCTACCTGCGGCGTGACCTCCTAAAAAGGAAGACGTAGCAACCGTTAGTCGAAACGACTAAGTGGTTTCACATCCGCTCCCCCGGCGACTCCTCGGCACCGGGCGGAGAAAGAGAAACAAGGGTACAATATATATCAGTGAGTATGCAAGCAAAGGAAAAACAAGCAGGTGGCAGTAGTGTAAGAGAAGCAGTATCATAATCAGCATTTATATAAGAGCTACAACTAGACTAGCAAGTATAAGAGCTACAACAGGAAAGTAACTTAACTTATAAGAATGCCCATACAAACTTATAAGTTAAGGATCGGGTCACATAAAAGTAACTCATCGTATAAGAGTGCCCATACAAACTTATACGATGAGGATCTTGTTGTGCAATGATATGAAATGCTATGAATGCTATGCAATGACTCACCCATGCACACTCATGCAATTGCTATGTCGACACAGACTGTAGTTCCCACTTTTCGAGCAGGTAGCTAACCTCTCAGGCATCAGCCGCCGTGGCCAGGCGGTGACAGTAGAACGGGCACTTCTACTACTAGGCGGGTATCACACTACTTCACCTAGGCCTCCGTACGCCTCAACGCTAAGAACACAACAGCGGAGCCCATGCGTACTATGGCCCAGCGGGGTCTTGGGTAGATGTGCACCAAGAACACAGCCCGAACTGGCCTTGCGTGACCCGGAAGGGGCCTCGGAAGAAAGCACGAGGACACAGCCCAACCGTCCACATGGTCGGAGGGGCCTCGGGACGTGAACACCGAGGACACAGCCCAAACCGACCAAGTCTAACTGCCAACTCCCGTCGGTGTGACGACTGGCGAGTCCGTAGACCTGCCACACTATCCTTAACCCAGGATTACGACACCGCGTGTCGACTCACACCTCATGCAAATACCATATCAACATATCATGGAAGGGGCCTCGGAAGTAAACACGAGGACACAGCCCAACCATCCATCCACACCTATCTCAACACAACAAAACAAGTGACGGTCAACACCGCACTTTCATTCTTCCACAATACTACCCGTAGGGAGACGACGCTCTAAGTATTGGACTAATAAATTTCATTTCACCAAATCAACATATCATGGCCATAGTTTAATCTTCTATATGTCATTCCATATGAACTCTACATAAGACTTATATGATGCGCATATGTTATAATCTATCAACATCTTATCAATTCGATTCGATTAAACATAAAGGAAACCATCCAAATATCAAGACAACTTGCAATAATAAATCAGTTGTATGCATTCTAAATAGTAAACACCATCATTCAAAGTTCTTCGGTGATTAGCATCAATTATTTAATCTTGACAGAATTCCATCAACTCTTGTTGCACTTAATATAAAACCAGAATTCTAAGTGTATCACTAATCTGGACAGCAACTTCGACCGGAGATTCCTGAGGCTACAGGAATCCGGTGAAGTCGTGTAACCCCTCGTTGGAAAGTTATTTTCATGATCTACAACTTTAATATTCAGGTCACAACCCAGATCTGACAGTAACTTACTCGAAATCGGCTTCAAAGTTCACTGCGCACAGAACACAATTTCTGTGTACAGGAGTTGCCGGACAGCAAACTCGATTTGGTTTTCCCGGGGCCACATACATCACCTGAAGTCGTGCAACCACTCGTTGGAAAGGTATTTCCAAGGGCTACAACTTTCGTGTTTAGTCGAATGCCCAGATCTGCCATTATCCTACATAAAAATGGCATAGAAGATCGCTGCGCGCAGAATACAGATTCTGCGCGCATCTTAAAGGGAAATGAACGGCATCGGTTCGTCTTCCTCCTCAAGGAGATCGTCCCTAAATTTTCCAGAGTATTCTCCTCCCTTATTCAACCTCAAAGGCCATAAACTCCTCACGAGACCATCCACCCATCATCATATTGAAGAAAAGGGGAAGGGTTGAAGAGATCTAAAATCTAGGATTCAAATCCTAGCATGGCCAAACATAGAAAACTTCTCCTCACCATCAAGTTCTCTTGAACCGATGTCTCTCCTAATTATCTAAGATCTAGCACCAAGGGAGAGGGTAGGAAACTCACGTTGGCTCCAGCGGTACCACCATTTACGGCCATGGATCGCGTAGTTCTCCTTGGCGGCATCTTCTCTTTCGCGGCGATGGCGGATCTCCTTCGGTAAAACTTGCTCCTGCAGTTTTCCTCTCACCAGGAACTCTCACAGGAAATAGGGGAAGGAAATAAGGATGAAAAACGGCTAGGGTTTCTCTGCCCCTTATAAGCAAAATGTGACACGGGTAGGGACACGGCCGTGTGTTGAAATTTGTGAAGTGGAAGTGGGTGACGGGACAGGCCGCGCGGCCTGTGCGGACAGCTTTGGCGGACTGGGCGGACTGGGCGGACTGAGGTTGCGGCCTGGTGAAAAGTCTGGTGGAAGCCGGCTGTGTTCTGAGCGGGTTGTTGCATGGTGTCCGCGGTTTGGTGCGGCCTGGTATCTGCGGATAGAGAGGCTTGCGGACTGATGCATTGCTCAGAGGCCGCGGGTGCTAGCTTGCGCTGTTGGCGGGTTGGTTCGAGTTCGCGGATAGCTTGCGGACTGGAGTGTCCGCGGTTCTGGCTGTTGCGGACTGAGCCTAGAGCTTGGCTGAGGCCTTGTCAAGTTCTGGTGGCACAGCAGGTGTTTGCTGTGGAGATCGTGGTTGGCGGACTGTGATTGGAGTCCGGCAGGAAGCTACTGCTTTGGACAAGTGCGAGGAGCTCGCGGACTGGTTGCGGTCTGTGCTAGGGTGTTTGGCGGACGGGACTTTGTGTCCGCCATGCTCGCACTGGCCCTTGATGGTTTTGGACTTGGTCACACTTGGTGTCAAGTTCATGGTGTCCGCCGTATCCGCCAAGTCCGCTGTGACCGGGCGGACTGTTGCTGTTTGCCTTTGGTCGTGGACTTGTGGCGGATTGTGGTGTGGGTCTTGCGGACTGCCTCGGGTTGGTGCGGACTGCCATTGAAGTGGGTGCTGTCCTGAAGCAGTTGGAGCTTTGCGGGCTGGTGCCTTGTCCGCTTAGCTTGGGCGGACTGGAGAGGGTTCGTCAATGGTTGCCTTGCTCCTGGCGGTTTCCCTTGGTGACTGGCTAAGTCCTCGCGGACTGAGCGGACAGTCGTTTTGTGTTCGCGCGGGCTGGGGCGGTGTTGCTATCTCATGGGCGGTGACCACACTCCTCACCTGGCCTATAAATAGGACCCCCCTGGCACATCTACAGTAACCTAAGTAACGTGAGTGAACAGTAATTTGGGTTGGGCGAGTGCTGCGGTCTGTGTTTTTCAGTCCGCACGGATTGTTTCAGGCTGACGGTTTGCTGTGTGCAGGTCGCGCGGATAACTTCAAGGAGCCAGGAGCTTGGCTGTGACTTCGGTCAGTGCTTGGAAGTGTGCGATCTCTGCGGACTCAGCAGGAGGTCGCTCTGCGGCTTGTCAGTTCTGTTTCAACTTTCCCAGCTTCAATAACCTGTCCGCCGGCTTCAGGCGGGTAGGGGAGTTCCTCAGTTCGGGTTCAGCAGGAGGCGAATAACGGTCTGTCCGCGCGACCTCGCGGTCTCGGCGGACTCCGTGGTATTCGGCGGATTGCAGCATAGCTTGGGCAGTCTCGGCGGTCTCGGCGACCTCGCGGTCTCGGCGGACTGGAGTTCTGTCCGCCCGGCTTGTTTTTTGGTTCTTTCTGTTTACAGCTGTAATACTAGCGAAATCATGTCTCGCTATGTATGCCTCGGATTGTAATGAAGTGAATGCATAATAAGATCTTCTTGTGCTTCCATTGTTTTGTTGGGTGCAACCTCTAGTCCTTGGGTTTCCGCGGTTCAGCGTGCGAACTGGGTAGTTCCGAAGATATTAATTTGGTGTTTTGGCTATCTTGCTGACCACGTTGAGAAAATTTAACATGGTATCAGAGCCAGGTTACTGAGGTTGGAGGTTCAGTTGCGTGAGCGGAGGTCAGCCAGTGTTGTTACTCAGTGATTGAGTGGTGATCAACCTGTGTTGTTGCTCGGAGCTGCTGAAGGGTACCAACAGGTGATTGCAATGGAAGGAAGCTTAGCAAGAGGTCTGGGCATTGAACTCTTAACGCCGACTAACTATAAAAAGTGGAAGTCGTGCATGAAGAGTTATCTTCTGGGAGAGGAGCTGTGGGAAGTTGTCGGTGGAGACGACAGACAGGAAGTAACTGCTGCTTTCGGTACTGCTGAACAGGTGAGGCTCTGGAGAAGAACTAATGCTAAGGCAGAGTTCGTTCTGAAAAGAGCTGTCTCTCCGGAACTGTTTGATCACATCATTGGATGTGAGTCGGCTGCTGATATTTGGACGACCATTGATGAGTTGTTCAATAGGAAGAATGTGGCGCGGCTTCAGTTCCTGGAGAATGAGTTGGCCAGGGCAACTCAGGGAGACCTTTCCATCTCCAGGTACTTCTTAAAGATGAAGAGCTTGTGTGTTGAGCTGTCGGCGCTGGATCCTGATGAGCCTATCTCTGAGGCAAAGATGAAAAGGCACATTTTCCGCGGCTTGCGGAAGGAGTATGTGGCCTTTGTTACGTCTGTTCAAGGGTGGGCTACTCAGCCGTCTCTGCTGGAGCTGGAGAATCTGCTTGCCTCGCAGGAGAGCTTAGCAAGGCAGATGGCTGGAGTGAATCTGAATCAGGAAGGCAGCGAGGCTCTCTTCTCAGGCAAGAAGAAGGGATGGGAAGGGAAGAAGAAGAAGAAGGTGCAGGCCGCTGTTGAGAAGGAGACTTCAACTTCATATCCGCCGGAGAGGAGCAATGCTCCTAAGGACTGGAAGAAGAATCTGAAGTGCTACCGGTGTCATCAGCGAGGGCACTTCAAGCGGGACTGCAAGGTCAAACTGCAGCCTGGGCATGCTGCGGGAAAGGAGGAAGCTTGCTCACGAAGTGAAGAAGCAGAATGGGGAGGAGCTTTCATGACGGGCACTTGTGTCCGGGCCTTATCTGCTGAGGACTTCAACAGCGAGTGGATCGTCGACTCCGGGTGTGGTCATCACCTCACCGGAGACAAGTCGAAGTTCACCTCCATGCAGGCTTACTCAGGTAATGAAGCTATTATCACTGCTGATAATACTGTTTATGCAGTAGAGAAGGAGGGGGTCGTGTCTTTGGGTAGTGATCAGGGGCCACTCACGTTAAGGAGTGTGTATCACGTGCCGGGCATGAAGAAGAACCTCTTCTCGGTGACCAACGCGGTGGACGCTGGGTATCACGTTCTGTTTGGGCCAACAGACGTGAGGTTCCTTCGCAACGTATCAGCGGTAAAGGCTGATGTTGCTCATGTTGGGAGGAGGGTGAAGAACTTGTTTGTTCTTTCCACCAGTGCCTATGTTGATAAGATGAGGGCCAATGATAGTGCGGCTATCTGGCATGAGAGGCTGGGGCATGTTGGCATGGACAAGCTGAAGGCAATGGCGAGTAGAAGTCTGGTGAGGGGGTTGCCGATGTTGTCCTCCTTTGGTGATGGGCATGTTTGTGCGGGCTGTCAATACGGTAAGGCACATCGCCTTCCGTTTGATAAATCTCAAACAAGGAGCAAGAAACCATTGGAGTGTATTCATGGCGACCTGATGGGACCGACTGTTACTGCCAGCCTTGGTGGAAGCAAATACATGCTTGTCTTGGTTGATGACTACTCAAGGTATACTTGGGTGTACTTCTTAAAGGAGAAGTCGGATGCCTTCCGTTTGTTCGTGGAGTTCAAGGAGTTGGTAGAAGGCCGGCTTGGCTTGCGGATTAAGAAGTTTCGAACTGATAACGGGGGAGAGTTTGTCTCTTCCGAGTTTTCTAACTTCTGCAGGAAGCACGGGATCCAACGGGAGCTTACATGTGCTCACACTCCACAACAAAATGGGGTAGCGGAGCGGAAGATCCGTCATTTGACGGAAACCTGCAAATGCTGGCTGCATGCGAAAGATATCCCGAGGTCCTTTTGGGCGGAGGGAATGTCTTGTGCTGCATATGTTATCAACCGGATGCCACTCAGCCCTATCAACATGAAGACGCCCATTGAGCTGCTGCTGAAGGAGAAGCCGAGTGTTGGACACCTTCGGGTGTTCGGTTCAACTTGCTACGTGCATGTCCCGGATGCTTCACGGACAAAGCTGGATGCGAAGGCAAGGAAACTTGTCTTTGTTGGCTATGATGAGCGGAAGAAGGGATGGAAGTGCATGGACCCTGTGACGAAGAAGTTCGTGGTGTCAAGAGACGTTGTCTTTGACGAGCTGACGTCATATGGAGGTGGCTCGGTGGAGCCTACCGGAAGTAGCAAGGTTGAGGAAGCACCGGTGGAGGCTGCTGAAGGCTTGGAAGAGGAGCTTGCTGTTTCTCCAGCAGCTCCTGTTGCTTCGAACTCCGAGGCTGAGCCTTCTGGCTCAGGAAGCAGGGGGAGCACTGCTCAATGCTTGCCCCAGGTAGGAGTGGAGCCTGAAGAAGCAACGGAAGCCGTGAGCAAGGAGCCATGTCTTCGGAGATCGAAGAGGATGGTTAAGCCACCGGCTCGGTACTGTGATGGGAATGCAGTGAGCTTTGTCTCCTGTTTCTTTGCAGGTCCTCTGGATGAGCGAGAGCCTGCAAGCTTCAACGAGGCCACTGGAGTGAAGGAGTGGGAAGGTGCCATGAAGGAAGAGATTGATGCTGTGAAGAAGAATGAAACTTGGGACCTTGTGCCCAAGGTTGATGGCATTACTCCGGTTACTTGCAAGTGGGTGTATAAGTTGAAGAAGAAGGCTGATGGGAGCATTGATCGGTTCAAGGCTCGCCTGGTCGCTAGAGGATTCTCACAGCAGTATGGAGAAGACTATGAGGAGACATTCAGTCCAGTTGCGAAGATGACGTCTGTAAGAGTGGTGATCGCCTTGGCTGCTTGCAAGGGATGGAAGTTGTGGCAACTCGATGTGAAGAATGCCTTTCTTTACGGAGAGATTGACAAGGACATCTTCATGGATCAGCCGCTTGGTTTCGTCTCTGAGAAGCATCCGGACTATGTCTGCAAACTCAGGAAGGCTCTCTATGGGTTGAAGCAAGCTCCTCGAGCGTGGTATGGGAAGATTGCAGAGTACCTGCAGTTCTGTGGATACCTGGCTTCTAACTCGGATTCTAGCTTGTTCGTCAAGAAGAAGGGAGAGCTAAGAGTCTTGGTCCTGCTGTATGTGGATGATATGATCATCACAGGGAACTCGGAGGAGGAAGTAGCAAGGCTCAGGGGAGAGCTTGCTATACGCTTCGAGATGAAAGACTTGGGAGAGTTGCATCACTTTCTTGGTCTGGAAGTGGAGAGGAAGGAGTGCGGGATTCTCATTAGCCAGAAAGGGTATGCTGATCGTATTGTGAAACGGTTTGGCATGGGCGAAGGGAAGAAGTGCTCTACTCCACTGGAATCTGGGCTGAAGCTTCGACGAGATGAGGGAAGGGTGCTTAATGATCCCTTGGTGTTCAGGGCTCTTGTTGGGAGCTTGATCTATCTGACGATTACAAGGCCGGATATAGCTTATGCTGTTGGCCGAGTAAGTCGGTATATGGCTGAACCAAGGCAATCTCATCTAGTGGCGGCGAAGGGAATTCTGAAGTATGTCAAGGTGACTTCTGAGATGGGACTCCTCTATGGAAGGGATGCGGAATTTGCGTTGCTCGGGTACACGGATGCTGACTATGGCGGTGATTCGGATGATCGAAGGTCTACTTCTGGTTATGTGTTCACTTGCGGTTCAGCTAGCATCTCGTGGTGTAGCAAGAAGCAGGACTCGGTGTCGGTTTCAACCACGGAGGCGGAGTATAAGGCTTCGGCCTTGGCTGCTCGGGAAGCTGTTTGGTTGAGGAGACTCATAGAGGATGTTCATGAAGAAGTGCAAGGGCCTACTTTACTCCGGGGTGACAATGAGAGTGCTCTCAAACTGGTAAACAATCCAGTGTGTCACGCCAGGACCAAGCATATAGAGATTGATCACCACTTCATCAGGGAGAAGGTGTTGGAGGGATCTCTGCTGGTCGGGCATGTTCGGAGTGAAGATAATCTTGCTGACATCTTCACGAAGCCGCTGTCGAAGGGGCCCTTTGAACGCTTGCGCAGCTTGCTGGGCTTGGTCACCACTTCTCACTTCAAGGGGGAGTGTTGAAATTTGTGAAGTGGAAGTGGGTGACGGGACAGGCCGCGCGGCCTGTGCGGACAGCTTTGGCGGACTGGGCGGACTGGGCGGACTGAGGTTGCGGCCTGGTGAAAAGTCTGGTGGAAGCCGGCTGTGTTCTGAGCGGGTTGTTGCATGGTGTCCGCGGTTTGGTGCGGCCTGGTATCTGCGGATAGAGAGGCTTGCGGACTGATGCATTGCTCAGAGGCCGCGGGTGCTAGCTTGCGCTGTTGGCGGGTTGGTTCGAGTTCGCGGATAGCTTGCGGACTGGAGTGTCCGCGGTTCTGGCTGTTGCGGACTGAGCCTAGAGCTTGGCTGAGGCCTTGTCAAGTTCTGGTGGCACAGCAGGTGTTTGCTGTGGAGATCGTGGTTGGCGGACTGTGATTGGAGTCCGGCAGGAAGCTACTGCTTTGGACAAGTGCGAGGAGCTCGTGGACTGGTTGCGGTCTGTGCTAGGGTGTTTGGCGGACGGGACTTTGTGTCCGCCATGCTCGCACTGGCCCTTGATGGTTTTGGACTTGGTCACACTTGGTGTCAAGTTCATGGTGTCCGCCGTATCCGCCAAGTCCGCTGTGACCGGGCGGACTGTTGCTGTTTGCCTTTGGTCGTGGACTTGTGGCGGATTGTGGTGTGGGTCTTGCGGACTGCCTCGGGTTGGTGCGGACTGCCATTGAAGTGGGTGCTGTCCTGAAGCAGTTGGAGCTTTGCGGGCTGGTGCCTTGTCCGCTTAGCTTGGGCGGACTGGAGAGGGTTCGTCAATGGTTGCCTTGCTCCTGGCGGTTTCCCTTGGTGACTGGCTAAGTCCTCGCGGACTGAGCGGACAGTCGTTTTGTGTTCGCGCGGGCTGGGGCGGTGTTGCTATCTCATGGGCGGTGACCACACTCCTCACCTGGCCTATAAATAGGACCCCCCTGGCACATCTACAGTAACCTAAGTAACGTGAGTGAACAGTAATTTGGGTTGGGCGAGTGCTGCGGTCTGTGTTTTTCAGTCCGCACGGATTGTTTCAGGCTGACGGTTTGCTGTGTGCAGGTCGCGCGGATAACTTCAAGGAGCCAGGAGCTTGGCTGTGACTTCGGTCAGTGCTTGGAAGTGTGCGATCTCTGCGGACTCAGCAGGAGGTCGCTCTGCGGCTTGTCAGTTCTGTTTCAACTTTCCCAGCTTCAATAACCTGTCCGCCGGCTTCAGGCGGGTAGGGGAGTTCCTCAGTTCGGGTTCAGCAGGAGGCGAATAACGGTCTGTCCGCGCGACCTCGCGGTCTCGGCGGACTCCGTGGTATTCGGCGGATTGCAGCATAGCTTGGGCGGTCTCGGCGGTCTCGGCGACCTCGCGGTCTCGGCGGACTGGAGTTCTGTCCGCCCGGCTTGTTTTTTGGTTCTTTCTGTTTACAGCTGTAATACTAGCGAAATCATGTCTCGCTATGTATGCCTCGGATTGTAATGAAGTGAATGCATAATAAGATCTTCTTGTGCTTCCATTGTTTTGTTGGGTGCAACCTCTAGTCCTTGGGTTTCCGCGGTTCAGCGTGCGAACTGGGTAGTTCCGAAGATATTAATTTGGTGTTTGGGCTATCTTGCTGACCACGTTGAGAAAATTTAACACCGTGTCCGTACCCGTGTCCTGCTTCTGCGAAACGGCCGTGGCGGTTTCCATGTCGGTTCAATGTTTGACACGGGTCGGGACACGGGCGTGTCCCAACCCGTGTTCACATGACACGGCCGTGTGCCTGGCCGTGTCATCGGCCGTGTGCATCTTCAGTTACATCTCGACACTTCTCGTCGAGCTCAACTCGACGCACACGGGTAGGGACACGCCCGTGTCACTACCCGTGTCACGCACACGGGTAGGGACACGGCCGTGTCACTACCCGTGTCACCATCTCGACGACTCTCGACGATTCAACACGGCTCGTCGAGATCATCTCGACGCACACGGGTAGGGACACGGCCGTGTCACTACCCGTGTCATGATCTCGACGACTCTCGACGATTCAACACGGCTCGTCGAGATCATCTCGACGCACACGGGTAGGGACACGGCCGTGTCACTACCCGTGTCACTTCTCTCTACACTGATTTCTCCACTTCTCCACAAGTGCAGCCCAACTCCCTGCACTTCTCAGGACTTGAGTCAACCCTCCTGACTCAAAAACTCACACACTAGGGGCCTAGAGCGATTCGGGTCGTTACAAATCCTATAAACAAAATAAAAGATTTCGTCCCCGAAATCAGGCTTAAGCTGTGTGGAGAAAACTTAACAGGAAGTTTATCACATGTTTTTAAATAAGGTTACCTTGGGCAAACAGCTCCGGGTAGCGTTGCTGCATCAAATCCATTGACTCCCAAGTGTACTCCTCCTTCCCATGATTCAACCATAGCACCTTTACTAAGGGAACACTTTTGCGGCGCAAAGTCCTTGTCTTGCTGTCAACAATCCGTACCGGCTCTAGTCGCACAGACCTATCTGACGCCACCGCACCATCAGTAGTGGGAATATACTGGTCGGGCCGCAACAATGCTTTTCGAAGCGACGACACATGGAACACGTCGTGGAGATTTTCTAGTTCTGGTGGTAACTCCAACCGATAGGCCAACGGGCCGATCCTTTCTAGTATAGTATAAGGCCCAACATACCTTGGGCTGAGCTTTCATCACGTCCTCCGCAGGCCTCTTACTACATCCCATGTGGTCCGCCTCCAATCTTTTCGCCATATCAATGATCTCCGCCAAGCTACCATCCGCTATAAACAAAAGGGACTGCCTTAGGGGATCTCGCAGCCCTTTATAGAAGCGCTTGGCATAACCTCTGTCATCCAACTCATAAGAGTCCGCAAATCTTGCGAGATGCTGGAATTCCCGCTGGTATTCTGTAACCGACTTTGATCCCTGCTTTAGTAGAAGGAACCTCTGCTCAAGCTCATCTCGGGCCGATGTAGGGATAAAGTGCTCCAAGAAAACCTCCGAGAATTCACTCCAACTTATCTCTGTGTAGATCCGGCCTTGGAAGGTAGAGCCCATGAGGGACTTCCACCACCTCTTCGCATGTAAGTCCAAGACAGACACTGCCAATGTTACTGCCATGTTGGCCGGGCAACGGATTCCAGCCAACAACTCTTGTATCGTGTCTAGCCATTCCTCTGTACGTACGGCTGACTCCGTCCCAAGGTAGACGGGAGGGGAGAGAGCCCGAAAGGTGCTCAGCCAGTTGGAGCTCGGGGCCTGTTGTTGCACCGGAGCCTGCTGTGCCTTAAAAGCATCAAGAATGGCGGTGAGTGTTTGCCCCAACTCAGACTGTTGGAACTGAGTGAGTATGGGAGGGGTAGGAGTACCCCTCATCGGCTCAACATGCAGTGGAACCTACACGTACACGACAAATTTGTGGTCAGGTTGGCTAATCGTAGGGTCAAAGTTGGACAAACTTAATGTGAATTACATATGGGCACACCACTGCTTCCGCTAAGTCAGTTTGTCCCCAAACTGACTAATCAAACGGGGGTGGCACCATTGTTGAATGACTTCGTAGTTGAGGATCGTGGCCCTCTGATACCATTTGTAAGACCCCCCCTCCCCGGATCCCAAAACACGGCACGAAGGGGGAGTCTTATGCCCGGAACAGCCGCCTTGCGGTAGCATTAGCACACGGGCTAACCTGTACCACAAGACGCCTATCCCGCCGGCTACAACAATATCAATAAATCATGCCAACCCAACCAAATAAATAAACATGAGAAGTCAAAATCCACACTAAGTATGTAATGTCCAAAAACATCAATAATGAGAAGCTAAAACATGCTTCTACAATATATCAGAGTACAGCTAAACATTGCCCAAACGGGCTACATCAGAGTAAGCAAAACACTAACATCAGTAACAGACGGTATCGACGGCACCGTCACATCAGGCCCTGTCGTCCTGGCCTGGCTGTCCTGCTGCATAGTCTGCGGCTGCTCTACCTGCGGCGTGACCTCCTAAAAAGGAAGACGTAGCAACCGTTAGTCGAAACGACTAAGTGGTTTCACATCCGCTCCCCCGGCGACTCCTCGGCACCGGGCGGAGAAAGAGAAACAAGGGTATAATATATATCAGTGAGTATGCAAGCAAAGGAAAAACAAGCAGGTGGCAGTAGTATAAGAGAAGCAGTATCATAATCAGCATTTATATAAGAGCTACAACTAGACTAGCAAGTATAAGAGCTACAACAGGAAAGTAACTTAACTTATAAGAATGCCCATACAAACTTATAAGTTAAGGATCGGGTCACATAAAAGTAACTCATCGTATAAGAGTGCCCATACAAACTTATACGATGAGGATCTTGTTGTGCAATGATATGAAATGCTATGAATGCTATGCAATGACTCACCCATGCACACTCATGCAATTGCTATGTCGACACAGACTGTAGTTCCCACTTTTCGAGCAGGTAGCTAACCTCTCAGGCATCAGCCGCCGTGGCCAGGCGGTGACAGTAGAACGGGCACTTCTACTACTAGGCGGGTATCACACTACTTCACCTAGGCCTCCGTACGCCTCAACGCTAAGAACACAACAGCGGAGCCCATGCGTACTATGGCCCAGCGGGGTCTTGGGTAGATGTGCACCAAGAACACAGCCCGAACTGGCCTTGCGTGACCCGGAAGGGGCCTCGGAAGAAAGCACGAGGACACAGCCCAACCGTCCACATGGTCGGAGGGGCCTCGGGACGTGAACACCGAGGACACAGCCCAAACCGACCAAGTCTAACTGCCAACTCCCGTCGGTGTGACGACTGGCGAGTCCGTAGACCTGCCACACTATCCTTAACCCAGGATTACGACACCGCGTGTCGACTCACACCTCATGCAAATACCATATTAACATATCATGGAAGGGGCCTCGGAAGTAAACACGAGGACACAGCACAACCATCCATCCACACCTATCTCAACACAACAAAACAAGTGACGGTCAACACCGCACTTTCATTCTTCCACAATACTACCCGTAGGGAGACGACGCTCTAAGTATTGGACTAATAAATTTCATTTCACCAAATCAACATATCATGGCCATAGTTTAATCTTCTATATGTCATTCCATATGAACTCTACATAAGACTTATATGATGCGCATATGTTATAATCTATCAACATCTTATCAATTCGATTCGATTAAACATAAAGGAAACCATCCAAATATCAAGACAACTTGCAATAATAAATCAGTTGTATGCATTCTAAATAGTAAACACCATCATTCAAAGTTCTTCGGTGATTAGCATCAATTATTTAATCTTGACAGAATTCCACCAACTCTTGTTGCACTTAATATAAAACCAGAATTCTAAGTGTATCACTAATCTGGACAGCAACTTCGACCGGAGATTCCCGAGGCTACAGGAATCCGGTGAAGTCGTGTAACCCCTCGTTGGAAAGGTATTTTCATGATCTACAACTTTAATATTCAGGTCACAACCCAGATCTGACAGTAACTTACTCGAAATCGGATTCAAAGTTCACTGCGCACAGAACACAATTTCTGTGTACAGGAGTTGCCGGACAGCAAACTCGATTTGGTTTTCCCGGGGCCACAGACATCAACTGAAGTCGTGCAACCACTCGTTGGAAAGGTATTTCCAAGGGCTACAACTTTCGTGTTTAGTCGAAAGCCCAGATCTGCCATTATCCTACATAAAAATGGCATAGAAGATCGCTGCGCGCAGAATACAGATTCTGCGCGCATCTTAAAGGGAAATGAACGGCATCGGTTCGTCTTCCTCCTCAAGGCGATCGTCCCTAAATTTTCCAGAGTATTCTCCTCAAAGGCCATAAACTCCTCACGAGACCATCCACCCATCATCATATTGAAGAAAAGGGGAAGGGTTGAAGAGATCTAAAATCTAGGATTCAAATCCTAGCATGGCCAAACCTAGAAAACTTCTCCTCACCATCAAGTTCTCTTGAACCGATGTCTCTCCTAATTATCTAAGATCTAGCACCAAGGGAGAGGGTAGGAAACTCACGTTGGCTCCAGCGGTACCACCATTTACGGCCATGGATCGCGTAGTTCTCCTTGGCGGCATCTTCTCTTTCGCGGCGATGGCGGATCTCCTTCGGTAAAACTTGCTCCTGCAGTTTTCCTCTCACCAGGAACTCTCACAGGAAATAGGGGAAGGAAATAAGGATGAAAAACGGCTAGGGTTTCTCTGCCCCTTATAAGCAAAATGTGACACGGGTAGGGACACGGCCGTGTCCGTACCCGTGTCCTGCTTCTGCGAAACGGCCGTGGCGGTTTCCATGTCGGTTCAATGTTTGACACGGGTCGGGACACGGGCGTGTCCCAACCCGTGTTCACATGACACGGCCGTGTGCCTGGCCGTGTCATCGGCCGTGTGCATCTTCAGTTACATCTCGACACTTCTCGTCGAGCTCAACTCGACGCACACGGGTAGGGACACGCCCGTGTCACTACCCGTGTCACGCACACGGGTAGGGACACGGCCGTGTCACTACCCGTGTCACCATCTCGACGACTCTCGACGATTCAACACGGCTCGTCGAGATCATCTCGACGCACACGGGTAGGGACACGGCCGTGTCACTACCCGTGTCATGATCTCGACGACTCTCGACGATTCAACACGGCTCGTCGAGATCATCTCGACGCACACGGGTAGGGACACGGCCGTGTCACTACCCGTGTCACTTCTCTCTACACTGATTTCTCCACTTCTCCACAAGTGCAGCCCAACTCCCTGCACTTCTCAGGACTTGAGTCAACCCTCCTGACTCAAAAACTCACACACTAGGGGCCTAGAGCGATTCGGGTCGTTACACTTCGCGCAGAGCGGACAGATCGAGGTTTAGGCTTTTATTTCAGTATAGTTTTTAATTTTCGAACTGGCCGCCACTCTTCGAGCAGACCGGACAGATCGAGGTTTAGGTTTTTATTTCAACACAACATCTAATTACCAAACTGGTCGCCACTCATCGAGCAGAGTGTACAGATCGAGTTATAGGATTTTATTTCAGTATAGCCTTTAATTATTGTACTGGCTGCCACTCTTCGTGCAGAGCAGACATATCGAGGTTTAGGCTTTTATTTCAGTATAGCCTTTAAATGCCGAATTGGCAGCCACTCTTCGAGCATAGCAGATATATCGAGGTTTAGACTTTTATTTCAGTACAGCATTTAATTGTCGCACTGGTTGCCACTCTTCGAGCAGAGCAGATATATTGAGGTTTAGACTTTTATTTCAGTACCGCCTTTAATTACTAAACTGGTCGCCAATCTTCGAGCAGAGCGGACATATCGATATTTAGGCTTTTATTTCAGTACAACCTTTAATTGCAGAACTGGCCACCACTCTTCGAGCAGAGCGGACAGATCAAGGTTTAGGATTTTATTTCAGTACCGCCTTTAATTATTGAACTGGTAGCCACTCTTCGAGCAGAGCAGACCCATCGAAGAATTGACTTTTATTCCAGTATTGCCTTTAAATAATGCTGAACTGGGCGTCATTCTTGCTAGTAGGGCATAACAAATAGTTTAATACTTTGTGTTATTCAGTTTTGTCTAAAATTAAGAGTTAACCTAAAGATGGGACATTCCTTCAGGGTCAACCCTAGTTAGACCCGGACGGGAAACCGCTCTTGTCGGTACAGTAGTGTAGACAAGTCTGAGGGTAATCATCTTTATTTAGTTAGACTTGAATTGTACGTCGCTCTTATTAGTAGAGTAGAGTGGACATTTTGATGGTTACTTCTTTTCAGTCCTTCTTTCATTAAGGGTTAACCTGGAGATGCGATTTCCTTCAGGATTAACCCTCTATAGCGCAGAACTAGACCGCCACTCTTATTAGTAGAGCAGTGCGGATGAGTTAGGGGGTAATACTCTTTAATTGATTTCACTCTTTATTGGGTCCATTGTTTTCAATATCCCTGATTTGTGAGAAGTCAAACAGGTCAATGTCACACACATCAAATGTATTTCATGTGTATTTCAGGTCTTGAGTGCAGGTTAGTCCATATCACATTGATTGGACATGTGGACACAATAAGTGGTTACTGGATATTGCAAAAATCGACTAAGTCCACAGGCGTTGAGTGGAGCAAGCTCACTCAACGCTAGAGGTAAGGATTCAATATTATATAGTAGAATTTTGCCTAAGTCCACATGCATTGAGTGAGGATAGCTCACTCAATGCCATAAAACAAAAAGTGTTGAGTCTATCTCAGCGTAACTGTTAGATAGCCAGGAATTTGTCAAAGTACAAAAGCGTTGATTGTAGTCTACTCACTCAAAACCATACAACAAAAAGGTTGTAAGTCAGGCTGAGTCAGTCTAAGCCTAGAGAAATTTGCTGAAAATGTCACTAAGTCCACGGGCGTTGAGCGTGGTCTAGTCACTCAATGCCATACAACTTTTAGCATTGAGTGTTGATGTGCCAGTCAACTGCACAGAAACGTTGGGCAAATTTTCACTAAGTCCACAGGCATTGAGTGTAGCTTACTCACTCAACGCCAGATAACAAAAAAATTTTGTCCAGAGATGTTGAGTCATGTTGACGTCAGCACAGTCAAAAAGTCAACCAAAATTCAAATGTTGGGTAAATACTGCCAGAGACATTGGCGGCCAGCTGTTATTATCTTCTGCACTTTCCAAGAACTATTTTCATCATTAAGTGTTAGGGCCCATACACAGTAAAGAGCTGTTGAATGAAGATTAAATGGAAAGCATGCCTTGAATGGCTCAATCTCAGCCATCAATCCTGTTGGTGGGGCCCACTGCTCAATTGACATTCAGAGAATAAAAAGAAGCAAATCGGCCAGAGCAAATCAATCGATTCTTTGTCTAGGTTTTCTGAAAACAAAAAGTACAACATAACTTCATATTCTTGCTCGTCATTTTCTTCATGCCTGAAGAAGCTATTCTGCACAGATAACCTAGCTGAGGAAAGAGATAGCTGAAGCAATCACCATCTGCAATAGCAGAATCAGAAGAGATTTTGAGGAAGCAATTCTACAAGTTGTGTAGAGAAAAGAAAGCTGTTTGAAGAAAGATTCTACTTCCTACTTATTGTCTTCAACAGAAAAAGCTTGGACTGATATCTGCTCAATCCAGGAAGAAGTAGACATTGAGATCTTGTACTGGTATCGAATCATCTCACTCTTTTCTTTCTTCTATAAAGATTCTTTGTGAGTCTGTAGTTGTAAGCCTGTTTTATAAAGGCTAAGGCCTTTGTGACCTGTGTTTTGCTTTGTGTCGGGTGAAAGGTATTTGTGACCGGGGTTTGGCTTAATGCCTATGTGTTAGGTCTGTGTGACTTGTGTGGTCCCGCGGGATCTGTGTTGTAAGCTGTTAAGGAGCTGAGTTCTGGAGGGAGAGCCGAGTCTAGCACGCTGTTAGATAGCCACAGAAGGACAGTGGATGTAACCAAAATTTGGGAACCACTATAAAATTGTTATATCGTCTGTGATTGTTCTTGGATTGCAAAAAACTAACCTAATCACCAAGCATAGAAATCTGATGACAAGTTAGAAAATTTAAATATAGATAAAAACCTATTCACCCACCTCTAGGTGTTTAGCTAGACTTGAAAACAAGACTTTCAAGTGGTATCATAGGGAGGTTACTCTTTAAAGGCTTAACTGTCTGAGTAGATCTCCAAGGTTATCTAGAAGCATGTCTCAATGGGTTCAGGAATGACCAATAAAGAGCTGAGTGTTGTGAGACTTCTAATCTGTAGGAAGCAAGATTTTGGCATCTGGAAAGCAAGGGTGAGGCAGTTCATGGAAGTTGTTGACCCTAGGATGTATATTATAGTTGAAGAGGGACCATTCATCCCAATGAAGGTATCTGTACTGGATGCTAATGTCAAGACCACCAAGACAAATGATGAGATGACCAAGGATGAGTTGGCCTTGGCCTCAATAGACAATAGAGCAAAGAATATAATTATGAGTGTTGTTGATGACTCTAGTCTTCAGAACCTGATCCATTGCACAATAATAAAGGAAATGTGGGAAACACTTGTGATCTACATTGAGGGACATATGAAGCCAGAGATGATAGGAAGTCCATGCTCAACCAAGAGTATGAGGTTTTCAGGTAATCCAAGGGGGACAACATAACCATCTGTTATGAAAAGTTCTTTAGGATTGTGAATGAGATGAAGACTTATGGAAGAGTATTCAGTCACTATGAACTGAATGACAAGTTCCTTATATCTCTCTAGAGAGTGGGACACAAAAATATGTGACATCAAAGAAGTGGCAAAGCTGAGTGACACAGTTCCTCACACCATTTTTGGGAAGCTGATGTCATATGAGATGCAGTTGGCTATAAGGTAAGAAGAGGAGCACCAGAACAAGTCTCGGGCAAGAGACAAGACAGTTGCTTTCAAAGCTGAAGGCTCCAATAAATGCAGAAGAAAATCTCCCTCTCCACTAAGGAGAGATGTTGAATCTGATTCTGGGAGATCAGAGAAAAGCACATTAGACTGCCGAAGGTTTGATGAAGACTTTGCTGCTTTCACAAGACACTTTCAGAAGTTCTTATAGAAAAAGCACTAGGGAGGTAGGCCTTCCTCCTCCTCTCATCCCAAGGATGACTATTACAAGAGCAGGAGAAAGTCCTTTAAGGAGGATAGGTATGGATCCAAAACTAGTAAACAAGTTTCGTCTAACATGACTTGTTACCATTACAGAAAACCTGGTCATGTAATAACTGATTATCCAGTCAATAGAGAGAACATGTTGAGAAAAAGGATCACCAGCAAAAAGGCAAGAAGGAGAAATCTCTCATTTTTATGAAGCAAATAAGTTGAACTGACTCCTCCTCATCAGAGTCAGAAGAAAAAGAGGAAGAAGCCTACATTAGGTTTTACACTACTGAAGAAGGTGTTGTAAAATCATACTACATCAAAAGGATAGCTTCTTTAGAAGAAGCTGCAAAAGTTCATCCTGCTGTCAGGATTGAATACAGGGCCCCTCTATCACAGTCTGATGGTGATTCAGTGGTGGATTATGAAGAAGACAGCTACTGCATTGGGCTGATGGCTTGGTCTGACTAAGAATTCAACCAGGATCAGCCTGGTCCAAGCAAGGTAATTTGTGTTACTAGCTCTTCTTGTTCAGATTATGAATTAGTTCCAGATTCTTGTGCCTCTGCATCAAGTGGTGATGATGGCTCAGAATCTGAGGGAGACATCAATCAATTGATTGATAAATATGATGCACTTCTGCAGGTTCTAAAGAAAAGCAAGCTCCTGGCCAAACAGCAGGCTCAGGAAATTGCTTCTTTAAAGCTTGCTACTTCAGAATCAGCAAAATTGCTGGATCTGAAAATACAAGAAGTCGGCAAACTAAAGAATGTAACAATCCTTCAGATGAGCACCATAACCTTCAAGAATAACCATATCAGGAATCTTGAAGTAAAGTTCCAAAAATAGAGGAAACTAGTGACTACCTACTCCAATCCTAGCACAGTGTTGCCATTGATAGACTCTTTCTCCTCCCAAAAGGGAACGAAAGGGTTGGGATTCAAGAGAAGGACAAGTGCTGCTAATCCCAAAGAAAAGGGCAACGCTCAAGTGGAGCCACTAGCCTCTAAACCTTCTGTGAAATTTAATAGAGTGTAATTTCCTTCTAACAGCCATGGCCATGAGAGTATTTATGGTCACTGGAATCATTTTAGACCATCTTGTGTGAACAAAGATGTTCCACAATATGGTGGTAGTTACAGCAACGGTGCAAGTGCCTATGAGAAAATATATACGGCCCATCCTGGACCATTTGTGTTTGGTGCAACAGCCCCTTTAATCAAAGGTAAAGCTGCTGACTGTTCTCCAGTTCCTCCATCCCACTCTAAGACAAAGGGCAAGGTTGTAAGTAGTGCAGACCTGGGCATCTCTGAGGTCATCAAGAGTATGCTTTCTGAAAAGAAAGTTGCTGCTATAATGAATCAAGGTATCCCAAGCACTTCTACTGCCAGACCCACCACTTGTCAGACTAGGGCTGGGAAACTAAACAACAGGACTACTGCTACTCCTTCTAGACCAAGAGTTGTTGTTAACATAACGACTAGACCTGCTCCAAAAAGAAGGTACAACATCCATGAGTGTTGGTGTTGTGGCTAGATAGGACACTTTATTGTTGATTGCTGGCACAATCATAGTGTTCTAGACCAAGAGTTGTTGATTGCTGGCACAATCACTGCTTAATTGACATTCAGAGAATAAAAAGAAGCAAATCGGCCAGAGCAAATCAATCGATTCTTTGTCTAGGTTTTCTGAAAACAAAAAGTACGACAGAACTTCATCTTCTTGCTTGTCATTTTCTTCGAGCCTGAAGAAGCTGTTCTGCATAGATAACCTAGTTGAGGAAAGAGATGGCTGAAGCAATCACCATCTGCAACAGTAGGATCAGAAGAGATTTTGAGGAAGCAATTCTACAAGTTGTGCAGAGAAAAGAAAGTTGTTTGAAGAAAGATTCTACTGCCTACTTATTGTCTTCAACAAAAAAAGCTTGGACTGATATCTGCTCAGTCCAGGAAGAAGTAGACATTGAGATCTTGCACTGGTATCAAATCATCTCACTCTTTTCTTTCTTCTATAAAGATTCTTTGTGAGTCTGTAGTTGTAAGCCTGTTTTATAAAGGCTAAGGTCTTTGTGACCTGTGTTTGGCTTTGTGCCGGGTGAAAGGTCTTTGTGACCGGGGTTTGGCTTAATGCCTATGTTTTAGGTCTGTGTGACCTGTGTAGTCCCGCGGGATCTGTGTTGTAAGATATTAAGGAGCTGAGTTATAGAGGGAGAGCCGAGTCTAACACGCTGTTAGATTGCCACAGAGGGACAGTGGCTGTAACCAAAATTTGGGAACCACTATAAAATTGTTATATCCTCTGTGATTGTTCTTGGATTGCAAAAAACTAACCTAATCACCAAGCACAGAAATCTGATGACAAGTTAGAAAATTTAAATAGAGATAAAAACCTATTCACCCACCTCTAAGTGTTTAGCTAGACTTGAAAACAAGACTTTCAAGTGGTATCATAGGGAGGTTACTCTTTAAAGGCTTAACTGTCTGAGTAGATCTCCAAGGTTATGTAGAAGCCTGTCTCAATGGGTTCAGGAATGACCAATAAGGAGCTGAGTGCTGTGAGACTTCTAATCTGTAGGAAGCAAGATTTTGGCATCTGGAAAGCAAGGGTGAGGCAGTTCATGGAAGTTGTTGACCCTAGGATGTATATTATAGTTGAAGAGAGACCATTCATCCCAATGAAGGTATCTGTACTGGATGCTAATGTCAAGACCACCAAGACATATGATGAGATGACCAAGGATGAGTTGGCCTTGGCCTCAATAGACAATAGAGCAAAGAATATAATTATGAGTGTTGTTGATGACTCTAGTCCTCAGAACCTGATCCATTGCACAACAATAAAGGAAATGTGGGAAATAATTGTGATCTACATTGAGGGACATATGAAGCCAGAGATGATAGGAAGTCCATGCTCAACCAAGAGTATGAGGTTTTTAGGTAATCCAAGGGGGACAACATAACCATCTGTTATGAAAAGTTCTTTAGGATTGTGAATGATATGAAGACTTATGGAAGAGAATTCAGTCACTATGAACTGAATGACAAGTTCCTTATATCTCTCTAGAGAGTGGGACACAAAAATATGTGACATCAAAGAAGTGGCAAAGCTGAGTGACACAGTTCCTCACACCCTTTTTGGGAAGCTGATGTCATATGAGATGCAGCTGGCTATAAGGAAAGAAGAGGAGCACCAGAACAAGTCTCAGGCAAGAGACAAGTCTGTTGCTTTCAAAGCTGAAGGCTCCAGCAAATGCAGAAGAAAATCTCCCTCTCCACTAAGGAGAGATGTTGAATCTGATTCTGGGAGATCAGAGAAAAGCACATTAGACTGCCAAAGGTTTGATGAAGACTTTCCTACCTTCACCA
The DNA here is from genome assembly GCA_039583875.1 of Platanthera guangdongensis. Taxonomy (NCBI): domain Eukaryota; kingdom Viridiplantae; phylum Streptophyta; class Magnoliopsida; order Asparagales; family Orchidaceae; genus Platanthera; species Platanthera guangdongensis. The sequence goes on from CM077152.1 coordinate 65,056,872, forward strand.
GGCACTTTTAGAAGTTCTTATAGAAAAAGTACTAGGGAGGCAGGCCTTCCTCCTCCTCTCATCCCAAGGATGACTATTACAAGAGCAGGAGAAAATCCTTTAAGGAGGATAGGTATGGATCCAAAACTAGTAAACAAGTTTCATCTAACATGACTTGTTACCATTACAGAAAACCTGGTCATGTAATAACTGACTGTCCAGTCAATAGAAGAGAACATGTTGAGAAAAAGGATCACCAGCAAAAAGGCAAGAAGGAGAAATATCTCATTTTTATGAAGCAAAGAAGTTGGACTGACTCCTCCTCATCAGAGTCAGAAGAAGAAGAGGAAGAAGCCTACATTGGGTTTTACACTACTGAAGAAGGGGTTATAAAATCATACTACATCAAAAGGCTGGCTTCTTTAGAAGAAGCTGAGAAAGTTCATCCTGCTGTCAGGATTGAATACAGGGCCCCTCTATCACAGTCTGATGGTGATTCAGTGGTGGATTATGAAGAAGACAGCTACTGCATTGGGCTGATGGCTTGGTCTGACTAAGAATTCAACCAGGATCAGCCTGGTCCAAGCAAGGTAATTTGTGTTACTAGCTCTTCTTGTTCAGATTATGAATCAGTTCCAGATTCTTGTGCCTCTGCATCAAGTGGTGATGATGGCTCAGAATCTGAGGGAGACATCAATCAATTGATTGATAAATATGATGCACTTCTGCAGGTTCTAAAGAAAAGCAAGCTCCTGGCCAAACAGCAGGCTCAGGAAATTGCTTTTTTAAAGCTTGCTACTTTAGAATCAGCAAAATTGCTGGATCTGAAAATACAAGAAGTCGGCAAAATGAAGAATGTAACAATCCTTCAGATGAGCACCATAACCTTCAAGAATAAACATATCAGGAATCTTGAAGGAAAGCTCCAAAAATAGAGGAAACTAGTGACTAGTTACTCCAATCCTAGCACAATGTTGCCATTGGTAGACTCTTTCTCCTCCCAAAAGGGAAAGAAAGGGTTGGGATTCAAGGGAAGGACAAGAGCTGCTAATCCCAAGGAAAAGGGCAACGCTCAAGTGGAGCCACTAGCCTCTAAACCTTCTGTGAAATTTAATAGAGTGTAATTTCCTTCTAACAGCCATGGCCATGAGAGTATTTATGGTCACTGGAATCATTTTAGACCATCTTGTGTGAACAAAGATGTTCCACAATATGGTGGTAGTTACAACAACGGTGCAAGTGCCTATGAGAAAATATATACGGCCCATCCTGGACCATTTGTGTTTGGTGCAACAGCCCCTTTAATCAAAGGTAAAGCTGCTGACTGTTCTCCAGTTCCTCCATCCCACTCTAAGACAAAGGGCAAGGTTGTAAGAAGACCAGACCTGGGCATCTCTGAGGTCATCAAGAGTATGCTTTCTGAAAAGAAAGTTGCTGCTATAAGGAATCAAGGTATCCCAAGCACTTCTACTGCCAGACCCACCACTTGTCAGACTAGGGCTGGGAAACTAAAGAACAGGACTTCTACTACTCCTTCTAGACCAAGAGTTGTTGTTAACATAACGACTAGACTTGCTCCAAAAAGAAGGTACAACATCCATGAGTGTTGGTGTTGTGGCAAGATAGGACACTTTATTGTTGATTGCTGGCATAATCATAGTGTTCAGAGAGCAAATATTAGCTTACCAATCAGAAAAGTTGCAGGCAGGCAGAGTTTTTTTCAGTCTAACATGCACCAAGGACCCAATAAAAATTGGGGTCCTAAGGTTAACTGATTTATGTTTTACAGGTTAGTCCAAGTGCCCATAATCCTGTATGGTACTTGGACAGTGGATGTTCCAGGAACATGACTGGAATAAGGAGCATGCTGAAGGATTATGCTCCAGTAAAGAATGGACCAAAGGTTATCTAGGGTGGGTCAGAAAAAGGGGCGACTAGAGGTTATGGTAAGATCTCTAATGACATAGTCACTATCACTAGAGTAGCCTATGTGGAAGTGTTACAACACAACCTAATCAGCATTAGCCAACTATGTGATGTTGGCTATGACATAGTATTCCACAAGGATGAGTGCTAGATTAGGAGGTTATGTATCCAAGAGGTCATCTTAACAGGCACTAGGAGTGGAAATGTGTACGATTTAGATTTTCTATGCTCTAACAAAGACTCACAAGTATGCCAAGTTGTAGATGAGAAAGCATCTTCTTGTGTCCATCGACGCAAGAGGCAAGCCCATCTAAATTATAGGATTATAGGCAAACAATTCAGCAATGAGCTGGTTTGGATTGTGCCTAAGTCTATATGCACTAAGGTGGGTATCTGCTCTACATGCCAAAAGGGCAAACATACTAAGACCTCCTTCAAGAGCATTGGCACCAAAGACTCAGTGAGGTGCTTATACATCTTGTATATTGATCTGTTTGGTCATACGTCAATTCAAAGTCTAGGTAGGAAAGTCTACACCCTTGTTGTTGTTGATAACCTTTCTAGATATGCCAGGGTGTTCTTTCTAAGGAAGAAATCTGAAACCCCTGATATCTTTCAGACATTTGTCAAGCTAATTCAGAATGAATTCAACAGGACTGTGGTCAAAATCAGAAGTGATAATCGGACTGAGTTTCAGTCTGAGTGCATGACAAAGTTCTGTGAAGAGCAAGGGATTCATCAATAATTTTCATCTCCTAGAACACCCCAACAAAATGGAATTGTTGAGAGGAAAAATAGGACTCTCATAGAGGTTGGTAGAACCTTGTTAAGTGACTCAACCCTCTCATAATATGTCTGGGATGAGGCAGTGAACACTACATGATATGTACTTAATAGGGCTTCTATCACCAAGAGCCACAAGAAGACTCCCCATGAGATCTGGAATGGTAAAAAACTAAACCTGAGCTATTTTAGGATCTTTAGTTGCAAGTGCTATGTGCTTAATAATGGAAACGTTCAATTGACTAAGTTTGCTGTCAAGTTCCTTGAAAGGATCTTTGTTGGGTACAAACTCATAGTAAGGCATATAGAATCTACAACTTAACTAGCCAAGTTGTAGAAGAGTTAATGCATGTTATTTTTGATGAATCCAACATGGTTAACGGTGAGCTGTCAAGCTCCTCCTCCTATAGTATTGCAGGTATAGAGCAGATGATGGACAAGCTGACCATCAAGGAAGCTAACCCCACAGTCCAAGATAATGATGATGGACTACCTATTTCAAGAGAAGGGGAAAACATACCTGAAGAAATTTAAGAACAACTTGTTGAAAACCTTGACGATCTGCAAGGTGGAGCTAGATTGCCTCCAGCTACCAGACATCTAAGGGACCATCCAGTACAGCAGATCATTGGTGATGCAAATCATGGAGTCTATACTACAAGCAAGAGCATGAATACAGCTCTCTACTCAGGTTTATGTCTCAAGAAGAGCCCAAGAAGTTTGAAGAAGCAATCAAGGACAGTTCTGGATTGGAGCTATGCCAGAAGAACTGGACCAATTTAAGAGATGTAAGGTCTGGAAGTTGGTCCTCACACCACAAGGACAAAATTTCATTGGGACCAAGTGGATCTACATGAATAAGTTGGATCAAAATGACATTATTGTTAAGAATAAGGCTAGACTGGTGGCTAAAGGCTAAAGACAAGAACAGGGCATAGACTTTGACCAGACCTTTGCCCCAGTAGCCAGATTGGAAGTAATAAGGATATTCCTTGCATTTGCTGCCTATCAGGGATTCAGAGTCTACCAGATGGATGTCAAGTCAGCATTCCTGAATGGGGACCAAAAAGAGGAAGTATATGTGGATCAGCTACCAGGTTTTGTTGATCCCAACTCTCCTAATTTTATTTATAAGCTTAGGAAAGCTCTATATGGGCTAAAGCAAGCCCCTAGGGTTTGGTATGAAACCTTGTCCAGCTTACTCATTGAGAATAAATTCTAAAGGGGGGAGATAGAAAAGACCCTATTCCTAAGGGAATCAAATGGCAAGCTTATCCTAGTCCAGATATATGTCGATGACATTATCTTTGGATCTATTGATGACAATCTTTGCAGTAAGTTTGCTAAACTTATGTAAGGGAAGTTTGAAATGAGCAGCATGGGTGAGCTCAAGTTCTTCTTGGGACTCCAAGTAAGACAGACTGATGAAGGCTTGTTTATATCCTAGTTCAAGTTCACCAGAGAGCTAATCAAAAAATATGTTATGGAGAATGCCTCCTCCACGAGAACTCCCATGGGGTCAAGTATGCCTATAGGCAAAGATGTGGCAGGGAATCCTGTTGATGAGTCTTTGTATAGAGATATAATTGCCTCCCTTCTGTACCTAACTGCTAGTAGTCCTGACATCATGTATACCACATGTGTTTGTGCTAGGTATTAGGCTTGCCCTAAAGAATCTCATTACTCTGCTGCAAAGAGAATCTTAACGTATCTTCAGGGCACACCAGATCTTGGCCTATGGTGCCCTAGAAATAGGGATTTTGATCTAACAGGATTTTCAGATGCAGATTTTGCAGGTTTCAAAGAAGACAAGAAAAATATTACTGGAACCTATCAGTTCTTAGGAAGAAGGCTAGTTTCTTGGAGCAGCAAGAAGCAAATTAGTGTGGCTATATCCACTGCTGAGTCAGAATATATATATATATATCAACAGGTAGCTGCTATGCTCAGCTGATGTGGATCCAACATCAGCTCCAGGCTTAAAACCTTCAGGTAAGTAGAAATCATGTCTACTGTGATTCAAAAAGTGTTATTTCTATTGCTAGGAATCATGTCTCACATATCAGGACTAAGCATATAGAAATTAGATATCATTTTATTAGTGAGCATGTGGAGAAGGAAGACATCAGTCTTGAGTTTGTCCCCACAGACAAGCAAGTGGTTGATATCTTCACTAAGCCATTAGATGAAGCAAAGTTTAACATCCTCATATTTGAGTTGGGTATGTTGAACTTAGTATAGCTTCAGGAACTCTCTTTTGCATTTTTTGTGGTGCAGGTATTATTCCTATTGCTGGACATACAGTCTCCTCAGTGGTATCAGTTCACTGATGCTTCTACTGAGGGGGAGTAAGTTGCTCTTGAGAAAAGAGAGAAGGTCAACCAGTTGAAGCGTCAACATCTATCTGTCTATTCTGTAGAAGTCAAAAAGGGGGAGACAAAAGAGAAGTTCTTAGCAAGGGGAAGATATAGCAAGGGGGAGAGATGGTAAAGGGGAAAGAAGGACATATCCAGTCATCCAGAGAAGCACATGTGGCACTCAAGTAAGGACAAACACCTTGCAGCAAAATAGGGGGAGTAAGTGATGCTCACTATAGGAGAAGGAAATGAGGTACACTTACTTATAGCTTATCATAATTTCAATATTTGTTTTTTTGTATAGGTTGTGTGTGTCATTACCAAGGATAGAAAACATTTTCATTAATTTTTGAGAAGGGTTTTGACTTTTTCAAATAGGGGGAGATTGTTGGGTCCATTATTCCCAATGTCCTACATTTGTGACAAGTCAAACAGGTCAATGTCACACACATCAAATGTATTTGATGTGTGCTTGAGATTTTTAGTGCAGGTTAGTCCATATCACATTGATTGGACATGTGGACACTATAAGTGGTTGCTGGACATAGAAAAAATCGACTAAGTCCACAGGAGTTAAGTGGAGAAAGCTCACTCAATGTTAGAGGTAAGGATTCAATATTGTCTAATAGAATTTTTCCAACATTCACAGGCGTTGAGTGAGGATAGCTCACTTAACGTTATATAACAAATAGAGTTGAGTTTATCTCAGCCTAACTGTTAGATAGCCAGAAATTGTGCTAAGTACAAAAGCATTGAGTGTAGTCTACACACTCAACGCCATACAGCAAAAAGGCTGTGAGTCAGGCTGAGTCAGACTAAGCCTAGAGAAATTGGCTGAAAATGTGGCTAAGTCCACAGGAATCGAGTGTGGTTTACTCACTCAACGCCATACAGCTTTTAACATTGAGTGTTGTTATGCCAGTCTATTGTATCCCTAGTTGGATTTGTTCTACGTTCACTAATTAGGATGATTGACCCACCATGTATAGCCAGGGTCATGTTTTTGTGTCCTAGAGTTTAGGCTAAGTACTTTAGAATCAACCTTACATGGACCAGTCAACAGAAGACAGTAGAAGACTCAAGACTTAGAAGAAAATCAAGTTCAGAAAGTCAGTTCGATGTTCGTCAAACATAGCTCGACAATAGTCGTGCTCCGCTAGATGAACTCAGAGCAAATTCTCTGAGTTCAGCTCGACGATATTCGAGCTCAGGTCGACAAAGTCTGGTAGTTCAGCGTCCAACAATTTCTTTCAGAGTAATTTCGCTGAACTCAGGTTGACAAAGATAGATTCTCAGCTCGACGAACTTGGACCACAAAATAGACAAGATTATTCATAGAATGTAGTTCTTTGAACTTAAGTCGATGAACTTGGTTCTCAGGTCGACGAACATGATTTCTCTGGTCGACAAACTTTGGTCTCAGGTCGAATAAATCTGTTCTCTGGTTGATGATTTCTGTGCAGATCCTGACTTAGAATTTTCCCTCTTTTCTGTCCATATTCCTTATATTATTTAGCAATATTTTCCTCAGTAATTAATGCATATATTCTTTGAATATAGCCATTACTGGCAGCATTGATTATAGTCTTCATTAGGATAATTTCTTGCTTAATTAATTGAGACAGTTGGGGAAATTCATTAATGAAAATATTCTCTCCAGCCAATTTTCATTCTCCAGGCCGTTAGTAATTAATGAAGACAATTCAAAATTCAAAGGAGAATTCGACAGAGATATATAAAAGGGATTTCCTTTTCAGTCAAAAAATAGGATATAGAGAATATACAGAGAATACACATCACTCAGCACACTGAGTAGATTTACAGAGACAGACTCAAGATCATCTGCTTCTCTGTACAAAAAACAGTGTGTTTTCTCCTTGACATTACTAAAGAGGAAGAAGAACAACAAATACATATCAAGAGTCTTCTTCAACTTCCACTCCAGGAGCTTTCAAGGACAACATATTCATATCAGTCAGAAGTTCCTGAATCATCATTTCAAGTCAAGGCTGAAGACTGAAGACCTACACCCTATGCATGTAACGGTCTAGGCCCATCAACATGGGACCCAGCTGGACCGCCGGCCTACCAGAGTCCAGACCCGGGCCCACTCCTGGTAGTCAGCCTATCACATTCAAGCCTGCAGGCCATGCACCCCAACCCCTCTCCGACCTGTTTATCAGCACGATAGGTTGTTGCCACTGGGTCTCGAACCCAGGACCTTGATAAGAGAGCTTTCCACGACTCCCTCATCACCAACTTAGCTGCAGCTCAGTTGGTTATGAGGGAGTGGCGGAAAGCTCTCTTATCAAGGTCCTGGGTTCGAGACCCAGTGGCAACAACCTACTGATGCTGATAAACAGGCGCGGAGAGGGTTTGGGGTGCATGGTCTGCAGACCTGGTTAGGCTGAACCCTTTCAAGCGTGGTGCTGGGGGTGCCGATGGCCGTCCTTGCGAGCCGTGGGCTGGGGAGGCCGTTACAAAAAGTGCCCGTTTATCAGCATCAGGACATGTTGGTCTGGATTGGTGATGTTTCATACGAATCGGAGAAGACTCCGTGATAAACGTGTAGTGTAAGGAGTCTACGGGTTATACCTGCGAAAAGGAGTAGCAGGAAGTACTGCAGTGGTAGCCCAGGAAAATAGCCATGTGATGGTGTTGGCTCCAACTTGTGATTGAGGCACAGGAAGTACTGGTGGAACCAGGAAAGGCCCTTTTTGTGATGCTTGATGTCGTAGGGTGTCCACCTGTAAAGCGAGTAACAGGAAGTACTGGCATGATAGCTAGGAAAGACCCCTGACATTTGTGCTTGTGCGGTGTCCACCTGTGGAGAGAGTCACAGGAATTACTGGTGTGCCCAGGAAAGACCCGCTGTTGCTGTGAGGAAATGGGTATAGAGAAATACCCAGGCTTGAATGCCAAGGACAGGATTGGTGAGACCGACCCGCGCCTTTGATATAGCCATGAGTATGCTGTACTCGGAGAAGGCAAGGCGATTTGAGCATCGGGGGGTGGAGGATCCGACCTGCGCTATGTCCGTCCGACGTGAGACAAAAAAATGCGGTCTGTTGGAGCGCATAGCAAGAGTCTTCGGCCTACGCGCCATGACACAATGGGGGGCTACGGGCCATCCCGGTGTAGGAAGACTAACTCCGGCTGCACGCCATGGAGGAAATGCTCAAGAGAGTTACCGTTGGGTTGTAACCCTGATACGGTGGTGGGCAAGAGGTTGCCAGAACACCAAGAATGTGCCCTGAGTGCACGGACCGTTGGGCCGGGTGGCGAACGGTTGTGATGGCTTGTGTGCGTGAAAGCACATTTTGATGATATAGCTTGCCATACTTGTGATCGAATATGCCTGCAGGGAAGAATACTGCTGCCCCGAGAGAAGGGGTAGGGTCGTTATAAATTGGTCAGCTGAACGTTGACCGTTGCCTTTGTTTGCCACCGTTGGGTGGATTGTCCTTGTACAGGTGCTGGAGAGCCGAGCGGGACGCATAGAGGTTGATGTTCCTGCTGGTGTTGCTGCGATTGCTGCTAGCCCTTGAAGGCTAAATGTGTACTTTTGTGTGTTTTCTTTTCTTGTGGCCGGCCTGCGCGCCAATTTGTTTAGGCCACTGTGTGAAAGCCATGTAAGGCCATAAGGCCAACTCTGTAAGACATTCCTATATGATATAAAATGTGGAGTTTTATGTTTGGACAATCATGAGGAGTTCAAGTTGTAGTTTAGGCTTCCGCTAGAATGCTTTGTGTTAGGTGCGATGCGCGACTCTGGTATCATCCTGTACCTTCACCGACTGTTTTGTGATATATCCTGTGGGGCCCCGGCCGGACCTTCTAGAATATATCATATGAACGGATGGGGTTGTTACACTATTATCAAAAATGTCAAGGGTATTTCCATGGCTTAGCACGCCACTAGTTCCTGCTACTTCCCTTCACCGGACAACCCATGAACATCAAGCATTACAAAGGGTATTTCCTGGACCTCCAATCCAGTACTTCCTGCTACTTCTTTTCGCAGGTATAACCCAATAGCACAGGCATCATAAGCATCACAAGGTCATTTTCCTGGACTACCACTCCAGTACTTCCTGCTACTACCTTTCACAGGGTTAACCATCGACTCCTAAACTACACGTTTATCACGGAGTCTTCTCTGATGCGTATGCAACATCACCAATCCAGACCAACCTGTCTAGATGGGCTTCACACAGCATGCCTAGTCTGTACTCCATTTTCATATCTATATGCCAAATGATTGGGGATTGCATAAATCAACCCAAAAGACTCCCATAATCAACCACCCTCTGGTGGGGGAATCATATGCACATGCCAAAAAGTAAGCCTTCACATGGATAGGAAGAAAAGTCATTACTGTTAAAGACCACTTCGGTGCCATGATCTCCTACCTGGCTAGAAAGAACTGCAACAACGTTTTCTCCGCAAAGATGGCCTTAGATCTCTTGTCGGAATCTCGCAGCACCACTGGTGACCAGCTCCTCTTCCTCCTCGTCCTTATTCCTGTCCCTTTCTCTCTCTAACTTGTAGAAAGATGAAGGTTATAATAAAATAATACTTGTCTTCTCAAGTCTCGGCCTTAAGGAAGCAGGGAGGCAGCTCAACCATTGGATCCCAGATGAAGGAACGGACGACCATGATTTTGCCATAAAATCTCAATTTTTGCCTGACACGGCCGGTGATTGTAAGAAAGTAGAGAAAAGAAGCGAAAAGTAGAAGACAAGCGAATAAACTTTTGAATAATTGAAATTTTATTATCCAAAAAAGATATCATTTACAAAGGTATGGCCTCCCTTATATAGAATGGAGGAGATAAGAAAGAGAGTATACAAACAATGTGGGACTAAACATTTACAGTACTGGGCGGCTAGACTAATGGAGACCGCATAGGCCGCGCGGTTAGACAGATGGGCTAACCGCTCGGCAACTCCAGCAGGATAGAACAGGCCGCAGAGGTAGACCGATAGACCGCCCGGTCTCCAGGCACCAGATAGACCGCCAGACCGCCCGGTCACCAAACCGCTGGAACAGACCGCTAAGCCGCCCGGTCTAATACTTCAACACTCCCCCTCAAGCTGGAGCATAGATATCAATCATGCCCAGCTTGTCACAAATGCGGAAGAAGGAAGTAGAAACCGGCTTGGTGAAGATATCTGCCAACTCCTTGTCAGAGGTGACAAAAGGAGTACAAATCTGTTTCTTCAAGATCTCCTCCCGAATGAAGTGACAGTCAACCTCTATATGCTTCGTTCTCTCATGAAAGACCGGATTCCTGGATATGTGTATAGCGGCCTTATTGTCACAGAACATAGGGAGAGGACAATCATATACCTCGCCCAGGTCAAGCATGAGAGCCCGCAACCACTTTAACTCACATGTAGTTGACGCCATACTCCGGTATTCTGCTTCGGCACTGGATCTGGAAACAACAGACTGTTTCTTGCTCTTCCAACTTACGAGATTTCCTCCAACAAAGGTACAAAAACCTGACGTGGATTTACGGTCGCCTTTGTCATCTGCGTAACTGGAATCTGAGTAGGCCTCAACCCTCAGATGGCCATTCTTCTGAAAGAGTAACCCCCTGCCCGGTGCTGCTTTGATATACTCTAAAATCTTCAGGGCGGACTGAAGATGACATTCCCTGGGAGCTTGCATAAACTGACTGACCTTTCCTACAGCGTAGGCGATGTCGGGTCTAGTCACCGTGAGATAGATGAGTTTGCCTACCAAACGTCTGTACCGTGTGACATCAGATAGAGGAGGCGAGTCATCCGTCCACGTTTTGTCCTCTCCAACAGCCATGGGAAGATGAGCTGGTTTGGCACCTGTCAAGCCTGCTTCTTGAAGAAGATCAAGGGCATACTTCCGTTGAGAGAGAACCAAGGAGTCAGGCTTCCGAGAGATTTCTATCCCCAAAAAGTATTTTGGAGAGCCCATATCCTTCGTGACCAAGTGCTGACGGAGGTGCTTCTTCGTCAAGTCCACCCCATCTTGGTCATCACCAGTAAGGAGAATATCATCCACATATACGGCTAAAACTACCAGCCCCGAGGCCGTTTTGCGAATGAACAAGGAGTGATCGGCCGAACTCCTTTGAAAGCCGATGGTTGCCACAATACCACTGAATTTTTCGAACCATGCTCGAGGGCTCTGCTTTAGGCCGTAAATGGCCTTCTTCAAATGACAGACACGTGTCTCCCCCTGAGCAACATACCCAGGAGGTTGCTCCATATAGACGTCCTCCTGAAGATCGCCATAGAGAAAGGCATTCTTCACATCAAGCTGGGAAATAGCCCAAGCCCGGTTAACGGCCACAGAAAAGAGAACCCGGATGGTGCTGAGGCGAGCAACCGGAGAGAAGGTATCAAAGTAATCAATGCCATAAGTCTGAGTAAAGCCCTTGGCCACCAGCCGGGCTTTGTAGCGATCCACAGTGCCATCGGGGCGAAACTTCACAACAAAGACCCAGCGACAGCCAACCACATCAGTGCCCACGGGAGGAGGAACCAGAGTCCAGGTACCCCGTTCAGTAAGAGTAGCCATCTCCTCATCCATGGCAGACTTCCAATGAGGGAGAGCGAGAGCCTCCTGGTAGGTACGGGGAGTAGAAGTAGCAGAGATAGCCAAGGCAAACGACCTGCGAGAAGGAGAAAGCTGATCATAAGAAACAACAGCCGTGAGCGGGTGTTGAGTACACGCCCGCACCCCTTTGCGAAGGGCAATGGGAACATCCAGATCATCGGGAGCGTCGGCGACAGGAGCGTCAGCGACCGGAGCGTCCGTGGCGGAGAAGGCTGGCCCGGGACTAGAGAGAGACGGCATCGGAGAGGAGGGTGGAGGGGTGGGTGGTGAGACGGACTGGGAAGGAGTGGGTGGAGGAGTAGACGAAGGTGGGAAAACGTGAAGAGGTGTGGAAGAAACGGAGATATCAGAAGGAAGAGAAGAGGAAGGAGAGAAATAGGAAGCATTTTCGAAAAAAGTCACATCTGCGGAGACAAACTGCTTGCGGAGAAGGGGGTCAAAGCAGCAATAGCCTTTTTGAGTGGTAGAGTACCCCAAAAAGACACACTTGGTGGAACGGGGGGAAAGCTTGTCGCGGGTAGCGGAGGGAGCGTGAACAAAGGCCGTACAGCCAAAGACACGGAGAGGAAGAGGAAAGGGTTCCTGGTGGGGGTAGAGAAGGGAGAAGGGAGTCCGGCCGTGGAGGACCGTGGAGGGAATGCGATTGATGAGATAGCAAGCGAGAAGCACAGCGTAGCCCCAGTAGGAGCGAGGGACGTGCATCTGCGTCATGAGAGTACGCGCAACATCAAGCAGGTGACGGTTTTTACGCTCCGCCACCCCATTCTGTTGGGAGGTGTAAACACAAGTCGTTTGATGAATGAGGCCGTGTTGGTGAAAGAAAGCGGAGAACTCATGAGACAGATATTCCTTGGCATTATCAGAACGTAAGACCTTAATAGAAATAGCAAATTGATTCTTAATCATAAAGTAAAAAGATTGCCAAACAGAAAATAGCTCAGAGCGATCCTTTAATAGATACACCCAGGTACATCGAGTAAAATCATCGATAAAAGTGACAAAATAGGAACTGCCCCTGCCAACAGTGAGGGTATGAGCAGGACCCCATACATCAGAATGAACAAGATCAAAAATGCGAGAGGAGCCACGGCCTTGCTTCGGTGGGAAGGAGGAGCGATGATGTTTGCCAAGCTGACACGCATCACAATTAAGCGGAGAACTGGTGGGAGGTAAGTGGGGCAGAAGCTGACGAATGAGCCGAGGTGGAGGATGTCCAAGACGAAGATGCCACTGAAGGAGATCGGTGGAGGAGGAGTAGGCAGAAAGAGCTGAAACATCGTCGAGGAAGTAGAGGCCGCCGCTCTCAGTCCCAGTAGCAATCGTCCGCTGGGTTCTCGGGTCCTGAAAAGAACAAGTAGTGGGAGTGAATAAAACGGAGCACTGAAGTTGCCGGCATAAATTAGTAACTGATAACAAATTGCACGGGAACTTCGGGACATAGAGGGTATCCTCCAAGCAAAGCGAAGGAGTGAGTTGAACCATGCCCGTTCCATGAACCGGAGACGGGGAACCATCCGCCACACGAACTGGGGGTAAGCGGTCATGGGTCTCAAGACGGGAGAAGCAATGAGGGTTGCCCGTCATATGATTGGTGGCACCGGAGTCAATCAGCCATTTACCTTGGGTAACGACGTGGGCACTACCTGATGTCGTGGCCACAGAGGCAGACGGCCTAGAAGAGGCGGAGGCCGAAGAAGGAGCATCACCGGAAGGGCGAAGATGAGGATGTTTCTGCCAGCAGCGGTCAATAGAATGGCCAGTACGACCACAGTGAGAGCAGAAGAACCGGGAGGAACCCCGTCCGCCAGAGGAGCCACGGCCACTAGGGCCCCCCCGCTGAGCTTGGTGAGCAAAGGAGTCCTGGGAAGGGGGGGAGGCCAACAGAGGCCGTTGGAGGAGCGAAGTAACGGCGGCAATGCGAGCCGCAGTGGCATCCAAAGTAGGAGATTCCGCCTCACCCAAGATCTGCTGGCGGATCATATCATAAGAGTCGGGAAGACGAAGAAGATAACAAACAACCAGGAGTTCCTGGAAGTGTTTGTGCTGGTCGGCCAAGTCCGCGGAGAAGGGGCGATTCTGGAGGATTTCAGCCCCAAGAGCCTGAACCTGCTGGTAAGCCGCAGCGGGGGACATGGAAGGGCGGGCGAAGAGGTCCGCATAGAGAGTATAAATGCGGGACGTCTGGCCCCCCTTAGAGTAGAGAGCAGCAAGGTGAAGCCAGGCAGCCTTGACCGTCTCATCATGGCGAATGACGGGAAGGCACTCATCAGAAAGGCTGTTGGCCAGCCAGGTGCGAACAAGAGCATCACTCGCATCCCAGTCATCAAACTCAGGAGAGGTGCGAGGAGGAGGGTCATCGGTGAGGTGATGACGCTTGCGTTGAGAACGAAGGAGAAAGGTGAAAGAAACACTCCAATCGGGATAGTTGGAGCCAACAAGCTTGGACAGAGTGCCAAGGTTGCCCGAAGGAGGAGGAGGAGAAGGAGCTGCAGGAGTAGTGGTGAGACCGGAGGTAGTCATAGAACCCGGCAAGCAGAAGAAGCCGCGCGAACTGAAGCGGTGAGAAAAACAGACGAAGCCGCGCGAATAGTAGCGGTTTGAAACAGGCAAAGGCACAGGGGAAGAGGTCGCGCGGACTGAAAAGGCCGGGCGAACAGCAGAGAGGAGAAGAGGAGGTGATCGCGACCAAGATGCGGGTAAGCAAGGAATAACCCGCACGGTCAGGCAGATCACAGCAGCGGCGAGAAGGCGGTCAAAGGCACAGCGGGGAAGAGGTCGCGCGGACTAAAAAGGCCGAGCGAACAAAAGAGAGGAGAAGAGCTGATGACCGCGACCAAGATGCGGGTGAGAAAGGAACAGCCCGCACGGTCAGGCAGATCACAGCAGCAAGCCGCGAGAGATAGACAACACACGCGGATAGGGACAGACCGCAACGACTAGGAAGTCGGAGCGGGAGGAAAGAACAAGGAGCGCGGCGACAAGGAAACAGGTCGCTGCGACAAAGAGCAGAGGGAGAGGAGAAGAAGAAGCAAGCCGCGCGAACAGGGCAGCGGACAGAAACAAGCCGTGCGGATAGAAACAAGTCGCGCGGACAGAGAGAAGCCAAGTCGCGAAGCAAGTCGCAGAAGGCGGAAAACAAGCCGCGAACAACAGAGAGCGCACAGAATCAGAGGGAAATGACCGTGTCCTCTGATACCATGTAAGAAAGTAGAGAAAAGAAGCGAAAAGTAGAAGACAAGCGAATAAACTTTTGAATAATTGAAATTTTATTATCCAAAAAAGATATCATTTACAAAGGTATGGCCTCCCTTATATAGAATGGAGGAGATAAGAAAGAGAGTATACAAACAATGTGGGACTAAACATTTACAGTACTGGGCGGCTAGACTAATGGAGACCGCATAGGCCGCGCGGTTAGACAGATGGGCTAACCGCTCGGCAACTCCAGCAGGATAGAACAGGCCGCAGAGGTAGACCGATAGACCGCCCGGTCTCCAGGCACCAGATAGACCGCCAGACCGCCCGGTCACCAAACCGCTGGAACAGACCGCTAAGCCGCCCGGTCTAATACTTCAACAGTGATACGCCCATGTCCCAGGCCGTTTACCTCAAGCTGTGCTCAACCGACTTACCCAATCCAGTGACACACCCATGTGACACACCCGTGTCATGGGCCGTGTCACCTGACACGCCTTCAGTCACGCCCGTGTTTGTTGCCGTGTTCTTCAGGCTGCACAACATCGAAATCAACCAGAGTGTTACACGGGTTGTGATACGCCCGTGTCCCAGGCCGTGTGCCCATACACGGCTCTAGACACGCCCCAGCTCGACTTTATTGAGCTGAGTTCGTCGATCGCGAGGACACGCCCTATGACACGCCCGTGTCACAGGCCGTGTACTATGGAATCGACAATCGTCGACTGAATTTTGTCGACCACTCGTCGACTATGCACCCAAGAAGGACAAGCACTGTGACATGCCCATGTCACAGGCCGTGTCACCCAAATTTTGCCAAATTCTGGCCTTTGGGGTGTTACAACCCTCCCCTTCTACAAGAAATTTCATCCTCAAAATTCGTACACAGGAAGGAAAACAACAAACAAAAGGTTATAACGTCACAAAGTATGTTACAACAAAATGTTCACTATGCAATAAATTTACAAAAACAGCTCGGGAAAATTAGCTCTCATGGTCTGTTCTCGCTCCCATTTAAGCTCCTCATGGACCCAATGGTCCCACCGGACTTTGACCATCCCGACCGTCTTGTTCCGCAACTGTTTCTCGGCATGATCTTCGATTCGAATGGGCCTAACCCTCATTATTAGCCCATACTCCACCGGCACACGATCATCCGCGATCACTTGAGCTGGATCTTTAACGGCTTTCCACAGCACCGAGATGTGAAACACATCATGCAATCCACCCAAGTCTGTCGATAGAGCTAGCCGATATGCAGCCTCCCCGACTCGCTCGACCACTTCAAATGGACCAAGGTATCTTGGACTCAACTTTTTCAGACGTTGAATCCTGGATACGCCTTTGAAGGGCTTGATATTCAAGTATACCCAGTCTCCTAACGCTAACTCCACGTTCCGATGCTTGGCGTTGTAGTATTTCGCTTGTCGATCCTGGGCTATGAGCAACCTCTCTCGAATAGTACGTATGGTCGAGTTTGCTTCATCGACTTCATTACAAATATAAACTCTAGCTTCGCCCGCCTCTACCCAAGCCAAAGGAGTACGACACTTCCGTCCATACAGAGCTTCATACGGTGCCATACCGATGCTCGCTTGGTAGTTGTTATTGTAGGCAAATTCCACCATGTAGAGATGATCTTCCCATCTCTTTCCAAAGTCCAGCGCGCACCTCCTGAGCATATATTCCATCGTACTGCTGGTCCTCTCAGTTTGGCCATCTGTTTGGGGATGAAAGGCCGTACTGAATGTCAACTTCGTGCCAACAAGTTGATGAACTAGCCTCCAGTCGTTCGATGTGAATCGACCATCTCTATCACTTATGATGCTCCGAGGAACACCGTGTAGCCGCACAATCTACTGAACATATAATTTTGCCAAACTTTCGACTGAATCATCCCTCCTGTTCGGGAGGAAGTGTGCCACTTTCGTTAGCCGATCGACAATCACCCAAATCGAATCATTTCCGTGCTGAGATCTCGGCAACCCGTGCACGAAATCCATGGAAATATCGTCGAATTCCATTCTGGAATCGGCAACGACTTCAAATATCCGCCCAGCTTCTGGCATTCCGCCTTCACCATAGCACAGGTTTGGCATTTGGCCACATAATTAACAACATCTTTCCTCAGCCCTGGCCACCAGAACAGCTTTTTCATATCCCTGAACATCTTCGTGCTCCCATGGTGAATTGAGTACTTCGTATAATGCGCTTCATACATCAGTTACTCTCTCAATTTACCCAAACTCGGGACGCACAAACGGCCCTCTTTTCGCAAAAGACCGTCATCTCAGGAGAACTTTCCCTATGGCCCATCTTTAGCATAGTGTTGGAGACTTTCATCCAGCTCCGTTGCTCATCGAATTCGGTCCGCAAGGTCACACTGCACGTCCGTCCAGTTCAAACATACATTGGCGGTGGAATTTTTCTCAACACAAAAAATCTCTAACACTTCCAGCTCCTGGATGAGACGTTCATCATGCGTCTGCAAACAACTCGCTCTTGCCGGAGCTATCTGACTCAAGGCATCCGCAACGACATTCCCCTTTCCGGGAGTATAGTGAATCTCAAAGGTGTAGTCCCCAAGGAACTCCAACCAGCTTCATTGTCATATATTCAAGTCCTTCTGCTCCAAGAGGTACTTTAGGCTCTTGTGATTGGTATAGATCTCCATCTTCACGCCATAAAGATAGTGTCGCCACAACTTGAGTGCAAAGATCACCACCGCCAACTCTAAGTCATGGATGAGATAGTTTTTGAAAGAATTAGTGCCTAACCACCTAGAGGGGGGGGGGGGTTAATAGGTGTAATTCCTTTTTCTTTTTAAGGCAGCTAATCTATTCAATTATTTACTTAACAACAGATAATTCTATAGCTACACAACACATATTCACAGAATTATCACAGCACATATTGCAAACATATTTTTATAGTCGTCCCCAAGGTCTGCGTACATCCACTTTCCCAGTTCGCCTATCTAGCAGTGTGCTAGATTCGGCCTAATTTCTTCTCTTCACCTCAGATCCTCAGATCTTACAACTCAGAACCCCAAACAAGGCTCTTACAACTCAGGAAATCTGCCCTACCTCAGCCTACACAAGACCTACACCTCAGAGATATTAATCTCTTACAACTCAGGCTCACAACCCTACCTCAGCCTTCAACAAGGCCTACTACTCAGAGAAATTACTCTCCTACACTCAGCATTTATAAAATAGGCTTACAACTCAGATCTAGAATAGATCCTACAGAAATTTGAGTTAACAAAGTATTATACCACCTCCCTGGTAGAGAGAGAGAGAGAGGATGGATGGCTTCTTGATCAGTTCTTGGAAGAATCTGATGGCAGAGAACAACCTCTCTTAGCTTTCTTCAAAGCTTCTTGAATCTGAACTCAGTAGGGTTGAACTCTTGAGAAGTTGATCTTCAATCAGCTTCTGACTTGTGATTCAGATCTCAATCAGAATCTTTCTTGGGAGCTTGGTTCAGCAACTATACTTCTTAGATGGAGCTCTCTCTCTCCAACTTCTTAGATCTTCTGTCGAAGGTCTTCTTCTTTTTGTGTTGTTAGTTATCTGTGTATGTTCTTCAATCTTAATTGTAATAACCAGCTCTTCTGTTGAAGGAGAAAGCCTTTATATAGTCTTCCTCCATGGTAACCGGCTGATCCGGTTTCTAACAAACTTCTGATAGCTTTGACAGTTGTAGTAGACCGGTTAGAAATGGCAACTGTCAAGTCATCCAGTCACTTCTTGAAATACTGTCTCTGTCTGAAAGTGTCGAGACTGATCTTCATCATGTGTCGACACAAGTAGACTAAGTGTAGACACAAGTGAACTAAGTGTCAACACAAGCCTTGGTGGTGTCGACACATCTCTTCTATTGTTGATACTACTTCTCGACACAGCTTCTATAGAATGTGTCGACACAAGACTTTGTGGTGTCGACACAGTCACTTCTTTTCTTCATACAAATTTACTTTGTTGAAATTCTGCTGTGTGTCGGCACAAGTCCTGTATGTCGATACAGTTGATGTCGACAAGGTCTTCTGTGTGTCGAGACTGCCTCTTGGTGTCGACACAGTTGATGTCGACTATGCTTCACTGTGTGTCAACACTGCCTCTGCATGTCGACATAGTTTCTTCTGGTTACGACACAGCCTGTCCAAATATCGACACAATTAGCTCCAAGTGTAGACACAGCTTTTCTCCAGTGTTGACAAAAGCCTTCATAAGTGTCGACACAGCTTCTCCTGGTGTCGACACTTGGACGTAGAAATTTTTCTGCATTCCTGCATTTACTTAACCTGCACATATAAACTCAAAACAACATCAAATACACCTTGATGCATATCATTGAGTAGGGTGAGGCTTCTTCAAATCTGATACACATTTTCCAATGTACCCAACAATCTCCCCCTATTTGGAGAAGTCATAACCCTTAGTCAATGATATACACCATTCATAACAAATACACATTATGATGTATAAAAATATTATATGATAGGGTAACTGCTAACAAAACATATATAATATATCATGATAGAATAATAATGCTAACAAAATGAGCATTAATTAATGTTTTGTTACAACTTACAAAAATTTCTTAATCAAAAGTTTACATAGATTTTAAAAACTAAAGATTACAAAGTTGTAAAATTTAGTAAATCTAATCTAAGGCTGCTCTGGCTCCCTGATGACTATGCCTTTGCCTGATTGGACCTTGGCTTGTACAGGAGCATCAGTGTCATCAGCTGTCCTCTTGCCCTTTAGATCTTTCTTCTTCAGCTCTTCAGCCCTTATTTTTTGCCTTTCAAAGTAATGAAAAGGCTTAGGAAAATATTTTCTAGGCTCCTGAGCATTAGGAGGTAGCTTCCCAAGTTTTGCCTTTCTTCTGTACAGAACTATGGCTTCTTGCCTAGCTTCATGCTTTTGCCATTCTTGTGCAGAGTACCATTTGCCCCTATCATGGGTATTATCCTTTACAGCTTTCCAAGCAGTCAGTATAATGTTCCTAGAAGTAGGACTCCATTGCTTAAAATCAAGCTTCAACTCAGCCTGTTCTCTGAATCTTTTCTTAGACAATAGAGCTTCTTGCTCTTGCAAAACTTCCTCTGACACAGGCTTGTCTACTTTATCAAGGATAATATTTTGAGCACCTTCTAGAGGGCCGTACATAAACTGTTCTTCTTGGTGAATCATCTCAAAATCTGCTGGAGGATAGATAACTTGAGCAACTTCAGCTTGATCTCCTCCAAAATGAGCAGGGTGTATACCAGCTTCAGCCACATTGTCATCATCACAGAGGGGTGGATATCCAAGTGTGGCTCTGATGCTGTTAGATATCCATTTAGAATGATCAGAGCCAGCTTTGACTAATACTCTCTCCCCCTTTATGACTTCTCTGACAACATGATCTCTGAGATCATCTTTCTGTAATCTGACTTGTTCATCCATAGAATTTACACCATCTTTATAGAATGTCTTTAACTTTAGTAGCTGCCCGAAAATGGTCTTTTGAGATTGCTCAATAACAGTTTTGACAGCAGCAAGACCTTCCTGTAATTGCTTATCAAACTCTGCCTTGGCATTAGTCTTTTCCTCAGTTGGGGCAGTTGAAACATTCTTCAGTTCTGTAACAATCACATTATGTGATTCTGTCAGATTTTCATTCATTCTAATTTGATTCTCTAAGACATAGCCTTGCTTGACAGCTATATCATCAACTTGAGTCTTGATCTTTTCTTGATGTGTGGCTAGAAAGACCACAGCATTTCCACCCTTGTGGAAACAATCAGTCATTTCTTTCTTATGCTGATTAACTTCAAACCTTATAGATTTTATATCTGTGGCCAAGGAGAGTTATAGATCTTTGTGAGTTTCATCCATATACTTACCCATGACAATCCTTTGCTCATCTAGCTTTACTTGTAGAGAGACTAACAAGGAGCTCTAATCAGCTGTTGGGGCTAACTGTGGAGCAACAGTTTGTAGTGCCTTCTTGTAGCTTTGACTTCTCCTTTTAAAGACCATTAGCTTCCTCTTCTTAGCTTGAACCTCAGCTGTATCCTCAAAATCTGAGGTACTGGCTATATTTACTCTATCCTTTGGACTAGGAGGCAATTCCTGTGCAGTCTTAGATAGCTCCCCCTGCGTCCCTTGCTCCTCCCCCCATAGAACTAACTTTCTCCCCCTGAGATCCTGCTTGCTCCCCCTCAAGGTTAGCTTGCTCCCCCTCAATATCAGCTTTCTCCCCCTGAGTGTCAGCTTTTTTCATATCAGGAAACAACTCTTCTAGGGTAAATTCTTGTTGAGTAGGGACTTGAGGTACTGTAATCTCTGGAGCATTAGCAGCACCAGATGTATCTTCCAAGATAATATCTTGTGCTTGATTGTTTAGTTGTGTTGGCTGGTCAACATCAATCAAAGATTCGGTTAGCATTTCATCCTCAATATTGAAAATTGATTGATTTACTTCACTGATTACATCAAGAATAGTCTGTGTAGCCATCTCACTCTCCAGGTGGGTTGGCTCTTCCTCAAGGTGAGGCTCCACCTGCACCTGAGCACAATCTGCAATATCTTGTACAGGAACATCTTGTGCTGTAGATTGTTCAGGAATCTCTTGCCTTTCTTCCTCAGGCATATCCTTAGTTAGAACCCTATCCCATCTGGATATAATCCTGATGTCCATCCTTCTCATGTGATTTATCTTAGTCCCAGCTGACTGGTCCATTACTTCTGGTATTGTTGTAGTTAAATACAAGCTCACAATTCTTCCCAGATTTGGTTTTTTCATACTTTCCTTAATCTTCTCAAATATTACTGCTGACCAATCAGTATTTAGTGTGTAGATAATCCTGGTCATAAGGGTGAACATATATGCAGAAATCCTATCATGCCCCCCTGGCTTACATAGAATCACTTTTCCTACAACTTCAGACAAAAACTTCCCTTGCATATTCATGCCCTTCCTGTTCAAAGCTGAGCCAATCTTTATGGTGGAATCCAGTCCACACCATTGAAGTGCTTCCCTTAGCTTAGATGCAGGTACATCTACTTTTTCTTTTGTTCTTGGCAGGTGAAGAACTTTCCTGATACTCTTCTGGGTGATTTTCACCTTTACTCCATGGACTGTGGATCTAATCTTGAGTCCAGTTTGATCTAGGGTAGCAGCACCAAAGAATTCTAGTGTTTCTTTCTTCCAGATCTTAGTTGGTTTAGAAACTAGAAACTCCAACCCATTCTCAGCAATTAGGGTTACTACAGCTTTAATTTCAGATTCCGCTCCATCAAATGCGTTGCGTACCAGCTCATATCCTTCATTGACATTGTCTTCAAGCTTGGGCACCATTAGGGTTGAGAGAAATCTTGAATGTAGATGAGAGAATTTGTCGACACAAAGATTTGGTCTCGAAACTATGGAGAGCGTGTCGATAGAAAATGTTGTTGTCCTATTTATACCTTTCTAAAAATGAAGGTGAAAAGGAATGGCATAATACTCTTAATGTGTCGACACTATTGAAAAGTGTCGACACAGACTTCTATTGTCTCGACATAAGTGTTGACTTCTATATGTCGACACTTATTCCTTTGCGCTCGACGATCAGTCAATTCTCCGCTCGACGAAATCTGTGTTGATCCTAAGTGTCGACACCATCTCTGGATGTGTCGACACCACTCCTGGATGTGTCGACACTATTTCTCTGAAGTGTCGACACCAATTTTCTAGATGTGTCAACATCATTTCTCTGGAATGTCGACACCACTTCTATGTGTCGACACAGACAACTCCTTGTGTCGACACAATTTTACTTAGCCAATTTTGTTAAACTAATCTATGTTCAACATTCCTAATTCAATTTTAAACTTATTGAATTTAGTTTCATCTAGAGGCTTAGTAAAATATCTGCAATTTGATAATCTGTTTTGACAAATTCTAGTGAGATGTCCTCTTACTCTACATGTTTTCTAAGAAAATGGTATCTAATTTCTATATGCTTAGTCCTACTATCTGAAACAGAATTATTAGCAATATAAATAGCACTTGTAGAATCTCAAAGCAAAGGTGTTCTACTTACCTGAATACCATAGTCTACTAGCTGGTGCTGAATCCACAACAGCTGTGCACAGCAACTTCTTGCTGCCACATATTCAGACTCAGCTGTGGAAATTGCCACACAAGTCTGCTTCTTACTCCTCCAAGACACCAATCTTCCTCCTAGAAATTGACAGGTGCATGTAGTACTTTTTCTATCTTCTTTGCAACCTGCAAAGTCTGCATCTGAATAGCCTGTCAGTAGAAAATCTCCATTCCTAGGGTACTAAAGGCCTAGATTATGTGTGCCCTTAAGATATCTCAAAATCCTTTTGACTGCAGTAAGATGTGAGTCTTTAGGGCATGATTGGTACCTAGTACAGACACATGTAGCATACATGATATATGGTCTACTAGCAGTCAGATATAGGAGGGAGCCAACTATCCCTCTATACAAAGTTTCATCTACAGGTTTCCCTGCATCATCTTTGCTTAGAGACACACTTGTCCCCATTGGATTTCTCATGTTAGAGGATGATTCCATACCATACTTTTTAATTAACTCCTGGGTGAACTTAGACTGAGATATGGACATGCCATCTTCAGTCTATCTTACTTGGAACCCAAGAAGAACTTAAGTTCTCACATACTGCTCATTTCAAATTTTCCTTGCATAAGTTTTGCAAACTTTCCACAAATATTACTTTTAGTAGACACAAATATTATGTTATCAACATATATTTGAACTAGGATTATCTTCCCTTTGGATTCCCCAAGGAATAGAGTCTTGTCTATTTCCCCCCTTGAGAATTTATTCTCAATAAGGAAATTAGACAGGGTTTCATACCAAGCCCTTGGGGCTTGTTTCAACCCATACAAAGCTTTCCTAAGTCTATAAACATAATCAAGTTTGAGAGGATCAACAAAACATGAGGGCTGCTCTACATAGACTTCTTCTTTTAGATTTCCATTTAGGAATGCTGATTTTACATCCATTTGGAACACCTTGAATCCTTAATATGTTGCATAAGCAAGAAACATCCTAATTGCTTCCAGTCTTACAACTGGGGCAAAGGTTTGATCAAAGTCAATACCCTCTACCTGCCAGTATCCTTTTGCAACAAGTCTTGCTTTATTCTTCACAATGATCCCATTCTCATCCAGTTTGTTCCTAAAGATCCACTTTGTTCCAATGATGTTGTGGTCTTTTGTTTTAGCAACAAACTTCCAGACCTTGCTCCTTCTGAACTGATTCAGCTCCTCTGGCATGGCATCAATCCAATGTGGGTCTAGAACAGCTTCTTCAAATTTCTTGGGTCCTACTTGTGATAAGAAGCTAGAGCAAAGAACTGTGTTCAGATTCCTGCTCCTTGTTTGTACTTCTTGTCTTGGATCACCAATTATCTGATTTGCTGGATGATCCTTTAAGTGTCTATTAGCTGGAGGTAGTCTATCTTCAGGTTGAACACCTACAGCCTCTTTACTATGCTGCACCTCTTGGTTTTCATCAACATATGGAGAGTCTTGTACTCCCCTTGGACAGCAGCCACCATTTTCCAATTCCTGCTTTGCAGTTGAATCTTCTGTAATGGTAAGCTTGTCCATTCTCTCATTTATACCTATAGATCTGCAAGCACTACTTGGCAACTCACAGTTAATCAGTCTTGTTTCATCAAAGACAACATGTACAGACTCTTCTACAACTTGAGTAATCAAGTTGTAGACCCTATAAGCCTTACTATTGTTGCTATACCCAACAAATATCCCATCATGGGATTTGGCAGCAAACTTAGTTAGATAAGACTTGTCATTGTTAATGACATAACACTTGCAACCAAAGATCCTAAAATAGGACAAGTTTGGTTTTTTGCCCTTTATAATCACATAGGGAGTCTTTTTGTGGCTCTTGGTGATAGTAGCCCTATTGATCACATGACATGCAGTGTTTACAGCCTCAGCCCAGAAATATTCTGGGAGAGACGTGTCACTCAATAAAGTTCTACCAGCCTTAATTAGTGTTCTATTCTTCCTTTCAGCAATACCATTTTGCTGTTGTGTTCTAGGTGAGGAAAATTCTTGAAAAATCCCAAATTCTTCACACAGTCTTGTCATACTCTCAGATTGAAATTCAGTGCCATGGTCACTTCTGATTTTGACCAAAGTACTGTCCAGCTCATTCTGAATTTGTTTGACAAACTATATAAAACACTTGGGGTTTCAGATTTTTGTCTCAGAAAGAACACCCATAAATATCTAGAATAGTCATCCACCACCACAAAAGTGTAGACCTTCCTACCTAGACTATGAACTGGCATAGGACCAAATAGATCCATATGCAAGAGGTATAGACACCTCACTGAATCCTTGGTTTCAAGGTTATGAAAGGTGGATTTGGTCTGCTTGCCTTTTTGACAAGCTGAGTATATCCCATCCTTTATACACTTAACTTGAGAACCATTCCTCACTAACACTTTGATAAAGAGTTGGCCAATAATCTTGTAGTTAAGATGGGCCAGCCTCTTGTGCCATTTAACATAATGAGAGGCTCTCTCATCAGCTACAAGACAAATAGGAGAAACATTATTCTCACACTCAAAGTTAAGACAGTACACATTTCTTTTTCTATATCCTGTCAATATGACCTTTTGATCACTTGACCTTTTGATATGACAACCATTCTTGATAAATGAAATGTCATAACCTAAATCACTCAGCTGATTTATGCTAATTAGGTTATATTTCAAAACCCTTACATAGGCCACTTGAGTGATTGTGATTGAGTTGGTAGAGATGTTACCAAATCCTTTGATGACTCCCTTTTCAGAACCACCAAAGATTACTTTAGGGCCATTCAGCATAGGTGAGTAGTCCTTCAGGAACCCCCTTGTTCCACTCATATGCCTGGAACAACCACTGTCCAAGTACCATATAAGGGCATGGCAACTTGGACTCACCTTACTAGGACCAGGCTGATCCTGGCACTTGTCTTCTTCTGACACAGCCATCAGTACCTTACACTGATGGTCTTCTTGTTCATAGATAGAGTTCAGCACTTGCAGAAACTCTTCTTCTTCATCTGCTGCATAAAGACCAATGTATGCCTCAGCTTCAGATTCTGACTCTGAAGAAGATTGGTCTGTCAAGCTCTTCTCCTTCTTAGCAACAAAGGATTTCTCCTTCTTGCTCTGGTGTTGAATCTTCTTTTTATCAGCGGACTCTTTTCTTTTATCTGGACACTCAACCACAACATGTCCAGGCCTATTATAGCAGTAGCAAACTATCTTTGATGTTGTAAATTTGCTTGGCTTAGACCTGCTCCTGTCCTTCCTGGATGACTTCCTCTTTTGATAATAATCATCCTTAGGATGAGATGTGGAAGGCTTAGACTTCCATTGCCTCTTCTTTAAGAATCTCTGGAACTGTCTTGTAAATGCTGTAAAGTCTTCATCTGAGTCACTACTGTCTAAACTTTGGTTGTCTGAATTATCTGAAGCAATTTCAGCAACTATCTTAGGAGGTGATGGAGACATCCTCCTATTCTTCCTAGTGGCTTCAACCTTGAAGGCCACAGACTTATCTCTATGCTCCCCTTTTGCACTTTTTGTTAAATTTTCTCAACGTGGTCAGCAAGATAGCCCAAACACCAAATTAATATCTTCGGAACTACCCAGTTCGCACGCTGAACCTGCGGAAAACCCAAGGACTAGAGGTTGCACCCAACAAAACAATGGAAGCACAAGAAGGTCTTATTATGCATTCACTTCTTTACAATCCGAGGCATACATAGCGAGACATGATTTCGCTAGTATTACAGCTGTAAACAGAAAGGACCAAAAAACAAGCCGGGCGGACAGCACTCCAGTCTGCCGAGACCGCGAGGTCGCCGAGACTGCCGAGACCGCTGAGCTCGCCCAAGCTATGCTGCAATCCGCCGAATACCACGGAGTCCGCCGAGACCGCGAGGCCGCGCGGACAGACCGTTATTCGCCTCCTGCTGAACCCGAACTGAGGAACTCCCCTACCCGCCTGAAACCGGCGGACAGGTTATTGAAGCTGGGAAAGTTGAAACAGAACTGACAAGCCGCAGAGCGACCTCCTGCTGAGTCCGCAGAGACCGCACACTTCCAAGCACTGACCGAAGTCAAAGCCAAGCTCCTGGCTCCTTGAAGTTATCCGCGCGACCTGCACACAGCAAACCGTCAGCCTGAAACAATCCGCGCGGACTGGAAAACACAGACCGCAGCACTCGCCCAATCCAATTTACTGTTCACTCATGTTACTTAGGTTACTGTAGATGTGCCAGGGGGGTCCTATTTATAGGCAAGGTGAGGAGTGTGGTCACCGCCTAAGAGATAGCGACACCACCCTCAGTCCGCGCGAACACAACCACCGTCCGCTGAGTCCGTATGGACTTAGCCGGATACCAAGGAAACCGCCAGGAGCTAGGCAACCAATGACGAACCCTCTCCAGTCCGCCTAAGCTAAGCGGACAAGGCACCAGCCCGCAAAGCTCCAACTGCTTCAGGACAGCAAACCCTCTTCAATGGCAGTCCGCACCAACCCGAGGCAGTCCGCAAGACTCACACCTCAATCCGCCACAAGTCCACGACCAAAGGCAAATAGCAACAGTCCGCCCGGCCACAGCAGACTTGGCGGACACGGCGGACACCATGAACTTGGCACAATGTGTGACCAAGTCCAAAACCATCAAGGGCCAGTGCGAGCATGGCGAACACAAAGTCCCGTCCGCCAAACACCCTAGCACAGACCGCAACCAGTCTGCGAGCTCCTCGCACTTCCAACGCAGCAGCTTCCTCCCGGACTCCAACACCAGTCCGCCAACCGGTCTCCACAGCAAGACCTGCTGTAACACCTGAGCTCGACAAGGCCTCAGCCAAGCTCAAGGCCCAATCCGCAACAGCCCAAACCACGGACACACCAGTCCGCAAGGCTTCCCGCGAACTCGAACCAACCCGCCAACAGCGCAAGCTTGCACCCGCGGCCACTGAGCAATGCACCAGTCCGCAAGCCTCTCTATCCGCAGATACCAGGCCGCACCAAACCGCAGACTCCATGCAACAACCCGCTCAGAACACAGCCGACTTCCACCAGACTTCTCACCAGGCCGCAAACCTCAGTCCGCCCAGTCCGCCCAGTCCGCCAAGGCTGACCGCACAGGCCGCGCGGCCTGTCCCGTCACCCACTTCCACTTCACAAATTTCAACACTCCCCCTTGAAGTGAGAAGTGGTGACCAAGCCCAGCAAGCTGCGCAAGCGTTCAAAGGGACCCTTCGACAGCGGCTTCGTGAAGATGTCAGCAAGATTATCTTCACTCCGAACATGCCCGACCAGCAGAGATCCTTCTAACACCTTCTCCCTGATGAAGTGGTGATCAATCTCTATATGCTTGGTCCTGGCGTGACACACTGGATTGTTTACCAGTTTGAGAGCACTCTCATTGTCACCCCGGAGTAAAGTAGGCCCTTGCACTTCTTCATGAACATCCTCTATGAGCCTCCTCAACCAAACGGCTTCCCGAGAAGCCAAGGCCGAAGCCTTATACTCCGCCTCCGTGGTTGAAATCGACACCGAGTCCTGCTTCTTGCTACACCACGAGATGCTAGCTGAACCGCAAGTGAACACATAACCTGAAGTAGACCTTCGATCATCCGAATCACCGCCATAGTCAGCATCCGTGTACCCGAGCAACGCAAACTCCGCATCCCTTCCATAGAGGAGTCCCATCTCAGAAGTCACCTTGACATACTTCAGAATTCCCTTCGCCGCCACTAGATGAGATTGCCTTGGTTCAGCCATATACCGACTTACTCGGCCAACAGCATAAGCTATATCCGGCCTTGTAATCGTCAGATAGATCAAGCTCCCAACAAGAGCCCTGAACACCAAGGGATCATTAAGCACCCTTCCCTCATCTCGTCGAAGCTTCAGCCCTGATTCCAGTGGAGTAGAGCACTTCTTCCCTTCGCCCATGCCGAACCGCTTCACAATACGATCAGCATACCCTTTCTGGCTAATGAGAACCCCGCACTCCTTCCTCTCCACTTCCAGACCAAGAAAGTGATGCAACTCTCCCAAGTTTTTCATCTCGAAGCGTATAGCAAGCTCTCCCCTGAGCCTTGCTACTTCCTCCTCCGAGTTCCCTGTGATGATCATATCATCCACATACAGCAGGACCAAGACTCTTAGCTCTCCCTTCTTCTTGACGAACAAGCTTGAGTCCGAGTTAGAAGCCAGGTATCCACAGAATTGCAAGTACTCTGCAATCTTCCCATACCACGCTCGAGGAGCTTGCTTCAACCCATAGAGAGCCTTCCTGAGTTTGCAGACATAGTCCGGATGCTTCTCAGAGACGAAACCAAGCGGCTGATCCATGAAGATGTCCTTGTCAATCTCTCCGTAAAGAAAAGCATTCTTCACATCGAGTTGCCACAACCTCCATCCCTTGCTAGCAGCCAAGGCGATCACCACTCTTACAGACGTCATCTTCGCAACTGGACTGAATGTCTCCTCATAGTCTTCTCCATACTATTGTGAGAATCCTCTTGCGACCAGGCGAGCCTTGAACCGATCAATGCTCCCATCAGCCTTCTTCTTCAACTTATACACCCACTTGCAAGTAACCGGAGTAACGCCATCAACCTTGGGCACAAGGTCCCAGGTTTCATTCTTCTTCAGAGCATCAATCTCTTCCTTCATGACATCATCCCACTCCTTCACTCCAGTGGCCTCGTTGAAGTTTGCAGGCTCTCGCTCATCCAGAGGACCTGCAAAGAAGCAGGAGACAAAGCTCACTGCATTCCCATCACAGTACCGAGCCGGTGGCTTAACCACCCTCTTCGATCTCCGAAGACACGGCTCCTTGCTCACGGCTTCCGTTGCTTCTTCAGGCTCCACTCCTACCTGGGGCAAGCATTGAGCAGTGCTCCCCCTGCTTCCTGAGCCAGAAGGCTCAGCCTCGGAGTTCGAAGCAACAGGAGATGCTGGTGAAACAGCAAGCTCCTCTTCCAAGCCTTCAGCAGCCACCACCGGTGCTTCCTCAACCTTGCTACTTTCGGTTAGCTCCACCGAGCCACCTCCATATGACGTCAGCTCGTCAAAGACAACGTCTCTTGACACCATGAACTTCTTTGTCATAGGATCCATGCATTTCCATCCCTTCTTCCGCTCATCGTAGCCAACAAAGACAAGTTTCCTTGCCTTCGCATCCAGCTTTGTCCGTGAAGCATCCGGGACATGCACATAGCAAGTTGAGCCGAACACTCGAAGGTGTCCAACACTCGGCTTCTCCTTCGCAACAGCTCAATAGGAGTCTTCATGTTGATAGGGCTAAGTGGCATCCGGTTGATAACATAAGCAGCACAAGACATTCCCTCCGCCCAAAAGGACCTCGGGATATCTTTCGCATGCAGCCAGCATTTGCAGGTTTCCGTCAAATGACGGATCTTCCGCTCCGCTACCCCATTTTGTTGTGGAGTGTGAGCACAAGTAAGCTCTCGTTGGATCCCGTGCTTCCTGCAGAAGTTAGAAAACTCGGAAGAGACAAACTCCCCCCCGTTATCAGTTCTAAACTTCTTAACCCGCAAGCCAAGCCGGCCTTCTACCAACTCCTTGAACTCCACAAACAAACGGAAGGCTTCCGAATTCTCCTTTAAGAAGTACACCCAAGTATACCTTGAGTAGTCATCAACAAAGACAAGCATGTATTTGCTTCCACCAAGGCTGGCAGTAACAGTCGGTCCCATCAGGTCGCCATGAATACACTCCAATGATTTCTTGCTCCTTGTTTGAGATTTATCAAACGGAAGGCGATGTGCCTTACCGTATTGACAGCCCGCATAAACATGCCCATCACCAAAGGAGGACAACATCGGCAACCCCTTCACCAGACTTCTACTAGCCATTGCCTTCAGCTTGTCCATGGCAACATGCCCCAGCCTCTCATGCCAGATAGCCGCACTATCATTGGCTCTCATCCTATCAACATAGGCACTGGTGGAAAGAACAAACAAGTTCTTCACCCTCCTCCCAACATGAGCAACATCAGCCTTCACCGCTGATACGTTGCGAAGGAACCTCACGTCTGTTGGCCCAAACAGAACGTGATACCCAGCGTCCACCGCATTGGTCACTGAGAAGAGGTTCTTCTTCATGCCCGACACGTGATACACACTCCTTAACGTGAGTGGCCCCTGATCACTACCCAAAGACACGACCCCCTCCTTCTCTACTGCATAAACAGTATTATCAGCAGTGATAATAGCTTCATTACCTGAGTAAGCCTGCATGGAGGTGAACTTCGACTTGTCTCCGGTGAGGTGATGACCACACCCGGAGTCGATGATCCACTCGCTGTTGAAGTCCTCAGCAGATAAGGCCCGGACACAAGTGCCCGTCATGAAAGCTCCTCCCCATTCTGCTTCTTCACTTCGCGAGCAAGCTTCCTCCTTTCCCGCAGCATGCCCATGCTGCAGTTTGACCTTGAAGTCCCGCTTGAAGTGCCCTCGCTGATGACACCGGTAGCACTTTAGATTCTTCTTCCAGTCCTTAGGAGCATTGCTCCTCTCCGGCGGATACGAAGTTGAAGTATCCTTTTCACCAACGGCCTGCACCTTCTTCTTCTTCCCTTCCCATCCCTTCTTCTTGCCTGAGAAGAGAGCCTCGCTGCCTTCCTGATTCAGATTCACTCCAGCCATCTGCCTTGCTAAGCTCTCCTGCGAGGCAAGCAGATTCTCCAGCTCCAGCAACGACGACTGAGTAGCCCACCCTTGAACAGATGTAACAAAGGCCACATACTCCTTCCGCAAGCCGCGGATAATGTGCCTTTTCATCTTTGCCTCAGAGATAGGCTCATCAGGATCCAGTGCCGACAGCTCAGCACACATGCTCTTCATCTTTAAGAAGTACTTGGAGATGGAAAGGTCTCCCTGAGTTGCCCTGGCCAACTCATTCTCCAGGAACTGAAGCCGCGCCACATTCTTCCTATTGAACAACTCATCAATGGTTGTCCAAATATCAGCAGCCGACTCACATCCAATGATGTGATCAAACAGTTCCGGAGAGACAGCTCTCTTCAGAACGAACACTGCCTTAGCATTTGTTCTCCTCCAGAGCCTCACCTGCTCAGCAGTACCGAAAGCAGCAGTAACTTCCTGTCTGTCGTCTCCACCGACAACTTCCCACAGCTCCTCGCCCAGAAGATAACTCTTCATGCACGACTTCCACTTTTTATAGTTAGTCGGCGTTAAGAGTTCAATGCCCAGACCTCTTGCTAAGCTTCCTTCCATTGCGATCACCTGTTGGTACCCTTCAGCAGCTCTGAGCAACAACACAGGTTGATCACCACTCAATCACTGAGTAACAACGCTGGTTGACCCCCGCTCACGCAACTGAACCTCCGCAACCTCAGAAACCTCCCTCTGATACCATGTTAAATTTTCTCAACGTGGTCAGCAAGATAGCCCAAACACCAAATTAATATCTTCGGAACTACCCAGTTCGCACGCTGAACCTGCGGAAAACCCAAGGACTAGAGGTTGCACCCAACAAAACAATGGAAGCACAAGAAGGTCTTATTATGCATTCACTTCTTTACAATCCGAGGCATACATAGCGAGACATGATTTCGCTAGTATTACAGCTGTAAACAGAAAGGACCAAAAAACAAGCCGGGCGGACAGCACTCCAGTCCGCCGAGACCGCGAGGTCGCCGAGACTGCCGAGACCGCTGAGCTCGCCCAAGCTATGCTGCAATCCGCCGAATACCACGGAGTCCGCCGAGACCGCGAGGCCGTGCGGACAGACCGTTATTCGCCTCCTGCTGAACCCGAACTGAGGAACTCCCCTACCCGCCTGAAACCGGCGGACAGGTTATTGAAGCTGGGAAAGTTGAAATAGAACTGACAAGCCGCAGAGCGACCTCCTGCTGAGTCCGCAGAGACCGCACACTTCCAAGCACTGACCGAAGTCAAAGCCAAGCTCCTGGCTCCTTGAAGTTATCCGCGCGACCTGCACACAGCAAACCGTCAGCCTGAAACAATCCGCGCGGACTGGAAAACACAGACCGCAGCACTCGCCCAACCCAATTTACTGTTCACTCACGTTACTTAGGTTACTGTAGATGTGCCAGGGGGGTCCTATTTATAGGCAAGGTGAGGAGTGTGGTCACCGCCCAAGAGATAGCGACACCACCCTCAGTCCGCGCGAACACAACCACCGTCCGCTGAGTCCGCATGGACTTAGCCGGATACCAAGGAAACCGCCAGGAGCTAGGCAACCAATGACGAACCCTCTCCAGTCCGCCTAAGCTAAGCGGACAAGGCACCAGCCCGCAAAGCTCCAACTGCTTCAGGACAGCAAACCCTCTTCAATGGCAGTCCGCACCAACCCGAGGCAGTCCGCAAGACTCACACCTCAATCCGCCACAAGTCCACGACCAAAGGCAAACAGCAACAGTCCGCCTGGTGACAGCGGACTTGGCGGACACGGCGGACACCATGAACTTGGCACAATGTGTGACCAAGTCCAAAACCATCAAGGGCCAGTGCGAGCATGGCGGACACAAAGTCCCATCCGCCAAACACCCTAGCACAGACCGCAACCAGTCCGCGAGCTCCTCACACTTCCAACGCAGCAGCTTCCTCCCGGACTCCAACACCAGTCCGCCAACCGGTCTCCACAGCAAGACCTGCTGTAACACCTGAGCTCGACAAGGCCTCAGCCAAGCTCAAGGCCCAGTCCGCAACAGCCCAAACTGCGGACACACCAGTCCGCAAGGCTTCCCGCGAACTCGAACCAACCCGCCAACAGCGCAAGCTTGCACCCGCGGCCACTGAGCAATGCACCAGTCCGCAAGCCTCTCTATCCGCAGATACCAGGGCGCACCAAACCGCGGACTCCATGCAACAACCCGCTCAGAACACAGCCGGCTTCCACCAGACTTCTCACCAGGCCGCAAACCTCAGTCCGCCCAGTCCGCCCAGTCCGCCAAGGCTGACCGCATAGGCCGCGCGGCCTGTCCCGTCACCCACTTCCACTTCACAAATTTCAACACTTTTCTCTTCCTCTTTCCTAGCCATCAACTGCATCTCATATGACAATAATTTTCCAAACAAAGTTGGAGGTGAGATATCTGCAAGTTTGGCCACTTCCCTAATGGCACAAATCTTAGTGTCCCAATCCTTTGTCAAGGATCTTAGGAATTTATCATTCAGTTCATATGTACTGAAGATTCTTCCATAGGACATCAACTCATTTACTATTCTATAGAACTTTTTATAACACTCAGTTATACTGTCAGACTTTCGTTGTCTGAAACTCTCATATTCTTGGTTCAGCATAGACTTTCTATCTTGTCTGACTTCTTCAGAACCCTCCATGTAGACTATCAAAGTATCCCACATTTCCTTGAAGGTCTTGTAGTGAATCAAATTTTGAAAAGTTGCATCATCTGTGGCACTCACTATGATATTCTGGGTTCTTTTATCCATAGTTGCCAGGTTGATCTCATCCTTAGTCATCTTTGAAAAATCATTGGGAATTCTTTGGTTGGCATCAAGAACTGAAATCTTCATAGGAATATAAGGAGCTTCCTTTACTGTAATGTAGATCCTTGGATCAGAAGCCTCTATAAACATCCTGACCCTTTCTTTCCATATTCCAAATATCTCCTTCCTGCATATGGGTAATTACATAGAACCTAGTTCCTTATGATTTTCTCCTGAACCCATTTTCTTGATCTTGAATCTGCTATAAGGATCTCACTCAGACTGTTAAGTCCTTCTTTGAGGAACCTCCCTCTGATGCCACTTGAAAGAATTAGTGCCTAACCACCTAGGGGGGGGGGGTTGAATAGGTGCAATTCCTTTTTATTTTTAAGGCAGCAAATCTATTCAATTATTTACTTAACAATAGATAATTCTATAGCTAACACAGCACATATTCACAGAATTATCACAACACAGATTGCACACAGATTTTTATAGTGGTTCCCCAAGGTCTGGGTACATCCACTTTCCCCCTTCGCCTATCTAGCAGTGTGCTAGATTCGGCCTAACTTCTTCTCTTCATCTCAGATCCTCAGATCTTACAACTCAGAACCCCAAACAAGGCTCCTACAACTCAGGCAATCTGCCCTACCTCAGCCTACACAAGGCCTACAACTCAGAGATATTAATCTCCTACAACTCAGGCTCACAGCCCTACCTCAGCCTTCAATAAGGCCTACCACTTAGAGAAATTACTATCCTACACTCAGCCTTTATAAAACAGGCTTACAGCTCAGATCTAGAATAGATCCTAAAAAAATTTGATTTAATAAAGTATTATACCACCTCCCTGGTAGAGAGAGAGAGGATGAATGGCTTCTTCATCAGTTCTTGGAAGAATTTGATGGTAGAGAACAACCTCTCTTAGCTTTCTTCAAACTTCTTGAATCTGAACTCAGTATGGTTGAACTCTTGAGAAGTTGATCTTCAATCATCTTCTGACTTGTGATTCAGATCTTAATCTGAATCTTTTTTGGCATCCTGGTTCAGCAACTACACTTCTTAGATGGAGCTCTCTCTCTCCAACTTCTTAGATCTTCTGTTGAAGGTCTTCTTCTTTTTGTGTTGTTAGTTATCTGTGTATGTTCTTCAATCTTAATTGTAATAACCACCTCTTCTGATGAAGGAGAAAGCCTTTACATAGTCTTCCTCCATGGTAACCGGCTGATCCGGTTTCTAACAAACTTCTGACAGCTTTGACAGTTGTAGTAGACCGGTTAGAAATGGCAACTGTCAAGTCATCCAATCACTTCTTGAAATACTGTCTCTGTCTAAAAGTTTCGAGACTGAACTTCATCATGTGTCGACACAAGTAGACTAAGTGTCGACACAAGTGAACTAAGTGTCGACACAAGCCTTGGTGGTGCCCACACATCTCTTCTATTGTTGATACTGCTTCTCGACACAGCTTCTGTAGAATGTGTCGACAAAAGCCTTTGTGGTGTCGACACAGCCACTTCTTTTCTTCATACAAATTTACTTTGTTGAAATTCTGCTGTGTGTCGACACATTTGATGTCGACAAGGTCTTCTGTGTGTCGAGACTGCCTCTTGGTGTCGACATAGTTGATGTCGACTATGCTTCACTGTGTGTCGACACTGCCACTGCATGTCGACACAGTTTCTTCTGGTGTTGACACAGCCTTTCGAAGTGTCGACACAATTAGCTCCAAGTGTCGACACAGCTTTTCTCCAGTGTCGACACAGCTTCTCCTGGTGTCGACACTTGGACGTAGAAATTTTTCTGCATTCCTGCATTTTCTTAACCTGCACATATAAACTCAAAACAACATCAAATACATCTTGATGCATATCATTGAGTAGGGTGAGGCTTCTTCAAATCTTGTACACATTTTCCAATGTACCCAACAGTTTTGCTCGTGCACCTTCAGCTGGCGTGAGCCATAAGCAATCACCTTCCCATTTTGCAGAAGAATGCAACCTAAGCTGCTCCCCGAGGTATCACTATAGATTACAAATCCATCGGTACCACATGGCGATGACAACACAGGTGCCGTGGTCAACCAAACCTTCAGCTCTTCAAAAGCTCGCGCTCACTCTGGTGACCAAACGAACTTCTGATCTTTTCTCGTCAGTGTGGTTAGCGGCAAAGCGATCCGCGAGAAATTTACAACAAATATTCGATAGTGGCCTGCTAGTCAAAGGAAGCTCCTCACCTCGGCCAATGAAGACAACACCGGCCACTCCTGTATGGCCCTTATCTTTGCCGGATCCACTACTATGCCCGCTCCACTCACCACATGACCCAAAAAAGCCACCGACGATACCGAAAATTCGCACTTCGAGAACTTGGCGTAGAGCTGCTTCTGCCTCAAGGTATTCAACACCAACGCAAGTTATTTTCATGCTCTTCTTTTGATCGATAGTAGACCAGAATATCATCAATGAACACTATCATGAATAGTTCTAGATACTCTCGGAACGTGCGGTGCATCAAATCCATAAACACTGATGGCGCATTGCACAGTCCAAACGACATCATAGTGAACTCATAGTGCCCGTAACGTGTTCCAAAAGCGGTTTTGGGAATGTCACCTTCCCGGATTCTCAACTGGTAATAACCAGACTTCAAGTCCAACTTAGAGTAGACGGTCGATCCCACCAGCTTATCGAACAACTCATCAATCCATTGAATCAGATATTTGTTCTTCTCTGTCAGCTTGTTCAGTTCACGGTAATCAATACATAACCGCAAACCGCCGTCTTTCTTTTTTACAAAAAGCACAGGGGCGCTCCAAGGTGACATTCTTGGGCGAATATAACCCTGCTCCAACAACTCTTGCAGTTGGAATTTCAACTCCGCCATTTCCTTTGGCGCAACGCTATATGGCGAGCGGGCCACCGATTTTGCACCTGACACCAACTCGATCATGAAGTCAATCTCTCGCTGGGGTGGTAGCCCAGGGATATCCTTGGGAAACACATCTGCAAAGTCTGATACGATCGGAACATCATATACACTGGCCTTGGATTCAACAGCCTGAATTAGCGTGAAGTATAACTTCGCGCCCTTCCGAACAGCTTTGACAACTTGGAGTGCACACATCAGCGTCCCGCCAACTCCTCGCATACCCGAGAACTTAGTCTCCTGCTCGGTATTCTGGCCCAACGTGATCTCTTTGGACTGGCAATCAATCAAGGCATGCTGCTCCGCGAGCCAATCCATACCAAAGATCACGTCAAATTCCGATATCGGCAATACAAATGTAGTTAAGCAGAAATCCCAACTTCCTATCTGAACCGCCACATCGCAAGCTCGATCCGTAAGCATCAAACAAGCATTTGGCAACACCACCCTGACGTTATCTGTCTTTACACAACTAGGTATCCCAAGCCGCGCTATGAAGTCTTTAGATAAAAAAGAATGCGACGCACCGGTATCAAACACTGCTCGCGCCAGCGTGTTCCGAATCATCACAAATCATGTGCCAATCAAGTCACACACACAAGCCGCATACGCATAGGCAATAAACAAAGCATGCAAGCAATACAATACTCAATAACTTAACTCGTACCAGTGACGAGGTCACTTTGCTTAATAGCTTCCTGCAGGCCAATATTGTAGACCCGGGGCTGCGTGTCACAACCCGCATTTTCACCGAATTTAAGAAGTATTAGAGTATGAGAAAACATGCGTCGTGATGCCACGTCGAGCAGGGGATAACTGTCGACGCTCAGGCGAACACCATCTAACTAGACTATGAAAATTCGTAAGTTTAATGATTAGAAAAATCAGTTATATTTTAAAGGCCGTATCCCTCGGCTCAGTGGATCACCTAGTCCACAGTTTAAAAACTATACTTATACGCAGCGGAAAATACTTTATTTATATTTGACATCCTATGAGAATGCATAAGTGACCCCCGAGGTCAACTTATACTCTGCAAGACTCTAGATTTATTTTATATTATAAGTAATAAAATGATCTTTTTACGTTGCTTGGAAAGTAATGTATGAGTTTTATAAACATGTTGGTCATGAAATATAATAGTAATAGTGTTTTTAAGTTTAAAAGTAACTAGCAACCTAGCATAAATCTTCCCAAGAGCAAGTAGACTATCACCAGAAAGGTAGCAGCAAAAGAAACATATCTAGTATCAGAAGGTAAAACTACCAGTGGGCGCCAACAAACTGACACAAACCCTCTGACAAGTATGTATGTCTATAAGAAAACAAAAAAACTAACTCACAATAGCTAGAGAAAGATTCCTACAACTCAAGGGATCACCAGCAACACCACAACAAATCTAGCTGCCTACTCGGCTACTAATTAGAACCTGAGGCATTCAGAAAGAAAAAGAATACCTCAGCAAGTAAAATAAGAGAGTCTGAATTAGAGAATTAAATCAAAATGGAACAAAGAGAGTAAGTAAAGATGACAGTAAAAACAAACACTGTCCAAAGTAAGAAAAAGTACACCAAGTACCAGGTAACAACAACAAGCCCTGCCCCAATCCCTGCAGAGGTTACAAGGCAAAAGACAAGAAAACTTGCCACAATATGCTGCATTCTACTAGGGAGAAGCACCTACAATCCTAATTTGTGAGTCAATGGCAGTAGTAAACAACATGGACCTGAGTTGGTGACCAAAAACAGTCCCCCAAACAAAACAGTTCCAACAAAAAAATAAAATTTCACTGTGTCAGCACAAAACCACCACAAACCTAGCCCGTACATGGGATTAAAAGGGTGGCGGCCACAACAATACCCAGCCCGTGCCTAGGACTAAAAAGTGGCGGCCACGACTCGCGTACAAAACATCCCGCTCCTTTAGAGCGTCAAAATACCACTACCTGCCATAACTCACGATTCGGCCCTCAAACAAAGGAAGAACGAAAGGCATAAATCCCAGCTTACAGGAATAAACGATCAAAGTTATCGGAATCGTCGAACGCAGCTCGACAATTTTCTTCGAGCGTGGGAAAATCGTCGAACGCAGGAAAATCGTCAGACGCAGCTCGATGATTTTCGTCGAGCGAGGGAAAATCGTCGAACGCTGGAAAATCGTCGAACGCAGCTCGACGATTTTCGTCGAACACAGGTCACGGGAAAATCGTTGAACTCCATTCGACGATTTTCCTTTTGTAGAACACAGGCCAAAGAAAAATCATCGAACTCCTTTCGACGATTTTTGTCGGACCCAGAACTCAGGAAAATCATCGAACTCAGCTCGACGATAATCGCCGAACTCAGATCGACAATCTTCGTCGATCACAGGCAACCGGAGATCGTCAATCTCAGTTCGACGATCTTCGTTGAACTCCGGTCGACGATCTTCACAGAACTGGCTGCGTTGAGTACACCGCAATCCTGTACAACCACCTTCATTTCCTACCAATCCTCTTAGCCTATTTCGATCCTATTACTTGCAATGTAAGTATGAAAACCCACAGCTACTAGTTCTAGGGCTGATAGGCTAATTGCTACCCAAGCCGAGATTAACAGGGAACAATTTCATAATGAAAAGAAGCAACACTACAACAATCCGGCCGAAGACTTGGAGTTTCAGAACTTGAGAAAAATGATAAAAAACATAAAGGAGCATTCATGGTTCAAGGCCCACATGATTTTGATGGAAAATCATAGCAAAATAATAATCTTAGGAAACATGAATGATAACAACAAATATGACATGAAAAGGAGAAGAAAAACTTGGCAAGGGTAGGAGCACCACTTGCCTCAAGTTCCAGCGATTTTTCTTGCACAACCCTTCCCCTCTCTCTCTCTCAGCTCCAGCCGCAATAGCACCTAAACAGGATTCTAAAGTTTTAATGGCGGAAAAGGATTAAACAAAAAATTCCGAGACCCCTAGAAACACCACGAAAATTGAATCTTTTATCGTAGGAATGAAGGTCTAGGCGAGAGTAATCCAAATCCGCTTTCGGAATCGAATTCCATCCACTAACGCTCCCAGAATCGGCGTCTGAAGGGTAGCAGGGTTGGCGGGTTTTTTTTCTTCCTCTCGAACATGCGATGGTTTCTCAAGAGACAATGAACAGTCCTAATTTATAAACCTGAGGCTATAAATATATAAGCAGTGGGTAAATCCCAAATACTTTATCTCCCTAGCCAACCCAAAAGCTGTCAGTCACCCTTTCACCATAACTGCTACTTCTAAAAAAACAACCTATATAGTATACATAATATCTCATTATTATAAATAAAATACAAAACGACGCGAACACGAACATCCTCGGAATTCGACGAAATTCACACCGTAGCTAAATACCCATGCTACGAACGTAACGGCGAAGTCAAAATCAACTTTCGACGAACAAAACTCGGATTATCACTACCCGAAGCCAAAACACAAGCATCCCCTGAGAGGCCTCACCGGTCAACAAAACAGACCCGGCTTGTCAGGGAATCTTGCCAAAAAGGCTACCAAAAACCACACAAGGAACCTAAAAAGCTAAGACCATGCTCTAACAAATGGAACCTGCCGGAAACGCATCAACGTAACGCCAAATGAGGATTAAATAATCGCAAAAAAATCGGGGGCGTTACAGTCACTCCCCCTAAAAGAAAGTTTCGTCCTGAAACTTTATATACGCTACTTCTACTATAGAAGGAAAGTAAAAAAAACAAGAGCTACTAGAAAGAAAACGTACCAATCAAATCAAGGGAACAGATGAGGGTGAGCCTCCCTCATAGTCGACTCTAGCTCTCAAGTCGCGCTTTCTAAATCCTGATTCTTCCATAGAACTTTCACCATCGGGATAGACTTTGTTTGCAGCACCCGATCTTGAGTATCCAAGATGCGGACTGGCACCTCAACATATGAAAGATTAGGGTCCAACTGGGGCACAACATCCAAGACTTGCCCACTGCTTTGCACACACTTCCGTAATTAGCTTGCATGAAACACATTATGAACATCTGAGAAATTTGATGGCAAATCCAATCTATATGCTGACACGCCAATCCGCTCAACAATCTTAAACGGTCCCACATACCTCGGATCCAATTTCCGGTTCTTATCGAACCTCTTAAAAACAACCATCAGGGAAACCTTAAGAAACACAAGGTCCCCTACAAAAAACTCCAAGTCATACCTACGCCGGTTGGCGTTCTTCTCATATCTCTCCTGAGCAATACGAAGCTTTTCCAGAATAAGCTTCACTGGGACTTCCATTTCCTCGAGCGCATCTGGACCCAACACAGGCCTCTCACCGACCTCGGTCCAAAACAAGGGAGTTCTACAGCGCCTCCCATACAAAGCTTCTAACGGAGCCATTTGCAAGCTCTCCTGGTAACTGTTGTTGTAATCAAATTCCATAAGCCACAAATGCTCATCCCACAATCCACCGTGGTCCAAGATGTAGCAGCGGATCATATCCTCAACTATTTGGTTCACCCGCTCAGTCTGGCCATTGGTCTGTGGGTGGTAAGCTGTAGAATACCTCAAATCTGTACCCAAACCCTCTTGCAGACTACTCCAGAAGCGAGATGTAAAACGGGAGTCTCGATCCGAAATGATGCTAACTGGCACACCGTGTACACGGATGACTTCATTCAAGTACAGCTCCGCTATCTTTTTCATCTTATAATCAATCTTATACGGCACAAAGTGAGCACACTTCGTCAGTCTGTCCACTATAACCCAAACAAAATCAAATCCCCTTGGAGATCTCGGTAAGCCCGTAATGAAGTCCATAGAAATACTTTCCGACTTCTAAGTAGGGAACTCCAACGGAGTCAACTTGCCACCAGGCCTTCCATGATCGTCCTTCACATGCTTGCAAGTGTGACACTCAGCAACAAATCAGGCTATATCACCCTTCATCCCATACCACCAGGCAATCTGCTTCAATTCATGATACATCTTTGTAGATCCTGGATGGTAGGCAACACTGGATCCATGAGCCTCTCTGTAAATCATACCCCTGATGTCTCCAACAGCATGAATGCAAAACCTGCCACGCTACTTCAAAGTACCCGCATCATCGATAGATAAATTCGGCAACTCCCCTCTCTTGGTCCTGAGGTATAAGTGCAGAAGATCCGGATCATCCTTCTGGTGCAACCTGGTAAGTGAAATCCAAGACGGCTCTGCCACTGCCAGACTACTCTGCATGTCATAGAGTCCCACGGAGATATCCATCAGGAGGAACTCTTCCACTAAACGATCGGCGGTGAGATTAAAGATCTTCCCCATCTTCCGGCTCATGGCGTCGGACACCACATTGGCCTTGCCCGGATGATACTGTATATCCACATCATAATCAGCCACATACTCTAGCCACCGCCGTTGGCGCAGATTCAACTCCTTCTGAGTGAACAAGTACTTTAGACTTTTATGATCAGTGAAGATCTTGCACTGAGCACCATAAAGTAGATGTCTCCACAGCTTTAGCACATAAATCACCGCTGCAAACCCAAGGTCATGCGTAGGGTAATTTCTCCCATGAGTCTTTAGTTGCCT
The DNA here is from genome assembly GCA_039583875.1 of Platanthera guangdongensis. Lineage (NCBI taxonomy): Eukaryota > Viridiplantae > Streptophyta > Magnoliopsida > Asparagales > Orchidaceae > Platanthera > Platanthera guangdongensis. The sequence continues at coordinate 65,099,761 of CM077152.1, forward strand.
AGACTCATACGCAATCACTTTCCCAGCCTGCATCAAAACGGAATCCAGTCCAACATGCGAAGCATCCACGTACACATCATACTCCATGCCCTCAGTAGGTAGAGTCAGAACAGGAGTAGTGCACAATCTATTCTTTAGTTCCAGGAAGGATTCTTCGCACTCCTCGCTCCAAACAAAGGCCGTGTTCTTTTGAGTCAATCTGGTCAAAGGTGTAGCCAGGGTAGAGAAACCCTCCACGAACCTCCTATAGTAGCCAACCAACCCTAGGAAGCTTCTAATCTCCTTGGGCGTGCCTGGCCTGCTCCAATCCATCACTGCGGCAATCTTTTTCGGGTCGACCGAGATCCCATCCTTATTTACCACGTGGCCCAGAACTAAGACCCGAGGCAACCAAAATTCGCACTTGCTCAGCTTGGCGAATAACTTGTGGTTCCTCAACTCTGTTAGAACCAAGCACAGATGTTGCTCATGGTCCTTAGTACTGCGAGAGTAGATCAACACATCATCAATGAATACCACCATGAAATTGTCTAGAAAGTACTTTGAAAGTACACCTAGTGTCAACTATGTGCACCTATGGGGGGGGGATAGGTGACGTGTGGTTCTTTTGCGGAATTTACGGATGTACCTGCACAATAAAAACAAAAACCACAGCACACAGAATACACAGCAAATTTATAGTGGTTCCCCGACTTGGGTACATCCACTTTCCCCCTTCGACCTATCTCCCCAACAAGGGACGACTCGGTCACTTCTCCAACGGGATTGAAATCCAATCCCTGCACTAACGGAAGGAGCCCTTCCACACGTGAGAGTCAACACTCCCACAAAACGGGTTGCAACCAACCCTTACAAGACGGAACAAAAGTTCCTTTACAACGAAATTAAATGTAGAATGTACACGTGATACAAACTTCTTTTGGAGACTACGGTGTTCCTCTTTGTTCGACGACGTGTTCTTGAAGTCTATGAAGAGTCTACGACCTTGGTCTCTCTTGGAGAGGATTTCCCCGGAACCGGCGGCGGCACACGAGCGGCTGCTAGCTTCGGGATCGGAGGCTACGATGAAGAGCAGCTGCTGAACTTGGAGATCCAAACTTCGTTGCGAAGCAAGCTCGGTCTTCCAACGGTCACACGAGGATCGGTCGTCTCGATCGATTCGGATGGGAAGTGTTTCCGATCAACAAGTCGAGAGACAAAGGATCTCTGGATAGACGCGTGAGACTCAAGCCTTGCTAAGCTACTGTCGCCGGAGATCGGGAAGAAGATCGATCAGTGGCGGCGACGGACTTGCGCGAGCGGCGACGGAGGCGGCGGAGTGATTTTGCGATCTTAGGGTTTCCGCTAGCTCGGCGTCTTTTTCTTTTCCGTGGTTTTACTGTTCAAGATACCCATGTATTTATACCCTGTAGATACAACAAATTTGACCGTTGTGGGACCCACAAAAGAAATCCCCAAATCCCAGTCCAGAAACTTAACAGCGGCAGATCCGGTTCAGGAAGTTCCAGAAAAATGCCAAGTCAAAATCGGTGAGAATCGAAAGTGATTCTCGCCGAGTCGCCGAGAATCAAAGGTGATTCTCGACGATTCGGCGAGAATCAAAGATGATTCTCGTCGAATTTGCCTTGGTTGCACACACTGTTTTAAGCCAGGTCGAGACGGCGAGAATCAACCAGTGATTCTCGTCGATTCTTACTTAGACGCAGAGGTGCTAGCTTAGAAGTTGCTGGATCGAGTTCGGCGAGAATCAACTTCTGATTCTCGACGAATCGGCGAGAATCCCAAGTGATTCTCGCCGAATCGGCGAGAATCACTTGGTGATTCTCGTCGATTCTAACTTAGACGAATTTTCGTCTTTCCTCCTATGAGATGCTCCTTGACCCATCCTTGCTCCTTGTCTGCTCCTGCATATTTACAGCCCTGTGCTTGAAAATAAGTGCACTCCAATAGAGAGAGTACACGTAGGCCAACACACTGATCTGCTCAACGAGGGATTACGTCGTGCAGACCCGTGTATATTGACCTACTGCACCCTGACAGTGGTGTGCACTTAGCATGGAAAAACTGCAAGCACAACTAGAAGGATTTTATCAAATACATAGTCTATTGACCTTAGCTTGTCCAGGGGCTTCTTCAAATCAGGTACATTGTGGATACAATACCCAACAATCTCCCCCTGTTTGAAGAAGCCTAAACCCTACAAGCTAAGGTGAATAGAACAAATGAGAATGAAAACCATAAACTGAAAAGAGAGTTAAGTGAGTTATCCATTACCAATACCAATTTCTTGGGAGTAAGCTTGGAGCCACCTTAGCCTTAGCCGAGAGGGTAATCACCTTAGCCTTGACCCCGAGAGGGTAATCTCCCCCTTTTCGGCTTCGGCAAATCGGGGTCTGTAACCTTTGGCCCTTAGCTCCCCCTCAGTTCTTGCAGCTGTACCCACGCTGGAGTTCCCTGCTCCCCCTCAGATCATGCACGAGTCGGGAGCTTCTGTAGTCTTCATTCTTCATAATTGAGCATCCCCAATTCAGTCTTGAAAAGATTGAACTTTGCCTCGTCTAAGGGCTTTGTGAATATATCAGCAATCTGCTTGTCCGTGGGGACATAACAGAGAGAGATGTCCTTGTTTTCCACGTGCTACCGAATGAAGTGGTAGCGCACTTCAATATGCTTCGTTCTGCTGTGCGAGACAGGATTGTTGGCAATGGCAATTGCACTGGAGGAGTCGCAGTACATTGGAACTTCCTTGAACTGAAGGTTGTAGTCGACCAACTGATTTCTGATCCAAAGGAGTTGCGCGCAGCAGCTGCCTGCTGAGATGTACTCAGATTCAGCTGTGGAGGTAGCCACACAGTTCTGCTTCTTGCTGCTCCAAATGGAGGTTTTTAGGGCATTTCTCAAGGCGAGTGGGTGGAAACGGAGCAAATGCCACAGGAGGTACATTTGTTTACCCACCTTCTGGCGACGTTTGAACAAAACGGAGTAGTGAAGTGCCCAAACAAATTGAGCCTCAATTTGATTTTTATATGTGATCGATGAATTATTCATGTTTCGTCGAATGGAGATCGACGAACTACGAACTCTTCATGGAGTGTTCGTCGAACGGAGATCGATGAACCTTCCTTTGTGAAACTGTTCGTCGAACGGAGATCGACGAATTTATTTCAGAAAAGTTTTTCATCGAACGGAGAAGGACAAATTGTTTTCCCCCTCCTCAAACTTAGATCGACGCTTTTATTTGTTTATGAAATTTTTCATCGAACTGAGTTCAAAGTTTTTATTTGTCGTCGGACGGAGTTCATCTTTTCATCTTCTGAAAACTTATAATTGGGTTTTTATCGAACTCCATCACATGCTTTCCAGTTCTTTTGCACTTGATCTCTTGTTTTTGCAGACAATAGCGATTTCGGCGGCGAACCTTTCTGGAATGAAATTTGAAGTAGGGTTTGACATTCACAACGATTCATTCAGCAATTCTAATCAAATCTTTAAGAACATCCTTCAATTGATTGAGGCTCCAAAGTTGAGAAAGTTCATGACCTTAAGGATCAAACATCCAGTGCAAGAAATCAAGGAATGGGTATTCACAACAACCTTTCCAGATCAAACCACCATTTCTGTATTAATTTCTGGACACCAGGTTTCTCTTACCCCGGCTATTCTAACTGAAATTTTTGGATTTATCAATGGGGAAGATGATATTGAACTATCTAGTACTAAGTTGGATGATATGCTAGTTATAATGGGTCACTCCCAGAGAAACCCTAACAAATTACTGAAGAAGAAATTATCAGTTGAATACAAGTTCTTGGCAGATGTTATTGGCAAGGTAATCTTAGGCAAGCACTCTGCCCATGACTACATAACCAGACACCAATTCCTTCTGATGAGTTCCCTGGTTAGTCAAAAATCAGTGAACTGGGTGAAATTGTGTTTGATTTGATTAAGAAGAAGATTAGTAAGAAAGATGTCAGTTTTGGTAGAGTTCTGGGAATTCTCTTACATGCAAAGGTTCTGGAACTTTTGGTCTCCCAAACCATTTTCATCAATGTCTCCAAGAGGCTTACCTCTGCCCTCTTTGGAAGATGGGAGAGGGTTATCCCAAAGCCCTCCAGGGGTTTCTCTTCGAGGATAGCCTAAGAGGACACAAGGGTTGTGATAGCCACTTCACTAACCCCAACAGAAGCACCTGCTCCTCACATTCCCCCTCCTCCTCCTCCATCACCACATCATTCTATATTTCCTTCATCAACTCCACTTATTTATGTTTCTCCACTTTAACAACCATCCATTATCATTACAGACAGACCTTCTACTTCTATCCATCCTATCTCACCATCCAGACCACCATCTCCTACACACTCACCAATCCAAATTTATGAGGATACATATTCTCCACCTCCTCAATCACCTCTACCATCACATAATGATGATAAACCATCCACTTTTCTTCATATAGATCAAATACTTTCATCTCCAACTTTGATCCACTATCATCTCCATCTCCACAACCATCTCCACAACATTCCCCTATTCAGGAAGTCACTATTCCTGATGTCACTCCAACTGACATTCCAACACCCTCCATTCCACAGGCATTTACCATCTGTCCAACCTGATCCATGCCATCCTCTTCTATTGTCAACCGACCTTCCACATCTACTAATCCAAATGATTACATGTATGTTGATTTTTCTTCTATATCAACAAACATTCTTGACTTTATTGCCCCCACACTCAAGCAACTCGTAGCTGAAGCAATTGCTCCACTTGTAGCTACATATTTGAACTTTCTTCTAAGCTAGCTTCCTTCTCCACTGTCCCTTCTTCTAGGGGCCTGGAGGTAGGGGGATATGTCCAATGAAGAAGCTCCAGCAGTTCATGATGAAGATCTAGCAGCAACTCCAGCAGCAATAACTCTAGAAGTTGCAGAAGCAGATACAGAAATACTTCCAATTTGTACAAAAGAAGAACTGATAAATTTTTCAATTCCGGAAATCATCACTGTTTGTGATTTTGCCATTAATCCCACAGTTGAATTATCTTCATTACTATCTATTTTTGAAGTTCTGCCCAGTTTTGCTCTAGTGTTTGATACTTATTCTAAAGCCATAGTCTGCTACACAGCCCTAATAAGTCCTGTAGTTTTGGAACAACTAAGGAATAGTTTTACAGCTATTGAGAATATTACATAACAAGTAAGTTATACAGAGCCAAAGGCTTTCTCACCTCCAACTTTTGGATGGGCTGAATCCACTATGCCCAATCTTGATGATTTTATGTTTGAAGACATAGATGCAGAAATTATAGAGCCAGAAGTTCAAGCACAGCCTCAGGCTGAAGAAGAAAATATAGTTGTACAGCCGCAGGTTGAGATAATAGATACAGATATATAGCCACAAGCTCATCTAGTGTTCTCTATTGAAATGCTTAAACAGATAAATGCTCTCTATGATTACCCTGCTGAAGAATCTGATGATGATGATGATGATTCAGATGATTCAGAAGATTTTGGTTATAAAAAGAGAAAACTTAAGATGAAGTTTCCATATAGTGCTTCTCCTAAACTCTCTCCTACTGCAGACACCCCTTACTATATTATGCATAACATTACTCTCACTCTAGACACGCCTTACTGGATGAGGTATTCAAAGAATGAGATGAAAGCTAGGAAGAAGAGTAGGAGATACTCTCCACCTCCACAATTTAGGAGAGGTCCTCCTTCTCCTCCTGCAGCAGGATTAGCAGGAATTGTTTCTCAAGTTCAAAGGTCTACAACTTATTATCACTCCAGACCATCTCATAGCAGTAGTAGATAGCAGCACAATTCCCAGGGCAGCAATCAACAACAAAGAAAGTAAAGCAGCCAGCAGACATTTGAAGAAAAACAGCTAGAAAAATCAAGTCCTGAAAGGCCACTATCTCCAGTCCATGATCCAGAAATGGATCTTAATTCTAGAATGGTCAGATTCAAGGAGATTATAACACTTTCACATATAAGGAAAGCCAGGGAAGAAGGAAAAGATACTTCTCAATTTTCAACCATGTCTTCCTACAGGAAGAAAGAGATAGAAAGGTTTGAAAAGAAAAATCTTTTTAATGTTGATACTTATATGAGTCTTCATCCAGAGGGTGTAGTTCTTAGAGCTGCATCAGTCAAGATTCTTGGTGCTGAAGACGTGAAGATGACTCAAAGAGAAGCAGAGGACCCCAAAAGAATAATGGTCTTCTCAAAACCTGCTCCTTCTTCAGATGATCCAAAGAAGAACTCATAATTTTCTACTTATTCATTTTTGAATTTTATTATTGCTATATGTATATTCACAAGAGACAATTGTTTATATCTGCTGAAGTTCTATAATTCTATCAGATATTTTTTGTTTTGTGATTTTTTTTATTTTTATTTTTATAGTGACCTCACCCAAATAGGGGGAGATTGTTGGAACCCTACTTGTGATTTGGGCTATATTCACTATTAGGATTGATCACCCAACATTTATAGTCTAGGGTCATAAGTTAGTTCTAGGGTTAAGGTCAGTGACATTAGGTTAGATTGTTGAAAACCTACATTCAAAAGACCTTAGAGATAGAAAACTTTAGGGGCAAGATAGTTTAAAGATTGTAGAAAAGGTGTTCGACGATAGCTGAACTCAGCTCGACGATCGTCGATCTCAGATCGATGAACTCAGAGTTCCTTCTCTGAGTTGAGCTCGACAAAAGTTGTGCTGAGGTCGACGAACTCTGATCCTTCCTTAGAATATCAGCTCGACAAAGTGGCTTATCAATTCGACGAACTTGGAGCTCAGATTGGATGGTATATTTTTTTAATCAACAAACTTGGAGCTAAACTCGACAAAGGAGAATTATCAGTTCGACGAACATGGAGCTCAGGTCGACGATCTTTGCTGAGTTCAACTAACTCCTTCCAGGTTCTATTCAACTAATCTTCTCTGCAGTTTCTCAGTTTAACTTAAGCAGTTTGATTTCAAATATTAAGACAGTAATACTCTGTTAATTAATGATCAATATTCTTAAGAATATAGTCGTTTCCTGACAACATTAATTATGGATCAGAGAGTTATTACTCTACCATTTTTTACTAGGACAGTTAGGGAAATACATTCATGACAAAATCAGTCGTTCCAAATCCCATAAATTATGCAGAAGATTTCAAGGAATTTGAAATTCAAATGTGTTTGAATCAAAAATCAATATATATAAAAAATTTTCAGAAGATTGCCAACAATTAAGAAGAACAAGGAGAAGAAGAAAGAGAACATCTGCAATCAGAGAACAAGAGAAAGAGACAAAGAAACATCTTGTTCATCATCTTCTTCTTCAAGCTTTTCTTCCAGCAACACATATTCAGTCTGAGACCAAAAAAGTTCAATCTCTCAGAATCATTTTACTGGAATAAGAAGTTCTCTTTGAAGGCATACACCCTGAAGCAAAGCTTCCACTCCTGATCAGATTTATACAACTCTGGGAGAGCTTTGACAACATCAACAAAATCCAGTAGTCTTCTCAGAGATTTGAGATAGATAAGACAACATCTTTTTATTTTCTTTCACTGTATACTGGGTTATAACCCCCTTCAAAAGGTAAACCTTTTTGTTCTCAAGTAACCTGATCAAAAGACTTGGTTTGGTTTTTGGGAACCTGATCAAAAGCTCAAAGGGTTGCTAGTTCTCCCTTAGAAAATAGATCTTGTGGTGACAGGGCACCTGAACAAAAAACTGTGGTGGCAGGGCACCTGAGCAAAAACCTGTAGTGGATTCAGACCAGGGTGGTAGAAGAGTGGATATACCCAGGTTTATTGCGGAACCACTATAAACTCCCTATATCATCTGGTTGTGCTTTACTTGTTTATTTTCTGTGCTGTGAAATTTCTTTATATATATATGTATCACCTATTTTAATCCGCTGTAAAAATAAAGTAAATTTTTTAAATACTCTATTCACCCCCTCTAGAGTTAGTTAGGTTAATCCCTCACTTTCAAACACCCACCAATAGCGCTAACCCTACCGCTGGGCGGTAGCTCAACGAGAGCCTTACCAAATAAATCGGCCCTGCTACCGCTGCATGATAATACCCTACCACCACGCAGTTGATGATACATCATATAACTACAGGGCTCTCATCGCTCTCGACAACCGATGATACTGCCACATGGTATTACTACCGCCACGCAGTACCTCACAGAAATGGTTTCCTGCTTCAGGAATATCGGGGTGTTACATTGACCACTACAAGAAGCCGATCCTGCCAGCTAAAACAAACACACACTACAACCACAAAGTATATTTAAGATACATTTGTAACACCACAAATCCACCTCACACAGATATATTTATGTAAATATCAAAAAGTTATCGATAAATGGGACAAAAAAAATTAAAATGATAAGGGCGAAGCCTGGTAGAAGTCTAATTAGGGCTTAAGCCCCATACATCATCTCTGTCATTCAAACTATGGAAGAACTCTCAAAAACTAGCAACTCACATCTACTCATGGTAGATTTGTGTTGCGATGTATCAGCTCCTTAAGCACTGCCGGTCCTCCAAGATTTCATGTTGCTGCTCTGGCTCCTGGAACTTCAGGTGATACAGTCACAATAGACCGTTAGTCAAAAATACTATGTTTGTTTTGTCCTTCCACTGACTCTTAGGAACCGAGCATGAGGGAGAAAGTGGAAGGTCATCAAAGCAGAGTATATAACAAATTAGGTGACAGGGGCCTATCTAGCAAGTGTTATCAATTGGGTCTTAAAGCAAAATAGAGCAAAAGGAAGCTAAAGATATTTTTTGATATTTCTTAACATAGATATTTATTACAGAGGGCCTTTTATAGGCTTAAAAAAACTTCAAGAGTCATAAAGTTTGACTCAACAACAAATACAAGTATCATTACAATAGTACAAGTAAACACACTTGTACTTATCCTAAACCTAGTAAGCTTATTTTGTTTTACACCCTTCCTTAAGCTGAAGTGCGGTTTATGATTAGCTTCATTTTTAATTCCAAGAACCTTGCCATAGGCAAGGGTTTTGTTAGCAAGTCGGCTAGTTGATATTCTCCTTCGTAGTATATCACTTTGATGATCCCTTTCTAAGTTCTCTTTGATAAAGTGGAAGTGTAAATCTATATATTTTGATTTGTTCTAGGTAAGAGGATTTTTTAAAAGCGCAATTGTAGATGCATTTTCGTAGTAGATTTTGGTTGTTTCCTCCACTTCTTTTCCTGAAATTACTTGTATAATTTCTCTAATACAGATAGCTTTGCATCCGGCAGCGCTGAGGGCCAATTATTCGGCCTCAGTTATTGAGAGAGAGACCGTTTGTTGCTTCCAGGAACTCTAGATAACTAGATTGTGCCTAGCAAGAATACATACCCACTGGTAGTTTTTCCTTCATATACATCTCCTTCCTAGTCGGAAATGCAGTAACCATAGAGTTTGAAGATGTGATTGTGGTTGTATAGTAGACCAAGATTTATCGTCCCTTGGATATATCGTAGAATGTGTTTTACTATTGTAAAATGTGCTTTAGAAGGGTAGGTAACAAATCTGGATATGATGTTAACGATATTCTCTATATCTGGGTGAGTATTACATAGATAAATCAGTGATCATACAATATATTTGTTCAATCCTTCTTCTATTACATCATCATAACTGACTTTAGAAAGCTTCTCCCCATGTCCCATAGGTGTGACATAGATGTTGCAATCACTCATTTTGCACTTCTTTAATATGTCACTTGCATATTTGGTTTGGGATAGAAATATCCCACTTTATAGTTGTGTTACTTGAATGTCAAGAAAGTATACCATCAAACCTAGTTTGGTCATATCATATTTTGATTTCATATCTTCTTGAAATTCCAGTATCTGTTGAGGAGAATTACTTATTATCAGAAGATCGTCAACATTAAGACTAATTAGGAGGAATGTGTCCTGATTTCTTCTAGAATAGGGAGCGAGCTAACTTTGAAAATTTTGTAATCCATTCTTATGTAGATAAGCATCAATGTTTGAATTTGAGGCTCTTGAATCCTATTTCAGTCCATAGAATGCTTTCTGTAATTTGTATACCTTTGCATTGCTATCTGCTTTTATGAAACCTTCTAGCAGATCAACATGGATTTACTTTGTTATTGTACCATTCAAAAAGCGGTTTTTACATCATAACGACACACCAACAAATGAAATTGAGCTTTATATGCTAATAATAATCGAATTGTATTCGTACAAACTACTAGAGCATAGGTCTATTAATAGCCTCTTCGCAACATTTGTGTATACCCTTTGGCCACTCGACGAGCTTAATGCTTTGCTATAGTCCCCTTTTCATTGTATTTGATCATAAGAACACACTTTAGACCAATTGTATTATGTGTAGGTGGTTTGTTGACCAACTACCATGTATCATGTTTTGTTATCATACACATTTCTTCTCATAGCAGATACACATTCTTGCGACTTTTTGCTTCTTCAAAGGTGGTTGGTGTAGTATAGGAAAAAACAAGATCACTTGTATGATATATTTATTATAAGCTACATTTTGTATGGGGCGATGAAGAGTCTGAGACAGAATCATAGCGAAGGTCCTCCTCTTAATGTGGTTGCTCTATTGGAGTAATCTGGATGGGTTCATACATAGGAGATGAATCAAGCATCCTTCTTTAAGGTACATTTATTTCCTCTACTAAATCCCAGTTTGGCACACCTTCTTCATTGAACTTGACATCACGAGATAGGAGCAGTTTTCATTCTTTCGGTTGAAATAAATGATTAGCCTTTGACTATTCTCTAAAACTAAAGAAAATAAATTATGTGCTCTTTGTTTCTAACTTCTATTCTCTTCCTTTATGGAGTAGAACATATGTTGTGCATACAAATACTCTTAAATGATGTACAATAGGTTTCTTTTGAAATAACTTCTCATATGGTGTAATATCATTCAGGTACTTATTTGTTACTCTGTTTAATATATGTAGTGTTATATTCCACTACTAGAAAACAGACCTTTGGCCAGGGCAACTTGCCCTGGCAAAAAGTCCAAAACCGTGGCTAAAAAGCTTTAGCCACGGTCTAGCCACGGAAAACATCTGTGGCTAAAGTCAGCGTGGCTAAACATTTTAAGCCACGGATTGGCCGTAGCTAATAGTATTAGCCACGAAAAACAACTGCCGTGGCTAATAGCTTTACCTTTAGCCATAGTTTTAATCCCTGGCAAAAACGGTTTCATGAGTTAAAATAAACCATTTGCCACGATTATTGTCCGTGGCAAATAAGCCAACTATTAGCCACGGTATGAAGCCCTGGCTAAAGGCAAACTCATCATTTTTTAAAAAACTATTTGCCACGGTTTTAAGCCGTGGCAAATACTAATTTATGTTTTTTTAAAAAAAAACATATTCAAAATAATGTAATGCTAAACCAGCTGAGAGGTTGCAACTAGTTGTTGAGGAATTGCTAAACCAGCAGATAATTCAACCGAATGTAAAGAATCATCCTGTTCACAATTACAATCATTAAAAAGGAAACAGCCAATTTAAAATAGCTATAAAAATGTAATATCTCAACAAATTCTACCAATTTATAGCATCTGTATCCCACACAGGATTGAGAAGTTGGAGACATACATCAGATGGCTAAATGATTCAAATGCCAGATTTCTAACTATGAGATCAAGAACTTCTTCAACCCAATTTTATCACCGGTCTCCATAACATCTTCCTGCACCTGAGCATTGAACTCCTTGTAAGTGAACTCCTTGTAACTCAAGCTCCTAATCTTAAAATCCTCCTTAGGGAATGCAAAATCCTCCTTAGGGTCGGCCTTTTCAATGAAGAACTCTAAAGAATGTGAAATTAATGAAAATAATTCTTAGTATTTTTAAAATAATACCTTTATATATGAATGAGGGCGAACGGGATGAGCCATAGGGCCAGCATCCTATCAAATACACAATATAAACCAACATTAAAGTTTACTATTTTACCAATAACTTAAATCAAAATTAGCAACTACTTAGATCTAAGAAAAGGAGGGCGCGTTCAAAAGAAAATAAACCAAAATATATAATGACATACATGTCAGTAATACACTTGAATCTTTTAATATTTATCAAAAGTAATTTATTAAGAAGCACAAGAAATAGAAGAAATGTCCTCATCTCAATATGAATTGACCAGAGAATGGAAAATAGCTTGCAACATTCATCTTATATTCTTCTGCTCTAAATAACCCTATTGTGATGTTTGTTTGCTTGTAGGTGAAGCCGGCTTAGTACTACTGAACGATGTTCACCATTCTCCCAAACATTCACCTAAGATTATGCTACTGGATTAGGGTCGGTAGCCTTACTGATATGACCATTGTACTAGCTTCCAATATGAATTCCATAGCATTTTCCTACTGTATTATAAACATAGAAGAGAGGGAGTACATGTACCAAACTGAAATTCAGACCTGAGGAAACTGGTAATTCCGGAGTCTTGAGACATCGGCTATTCGTTTAACGGTGCGGCTACCCAAGTCAGATGAAAATTCCTGTAACATAATGCAGTTCATTTTTTTCAAGCATTCAATATTGTGAACAAACATTACAAATGAAAGGATAATAATCTGAAGAGGTTATAACCTGATCCCTGAAGACAGTCAGGCCTTCTTTAAGACTTAGCTGGAACCAGTCACGGCATGTTACTCTAGAGCAGACAAAACAATTTTAAAAAATATGTTTATCCTGTGCAGATGCATACCCATTTGAATGGATGTGTAAGCAAAGAATTTTATGCGCGAACATAATTCAAACATTAAATAGTTAAAAAACTTCAAGGTGATCCAAAGAATTATTTTTATCATCTCTATACTGCAATCAGTAGTAACAATCAAGAAAATGAAGTGAGTCACCCAATAAAAAAAATAGAAAAAATATGTTATCTAACAAAGGATTATATATATGTAAAATGCTTATCGAGAAAACGATACCTGTTGCCAGTCCAGTTGTGGAAATACTGCATATAAACATGACTAGGTCAATAAATTTCCCTTATAGATGAGCAGATCTCACATGCTGATAAAAATACTACATATAAACATGAGCAGATCAAGAAAAGGCATACCTCATGACCAATTACACCCAAAATTGCATCATAGTCTCCATCAGAAGCAGTTTCAGGAGATGCCAATACAAGCCTTGAGTTGAAAATCTAGGAGACCCATAACTGGACGTAATTGGCTGGGGTGGGGAGAAGTTTGGGAAGGGGGTTGGCACTAGAGTTGCAGGAGAATAGGTCAGGGAAGGTTCCCATTGGTTAGTATTGAAATTCCAGAAATCGGTTTCAATCCAAAATGCAGTTCTAAACTGAAAATAGGAAGAAAACTGGTGGCCAGCAGGTAGTGCCACCAGTCTAGGGCGGAACTGTCCAAGTGGTTGGGGGATATTTGGACATGGTTTGGAGGAATTTGATGGAATTAAGGCAAATGTGGCAGGTGGTGACCGGAGAGTGGTCAGTGATAGTCTGTGGTTGGTGGTGGCCGGAGTGTGAACAGTGATGATCTATTGTTGGTTTGTGTTATCAGGGGTCAAAGCTGATGGTGGAGGATGGTGCAGGTTTAGGCATTGGACGGTGGTGGTTAGATGGATAATTGGGCACTGAATTTATTTTTAAGTGTACCGATATGTTTTGGTCTTACTGAGAAGCTTAAAAAATAGATTTAATTTTCTAGGGGAATTTTGTTGTGGCTTTGGTGGACAATCTTGAAGGAGTACCTTTGACCATCATCGGAGAAGGCTATGACAACAACAAATTATTAAAGTAACATACTTAAAATTTTGGATGATTTGAATACAGACAAAACAAAAAGACCAACCAACATGATCCGTTTGGGGTTACTGGGAGTAAAAGCCAAAATGGGTAGCTGGGTATGAGTAACTAGTCCCCGCAGATGCAAGAGTTCCTTCCATATGGTGTCAATGTCTGATGGGATGTGTTGGGAGCATCCACCAGGACCACCGCTGGATAGGCGTAGTGAGGGGGGCTCAATTAATGTTGTGACAACCCATGTTCTATGTAACAAGTGACCCCAGTATACTGAATTCGATCCTAAAATTATGACCAAAAGAAAAAATGCTTTAAGTGATGGATACTACAGAATTTAAGACCCTGGTGTGATAAAATGAACTTATTGCAAATAATAATACGGTAGAACAAGATCAATTCTTAAGAGGGATAAACATATATAGAGAGAGAGACACATACATATATATGCGTGTGTGAGAGAGATAGGAAGCAGAGACCACAAATGTTTTGTTAAAAAGTGATTGTATGCAACATTATCCAGTAGGAGTGATCAGGCATAAAAAAAGGTGATTAATAGTAGTATTTCAACCCACAACGTTTCCAAATTACTTTAGCACGAGGCTACTATAGAAAGGTGGCATATTCTATGAAGTAGCGGAAAATAATATAAAGTGTCTATTCATCAAGTGGTCTAAATTATGGATACAGGAAAATTCTAACATAAAACCAGGCAATGTATATATATAATAACAGACCTTGATCCCTACAATACCAAGCAAAACCAAATCATTGTCAGGTAATGCCCGGCTGGAGAGAACCTACTGGAGCATATATGCAGTCCCCATGCCTGCAAGAAGATCATATAACAAACTATATTGGTGAATCAAATGTAATTTAAAATGACCAAATATAGTAATTTGTCAAGCAAAAAAATTATGATTCCAAATACCTGCATTGTCTAGTGAATGTGATGTGTCAATGGGTTGGGAGATTGGTGTAGTATGTGCAGTAGCTTGGGAAACTGAATGTAGAGTGGTGATGGGTTGAGATATTGGTGAAGGATTAATATTAGGTTGGGAGATTGAATGTGCGGCGACGGATTGAGAGTTGCAACTTTTCAGTCATAGTTTGTCCTCGTGTTTTTTTTCTTCCCCATGCCTGCAAGAAGATCATATAACAAACTATATTGGTGAATCAAATGTAATTTAAAATGACCAAATATAGTAATTTGTCAAGCAAAAAAATTATGATTTCAAATACCTGCATTGTCTAGTGAATGTGATGTGTCAATGGGTTGGGAGTTTGGTGTAGCATGTGCAGTAGCTTGGGAAACTGAATGTAGAGTGGTGATGGGTTGAGATATTGGTGAAGGATTAATATTAGGTTGGGAGATTGAATGTGCGGTGATGGATTGAGAGAGTTGTAACTTTTCAGTCATAGTTTGTCCTCGTGTTTTTTTCTTCCCCATGCCTGCAAGGAGATCATATAACAAACTATATTAATTCAAAACACATCACAACTACATTATAAATCAAAATATATTAATTTAAAAGACAAAATATTGCAATTTGGCAAGCACAAAATTATGATAACATACAATATTAATGTTCATTAGTTATTTCATCGTCGACATCTAAAGGAATATCATCAACAACATCACTATCAACTCCTTCCCTAACCCAATTAGTATCATCATCACGTACACATATTGTTTCATCCAAATGTTGTTGATTGAGTGGTTCAACTTGAGGTTCAACATCAAATGATTCCCGAGCTGTCAACTTCATAACGACTTCCCAATCTGGATCTAGAGGATCTTTGACATAACAAACCTGCTCTGCTTGAGTGGCTAATATAAAAGGCTCATCTATCATTTTATTTTGTCTATACAACAAATGATTGAAGTTCACAAGAGTGAAACTAAATTCATCCTGTTTTTTTCCAACTTGAGGGTCAACCCAATCACACTTAAACAGGATGAATTTAAAATCATTACCATAGTGAATCTCAAAAATGTCCCTTAACATTCCATAGTAGGTGACACCCCCTACACGTGGATTCTTATCTTTGGAGCTAGCATAACTAGTTGTACTTGCTTTGAGCAGCACACCACTATTTTGGGTAGTTCTTTTTTGATCTTTGTACTTTGTGCGATAACAAAATCCATTAATAAAATATCCATCATATCTCCATGCCCAATTATCTGGACCTTCACTGAGACGCTTAACTTCTTCGGATAGATTGTTATCAATACATCTAACCTGTAGATGTAATCAAACCATGGATGAAATTAATGAAATGATTCATTAAAAAGTTGATCTTCATTACTATATTGAAGAACTTACATAATGTTTAAACCATAGATGAAAGGATTCATTATGAGCTTTATCAATTTGATGTTCGGACATACGAGGGATTGTATTTTTGAGTTCTTCGATGTGTTTCCTATATAAAAACACATTTCGATATTGTAAAAAAGAAACACCAAATTAAATTGATGGGAGAAAATATGACAACTCACGTTAGAAAAGGTGTGATTGCATCTATGTTGAAAAGAACATGACGATGCATTTGTATCCAAGAAATCTCATCAAGTTCTATCTTTTTCCCTTTTTTAAACGGGCGACCAATGTCATGTCCTCCATCATAATTTCTATTTTGTCGATTATATTTTGTTTCAATGCCAACAAGATATCGTTCGCAAAAGTTCATGCATTCCTCCATTAGATATCCTTTCGCAATAGAACCTTCCGGATGAGCACGATTACGAACATATCTCTTCAAGGTAAGTAGATACCTAATTTCAATATATATAATAAGTTAATACCAACAATATTATATAAATAAATATATAAACTCAAATATATGAAATGTTCATTAACTTTCAATAGGATACATCCATCGAAATTGCACCGGACCACCAACATAGGCCTCTTCAGCTAAATGTATTGTTAGATGCTCCATAATATCAAAAAAAGAAGGTGGAAATATCTTTTCAAGATGACAAAGTGTTAGAACTATGCGTTCTTGCATAATCTTCAAGTCCACATGCTTAATAGTCTTTGAGCACAATTGTCTATAGAAATTAGATAGCTCGATAACAACTTTCACAACATCTGGTGGCAATACTTTCCTTATAGCTATTGGAAGGAATTGTTGCATAAGAATGTGCATATCATGACTTTTAAGACCCCAAATATTTCTCTCTTTCAAATGTACACATCGAGAAATATTAGATGCATAACCATCCGACACTTTGATATTTTTTAACACTTGTAGAAAAACATCTTGATGAACTTTGTTCATTTCTCTCTTTCAAAAACACTTGTACAATTATCTTCCCTCTTCCTCTTTTTAAGATCATCTTTCTTGTATTCAGTAAGTACATCATTCAGTTGTGTTGTGATAGTACTTCCCTTTAACATTAGAGGTTTAGCTTCAAATTCACGACATCCATTAAAAGCTGCCTTATCTCTTCGAAACCTGTGCCCACTGGGTAACCATCGACGATGCCCCAAATAGCAAAATTTTCTACAATTTCTTAGCCACTGTGATTTAGTTTGCAAATTACAATTTGCACAAGCATACTGGCCTTTTGTACTCCATCCTGATAAGTTTGCATATGCTGGGTAGTCATTAATTGTCCAAAATAATGCGGCACGTAGAGTGAATATCTGATTTTTTGATGCATCATATGTAGCCACACCATCATTCCATAATTCTTTTAACTCTTCAATCAATGGTTGAAGGTAAACATTAATTTTATTGCTAGGCCCCTTCGGTCCATCAATTAGTACAGTAAGAAAGAGAAAAGATTGCGTCATGCACATCCATGGCGGCAAATTATAAGGAATTAAAACAACTGGCCACGTGCTATGAGCAATGGACATGGTTCTATATGGATTAAACCCATCAGAGGCCAAACCAAGTCTAATATTGCGACACTCTGCAGCAAATTGAGGATAATCTTTATCAAACTTTTTCCAAGTTAGAGAGTCAGCTGGGTGCCTCATATTATCATCTTTAGTACGTTCCTCTGCGTGCCATCGCATATAACTTGCAGTTTTTGATGACATGAATAACCTTTTCAATCTCGATGTCAAAGGAAAATATCTTACTTGTTTTGCTGGAATTTTTGAAATTGTATTTTGCATGTTATTTCCATTGTCATTTAGTTGTTTGTATCGTGACTCGCCGCAAATCTCACAATTTTCAAGTGAAATATCATTTCCTTTAAAAATCATGCAATTATTGGGGCATGCATCCCAAGTCTCGTAAGAAAATCCAAAATATTTTGTAATCTTTTGAGATTCATAATAAGACTTGGGTATTTTTATGTACGGAAAAGCATCAATAAGGCACTCCAATAGCCATGTGAACGAGATATCTGTCCATCCATGCATGAGTTTACCTTGCAGTAATCTAACTATGAAAGACAAGGATGTATACTTGACACAATTAGGGTACAATGGACACTCTGCATCTTCAACAAGTTTTATAAATTTGGCATCTTCTTCGCTAGGACCATCTACTCTTGGACTGGTTAATGATGGTGGATTCTCATACAAACTAGCACCAATAGGTGGAATTCCAATTGCTTCATGTATCATCTCCATCATATCATCTCTAAAATCAGAACGTTGGTCATTCCCACTGTAAGATGTAGAAGAATATGATTCCCCGTGAAGGGTCCATATCTTATACTTGGATAAAAATCCATTTATAATTATATGTTCACGAGCAATGACCCTCTCCACCAAATAAGTATTACAACATTTTTTGCAAGGACAATAAATCCGAGTCTCAAAACTATATGTTTTATTTTGATATGTATATTCTAGAAACTTGTCAACACCATGGATGTATTCAGATGAAGCTCTATTTTGCAAATCAATCCAACTTTTATCCATATTTAATGACAGAGAAATCTACATAAATTAAAAAAATTAGGGTTATATAAATAGAGGTCGGACAATGAAAATATATTAGTTTGAGTTTAAATAATCTTTGACAAATAAAAACAAATACACACATACACACATACAAAATCAAAAATACAAACACATACACAATAAAACACACACACACACACACAATACTCATTTTTCTAGTAGTGCAACCATCTAAATGTTTTGGTTAAGTGCAGTCTGCATGCCCAAATAGATGGCTGATCTCGGAAGGAAGTGGCAACCGAAATCGCCTCCTATTATTTGCAAGCGAATCCCTTACATGATCGTCAAATATTCTTCTTATCCCAGAGCAATCATATCAGAACAATTCCTAACCATCTTTTAAAGCAGATCAACCTATAGTTACCATCAATGTCTCCATCCAACTCTATGCAAATAATTAAATTACTTACACTATGTTTACTGAAAGACAATTAAAGTGAGATCTCCTGTTGAGGATGGAACTTCACCTTCTTCAATGGAGGACTGCTTTCAACAGGAAGCAATGAGGCTGAAATCAATATCTTTAGCAGTTGAGAGCGCCTACAGCCAACAATTAGAACATATCTAAGCAAACATGCATTGCCTTAAACAAAAACAAATAGATTGTAAATAAAGAAATGAATTATTGAATTTTGTGCGGCCAAACAATTTGTGATGTTTAATTTTCAGAAATACAAGAAAAATTTAGATACTCCAAGGTTCTATATTGTTAAGGAAAATACAAATCTAGAATTTAGACTCAAATAAAAGGCAAACTATTGAGCTTGACAAGGACAACGTCCAAACTCTCAATTCAAACTAATCCACACACATTTTGAGTTATAAGACTGATGAATTGGTACTAAGGCTTCGTTTTGAGTTACAAGTCTAAGAAGAATTCCATTCTTTGCAGCTATACGGCAGAAGTCATTCCTTGGAACGGAATACTGGAGCTTAAATACATGCCACATGCAATCTATAGCAATATGAACCATCTCTCTGGTGGTTGACAAAAATTATACAACATAATTTCTATTAGTTTAACAAGATACATTATAGGACTTCAAAGATAAATTGCTCACAATCAATTATGATTTTGTATAGATAAATAATAATGGATTGGAAAAATCCTGATTTGAGATGTTGTTGCTTCATTTCAGGAGAGGTGTGCGCAAATGTGTTCACATTAAGATGTGCTTCATTGTACATTAAAACCATGTGAACCTATTTTTGTCACAATAGATCCTCTGCAAAATGAATGCAGATAACTTCAAAACAAACAAATCAGTAAGAGATTTCTAAAATGCAATTACAATTTTTTACTAGGTGCTCTTGGTCAAAATAGATTAACCTCTAAACTGAACTAGCTAACTGACTGGTTAGTGAGAAGGATAAAAAAACATGTTTCATCATTGACATACACTTAGGCGTGACCAAGTCTGAAGCGGAAAGAACAAGCATACTCTTATCAACATCTTCCCAGAAGAATCAGCCCATTTGTAAACATCTGTCTAGAAGAGAGGGAGTTGCGAGGTGCGACGACGAGGTCAATCGCAATGCGCCGAGTCCAGCTACTATCCTACTGCTTCTTTTCACATGCAAAAGAAAATCATCCAGAATACGAATCCGTTGAACCCTTCCCGTCAATAGTGCGTCAAAACACAGAGCGGAATTCTATTTCGGCTAGGAATCATGTAAAGCTCCGAGAAGATGTAAAAGGATTTTACCTGAAAGAAGAACCATAGCTGTGGGCCTGCGGCCGTATCCTCCCGACAGAAACCCTAGACGGAAGGCGAAATTGTAGGAGGAACAATCAGAGCCAGGGATTGCAAGGTGCGGGACCTGCTTTATCGATTTGTTGAGGGGAAGTCGCGGTCTGTCGAGGGAAGAGAGCGAGTTGCGAGGTGCGGGGCTGCGGCGTGGAGTGATGGCTAGGGTTGAGATCTGGATGAAAGAGTTTAGGGTAAATAAATGTGTGGGTTTTGATTGATATGTGGGTTTTGGCCATGAATATTACATTTCATGGCTAATACATCACTATTAGCCACATTATTTATAACCCTGGCTATAAAATAACTATTAACCACAGTTTTTGCAATCGTGGCAAATATCAGTGTACTAGCCATGAATTTTAGTCCCTGGCCAAAAAAAGTGTAGCCAATACTCACTTTTCTAGTAGTGTTCATAGCTTTCCCCAAAAATTATTTGAGGCAAATTTTTATGGCGTAATATGGTCCTTGACTTTTCTATTACCGTTTGATTTCTTCTTTTCACAATTCCATTTTGTTGGGGTGGGTACGGAGTTGTTAGTTGTCTTCTTATTCCAATATCATTCAGATACGTAGTTGTCTTCTTATTCCATTAATGGGTTGTCCGCGCAGCTAGGTTGCGGTCTTGCGACTTGGCGGCTTCAGTGGACTCCATAGGCAGCTCGACAGAGTCATCGACTTGTCCTTGAGATCATACGACTTGTTTTTTTATCTACTTATTTTTTTGCTTTCTTTGGGTAGATCAGCAAATCATGTCTCTCCATGTATGCCTTGCCTTGTAAAGATCTTTGATATTACAAGTTTCTTGCTCTTCTTCTTGTATACATGGCTTCAATTAGTAGGAGTGTTCCTGTGCCTGGTTTGCTCATTTTTGCAGTTCATGAGTTTTTAGATGATATCAGAGCTCATAGTGGCTTGAGCAGCGTTCAACCAAAAGTTTGCTTTATTGCTTCTAGAAGTCTAAGTAATCCAAGATTTGTGCAATGGAAGGAGGATTTCAAGAGTTCTTGGAATAGATCTAGATACATCACCTAACTTTAAAAAGTGGAAGTAATGTAAGGAAAGCTATCGCTCGGGAGAGGACTTATTGTAGGTAGTCTGCCGAGATAAGAGATAAGAAGTTACTGTTGTCACTAGAAATGTGGATGTGGTGAGAGATTGGAGGAAGACTAATGCGAAAGCAAAGTTTACACTTAAGCTGGCTATCTCAACAGAACTCTTCGACCACATCATCAGATTTCACTCTGCTGTAGATATTTGGACTTCCCTCAATGGGTTGTTCAATTGGAAGAATGTAGCTCAGCTACAATTCCTAGAGAATGAGTTGGCAAGGGACACTCATGGAGATCTACACATCTCAACGTTCTTCCTGAAGATGAAGAACTTATGCGCGGAGATTTCAGTTTTGGACCCTAATGAGCCTATCTCGAAAGAAAAGTTGTAGAGGCACATAATCTGCAGTCTGTGGAAGGAATATGTGGTATTTGTTAATTCCATTCAAGGCTGAGTCACTCAGACATCTTTGTTAGAGCTGGAGAACCTGCTAAATTCACATGAGAGCTTAGCTAGATAGATGGTTGGAGTCACTATCTATGAAGGAGGTAGTGAGGCACTCTTCTCAGGGAAGAAGAAGAGATGGGAGAAAGAAAGGACTGATGCCGGTGATGGTCCTTCATCTTCTTATTAACAAGAGAGGAGTGATGCTCCTAAGAGTGTTTGAAAGAAGAAAAAGGATTGACTTAAGTTCTACAAGTGAATCCATCCAGGTCACTTCAAGAAGGACTGCAAGGTCAAGATACAACCAGGGCATGTTGCAGCAAAAAGAGGAAGCTAGTTCCAGTGCTAAAGAAGTCAGATGGGGAAATGCATTCATGAAGGTCATGTGTGTCTGTTCCTTTTCCACCATCGACTACAAAGATGACTGGATAGTGGACTCGGGTTGTGGTCAACACTTTACCGGGGACTAGTTGAAGTTCTCCTCTTTGCGAACATTCTCAGGTAAAGAAGCTATCATAACGGCTGATTATACAGTTCATGCAGTCGAGAAGAAGGGTGTTGTTTATTTTGGTAGTGATAAGGGTCCACTCACCTTGAGACGTGTGTATCACGGACCGAGCATGAAGAAGAACCTCCTATTAGTGACCAATACGGTAGATACGGGCTGTCACATTCTGTTCGGCCCAACATAGGTGAAGTTTCTCTACAACGTGTCATCCGTTAAGGCTGGTGTTGCTCATATAGGGAGAAGGGTATACGAATTATTTGTGCTATCAACAATTTCCTATGTTGAACGTATGAGGGATAATGATAGTGCACCTATGTAGCATGAGTGGCTGGGACACGTTGGGATAGACAAGCTAAAAGCAATGCCGTTGAAGATTCTTATGAAAGGCTTGTCGAGGTTGTAATCCTTCGGCGACAGTCATGTCTACATGGGGTGTCAATATGTAAAGGTTCATTGTATTTCGTTTGACAGGTCGCAGATATGTTGTAAAGAACCATGGGAGTGTATTCATGGTGATCTGATGGGACCGACCATCACAGCCAGTATTGGAGGCAACAAATACATGTTGGTATTGATTGATGACTACACGAGGTACGCTTGGGTGTATTTTATGAAGGAGAATCCAGACATATTCCACTTGTTTGTGGATTTCAAGGAGCTAGTGGAGGGCAGGCTTGGCCTGCGGGTTAAGAAGTTGAGAACGAATAGCAGAGGTGAGTTTGTTTCAACTGAGTTCTCTAACTTTTGTAGGAAGCACGACATCCAAAGAGAGCTCACTTATACTCATACTCCACAACAAAATGGAGTAACAGAGCGGAAGATACATCATTTGACGGAGACCTGCAAGTGTTGGCTTCATGCCAAAGGTATTCTGAGGTCCTTCTAGGAATATGGGATGGACTGTGCAACCTATGTCATCAATCATATGCCTCTGAGCCCGATCAACATGAAGTATCCTCATGAGATGATGTTTAAGAAAAAGCCCAGTATAAAACACCTTCGGGTGTTTGGATCTACATGCTACGCACACATCTTGGATGCTCTCAGGACAAAGCTGGATGCAAAGGAGAGGAAGCTTGTCTTTGTGGGCTATGATGAGAGGAAGAAGGGATGGAAGTGTATGGATCTAGTGATGAAGAAGTTCGCCATCTCAAGAGACATGGTATTCGACAAATTAACGTCATATGGAGGTGGCTCCTCTATGGAGTTGTAAGAAAGCAGGTCTGATGGCGGCCAGAAGGATGCTGCTAAGGTCCTTCTAGTGGAGCTGCCTGTATCACAAGGAGCTCCAGGTGTTTCTAGCTCCATGGAGGAGGCTTCTGGTTCAGGAAATATGGTGAGCGATGTTCCAAGTTTGCCCGGGAATGGAGCTGGTTTAGAAGAAGCAGTGGTGGTGGTTACCAAGGTTTAGACTCTTCAGAGATCTAAGAGGACCATCAAACCACCAGCTCATTATTGCGAAGAAAACACGGTGAGCTTGGTCTCTTGTTTCTTTGCATGCCCTTTGGATGAGCTAGAGCCTTCTATCTTTGACATTTCCACTGGAGTCAAGGAGTGGGATAACTCCATGGATGAGTAGATGGCTTCCCTCAGGAAAAACGAGACCTGGTACCTTGTGCCCAAGTTTGATGGCGTTACTCCTATGTCATGCAAGTGGGTGTATAAGGTGAAGAAGAAGGCAGATGGGAGAATCAAATAGTGCATGGCTCAGCTTAAAGCTCATGTATTTTCTCAATAGTGCAGCGAAGACCATAAAGAGATGTTTAGTCCTGCTATAAAGATGACTTCAGCTTTGGTGGTGATGGCCTTGGCGACTTGCCAAGGTTGGAAGATGTGGAAGCTGGACGTAAAGAATGTTTTTATTTACGAGAAAAAAGATAAAGACATCTTCATAGATCAGCCACCAGGATATGTGTCTTAAGATCATCTAGGATATGTGTGCAAGCTATGGAAGGCTCTTTATAGCTTGAAGCATGCTCTACGAGCATGGTATGGGAAGATCGTAGAATACCACCAATTCTGCGATTATTTTGCCTCTGATTTAGATTCGAGCTTATTCATAAAGAAGAGTGTGGAGCTTCATGTCTTGGTACTGCTGTACGTGGAATACTTTATCATCACGGGAAACTTCGAGGATGAGGTGGCTAGGCTCAGGGTAGAGCTAGTCATTCGGTTTGAAATGAAGGACCTGGGTGAGATCTACCTGAAAGTCTTGTTTTCAAGGCTAGCTTTGCACCTAGAGGGAGGGGGGTGAATTGGTTTTTGTCACTATTTAAGTTTTCTAATTTGTTTATTAGATAACTATGTCTGTTGATTAGATTAGATCAGCTTTCAAGAACATTCACAGACGACACATCAAATTTATTGTGGTTCCCTAATCTTGGGTACATCCATTGTCCCTCTGTACCTATTTAACAATGTGTTAGATTCGACTATCCCTCCAGAGATCCGCTTCTTAACAGCTTACAACACCGATCCTGCAGGACCACACAAGTCACATAGAATAATAACTTAGGCACTAAACTAACCCAACTCACAAAGACATATCACCAAGCACAAAGCCAAACACACATGTCACTAAGACCTCAGCCTTTATAGAATAGGCTTGTAACTCCTGATTCACCAAGAATCTTTATAGAAAACATAAGTAAAGAATGAGACGTTAAGTCACCAGAGCAAGCTCTGTGTCTCCTTCTTCTTGGACTGAGCAGATATCAGATTCAAGATATTACTGTTAAAGACAATATGTAGGCAGTTGAATCTCTCTTCAAACAGCTTCCTTTTTCCCTACAGAACTTGTAGGTCTGCTAGCTTCAGATACTGCTGTTGCAGATGGGGATTTCTTCAGCTATCTCTTTCCCAGCAAGGTTCTCTGTGCAGAACAACTTCTTTTGGATCGACAAAAATGTCGAGGAGGAAGATGACGTTCAGCAGCACTTTTGTTTTCAAAAAACTTAGACAAGGAAGTCACATTTTGATTCGATGATCTGATTGTTTATAGCTCTGGCCGATTGAGCAGTTGATCCCACCACCAGGATTGATGGCCGAGATTTAGCCAATCAGCCCACTCTTTTCATTCATTCCCGATTCAATGACTCTTTGCTCTGAGTGGGCCCCAACACTTAATGATGAAATAATCCTTGGTAATTGCAGAAGATAGCAACAGCTGGCCCGCCAATGTCTTTGGCAGCATTTCCGCAACATTTGAATTTTGGTTGACTTTTGACTTTGCTGATGTCAGCATGACTCAGCATCTATGGACTTAGCCAAAATTCAGTCATTAGTACCAAAGGCTTTGAGTGAGTAGGAATCACTCAACGCCACAACACTTAGACAAAATTATGTCTATCTAGGTATTGAGCTCGATGAACTCTGAGCTCTATTCGACGAACGACAATCTTAGCTCGACAATATCATAAAAATTAGTTCGATGAACTGCGGGCTCGGTTCAATGAACGCTGAGTTCAGTTCGACGAAGATGAGCTCGAAAAAAATCACAAAGTCAGTTCGATGAATTCTAGACTATGCTAGACATTTTGTTAAACCTAGTTTGACGAACACCAGGCTCAGTTCGACAAACATTGAGCTCAGATCGATGAATCTGAACTCGATCAAAGATGAGCTAACCATGCATTTGGACTTTGCCAAAATTCTGCTTCAAGGCATTGAGACTGTCGAAAGCCTTGAGAGAGATTGCCTCACTCAACGCTTTTTGCCTTTGTAATAAGTTTTGTGCCTTGGCATTGAAAGAGTAAGCTCCACTCAACCCCAAACTACTTAACAGAATTTATGTTATCTGGCATTGAGAGAGTAAGCTACACTTAGCGCCTTTTGCCTTGGCATTGAGAGAGAAAGCTCCACTCAACGCCAAACTACTTAACAAAATTTTTTTGTTATCTGGCGTTGAGTGAGTAAGCTACACTCAACGCCTATGGACTAAGTCAAATTTTTGCTCAACATTTCTGTGGAGTTGACTGGCACAGCAACACTCAACGCTTTGAGTTGTATGGCGTTGAGTGAGTAGACCAAACTCAATGCTTGTGGACTTGGCCACAATTTTAGCCAATTTTTCTAGGCTTAGACTGACTTAGCCTGACTCACAGCACTTTGCTGTATGGCGCTGAGTGAGTAGACTATACTCAATTCTTTTGTACTTACTTATCCTTTTTGACTACCTTTCAGTAAGGCTGAGATAGTCTCAATGTCTCAGTGGTATATGACATTGAGTGAGTAGACTACACTCAATGCTTTTGTACTTAGGAAAATTTCTACTTGATTTTTATTGAATCCATACCTCTGGCGTTGAGTGAGCTTGATTCACTCAATGCCTTTGGACTTAGTTGATTTTTGTGTTATGTCCAGCAACCACTTCTTGTGTCCACATGACCAATCAATATGATATGGACTAACCTACAATCAAGAACTCAAATGCACATCAAATACATTTCATGTGTGTGACATTTACCTGTTTGACTTCTCATAAATCAGGGACATTGGGAACAATGGACCCAACAATATCCTCCTATTTGAAGAAGTCAAAACCTCATTTCTATCCTCGATCAATGGCACACACAACCTATACAAAGAAACAAAGTATGGAAATTTTGATAAGCTATGAGTAAGTGTATCTCATTTACTTACTCCCCCTGTTTTGCTGCAATGTGTTTGTCCTTCCTTGAGTGCCACATTACTTTCTTTCCCTTTGCCATCTCTCCCACTTGCTATGACTCCCTCTTGCAAGGACCTTCTCCAGAATACCTCAAATCTGTACCCAAACCCTCTTGCAGACTACTCCAGAAGCGAGATGTAAAACGGGAGTCTCGATCCGAAATGATGCTAACTGGCACACTGTGTACACGGATGACTTCATTCAAGTACAGCTCCGCTATATTTTTCATCTTATAATCAATCTTATATGGCACAAAGTGAGCACACTTCGTCAGTCTGTCCACTATAACCCAAACAAAATCAAATCCCCTTGGAGATCTCGGTAAGCCCGTAATGAAGTCCATAGAAATACTTTCCGACTTCTAAGTAGGGAACTCCAACGGAGTCAACTTGCCACCAGGCCTTCCATGATCGTCCTTCACATGCTTGCAAGTGTGGCACTCAGCAACAAATCAGGCTATATCACCCTTCATCCCATACCACCAGGCAATCTGCTTCAATTCATGATACATCTTTGTAGATCCTGGATGGTAGGCAACACTGGATCCATGAGCCTCTCTGCAAATCATACCCCTGATGTCTCCAACAGCATGAATGCAAAACCTGCCACGGTACTTCAAAGTACCCGCATCATCGATAGAGAAATCCGGCAACTCCCCTCTCTTGGTCCTGAGGTATAAGTGCAGAAGATCCGGATCATCCTTCTGGTGCAACCTGGTAAGTGAAATCCAAGACGGCTCTGCCACTGCCAGACTGCTCTGCATGTCATAGAGTCCCACGGAGATATC
The DNA here is from genome assembly GCA_039583875.1 of Platanthera guangdongensis. Taxonomy (NCBI): domain Eukaryota; kingdom Viridiplantae; phylum Streptophyta; class Magnoliopsida; order Asparagales; family Orchidaceae; genus Platanthera; species Platanthera guangdongensis. The sequence continues at coordinate 65,127,730 of CM077152.1, forward strand.
CATCAGGAGGAACTCTTCCACTAAACGATCGGCGGTGAGATTAAAGATCTTCCCCATCTTCCGGCTCAGGGCATCAGACACCACATTGGCCTTGCCCGGATGATACTGTATATCCACATCATAATCAGCCACATACTCTAGCCACCGCCGTTGGCGCAGATTCAACTCCTTCTGAGTGAACAAGTACTTTAGACTTTTATGATCTGTGAAGATCTTGCACTGAGCACCATAAAGTAGATGTCTCCACAGCTTTAGCACATAAATCACCGCTGCAAACCCAAGGTCATGCGTAGGGTAATTTCTCCCATGAGTCTTTAGTTGCCTAGACTCATACGCAATCACTTTCCCAGCCTGCATCAAAACGCAATCCAGTCCAACATGCGATATAATACTCCCCCTACCCAGATCCCAAAACACGGCACGAAGGGGGAGTCCTATGCCCGGAACAGCCGCCTTGGGGTAGCATTAGCACACGGGCTAACCTGTACCACAAGACGCCTATTCCGCCGGCTACAACAATATCAATATAACATGCCAACCCAACCAAATAAATAAACAACCAGAAGTCAAATCCACACTAAGTTATAATGTCCAAATTCATCAATAAATAGAAGCTAAAATATGCTTCTACCATATATCAGAGTACAGCTAAACATTGCCCAAATGGGCTATATTAGAGTATCAAATACTAACATCAGTAACTGACGGTATCGACTGCACCATCACCTCAGGCCCTGTCATCCTGGCCTGGCTGTCCTGCTGCGTAGTCTGCGGCTGCTCCACCTGCGGCGTGACCTCCTAAAAAGGGAGACGTAGCAACTGTTAGTCAAAACGACTAAGTGGTTTCACATCCGCTCCCCCGGCGACTCCTCGGCACCGGGCGGAGAAAAGGAACAAGAGTATAGTATATAACAAGTATGCAAGTAAAGGAAGTACAAGCAGGTGGCAGTAGTGTAAGAGTAACAGTATCATAATCAGTATTTATGTAAGAGCTACACTAAACTAGCAAGTATAAGTAACAGCAGGAAGGTAACTTAACTTATAAGAATGCCCATACAAACTTATAAGTTAAGGATCGGGTTACATAAAAGTAACTCATCGTATAAGAGTGCCCATACAAACTTATACGATGAGGATCTTGTTGTGCAATGTTATGAAATACTATGAATGCTATGCAATGACTCACCTATGCACACCCATGCAATTGCTATGTCGACACAGACTATAGTTCCCACTTTTCGAGCAGGTAGCTAACCTCTCAGGCATCAGCCGCCGTGGCCAGGCGGTGACATTAAAACGGGCACTTCTACTACTAGACGGGTATCACACTACTTCACCTAGGCCTCCGTATGCCTCAACGCTAATAACACAACAGCGGAGCCCCTGCGTACTATGGCCCAGCGGGGTCTTGGGTAGATGTGCACCAAGAACACAGCCCGAACTGGCCTTGCGTGACCCGGAAGGGGCCTCGGAAGAAGCACGAGGACACAGCCCAACCGTTCACATGGCCGGAGGGGCCTCGGGACGTGAACACCGAGGACACAGCCCAAACCGACCAAGTCTAACTGCCAACTCCCGTCGGTGTGACGACTGGCGAGCCCGTAGACCTGCCACACTATCCTTAACCCAGGATTACGACACCGCGTGTCGGCTCACACCACATGCAAATTCCACATCAACATATCATGGAAGGGGCCTCGGAGTGAGCACGAGGACACAGCCCCACCATCCATCCACACCGTACCTCAACACGACCAAAACAAGTGGCGGTCAACACCGCACTTGCACCTTTACTATAAAATGCCAATAGGAGACGACACACTATTGTTGGACTCCTAAATTCAATCCGATATAAAACATATGCATGGCCATGGGTTACCCATCTATATATCATCCCAAGTGATTTCAACATGATATAAAAAGATTTGCTCTTACGACAACTTACCGAAGTATTATCAAATCAATCCAATTAAACATAAGGAAATCAACAGGCCTCAAGCTATCTTGCGATAATAAATTGATTTATAAAATAGTAAATATTATCATCCATAACACTTTGTTGGTTAACATAAAGTTATTTCACCAAAATCTCGAATTAATTGCGACATTGGACCCACCAATTTCAAATCCACAATGCATGTAGAGACCCAGAATTTCAGCGCAGGATTCGCACTGGACAGCAACTTCGACCGGAGTTTCCTGAAGTTACAGGAATCCGGTGGAGGCGTGTAACCCCTCGTTGGAAAGAACTTTTCATGATCTACAACTTTCATATTCAGGTCACAACCCAGATCTGACAATAACTTACTCGAAATCGGCTTCAACGTTCGCTGCGCACAGAACACGATTTCTGTGTACAGGAATTGCCGGACAGCAAACTCGATTAGGTTTTCCCGGGGCCACATACATCACCTGAAGTCGTGCAACCACTCGTTGGAAAGGTATTTCCAAGGGCTACAACTTTCGTGTTTAGCCAAAAGCCCAGATCTGCCCATATCCTACATGAAAATGGCCTAGAAGATCGCTGCGGGCAGAATACAGATTCTGCGCGCATCTTAAAGAAAAATGAACGGCATCGGTCCGTCTTCCTCCTCAAGCGATCCTTCCTAAATTTTCCAGAAATGTCCTCCTCCCTTATTCAACCTCAAGGGCCAAAACTCCTCACGAAACCATTCACCCATCGTCGTATTGAAGAAAAGGAGAAGGGTTGAAGAGATCTAAAATCTACGATTCAAATCCTAGCATGGCCAAACCTAGAAATCTTCTCCTCTCCATCAAGCTCTTTTGAGCCGATGTCTCTCCTAAATATCTAAGATCTAGCACCAAAGGAGAGGGTAGGAAACTCACATTGGCTCCAGCGGTACCACCATTTCCGGCCATGGATCGCGTAGTTCTCCTTGGCGGCATCTTCTCTTTCACGGCGATGGCGGATCCCCGTCGGTAGAACTTGCTCCTGCAGTTTTCCTCTCACCAGGAGTTCTCACAGGAATTAGGGGAAGAAATGGGAATGAAAACGGCTAGGGTTTTCTCTGCCCCTTATATACAAAATGTGACACGGGTAGGGACACGGCCGTGTCCGTACCCGTGTCCTGCTTCCGTGAAACGGCCGTGGCGGTTTCCATGTCGGTTCAATGTTTGACACGGGTAGGGACACGCCCGTGTCCCGACCCGTGTCCACATGACACGGCCGTGTGCCTCGACGTGTTATTGGCCGTGTACTTCTTGAGTTACATCTCGACACTTCTCGTCGAGCTCAACTCGACGCACACGGGTAGGGACACGCCCGTGTCACTACCCGTGTCACTTAGTGTCGACCCCGCTCGACGATCTCGACGCCTCTCGACGATCTCGACACGCCTCGTCGAGATCATCTCGACGCACACGGGTAGGGACACGGCCGTGTCACGACCCGTGTCACTTGGTGTCGACACAGCTCGCTAGTCTCGACACGGCTTGTCGAGTGGAACTCGACGCACACGGGTAGTGACACGCCCGTGTCACTACCCGTGTCACCACCCGTGTCACTCTGCACTGATTTCTCCACTTCTCCACAAGTGCAGCCCAATTCTCTGCACTTCTCAGGACTTGAGTCAACCCTCCTGACTCAAAAACACACACACTAGGGGCCTAGAGCGATTCAGGACGTTACAAATCCTATAAACAAAATAAAAGATTTCGTCCCCGAAATCAGGCTTAGGCTGTGTGGCGAAAAGCTTAACAGGAAATTTATCATATGTTTTTAAATAAGATTACCTTGGGCAAACAACTCCGGGTAGCGTTGCTGCATCAAATCCATTGGCTCCCAGGTGTACTCCTCCTTCCCATGATTCAACCATAGCACCTTCACTAAGGGGACACTTTTGCGGCGTAATGTTCTTGTCTCGCTGTCAACAATCCGTACCGGCTCTAGTCGCACAGACCTATCTGACGCCACCGTACTATCAGCAGTGGGAATAAATTGGTCGGGCCGCAATAGTGCTTTTCGAAGCGACGATACATGGAACACGTCGTGAAGATTTTCTAGTTCCGGTGGTAACTCCAACCGATAGGCCAACGAGCCAATTCTTTCCAATATAGTATAAGGCCCAACATACCTTGGGCTGAGCTTTTTCACTCCCCGCACCCGCGACACTCCATGCATCGGCCGAATCTTAAGGAACACTTTTTCGCCCACTTGGAACTCCACCATCCGGTGCTTTTTATTGTAATATTTTGCCTGTCGACTTTGAGCCTCCAACATGCGGTCTCTTATCAATCTGACAGCCACATCAGTATCATCTATAAATTCATTTCCCAATGCCTTCGGATCTTCATCCTGCACCCAAGACAAGGGGGTCCTACACCTTCTTCCGTAAAGGGCTTCATGGGGCGCCATACCGATGCTCGCTTGATGACTATTATTGTAGGAGAATTCCACCAGGGGCAAGAGTCTTTCCCACGGCTCTCCTCTGTCCAACACACATAACCTCAACAAATCCTCCAACATTCTGATGGTCCGCTCTGACTGCCCGTCAGTCTGAGGATGAAATGCGGTACTAAAGGTTAGGCGTGAGCCCAAATACGCCTGTACCGCCTTCCACTCATTGGAGGTAAACCGACCATCCCGATCCGAAACAATTGTCTTGGGCACGCCATGATACCGTACAAATTGCTCCACAAAAAGGCGTACCAAAACATCCACGTGTGCTTCCTTCTTCATTGGAATGAACCGGGCCACCTTTGTCAGTCGATCCACAATAACCCACACCGAATCATTCCCGGAGCGTGAGCGAGGTAGCCCATGGACAAAGTCCATGGAGATATCCTCAAACTTCCATTCGGGAATTGGCAAAGACTGCAACAAACCAACGGGACTCCTGCATTCAGCCTTCACCCTTTGACAAGCTTCGCAATGTGTAACATAATAGCGAACATCCTTCTTCATTCCCGGCCAACACATGGTCTTCCGCAGTCCGGCGTACATCTTAGCAATACCCGGGTGTACTGAATATTGAGAGGAATGCGCCTCTCTCAATATATCCTCCCGAATTTTGCCGCCCTTGGGAATATAAAGTCGGCCTCGAAGATAAACGAGGCCGTCTTTTAGTGTGTACTCATCGGTGGTCCCATCTTCAATTGCCTTGATTGCCGGGGCCAAGGCCGCATCCATTCCTTGCTCCACCCGAATCCGGTCTCGGATATCACAAACTATGCTCATGTTTGCCAAATACTCCGCATACTCTGCCGAAGGAGCCTTGAATACTAGAGAAATTTCCATCTCCTCGATCATCCGAGCCAACTCCATACTCATCAACCGAGACTCTGGGTTAGAGCCTGGCGCTTTTCTACTCAAGGCATCGGCTACGGAGTTCGCTTTCCCGGGGTGGTAGTTCATGGTGAACTCATAGTCGCATAGAAATTCCAACCACCGTCGTTGTCTCATGTTCAACTCCTTCTGAGTGTGGACATACTTCGAGTTCTTGTGATCGGAAAAGATCTCGCAGTGTACGCCATATAGGTAATGCCTCCAGACCTTCAAAGCGAACACCACTGCTCCCAGCTCCAAATCATGAACCGGGTAATTGACTTCATGTTTCTTTAACTGCCTTGAAGCATAAGCGATCACGTGCCCGTGCTGCATCAGCACCGCACCCATCCCTTGATATGATGCGTCCGTGTAAACCTGAAATCCTTCCTTCCCCGACGGAAGTGCAAGGATGGGGGCGGAGGTAAGCCTATCCTTCAACTCTTGAAATGCTGCTTCACATTGAGGTGTCCACTCAAATGGCACACCCTTCTTCGTCAAGGAGGTAAGAGGAAGGGCAATCTTGGAAAATCCTTTCACGAACTTGCGGTAGTAGCCAGCAAGTCCAAGAAAGCTTCGTACATCGGCCGCCGACTTCAAGGGCGACCACTCCTTCACGGCCCGCACCTTTGTTGGATCCACTGCTAGCCCTGCTCCACTGATCACATGCCCCAAGAAGGCAACCTCCTTAAGCCAGAATTCACACTTGCTAAACTTGGCATACAAGGCGTGCTCCTTCAATTTCTTCAAAACCAAGATCAGGTGCTCGACATGCTCCTCCTCCGTCTTTGAGTAGACTAAGATGTCGTCGATGAAAACGATGACGAAGATGTCCAAATACGGTTCAAACACCTTGTTCATCAAGCTCATGAAGGCCGAAGGGGCATTTGTGAGCCCAAACGGCATTACTGTGAACTCATACAAACCATATCTCGAACTGAAGGCCGTTTTCTGGATGTCCCCTTCTTGTATCCTCAACTGATAGTATCCGGAGCGCAAATCCAATTTAGAAAACCAATGTGCTCCCACTAGTTGATCGAACAACTCATCGATCCTAGGTAGTGGATAAGTGTTTCGCACCGTCAACCGATTGAGTTCCCGATAATCTATGCACAATCGCAGGGTTCCATCCTTCTTCTTTACGAACAGCACAGGGGCTCCCCATGGTGATGAACTGGGGCGAACGAACCCTGAATCTACTAGTTCTTGCAATTGAACTCTAAACTCCGCGAGTTCTTTCGGGGCCATTCTGTACGGAGCCTTAGATTCAGGCTTGGCACCAGGTACTAGATTAATCTGGAAATCGACCTCTCTATGCGGTGGTAATCCTGGTAGCTTCTCAGGAAATACCTCGGGAAAATCCCGCACAACCTGTACATCCTTTAATTCCAACGCTTCCTCCTTCAACTCGAACCAGATCATGAAGACCTCGTCCCCCTTCATATGAGCTTTTACAACCTGGACGGAAGATAACATCATGCGGGGCGTGAAGCCAATACCTTGGAAGATGACGTCAGAGTCTCCATGTCTCAAATAGATCCGCTTCTCCGCGCAGTCGATCCTCGCGAAGTGCCAATCTAGCCATGCCATGCCCAAAATGATGTCGAACTCCGACATTCTCAAAACCGTGGCCGGTGTATCAAAGGCCTTCCCATCAATAAATAACTCCAACTCGCACTTGGCTGTTGCGATCATCTCCGAGCCATCCGGAAGGCGTACACGTCGGGCTATTCCCGTGAAGTACTGAACATCACCCACGTCTTTTATGAAATCCTCGGACACAAAAGAGTGTGAGGCACCGGTATCGAACAACGCATAGGCCGTCTTCCCGCCAATAATCACGGTGCCTAAGTTCCAACAACCAAAACTTATTGCTAGTGTCTAATAAGTTCTAATCAATTCATGTTAAACCATGCAAATATATAAACTAATTAAATCATACCTGCAATCACCTCTTGGGGGTTCCGTTCCTGTGCCATGTCAAGCGCGTATACCTGATCCCTAGCAGGGCCGGGGTTACCTCTTGGCGGTCCTCGTCCTCGACCACGCATATATCCCCGCCCTCGAGGAGCTGCTGGAGGGAGAGCGGGAGGGAGAGCAGGAGGGGCGTTCCCAAATACCGCGGGCAGAAACGTCGGATGTGGCCCGGCTGGTTGCATTCGAAGCACACCAGACCACGACGCCCTACAGGTTGTTGAAATCGCTGAGGCTGTGGGGGTGGAGGCAACGCAGGCGGCTGCGGAGCTGGATGCTCCACCCTATAGTTTCGGTGGACACGCCCTCCACCTCTTTGATGTCCCCTTCCTCCTCTGAAGTCTCGCCTCCTTCTATTCCATGGGCCGGCTTCCATCACGTCCTCCGCAGGCCTCTTACTACATCCCATGTGGTCCGCCTCCAATCTTTTTGCCATATCAATGATCTCCGCCAAGCTACCATCCGCTATAAACAAAAGGGACTGCCTTAGGGGACCTCGCAGCCCCTTGTAGAAGCGCTTGGCATAGCCTCTGTCATCCAACTCGTAAGAATCCGCAAACCTTGCGAGATGCTGGAATTCCCGCTGGTATTCCGTAACCGTCTTTGATCCCTGATTTAATAGAAGGAACCTCTGCTCAAGCTAATCTCGGGCTGACGTAGGGATAAAGTGTTCCAAGAAAACATCCGAGAATTCACTCCAACTTATCTCTGTGTAGATCCGGCCTTGGAAGGTAGATCCCATGAGGGACTTCCACCACCTCTTCGCATGGAAGTCCAAGACGAACACTGCCAATGTCACTGCCATGTTGGCCGGGCAACGGATACCAGCCAACAACTCCTGTATCGTCTCTAGCCATTCCTCTGTACGTACAGCCGACTCCGCCCCAAGGTAGACGGGAGGGGAGAGAGCCCGGAAGGTGCTCAGCCAGTTGGAGCTCGGGGCCTGTTGTTGCACCGGAGCCTGCTGTGCCTTAAAAGCATCAAGAATGGCGGTGAGTGTTTGCCCCAACTCAGACTGTTGGAACTGAGTGGGTATGGGAGGGGTAGGAGTACCCCCCAACGGCTCAACATGCAGTGGAACCTACACGTTTATGACAAATTTGCGGTCAGGTTGGCTAAACTCAAGGTCAAAGTTGGACAAACTTAATGTGAATTACATATGGGCACACCACTGCTTCCGCTAAGTCAGTTTGTCCCCAAACCGACTAACCAAACGGGGGTGGCACCATTGTTGAATGACTTCCGTAGTTGAGGATCGTGGCAATCTGATACCAATTATAATACTCCCCCTACCCAGATCCCAAAACACGGCACGAAGGGGGAGTCTTATGCCCGGAACAGTCGCCTTGGGGTAGCATTAGCACACGGGCTAACCTGTACCACAAGACGCCTATTCCGCCGGCTACAACAATATCAATATAACATGTCAACCCAACCAAATAAATAAACAACCAGAAGTCAAATCCGCACAAAGTTATAATGTCCAAATTCATCAATAAATAGAAGCTAAAACATGCTTCTACCATATATCAGAGTACAGCTAAACATTGCCCAAACGGGCTACATCAGAGTATCAAATACTAACATCAGTAACTGACGGTATCGACGGCACCGTCACCTCAGGCCCTGTCATCCTGGCCTGGCTGTCCTGCTGCGTAGTCTACGGCTGCTCCACCTGCGGCGTGACCTCCTAAAAAGGGAGACGTAGCAACCGTTAGTCGAAACGACTAAGTGGTTTCACATCCGCTCCCCCGGTGACTCCTCGGCACCGGGCGGAGAAAAGGAACAAGAGTATAGTATATAACAAGTATGCAAGTAAAGGAAGTACAAGCAGGTGGCAGTAGTGTAAGAGTAACAGTATCATAATCAGCATTTATGTAAGAGCTACACTAAACTAGCAAGTATAAGTAACAGCAGGAAGGTAATTTAACTTATAAGAATGCCCATACAAACTTATAAGTTAAGGATCGGATTACATAAAAGTAACTCATCGTATAAGAGTGCCCATACAAACTTATACGATGAGGATCTTGTTGTGCAATGTTATGAAATGCTATGAATGCTATGCAATGACTCACCCATGCACACCCATGCAATTGCTATGTCGACACAGACTATAGTTCCCAGTTTTCGAGCAGGTAGCTAACCTCTCAGGCATCAGCCGCCGTGGCCAGGCGGTGACAGTAGAACGGGCACTTCTACTACTAGGCAGGTATCACACTACTTCACCTAGGCCTCCGTACGCCTCAACGCTAAGAACACAACAGCGGAGCCCCTGCGTACTATGGCCCAGCGGGGTCTTGGGTAGATGTGCACCAAGAACACAGCCCGAACTGGCCTTGCGTGACCCGGAAGGGGCCTCGGAAGAAGCACGAGGACACAGCCCAACCGTTCACATGGCCGGAGGGGCCTCGGGACGTGAACACCGAGGACACAGCCCAAACCGACCAAGTCTAACTGCCAACTCCCGTCGGTGTGACGACTGGCGAGCCCGTAGACCTGCCACACTATTCTTAACCCAGGATTACGACACCGCGTGTCGGCTCACACCACATGCAAATTCCACATCAACATATCATGGAAGGGGCCTCGGAGTGAGCACGAGGACACAGCCCCACCATCCATCCACACCTTATCTCAACACGACCAAAACAAGTGGCGGTCAACACCGCACTTGCACCTTTACTATAAAATGCCAATAGGAGACGACACACTATTGTTGGACTCCTAAATTCAATCCGATATAAAACATATGCATGGCCATGGGTTACACATCTATATATCATCCCAAGTGATTTCAACATGATATAAACAAGATTTGCTCTTACGACAATTTACCGAAGTATTATCAAATCAATCCAATTAAACATAAGGAAATCAACAGGCCTCAAGCTATCTTGCCATAATAAATTGATTTCTAAAACAGTAAATATTATCATCCATAACACTTTGGTGGTTAACATAAAGTTATTTCACCAAAATCTCGAATTAATTGCGACATTGGACCCACCAATTTCAAATCCACAATGTATGTAGAGACCCAGAATTTCAGCGCAGGATTAGCACTGGATAGCAACTTCGACCGGAGTTTCCCGAAGTTATAGGAATCCGGTGGAGGCGTGTAACCCCTCGTTGGAAAGACCTTTTCATGATCTACAACTTTCATATTCAGGTCACAACCCAGATCTGAAAATAACTTACTCGAAATCGGCTTCAAAGTTCGCTGCGCACAGAACACGATTTCTGTGTACAGGAATTGCCGGACAGCAAACTCGATTAGGTTTTCCCGGGGCCACAGACATCACCTGAAGTCGTGCAACCACTCGTTGGAAAGGTATTTACAAGGGCTACAACGTTCGTGTTTACCCAAAAGCCCAGATCTGCCCATATCCTACATGAAAATGGCCTAGAAGATTGCTGCGCGCAGAATACAGATTCTGCGCGCATCTTAAAGAAAAATGAACGGCATCGGTCCGTCTTCCTCCTCAAGCGATCCTTCCTAAATTTTCCAGAAATGTCCTCCTCCCTTATTCAACCTCAAGGGCCAAAACTCCTCACGAAACCATTCACCCATCGTCGTATTGAAGAAAAGGGGAAGGGTTGAAGAGATCTAAAATCTAGGATTCAAATCCTAGCATGGCCAAACCTAGAAATCTTCTCCTCTCCATCAAGCTCTCTTGAGCCGATGTCTCTCCTAAATATCTAAGATCTAGAACCAAAGGAGAGGGTAGGAAACTCACATTGGCTCCAACGGTACCACCATTTCCGGCCATGGATCGCGTAGTTCTCCTTGGCGGCATCTTCTCTTTCACGGCGATGGCGGATCCCCGTCGGTAGAACTTGCTCCTGCAGTTTTCCTCTCACCAGGAGTTCTCACAGGAATTAGGGGAAGAAATGGGAATGAAAACGGCTAGGATTTTCTCTGCCCCTTATATACAAAATATGACACAGGTAGGGACACGGCAGTGTCCGTACCCGTGTCCTGCTTCCATGAAACGGCCGTGGCGGTTTCCATGTCGGTTCAATGTTTGACACGGGTAGGGACACGCCCGTATCCCGACCCGTGTCCACATGACACGGCCGTGTGCCTCGACGTGTTATTGGCCGTGTACTTCTTGAGTTACATCTCGACACTTCTCGTCGAGCTCAACTCGACGCACACGGGTAGGGACACGCCCGTGTCACTACCCGTGTCACTTAGTGTCGACCCCGCTCGACGATCTCGACGCCTCTCGACGATCTCGACACGCCTCGTCGAGATCATCTCGACGCACATGGGTAGGGACACGGCCGTGTCACGACCCGTGTCACTTGGTGTCGACACAGCTCGCCAGTCTCGACACGGCTTGTCGAGTGGAACTCGACGCACACGGGTAGTGACACGCCCGTGTCACTACCCGTGTCACCACCCGTGTCACTCTGCACTGATTTCTCCACTTCTCCACAAGTGCAGCCCAATTCTCTGCACTTCTCAGGACTTGAGTCAACCCTCCTGGCTCAAAAACACACACACTAGGGGCCTAGAGCGATTCGGGATGTTACATGCGAAGCATCCACGTACACATCATACTCCATGCCCTCAGTAGGTAGAGTCAGAACAGGAGTAGTGCACAATCTATTCTTTAGTTCCAGGAAGGCTTCTTCGCACTCCTCGCTCCAAACAAAGGCCGTATTCTTTTGAGTCAATCTGGTCAAAGGTGCAGCCAGGGTAGAGAAACCCTCCACGAACCTCCTGTAGTAGCCAACCAACCCTAGGAAGCTTCTAATCTCCTTGGGCGTGCCTAGCCTGCTCCAATCCATCACTGCGGCAATCTTTTTCGGGTCGACCGAGATCCCATCCTTATTTACCACGTGGCCCAGAACTAAGACCCGAGGCAACCAAAATTCGCACTTGCTCAGCTTGGCGAATAACTTGTGGTTCCTCAACTCTATTAGAACCAAGCACAGATGTTGCTCATGGTCCTCAGTACTGCGAGAGTAGATCAACACATCATCAATGAATACCACCACGAAATTGTCTAGAAAGTACTTGAACACCTGCTTCATCATATCCATGAAAGTTGATGGTGAGTTGGTCAAACCAAACGACATCACTAGAAACTCGAAGTGTCCATGCCTTGATCTAAATGCAGTCCGTGGAATATCTGCCTCACGGATCCTGAGCTGATGATAGCCAGAACGAAGATCGATATTGGAGAACACCGTGCTACCATGCAACTGATCAAATAAGTCATCGATCCTCGGTAGAGGGTACCTATTATTAATGGTGACTTTGTTCAGTTCCCTATAATCAATACAAAGCCTCATCGACCCATCCTTCTTCTTCACAAATAGAACAGGAGCACCCCAAGGCGACGAACTCGGCCAGATAAAACTTTTTGCCAGCAACTCGTCCAACTGGACTCACAACTCCTCCAACTCATGAGGGGCCATCCGATACGGCGCCTTAGCAATGGGACGCATACCCGGTTCCAAATCAATCAAAAACTAAACATCCCGCTCGGGGGGAAGACCAGGAAGGTCATCAGGAAAAACATCAGAGAAACCACGAACCACAAGAATCTCCTCCAAGCGCGGTACACTAACAACAGTCCCAACCACCAAGACTAAACAAGCAAAACAATCAGAATGAAACAGCTTTTGAGCACAAACTGCAGAAATGATAGGAGAATCTTGGCACGGATCAGCATACACACTTCTTGGCTTACTATTGTCCTTGATGAAGTCCAAGCATTTCCCTTTGCATTGAATAACCGCATCATACTTAGACAACCAGTCCATGCTCAGAATAACATCGAAGTCCTCTAGATCAATCATCTTAAAGTCTGACTTCGCAAGAAAGTCCCCTAACAAAACAGGGCGATCCAAAATGCCCAAATCTGACAACACAGATTCACCAGAACGGAACTTGACACGGAAGGTGTCACGAACTTGATCTAGAACCAACCGATAACGCTCTACAAAATCTATAGCCACAAACGAGTGGGTAGCGCCGGAGTCGAACAGAACACTTGCCCAGTGGTTCTTCACCTTAAATTTCCCTATAGGAGTATATATAAGAAACTAAGGAACTACCAAAACAAAACTATAACCATTCTAGCAAATAAAACTTTCAGGCTAGGAAAACAACTAACCTGAGATGACCTGAGTCGAATCTTGAGCATCCTCGGAAGAGATCACATTCAGCTTTCCTTTGCCCTTGTCCACACGCTGAGGCGGAGGTAGAGCCTGAAGTGGAACTGCATGAAGAACAGGCTGGACCTAAGGACACCTAGTCTTAATATGGCCCTTCTGGCCACACTGATAGCAGACTTTATCCTTGGACCAGCATTGGGAAACATCATTCCCGGGTCGCTTGCAAATAGAACAGGAAACATCATTCCTAGGAGCACCTTGAATAGCATGAACTTGCTTCTTCTTCTGAGCTCCCGCCTTCTTGAAACACCTCTCAACAGGGTGGACTGACCGGCCATAGAAGCTACACACTACCTTGCTCTTCTTTCACGAAGCAGCGTCGAGTACCTGGGGGTTCTTTTCTTCAGTAGACTTCCTCTTGTCCTTCCTCATTTGCTGGCATCTGTTCTTTGCGGTCTCAATTGCCTCCACTTTCAGAGCAGCCTCCACTACCACTGCATAAGTCTCTGATCCAGAAACACTAGCCAACTGCTAAACCTCGCTCCTCAAGCCACCAAGGAACCGCTTGACTCGATCTGCTTTAACACTCACCAACCTAGGGGCAAACAGACTCAACTTACTGAACTCTATCTCGTACTCACTGACCGTGAGTTGCCTCTGCTTCAGGTGAAGGAATTCATTCATTAGTCAGTCATGCTCGACCAAGGCAGGAACTTCCTCAACAACAACTCCTTGAATAATCCCAAAGTGTAACTAGCCACCAAGATCTCCTTTTCCCTAAGCCACCAGCTCTTAGCCAAACCCTTTAGCTGATAGGAGGCTATCATCACTCTCTGATCATCTGCAACACTGGAGTACGAGAACATCTCCTCCATGGAGATCAGCCAATCATCTATGACCATGAAATCTGCCTTCCCATCGTATGTTGGAGGGATAAGTCTCTGAAACTGTGAGATAAAGGCCATCTCTGCTGGCACCACCACTGGAGGTCTTAGGGGAGCAGGTGGGGGAGGAGCAGCTGACCCCCCCTGTAGGGGCTTGCACCCCCTGAGTCTGTCCTGCCACCACTGCCACCAGAGACTGGATTCGGGCCTGCATCTCCACCATCTGCCTGGTCAAGGAATCGTTGCTCTGTCGCAGGCTCTCGATCACCGCATCACTCTACGCTCCTGAGGACTCACCCTTAGACAGGGGAGTCGACTTGGTCGAAGGACATCTCGCCATACTAAAACCATAAAAACTGAGGTCAAAACTTAGTACAACAGTTGGAACAAACTACTAGTACATACAATATATACATAAATATGAACTTTTAACTGCTATAGTTACTCTGGCATTTTATTTTGTTTAACAAAAGTGATGCTATGCCTAACCTAGGATGGTTAACCACCATCAACTAACTCTTGTGCCTAGATCGGGAATGCATGAATTTATATTTTTTTTTCTTATTTAAAACCATGTGTGTACATATGTCATCCTGCAAATCTTTAGCTTGATACGTTGTGCTTATGCAATGTTATGCTATTCATGATTGTTCTATGCATTCTAAAAAGGCCCTAATGCATGTCATGAGCGGCGTACGCATGAAAATATTATGCATCCCATACTACATAACATTCTCATGCAACGAAAAAGAAACGTGCTAGTCGCATTCATGTGGTGAGGTTATACAACCCATACTACATAACCCTCACATGTTGCCCCTATGGTGGATCAATATACAGACACATATTATGCATCCCATACTACATAATATGCCTCGTATACTTCATGTTATGCTATGAGTGTAGTGTTCGTGCTTCAGCCAAGACGGGCTGATGACATATCAGTATGTGTATGATATGATGCTAAACATCTAATACCTACAAGGAAAGATTGCCCGACAAATTGTCAAGCAACCTCCCTCTGATACCAACTGTCACAACTCGCATTTTCTCCGAATTTAAGAAGTATCAGAGTATGAGAAAACACGCGTCGTGATGCCACGTCGAGCAGGGGATAACTGTCGACGCTCAGGCGAACACCATTTAACTAGACTATGAAAATTCGTAAGTTTAATGATTAGAAAAATCAGTTATATTTTAAAGGTCGTACCCCTCGGCTCATTGGATCACCTAGTCCATAGTTTAAAAACTATACTTATACACAACGGAAAATACTTTATTTATATTTGACATTCTATGAGAATGCATAAGTGATCCTCGAGGTCAACTTATACTCTGCAAGACTCTAGATTTATTTTATATTATAAGTAAGAAAATGATCTTTTTATGTTGCTTGGAAAGTAATGTATGAGTTTTATAAACATGCTGGTCATGAAATATAATAGTAATAGTGTTTTAGGTTTAAAATTAACTAGCAACCTATCATAAATCTTCCCAAGAGCAAGTAGACTATCTCCCGAAAGGTAGCAGCAAAAGAAACATATCTAGTATCATAAGGTAAAACTACCAGTGGGCGCCAACAAACTGACACGAACCCACTGACAAGTATGCATGTCTATAAGAAAACAGAAAAACTACCTCACAACAGCAAGAGAAAGAGCCTACAACTCAAGGGATCACAAGCAACACCACAGCAAATCTAGCCGCCTACCCGGCTACTATCAGAACCTGGGGCATTCAAAAAAGAAAAGAATACCTCAGCAAGTAAAACAAGAGAGTCTGAATTAGAGCATTAAATCAAAGTGGAACAAAGAGAGTAAGTAAACATGAGAGTAAAAAAACAAACACTGTCCAAAGTAAGCAAAAGTACACCAAATACCAGGTAACAACAACAAGCCGTGCCCCAATCCCTACAGAGGCTACAAGTCAAAAGACAAGAAAACTTGCCACAATATGCTGCATTCTACAAGGGAGAAACACCTAAAAATCCTAATTTGTGAGTTAATGGCAGTAGTAAACAACATGGACCTGAGTTGGTGACCAAAAATAGTCCCCCAAACAAAACAGTTCCAACTAAAAAATAAAATTTCACTGTGTCAGCACAAAACTACCCAGCTCGTACTTAGGATTAAAAGGGTGGCGGCCACAGCAATACCCAGACCGTGCTTGGGACAAAAAAGTTGCGGACACGGCTCGCACACAAAACATCCCGCTCCTTTAGAGCGTCAAAATACCACTACCTGCCATAACCCACGATTCGGCTCTCAAACAAAGGAAGAACGAAAGGCCGACAAGACATCCCCCTAGGAGGTAATCACTCGGGAAGAAAAGAAACTGAAAAGGAATCAATCCCAGCTTACAGGAATAAACGATCACAGTTACCGGAATCGTCGAACGCAGCTCGACGATTTTCGTCGAGCGCGGGAAAAACGTCGAACGCAGGAAAATCATCGGACGCAGCTCGACGATTTTCGTCGAGCGCGGGAAAATCGTCGAACGCATGAAAATCATCGAATGCAGCTCGACGATTTTCGTCGAACACATGTCACGGGAAAATCGTCGAACTCTGTTCGACGATTTTCCTATTGTCGAACACAGGCCACAGGAAAATCGTCGAACTCCGTTCGACGATTTTCGTCGGACCCAGAACTCAGGCAAATCGTCGAGCTCAGCTCGACGATAATCGCCGAACTCAGATCGATGATCTTTGTCCATCACATGCAACCGGAGATCGTCGATCTCAGTTTGATGATCTTCGTCGAACTCAGGTCGACGATCTTCGCAGAACTGGCTGCGTTGAGTACACCGCAATCCTGTACAACCACCTTCATTTCCGACCAATCCTCTTAGCCTATTTTGATCCTATTACTCGCAATGTAAGTATGAAAACCCACTGCTACTAGTTCTAGGGCTGATAGGCTAATTGCTACCCAAACCGAGATTAACAGGGAACAATTTGATAATAAAAATAAGCAAGACTACAACAATCCGGCCGAAGACTTGGAGTTTCAGAACTTGAGAAAAATGATAAAAAAACATAAAGGAGCATTCATGGTTCAAGGCCCACATGATTTTGACGGAAAATCAGATAAAAATAATAATCTTAGGAAACATGAATGATAACAAAAAAATATGACATGAAAAGGAGAAGAAAAACTTGGCAAGGGTAGGAGCACGACTTGCCTCAAATTCCAGCGATTTATCTTGCACAGCCCTTCCTCTCTCTCTCGGCTCCAGCCGCAACATCACCTAAACAGGATTCTAAAGTTTTAATGGCGGAAAAGGATCAAACCAAAAATTCCGAGACCCCTAGAAACACCACGAAAATTGAATCTCTTACCGTAGGAATGAAGGTCTAGGCGAGAGTAATCCAAATCCGCTTTCGGAATCGAATTCGGTCCAATAACGCTCCCAGAATCGGCGTCTGAAGGGTAGCATAGTTGGCGGTTTTATTTTCTTCCTCTCGAACAGGCGACGGTTTCTCAACAGACAATGAACAGTCCTAATTTCTAAACTTTAGGCTATAAATATATAAGCAGCGGCTAAATCCCAAATACTTTCTCTCCCTAGCCAACCCAAAAGCTGCCAGTCACCCTTTCACCATAACTGCTACTTCTAAAAAAGAACCTATATAGAATACATAATATCTCATTATTATAAATAAAATACAAAACGACGTGAACCCGAACATCCTCAGAATTTGACGAAATTCACATCGTAGCTAAATTCCCATGCTACGAATGCAACGGCGAAGTTGAAATCAACTTTCGATGAACAAAACTCGGGTTATCACTACCCGAAGCCAAAATACAAGCATCCCCCGAGAAGCTTCACCGGTCACCAAAACAGACCCGACTTGCTAGGGGATCTTGCCAAAAAAGGCTACCAACAACTACACAAGGAACCTAAAGAGCTAAGACAACGCTTTAACAAATGGCACTTGCCGGAAACGCATCAACGTAATGCCAAACGAGAATTAAATAATCGCAGAAAAATTGGGTGTGTTACTCTGCGCCTGCGAGGCAGAAGACTCCACCACTGCCTTTCCTTTTTCTGCATACGATGCTCCCGCCTTCTTTTCACTCTTTGGCGGCACCCGACAATCACGTGCTATATGCCCCACCTGTCCACAATTAAAGCATGTACTAGTATTCGGTCTTGAGGTGGCCCCCGACGTTGCTCCCGAGGCAACCTAAGAAGGAGATTGTTCCGCCGTCTTGGGCCTCTTGCCCCATTTCTTCTTATAAAATGACTTCGCCGGTCGGGGAACCTAAAATTCGGCTGTGTCACAGCCAAGGCCCGCTTCCCTTGCACCCTCTTCATGTCTTTTTCCAGCGCGCACGCAGTGTCGACCAACGCCTGGAAGCATTGGTTCACAGAACAAGAAAGCAGGAACCTCAACTCGTCCCGCGTACCTTCGTAGAACCTATTTGTCTTCCTCTGCTCATCAGCAAATATTGAACCCGCATACCGCACCAAGCGTGTAAACTCATGCAGATAAGCTTCAAAACTGCCTTCACCCTGCATTAGCTTTTGTAATTTATTCTCCAAGGCAATACACTGTGCCGTCGGGAGGTGCTTTGCCATGAAGTGTTTAGAGAATTCCTCTATTGACACTTGTGTTGATGTTCTCCGTGCCAAGTAATGTAGCTCTATCTCGTCGCACCATAATCGCGCGTCTCCTTCCAACAAGAAGGTGTCTAAGGTGACCTTCTGATGTTCCTCTGATCCAATCGCCGTCATTATCTACTTGACGCGCGACAACCAATCTTCAGCCTGCATAGGAGATCCCACTCCCGAGAACGTAGGTGGATGAAAGCTCATAAATTGCTTCAACTGCATCTCAGCTGCTCGAGGTTCTATAGCCGCAACAGGTTCTGGCCTCGCCGCCACCTGTTCTGGCCTCACTGCTGGCTGTGCCTGCCCAATCAGCTGGGCTTGAATCATGGTAAACAAAGCCTCAGCAACTAATGGCACAGTTTCCGCAGATGGTGGAGGTGTAGGCACCAGGACTGGTGTCGTACTTTCATCAGAACGTTGGGGCTCCGACAGCCCAGCTCCACTCCGTGTCACCTATAGGTGAACAAGACACACACATTAGCGACCGTACACAAGCAATAGCAATAAGGTAGGAACATGCAGGTTCCTCAAACATATGTATTTGAATTCCTACAGTGGACATTCATGAGTTCAATCGCGTTAACTTGGTTCGCACAGACACGTGCTCACCACCCCACAAAAGAAGTCGACCACGACTTCGAAAGGGAAAGACCAAGACAGCTGATACCAAAAATGTAACAACCCCATCCATTTACATAGTATATAATAGAAGGTCCGGCCGGGACCCCACAACATATACCACAAAATAGGCGGTGAAGTTACGGTATGATACCAGAGTAGCGCAGCGCACCCTAACACATTGCATTCTAGCGGAAGCCTAAACACTAAATTTGAACTCCACACCTGAATGTCCAACATATAAAAGCTCCTCATTTAGATATAACATAGGGATGTTTTACAAATACAAACAGTTGGACTTATGGCCTCACAAGGCTTTCACAATAGTGGCCTCAATATTGGCGCGCAGGCTGACCACATATAAATAAAACACAGCATTTATAAGTTTAGACTTCGAGGGCTAGCAGTAGCAGCAGCAAATGCAGCAGGAACTTCATCCCTTATGCGTCCCGCTCGGCTCCCCAACACCTGCACAGGGATAGCCCACCCATCGGTGGCAAACAGGCAACAGTCAGTATTCAGCTGACCAAATTACAACGACCCCACCCCTCTTCCCAGGGTGGTGGTATTCCTTCCATGCAGGCATAGCATTTCACAAGCATATATATTTCATCCAATGTGCTCTCACGCACATACATTCCATCACAATCGTCAGCCACGCGGCTCGACAATCCATACACTCAGGGCACATTCTTGGTGTACCGGCGAACCTGGTCCCACCACTGTATCAGGGTCACAACCCAACGGTAAAATATTGAGCATTTCACTCCATGGCGTGCAACCGGAGTTCTAGTCGTAATGCACCGGGATTGGCCCGTAGCCCCCCATTGGGTCATGGTGTGCAAGCCTACGACTCTCGCTATGCGCTCCAACAGACCGCACCTTCTGGTCTCGCATCGGATGGACATAATGCAGGTCGAATCATCCACCCCCTGTTGCTCAAATCGCCTTGCCACACCGAGCACAGCGTAGTCGCGGCTATGTAAAGGCGCGAGTCGGTTTCAGCGAAACTGTTTGGCATTCAAGCCTGGGTGCTTTCCTGGGCGCACCACTACTTACTCTTATACCATTTCATCTCACACATCAACGGTTCTTTCCTGGGCACACCGGTACTTCCTGCTACTCTCTTCACAGGTATGACCCCACTATTATCACAAATGTCAAGGGTATTTCCATGGCTTACCATGCCAGTACTTCCTGCTACTTCCCTTCACAGGTCCACCCATGAACATCAAGCATTACAAAGGGTATTTCCTGGACCTCCAATCCAGTACTTCCTGCTACTTCCTTTTGCAGGTACAACCCAATAGCATATGCATCACAAGGGTGTTTTCCTGGACTACCACTCCAGTACTTCCTGCAACTATCTTTCACAGGGTTAACCCATCGACTCCTAAACTACACGTTTATCACGGAGTCATCTCTGGTGCGTATGCAACATCACCAATACAGACCAACCCTTCTAGATGGGCTTCATACAGCATGCCTATTCCGTACTACATTTCCAGATCTATATGCCAAATGATTGGGGATTGCATGAATCAACCCAAAAGACTCCCATAATCAGCCATCCTCTGGTGGGAGAATCATATGCATATGCCAAAAAGGAAGCCTTCACATGACTAGGAAGAAAAGTCGTTAACCTTGAAGACCTCTTCGGTGTCATGAGCTCCTAACTGGCTATAAAGAACCGCAACAGCTTTTTCTCCGCAAAGATGGCCTCATATCTCTTGTCGGAATCTCGCAGCACCACCTATGACTAGCTCCTCTTCCTCCTCTTCCTTCTTCCTCTCCCTTTCTCTCTCTAACTTGTAGAAAGATGAAGTCAATAATAAAATGAGACTTGCCTTCTCAAGTCTTGGCCTTAAGGAAGTAGGGAGGCAGCTCAACCATTGGATCCCAGCTGAAGGAACGGATGGCCACGATTTTGCCACAAAATCTCAATTTTTGCCTGACACGGACTGTGACACGCCCGTGTCCCAGGCCGTGTACCTCAAGCGGTGCTCAACCGACTTATCCAATCCAGTTACACGCCCATTTGATACGTCCGTGTCACGGTCCGTGTCACCTGACATGCCTTAAGTCACGCCCGTGTCTATTGCCGTGTTCTTCAGGCTGCACAGCATCGAAATCAACCCGAGAGTTACACGGCCTGTGACACGCCCGTATCCTAGGCCGTGTGTCCATACATGACACTAGACACGCCCCAGCTCAAATTCGTCGAGTTGAGTTCATCGATCGCGAGGACACGCCCTGTGACACGCCTGTGTCACAGGACGTGTACTATGGACTCGACAATCGTCGACCAAATTTTGTCGACCACTCGTTGACTGCACACCCAAGAAGGATACGCTCTGTGACACGCCCGTGTCACCCAAATTTTGCCAAATTCTGTGCTTTGGGGTGTTACATGATAGATGGTTCGTCTCATAACCAATGCAGAAAGGACAAAAGAATAGTGTTGGAACCCTACTTATGATTTGGTCTAGGTTCACTATTAGAATTGATGACCCAACTTGTATAGTCTAGGGTCATAAGTTAGTTCCAGGGTTAAGGTCTGTCACATTTGGTTAGATTGTTGAAAACCTACCTTCAGAAGACCTCAGAGACGGAAGACTTTAGATACAAGGCAGTTTAAAGATTGCAGAAAAGGTGTTCGACGATAGCTGAACTTAGCTCGATGATCGTTGATCTCAGATTGATGAACTCAGAGTTCCTTGTCTGAGTTGACCTCGATGAAAGTCTAGCTGAGGCCGACGAACTCTGATCCTTCCTCAGAATCACGGCTCGACGAAGTGTCTTCTCAGTTCTATGAACTTCGAGCTCAGATTGGCAATTATATTTTCTATTCGACGATCTTGGAGCTCAGCTCGACGAAGGAGATTTATCAGTTCGATGAACTTGGAGCTCAGGTCGATGAAATCTTTGCTGAGTTCGACTAACTCATTCCAGATTCTATTCGACTAATCTTCTCTACAGTTTCTTAGTTCGACTAAAGCAGTTTGATTTCAAATATCAAGACAGTAATACTTTGTTAATTAATGCTCAATATTCTTAAGAATATAGCCATTTCCTGACAGTATTAATTATGGATCACAGAGTTATTACTCTACCATTTTTTACTGGGACAGTTAGGGAAATACATTCAAGGCAAAATCAGCCGTTCCGACTTCCAGAAATTATGCAGAAGATTTTAAGGAATTTGAAATTCAAATGTGTTTGAATTAGCAATCAATATATAAAGAAAATTTTTCAGAAGATTGCCAGTAAATAAGAAGAATAAGGAGAAGAAGAATGAGAAAATATGTAATCAGAGAACAAGAGACAGAGACAAAGAAACATCATGTTCATCATCTTCTTCTTCAAGCTTTTCTTCCAGCAACACATATTCAGTCTGAGACCAAAAAGTTTAATCTCTCAGAATCATTTTACTGGAAGAAGAAGTTCTTTTTGAAGGCCTAAACCCATAAGCAAAGCTTCCACTCATGATCAGATTTATACAACTCAGGTGGAGCTTTGACAACATCAACAAAATCCACTAGTCTTCTCAGAGATTTGAGATAGAGAAAACATCTTTTTATTTTCTTTCACTTTGTACAAGGTTATAAGTCCCTTCAAAAGTTAAACATTTTGGTTCTCAAGTCGTCTGATCAAAAGACTTGGTTTGGTTTTTGGGCAACAGACCGAAAGCTCAAAGTGTTGCTAGATCTCCCTTAAAAAATAGATCTTGTGGGGATAGAGCACCGGATCAAAAACCTGTGGTGGCAGCGCACTTGAGCAAAAACCTGTAGTGGATTCCTACCAGGGTGGTAGAAGAGTGGATGTACCCAGGTTTATTGGGGAACCACTATAAACTCCTTGTGTCATCTGGTTGTGATTTACTTGTTTATTTTTTGTGCTATGATATTTCGTTATATATATATATCACCTATTTTAATCTGTTGTAAAAATAAAGTAAAATTTTAAAATACTCTATTCACTCCCCCCCCCTCTAGAGTTAGTTAGGTCAATCCCTCACTTTAATTTGGTATCAGAGGGACAGGTTACTTGGTTGTACAGGCTAACACCTGAACCAAAAGATCTTTGATTGATCTTATCTTCTCTTGTTGTCTTTTATATCGTGACACAAAATAAGGAGTATTCAAGCACCAGACCTCCAATATGCAATCTTAATAAGTTTGCACTTTGGAAGACAAGGATTAGACTTTATATGAATTCCATTGATGAAGACATATATAATTCTATTTTGACAGGTCCCCCACTACCAGTGGCAACTACTAGTACATGTGCTGTTCCACCACCTGAGTGGACAGAAGCACAAAAGAAGGCCAAGATTGTTGATGATAAAGCAATGAATATTCTGGCCCAAACTATGTTTGATGACATATTCCACAAGGTTGCTGAATGTACTTCAGCAGAGGGCATTTGGGACTCTTTGAATTCTTTGGTGGTAGGATCTGCTGATGAAAGGAAAGATTGTAGATCACACTTGATCTCTCAGTATGAAAATTTCAAGAAGGATGAGTCATAATCAGTTGTAGATATGTACAATAGACTCAGCCTCATAATAAATGAGCTAAAAACTCTTGACAAGGACATCTCATTGACAGAGATAAATGATAAAATCCTTATGTGCTTCCCTAGCACATGGGACTCTAGGATCTTGCCAATCAAGGAAGCCAAAAGCATAAATGAGATTTCTAATGAAACCTTGTTCGACAAGCTCAAGTTTTATGAGTAGCTCATCAAGACCAGAGAAGCTGAGCAAAGGACTTCCTCTTCAGCAAGAAAAGAGCAAAGCATTACTTTCAAAGCAAGTGAAGAAGTAGAAGCCACTCTAGATAATGAAGATTTATTGAGTCTGTTAGCTAAGAGATTCCACGAGATGGCAAGGAAGGATTTCAGAAGAAGATCTTCCAGAAAAGATGATAAGCCAAGGTATGATAAAACCCCTACTAAAGAAATAGTTTGCTATGGATGCAGGAAACCTGGACACATACTACCAAAATGTCGAGAAACATAGAAGAAATACAAAAGAAAGGAGAAAGACTCCAAGAAACATTCCTGCAAGCCATCCTCCAGCAAATACAAAAAGAAAGAAAGAGGATTTGTTGCTGAGACTTGGAGTGAATCTGAGTGAGAATCTTCATCCAGCTCCGATGAAGATGAAGAAGAGGCCAAATCCAGAGAGATATGCTTGATGGTAATCAATGCATCTTGTAGTAACTCTGAAACTGCGGATTTAGAAGCTCACAACTCAGAAGATGAATTTACATCAGAAGAAGATCATGTAATTTTTTCTTTTGATTTTACTTATGATCAATTTAAAATAGATTTCAAATTATTATGCAAAGATTTTATTAAATCTGAGAAGGAAATCAAACTCCTCAGAGAAAAAGTAATTGACTTTGACAATTTGTCTTCAGAAAACCTAAAATTTAAAGAAGATTTAAAAACTGCTAATGAACATATAATATCTTTAGAAGATAAATTAAATAAATCTAAACAATTTGAAGAATCCCTTAATGAGATAAGTATCAAATTGATGGATATCACAAGCACATTGAATGTCAGGCTTATTGTCAAACTGGGTTTGGGAGCTTCATCTAGTCAGCCTCCAATATTACAGAAAAATACTTTATTAACTCCTATAAAATTTATTTATTCCAAAGGAAAAGAGAAAGTAGATGATATAGATACAGTTACTAAAGTATCACAAAAGAATCAACCAAAGAAAATTATAAATTCACAAAAGAAAAAGAAAAATATTAATAAAAATTATCTTCAACATATTTCGTCGAACCAAGCTCGACGAAATGAATATAGTTCGTCGAACTCAGATCGACGAACTATGAATGAAGATTTTAGGTATAACTATTCGTATAACTGCGCTCGACGAACTCAATATGGTTCGTCAAACCACGATCGACGAACGTGGGGCGCAGAGAATGAATAGCTTCATTCCGTGATCGGAGTTCAACGAACTCATCCCTATTCATCAAACGTAGATCGAAGAACCAATTACAATTCGTCGAACCCAGTTTCTTATAACAAAAACTTGAATTATTTTCAAAATTTTTATAAAACTAAAACCTTTATTAATCCTTTTACTCAGTGGATTATTCCTCCTACGAGATATCATCCACTAGGTTATAAGGACCCACTTGAATTTTCATATATTTTTAGTTACAAATTTGAAAGAAATCAAGGAGCCAAGGTTAATAGGGTCAAGAACAACAAATCTTATTTTTTATAGGTAAATAACTATGCTACCACAGAGGAATAGTGGTATCTAAATAGTGGAGGTTCAAAACACATGACAAGAAGTAAAGACAACCTGACCGATTTCAAAGCAAGGCTTGGACCAAAAGTGATATTTGGAGGCTCCAACTATGGACAGACAGAAGGATATGGAAATGTCAAAGTTGGAGTTGTTACCTTTAGGAAGGTAGTATATGTAAGTGGTCTCAAATATAACCTAATATCCATAAGCCAATTATGTGATGAAGGTTATCATGTATCATTCAATCAGTCTTCTTGTATTATTACTTCTGATAAAAAAAACTGTTTTAACTAGAATTAGATAAGGAAACATATATGTAGTTAATTTCAAATTTGTTAATTCAGAAATTTGCTTATTCAACCAAATTAGTTCAACTAATGATTTATGGCATAAGAGACTACTTCATGTAAACCTTAGGAACATTGCTAAATTATCTAGGGACAACCTTGTTAGAGTACTGCATTCTGGTTCTTACAAGAAGGAAGGACTCTGCATGGATTGTCAATTAAGCAAGCAAACTAAAAATAGTTTCAAATCCATTAATAAAAATGATTCACCCAGGATTTTGTACTTGCTACATATGGACCTTTTTGGCCATATAGTTGTACAAAGTTTGGGAGGAAAGTCATACACTCTAGTTATTGTTAATGACTTCTCTAGATTCACTTTGGTGTTCTTTCTGAGAAACAAGTAAGATAACTTTAAAGTTCTTATAGATTTTCTTAAAAGCATACAAATTGATTACTCTACTTAGGTTACATTAATCAAAAGTAATCATGGCACCGAGTTTGAATTTCTTCTCATGCAAGAATTCTGTGGGAATGAAGGTATTAGGCATTGATTTTCTGCTCCTAGAACTCCTCAACAAAATGAGATAGCTGAAAGGAAAAATAGAACACTTATTGAATCTACTGGGACAGTGCTTGTAGATGCTTATTTGCCCCTATCCTTTTGGGCAGAGCCTATAAGCACATCAAAATAAATTCATAAACTTAAGGGTAAGAGTCACTATGAATTACTTGAGGGGAAGAAACCTAAACTAGATTACTTTAAAGTACTTGGATGTAAGTGTTATATTCATATTAATAACAAGAAACACTTAAGAAAGTTTGAAAATAAGGCTGTAGTGGGAATTTTTGTTGGATATTCCCAAGCCAGCAAGACTTATAGGGTATTTAATAAATCAACATCAAAAATGGAAGAATCTATGCATATATCTTTTGATGAAGCTAATATGTTTTACAAGGAGAAGAATTCTTCTACCATAGACTCATTACAAGTACCCTATCTGTGTGAGAAGTTGGATGATTTAAACCTTACCCAAGAGGTTACATTGCATCCTTCTCCACAGATTGATGAAGATAGTGAAGAAGAAATTATCGAAGCAGTTGAACCCACAATAACAAATATAATTCCACAAGAGGAATTAATTACACAAGTTGTTGATGGACCAACTCCTCATGCTGATCTTGTCACACTTAGAGATCATCTCATATCTCATGTGATTGGATACATATCAGCTGGTGTGCAAACAAGGCATCAAGTCAACCAATATCTGATGCATGCTTGCTTTATTTCTCAAATTGAGCCTCAATCCATAAAAGATACAGGGCAAGATCTCCACTAGATTATAGCAATGCAAGAGGAACTCAATCAATTTGAGAGGTGTAGAGTTTGGGATTTAGTTCCAAGACCCAAAGAGTACCCAGTCATTGGAACTAAATGGGTCTTTACAAACAAGTTGGATGCACAAGGATTAATTGTGAGGAACAAAGTAAGGCTGGTAGCCCAAGGTTATTCACAGGAAGAAGGCATTGACTATGATCAAACCTTTGCTCCTGTTGCAAGACTTAAAGCCATCAGAATTTTTCTTGCAGATACAGCATTCAAGAAGTTCAAGGTCTATCAGATGGATGTCAAAAGTGCATTCTTCAACGGAGAACTAAAAGAGGAAGATTATGTTGAACAACCTCCAGGTTTTATCTCCTCAAAACATCCATCTTTTGTTTTTAAGCTTCATAAAGCTCTTTATGGTCTAAAGCAAGTTACAAGAGCTTGGTATAAACCTTAGTTAGCTTTCTTTTAGAATATAAGTTCATTAGAGGCATTGTAGATAGAATTTTATTTATTAGACATCATAAGTCTAAAATTTTGCTATCCCAAATATATGTAGATGATATAATATTTGGCTCTACTGATTCCAAACTTTGCAAAAGGTTTTGTGACCTGATGCATTAAAAGTTTGAAATGAGTAGCACGAGTGAACTATCCTACTTCCTTGGTCTTCAAGTGAAGCAAATCCCTGATGGTATCTTTATATCCCAGTCGAAATATCTAAAAGAGCTACTTAAAAGATTTGGGATGACAGATGTCCCAGCCAAGAAAATACCCATGCCATCTAATGCTGTAGTTGATTCTGATGAACAGGGCAAGCCAGTTGATCAAAAAACTTATAGGGCTATTATTGGGTCCTTATTGTATCTTACAGCTAGTTAGCCTGATATTATGTTTGCTACTTACATTTATTTTAGATTTCAAGTCAATCCTAAAGAATCACATCTCATTTCATTAAAAAGGATTTTAAGATATATAAAGGGTTGTCATAATCTAGGACTCTGGTATCCTACTGAGTCAGAATTTGAATTATCTAGATTCTCAGATGCTGACTTTACTGGATGTAGAGTTGACAATAAAAGCACATCAGGAACTTGTCAGTTCCTTGCTGATAGGCTTGTGTCCTGGTTTTACAAAAAACAAACTTCTATGTCGACATCAATTGCTAAAGCTGAATACATAGCAGCAGATAATTGCTGTTCACAAATTTTTATGGATACAAAATAAGCTCCTCAATTATTGTATCATCTTAAGTAATTCAACTATCTATTATGATAATACCAGTGCAATTTCTATTGCACAAAATCCAGTGCATCATAGTAGGACAAAGTATATAGAGATTAGACATCATTTCATTAGAGATTGTGTGTACAAAAAAAATTAAACTTGTCTTTATCTCTACTGATTTACAAAGAGCAGACATTTTCACCAAACCATTAGATGAAAAGAAACATCTGTTCTTCCTAAATCAGCAAGGTATGATTAATGGGGAAGCTTTAGGCTCCCTTTAGTTCGGTGGTGGCAGGTCGATTCGACGGATAGAAACAGAATATTTGAACTAGAGGAGGGAGGTGGCTGCTCCAAATGGAGCTTTTTAGGGCATTTCTCAAGGCGAGTGGGTGGAAATGGAGCAAATGCCACATGAGGTTCATTTGTTTACCCTCCTTCTGGCGACGTTTGAACAAAACGGAGTAGTGAAATGCCCAAACAAATAGAGCCTCAATTTGATTTTTATATGTGATCGATGAATTATTCATGTTTCGTCGAATGGAGATCGACGAACTACGAACTCTTCATGGAGTGTTCGTCGAACGGAGATCGATGAACCTTCCTTTGTGAAACTGTTCGTCGAACGGAGATCGACGAATTTATTTCAAAAAAGTTTTTCGTCGAACGGAGAAGGACAAATTGTTTTCCCCCTCCTCAAACTTAGATCGATGCTTTTATTTGTTTATGAAATTTTTCATCGAACTGAGTTCAAAGTTTTTATTTGTCGTCGGACGGAGTTCATCTTTTCATCTTCTGAAA
This sequence comes from Platanthera guangdongensis, assembly GCA_039583875.1. Taxonomy (NCBI): domain Eukaryota; kingdom Viridiplantae; phylum Streptophyta; class Magnoliopsida; order Asparagales; family Orchidaceae; genus Platanthera; species Platanthera guangdongensis. The sequence continues at coordinate 65,157,170 of CM077152.1, forward strand.
ACTTATAATTGGGTTTTTATCGAACTCCATCACACGCTTTCCAGTTCTTTTGCACTTGATCTCTTGTTTTTGCAGACAATAGCGATTTCGGCGGCGACCCTTTCTGGAATGAAATTTGATGTAGGGTTTGACATTGACAACGATTCATTCAGCAATTCTAATCAAATCTTTAAGAACATCCTTCAATTGATTGAGGCTCCAAAGTTGAGAAAGTTCATGACCTTAAGGATCAAACATCCAGTGCAAGAAATCAAGGAATGGGTATTCACAACAACCTTTCCAGATCAAACCACCATTTCTGTATTAATTTCTGGACACCAGGTTTCTCTTACCCCGGCTATTCTAACTGAAATTTTTGGATTTATCAATGGGGAAGATGATATTGAACTATCTAGTACTAAGTTGGATGATATGCTAGTTATAATGGGTCACTCCCAGAGAAACCCTAACAAATTACTGAAGAAGAAATTATCAGTTGAATACAAGTTCTTGGCAGATGTTATTGGCAAGGTAATCTTAGGCAAGCACTCTGCCCATGACTACATAACCAGACACCAATTCCTTCTGATGAGTTCCCTGGTTAGTCAAAAATCAGTGAACTGGGTGAAATTGTGTTTGATTTGATTAAGAAGAAGATTAGTAAGAAAGATGTCAGTTTTGGTAGAGTTCTGGAAATTCTCTTACATGCAAAGGTTCTGGAACTTTTGGTCTCCCAAACCATTTTCATCAATGTCTCCAAGAGGCTTACCTCTGCCCTCTTTGGAAGATGGGAGAGGGTTATCCCAAAGCCCTCCAGGGGTTTCACTTCGAGGATAGCCTAAGAGGACACAAGGGTTGTAATAGCCACTTCACTAACCCCAACAGAAGCACCTGCTCCTCACATTCCCCCTCCTCCTCCTCCATCACCACATCATTCTATATTTCCCTCATCAACTCCACTTGTTTATGTTTCTCCACTTTAACAACCATCCATTATCATTACAGACACACCTTCTACTTCTATCCATCCTATCTCACCATCCAGACCACCATCTCCTACACACTCACCAATCCAAATTTATGAGGATACATATTCTCCACCTCCTCAATCACCTCTACCATCACATAATGATGATAAACCATCCACTTTTCTTCATATAGATCAAATACTTTCATCTCCAACTTTGATCCACTATCATCTCCATCTCCACAACCATCTCCACAACATTCCCCTATTCAGGAAGTCACTATTCCTGATGTCACTCCAACTGACATTCCAACACCCTCCATTCCACAGGCATTTACCATCTGTCCAACCTGATCCATGCCATCCTCTTCTATTGTCAACCGACCTTCCACATCTACTAATCCAAATGATTACATGTATGTTGATTTTTCTTCTATATCAACAAACATTCTTGACTTTATTGCCCCCAAACTCAAGCAACTCATAGCTGAAGCAAATGCTCCACTTGTAGCTACATATTTGAACTTTCTTCTAAGCTAGCTTCCTTCTCCACTATCCCTTCTTCTAGGGGCCTGGGTTCAGGACTCTCTGAATCTAGGTAGGGGGATATGTCCAATGAAGAAGCTCCAGCAGTTCATGATGAAGATCTAGCAGCAACTCCAGCAGCAATAACTCTAGAAGTTGCAGAAGCAGATACAGAAATACTTCCAATTTGTACAAAAGAAGAACTGATAAATTTTTCAATTCCGGAAATCATCACTGTTGGTGATTTTGCCATTAATCCCACAGTTGAATTATCTTCATTACTATCTATTTTTGAAGTTCTGCCCAGTTTTGCTCTAGTGTTTGATACTTATTCTAAAGCCATAGTCTGCTACACAGCCCTAATAAGTCCTGTAGTTTTGGAACAACTAAGGAATAGTTTTACAGCTATTGAGAATATTACATAACAAGTAAGTTATACAGAGCCAAAGGCTTTCTCACCTCCAACTTTTGGATGGGCTGAATCCACTATACCCAATCTTGATGATTTTATGTTTGAAGACATAGATGCAGAAATTATAGAGCCAGAAGTTCAAGCATAGCCTCAGGCTGAAGAAGAAAATATAGTGTACAGCCGCAGGTTGAGATAATAGATACAGATATATAGCCACAGGCTCATCTAGTGTTCTCTATTGAAATGCTTAAACAGATAAATGCTCTCTATGATTACCCTGCTGAAGAATCTGATGATGATGATGATGATTCAGATGATTCAGAAGATTTTGGTTATAAAAAGAGAAACTTAAGATGAAGTTTCCATATAGTGCTTCTCCTAAACTCTCTCCTACTGCAGACACCCCTTACTATATTATGCATAACATTACTCTCACTCTAGACACGCCTTACTGGATGAGGTATTCAAAGAATGAGATGAAAGCTAGGAAGAAGAGTAGGAGATACTCTCCACCTCCACAATTTAGGAGAGGTCCTCCTTCTCCTCCTGCAGCAGGATTAGCAGGAATTGTTTCTCAAGTTCAAAGGTCTATAACTTATTATCACTCCAGACCATCTCATAGCAGTAGTAGATAGCAGCACAATTCCCAGGGCAGCAATCAACAACAAAGAAAGTAAAGCAGCCAGCAGACATTTGAAGAAAATCAGCTAGAAAAATCAAGTCCTGAAAGGCCACTATCTCCAGTCCATGATCCAGAAATGGATCTTAATTCTAGAATGGTCAGATTCAAGGAGATTATAACACTTTCACATATAAGGAAAGCCAGGGAAGAAGGAAAAGATACTTCTCAATTTTCAACCATGTCTTCCTACAGGAAGAAAGAGATAGAAAGGTTTGAAAAGAAAAATCTTTTTAATGTTGATACTTATATGAGTCTTCATCCAGAGGGTGTAGTTCTTAGAGCTGCATCAGTCAAGATTCTTGGTGCTGAAGACATGAAGATGACTCAAAGAGAAGCAGAGGACCCCAAAAGAATAATGGTCTTCTCAAAACCTGCTCCTTCTTCAGATGATCCAAAGAAGAACTCATAATTTTCTACTTATTCATTTTTGAATTTTATTATTGCTATATGTATATTCACAAGAGACAATTGTTTATATCTGCTGAAGTTCTATAATTCTATCAGATATTTTTTGTTTTGTGATTTTTTTTATTTTTATTTTTATAGTGACCTCACCCAAATAGGGGGAGATTGTTGGAACCCTACTTGTGATTTGGGCTATATTCACTATTAGGATTGATCACCCAACATTTATAGTCTAGGGTCATAAGTTAGTTCTAGGGTTAAGGTCAGTCACATTAGGTTAGATTGTTGAAAACCTACATTCAAAAGACCTTAGAGATAGAAAAATTTAGGGGCAAGATAGTTTAAAGATTGTAGAAAAGGTGTTCGACGATAGCTGAACTCAGCTCGACGATCGTCAATCTCAGATCGATGAACTCAGAGTTCCTTCTCTGAGTTGAGCTCGACAAAAGTTGTGCTGAGGTCGACGAACTCTGATCCTTCCTTAGAATATCAGCTCGACAAAGTGGCTTATCAATTCGACGAACTTGGAGCTCAGATTGGACGGTATATTTTTTTAATCAACAAACTTGGAGCTAAACTCGACAAAGGAGAATTATCAGTTCGACGAACATGGAGCTCAGGTCGACGATCTTTGCTGAGTTCAACTAACTCCTTCCAGGTTCTATTCGACTAATCTTCTCTGCAGTTTCTCAGTTTAACTTAAGCAGTTTGATTTCAAATATTAAGACAGTAATACTCTGTTAATTAATGCTCAATATTCTTAAGAATATAGTCGTTTCCTGACAACATTAATTATGGATCAGAGAGTTATTACTCTACCATTTTTTACTGGGACAGTTAGGGAAATACATTCATGACAAAATCAGTAGTTCCAAATCCCATAAATTATGCAGAAGATTTCAAGGAATTTGAAATTCAAATGTGTTTGAATCAAAAATCAATATATATAAAAAATTTTCAGAAGATTGCCAACAATTAAGAAGAACAAGGAGAAGAAGAAAGAGAACATCTGCAATCAGAGAACAAGAGAAAGAGACAAAGAAACATCTTGTTCATCATCTTCTTCTTCAAGCTTTTCTTCCAGCAACACATATTCAGTCTGAGACCAAAAAAGTTCAATCTCTCAGAATCATTTTACTGGAATAAGAAGTTCTCTTTGAAGGCATACACCCTGAAGCAAAGCTTCCACTCCTGATCAGATTTATACAACTCTGGAGGAGCTTTGACAACATCAACAAAATCCAGTAGTCTTCTCAGAGATTTGAGACAGATAAGACAACATCTTTTTATTTTCTTTCACTGTATACTGGGTTATAACCCCCTTCAAAAGGTAAACCTTTTTGTTCTCAAGTAACCTGATCAAAAGACTTGGTTTGGTTTTTGGGAACCTGATCAAAAGCTCAAAGGGTTGCTAGTTCTCCCTTAGAAAATAGATCTTGTGGTGACAGGGCACCTGAACAAAAAATTGTGGTGGTAGGGCACCTGAGCAAAAACCTGTAGTGGATTCAGACCAGGGTGGTAGAAGAGTGGATATACCCAGGTTTATTGCGGAACCACTATAAACTCCCTATATCATCTGGTTGTGCTTTACTTGTTTATTTTCTGTGCTGTGAAATTTCTTTATATATATATGTATCACCTATTTTAATCCGCTGTAAAAATAAAGTAAATTTTTTAAATACTCTATTCACCCCCTCTAGAGTTAGTTAGGTTAATCCCTCACTTTCAAACACCCACCACTAGCGCTAACCCTACCGCTGGGCGGTAGCTCAACGAGAGCCTTACCAAATAAATCGGCCCTGCTACCGCTGCATGATAATACCCTACCACCACGCGGTTGATGATACATCATATAACTACAGGGCTCTCATCGCTCTTGACAACCGATGATACTGCCACATGGTATTACTACCGCCACGCAGTACCTCACAGAAATGGTTTCCTGCTTCAGGAATATCGGGGCGTTACATTGACCACTACAAGAAGCCGATCCTGCCAGCTAAAACAAACACACACTACAACCATAAAGTATATTTAAGATACATTTATAACACCACAAATCCACATCACACAGATATATTTATGTAAATATCAAAAAGTTATCGATAAATGGGACAAAAAAAATTAAAATGATAAGGGCGAAGCCTGGTAGAAGTCTAATTAGGGCTTAAGCCCCATACATCATCTCTGTCATTCAAACTATGGAAGAACTCTCAAAAACTAGCAACTCACATCTACTCATGGTAGATTTGTGTTGCGATGTATCAGCTCCTTAAGCACTGCCGGTCCTCCAAGATGTCATGTTGCTGCTCTGGCTCCTGGAATTCAGGTGATACAGTCACAATAGACCGTTAGTCAAAAATACTATGTTTGTTTTGTCCTTCCACTGACTCTTAGGAACCGAGCATGAGGGAGAAAGTGGAAGGTCATCAAAGAAGAGTATATAACAAATTAGGTGACAGGGGCCTATCTAGCAAGTGTTATCAATTGGGTCTTAAAGCAAAATAGAGCAAAAGGAAGCTAAAGATATTTTTTGATATTTCTTAACATAGATATTTATTACAGAGGGCCTTTTATAGGCTTAAAAAAACTTCAAGAGTCATAAAGTTTGACTCAACAACAAATACAAGTATCATTACAATAGTACAAGTAAACACACTTGTACTTATCCAAAACCTAGTAAGCTTATTTTGTTTTACACCCTTCCTTAAGCTGAAGTGCGGTTTATGATTAGCTTCATTTTTAATTCCAAGAACCTTGCCATAGGCAAGGGTTTTGTTAGCAAGTCGGCTATTTGATATTCTCCTTCGTAGTATATCACTTTGATGATCCCTTTCTAAGTTCTCTTTGATAAAGTGGAAGTGTAAATCTATATATTTTGATTTGTTCTAGGTAAGAGGATTTTTTAAAAGGGCAATTGTAGATGCATTTTCGTAGTAGATTTTGGTTGTTTCCTCCACTTCTTTTCCTGAAATTACTTGTATAATTTCTCTAATACAGATAGCTTTGCATCCGGCAGCGCTGAGGGCCAATTATTCGGCCTCAGTTATTGAGAGAGAGACCGTTTGTTGCTTCCAGGAACTCTAGATAACTAGATTGTGCCTAGCAAGAATACATACCCACTGGTAGTTTTTCCTTCATATACATCTCCTTCCTAGTCGGAAATGCAGTAACCATAGAGTTTGAAGATGTGATTGTGGTTGTATAGTAGACCAAGATTTATCGTCCCTTGGATATATCGTAGAATGTGTTTTACTATTGTAAAATGTGCTTTAGAAGGGTAGGTAACAAATCTGGATATGATGTTAACGATATTCTCTATATCCGGGTGAGTATTACATAGATAAATCAGTGATCATACAATATATTTGTTCAATCCTTCTTCTATTACATCATCATAACTGACTTTAGAAAGCTTCTCCCCATGTCCCATAGGTGTGACATAGATGTTGCAATCACTCATTTTCACTTCTTTAATATGTCACTTGCATATTTGGTTTGGGATAGAAATATCCCACTTTATAGTTGTGTTACTTGAATGTCAAGAAAGTATACCATCAAACCTAGTTTGGTCATATCATATTTTGATTTCGTATCTTCTTGAAATTCCAGTATCTGTTGAGGAGAATTACTTATTATCAGAAGATCGTCAACATTAAGACCAATTAGGAGGAATGTGTCCTGATTTCTTCTAGAATAGAGAGCGAGCTAACTTTGAAAATTTTGTAATCCATTCTTATGTAGATAAGCATCAATGTTTGAATTTGAGGCTCTTGAATCCTATTTCAGTCCATAGAATGCTTTCTGTAATTTGTATACCTTTGCATTGCTATCTGCTTTTATGAAACCTTCTGGCTGATCAACATGGATTTACTTTGTGATTGTACCATTCAAAAGGCGGTTTTTACATCATAACGACACACCAACAAATGAAATTGAGCTTTATATGCTAATAATAATCGAATTGTATTCATACAAACTACTAGAGCATAGGTCTATTAATAGCCTCTTCGCAACATTTGTGTATACCCTTTGGCCACCCGACGAGCTTAATGCTTTGCTATAGTCCCCTTTTCATTGTATTTGATCATAAGAACACACTTTAGACCAACTGTATTATGTGTAGGTGGTTTGTTGACCAACTACCATGTATCATGTTTTGTTATCATACACATTTCTTCTCATAGCAGATACACATTCTTGCGACTTTTTGCTTCTTCAAAGGTGGTTGGTGTAGTATAGGAAAAAACAAGATCACTTGTATGATATATTTATTATAAGCTACATTTTGTATGGGGCGATGAAGAGTCTGAGACAGAATCATAGCGAAGGTCCTCCTCTTAATGTGGTTGCTCTATTGGAGTAATCTGGATGGGTTCATACATAGGAGATGAATCAAGCATCCTTCTTTAAGGTACATTTATTTCCTCTACTAAATCCCAGTTTGGCACACCTTCTTCATTGAACTTGACATCACGAGATAGGAGCAGTTTTCATTCTTTCGGTTGAAATAAATGATTAGCCTTTGACTATTCTCTAAAACTAAATAAAATAAATTATGTGCTCTTTGTTTCTAACTTCTATTCTCTTCCTTTATGGAGTAGAACATATGTTGTGCATACAAATACTCTTAAATAATGTACAATAGGTTTCTTTTGAAATAACTTCTCATATGGTGTAATATCATTCAGGTACTTATTTGTTACTCTGTTTAATATATGTAGTGTTATATTCCACTACTAGAAAACAGACCTTTGGCCAGGGCAACTTGCCCTGGCAAAAAGTCCAAATCCGTGGCTAAAGTCAGCGTGGCTAAACATTTTAAGCCACGGATTGGCCGTAGCTAATAGTATTAGCCACGAAAAACAAGTGTCGTGGCTAATAGCTTTACCTTTAGCCACGGTTTTAATCCCTGGCAAAAACGGTTTCATGAGTTAAAATAAACCATTTGCCACGATTATTGTCCGTGGCAAATAAGCCAACTATTAGCCACGGTATGAAGCCCTGGCTAAAGGCAAACTCATCATTTTTTAAAAAACTATTTGCCACGGTTTTAAGCCGTGGCAAATACTAATTTATGTTTTTTTTAAAAAAAACCATATTCAAAATAATGTAATGCTAAACCAGCTGAGAGGTTGCAACTAGTTGTTGAGGAGTTGCTAAACCAACAGAGAACTCAACCGAATGTAAAGAATCATCCTGTTCACAATTACAATCATTAAAAAGGAAACAACCAATTTAAAATAGCTATAAAAATGTAATATCTCAACAAATTCTACCAATTTATAGCATCTGTATCCCACACAGGATTGAGAAGTTGGAGACATACATCAGATGGCTAAATGATTCAAATGCCAGATTTCTAACTATGAGATCAAGAACTTCTTCAACCCAATTTTATCACCGGTCTCCATAACATCTTCCTGCACCTGAGCATTGAACTCCTTGTAAGTGAACTCCTTGTAACTCAAGCTCCTAATCTTAAAATCCTCCTTAGGGAATGCAAAATCCTCCTTAGGGTCGGCCTTTTCAATGAAGAACTCTAAAGAATGTGAAATTAATGAAAATAATTCTTAGTATTTTTAAAATAATACCTTTATATATGAATGAGGGCGAACGGGATGAGCCATAGGGCCAGCATCCTATCAAATACACAATATAAACCAACATTAAAGTTTACTATTTTACCAATAACTTAAAACAAAATTAGCAACTACTTAGATCTAAGAAAAGGAGGGCGCGTTCAAAAGAAAATAAACCAAAATATATAATGACATACATGTCAGTAATACACTTGAATCTTTTAATATTTATCAAAAGTAATTTATTAAGAAGCACAAGAAATAGAAGAAATGTCCTCATCTCAATATGAATTGACCAGAGAATGGAAAATAGCTTGCAACATTCATCTTATATTCTTCTGCTCTAAATAACCCTATTGTGAGGTTTGTTTGCTTGTAGGTGAAGCCGGCTTAGTACTACTGAACGATGTTCACCATTCTCCCAAACATTCACCTAAGATTGTGCTACTGGATTAGGGTCGGTAGCCTTACTGATATGACCATTGTACTAGCTTCCAATATGAATTCCATAGCATTTTCCTAATGTATTATAAACATAGAAGAGAGGGAGTACATGTACCAAACTGAAATTCAGACCTGAGGAAACTGGTAATTCCGGAGTCTTGAGACATCGGCTATTCGTTTAACGGTGCGGCTACCCAAGTCAGATGAAAATTCCTGTAACATAATGCAGTTCATTTTTTTCAAGCATTCAATATTGTGAACAAACATTACAAATGAAAGGATAATAATCTGAAGAGGTTATAACCTGATCCCTGAAGACAGTCAGGCCTTCTTTAAGACTTAGCTGGAACCAGTCACGGCATGTTACTCTAGAGCAGACAAAACAATTTTAAAAAATATGTTTATCCTGTGCAGATGCATACCCATTTGAATGGATGTGTAAGCAAAGAATTTTATGCGCGAACATAATTCAAACATTAAATAGTTAAAAAACTTAAAGGTGATTCAAAGAATTATTTTTATCATCTCTATACTGCAATCAGTAGTAACAATCAAGAAAATGAAGTGAGTCACCCATTAAAAAAATAGAAAAAATATGTTATCTAACAAAGGATTATATATATGTAAAATGCTTGTCGAGAAAAAGATACCTGTTGCCAGTCCAGTTGTGGAAATACTGCATATAAACATGACTAGGTCAATAAATTTCCCTTATAGATGAGCAGATCTCACATGCTGATAAAAATACTACATATAAACATGAGCAGATCAAGAAAAGGCATACCTCATGACCAATTACACCCAAAATTGCAGCATAGTCTCCATCAGAAGCAGTTTCAGGAGATGCCAATACAAGCCTTGAGTTGAAAATCTAGGAGACCCATAACTGGACGTAATTGGCTGGGGTGGGGAGAAGTTTGGGAAGGGGGTTGGCACTAGAGTTGCAGGAGAATAGGTCAGGGAAGGTTCCAATTGGTTAGTATTGAAATTCCAGAAATCTGTTTCAATCCAAAATGCAGTTCTAAACTAAAAATAGGAAGAAAACTGGTGGCCAGCAGGTAGTGCCACCAGTCTAGGGCGGAACTGTCCAAGTGGTTGGGGGCTATTTGGACATGGTTTGGAGGAATTTGATGGAATCAAGGCAAATGTGGCAGGTGGTGACCGGAGAGTGGTCGGTGATAGTCTGTGGTTGGTGGTGGCCGGAGTGTGAATAGTGATGATCTGTTGTTGGTTTGTGTTATCAGGGGTCAAAGCTGATGGTGGAGGATGCTGCAGGTTTAGGCATTGGACGGTGGTGGTTAGATGGAGAATTGGGCACTGAATTTATTTTTAAGTGTACCGACATGTTTTGGTCTTACTGAGAAGCTTAAAAAACAGATTTAATTTTCCAGGGGAATTTTGTTGTGGCTTTGGTGGACAATCTTGAAGGAGTACCTTTGACCATCATCGGAGAAGGCTATGACAACAACAAATTATTAAAGTAACATACTTAAAATTTTGGATGATTTGAATACAGACAAAACCAAAAGACCAACCAACATGATCCGTTTGGGGTTACTGGGAGTAAAAGCCAAAATGGGTAGCTGGGTATGAGTAACTAGTCCCCGCAGATGCAAGAGTTCCTTCCATATGGTGTCAATGTCTGATGGGATGTGTTGGGAGCATCCACCAGGACCACCGCTGGATAGGCGTAGTGAGGGGGGCTCAATGAATGTTGTGACAACCCATGTTCTATGTAACAAGTGACCCCAGTATACTGAATTCGATCCTAAAATTATGACCAAAAGAAAAAATGCTTTAAGTGATGGATACTACAGAATTTAAGACCCTGGTGTGATGAAATGAACTTATTGCAAATAATAATATGGTAGAACAAGATCAATTCTTAAGAGGGATAAACATATAGAGAGAGAGAGACACATACATATATATGCGTGTGTGAGAGAGATAGGAAGCAGAGACCACAAATGTTTTGTTAAAAAGTGATTGTATACAACATTATCCAGTAGGAGTGATCAGGCATAAAAAAAGGTGATTAATAGTAGTATTTCAACCCACAACGTTTCCAAATTACTTTAGCACGAGGCTACTATAGAAAGGTGGCATATTCTATGAAGTAGCGGAAAATAATATAAAGTGACTATTCATCAAGTGGTCTAAATTATGGATACAGGAAAATTCTAACATAAAACCAGGCAATGTATATATATAATAACAGACCTTGATCCCTACAATACCAAGCAAAACCAAATCATTGTCAGGTAATGCCCAGCTGGAGAGAACCTACTGGAGCATATATGCAGTCCCCATGCCTGCAAGAAGATCATATAACAAACTATATTGGTGAATCAAATGTAATTTAAAATGACCAAATATAGTAATTTGTCAAGCAAAAAAATTATGATTCCAAATACCTGCATTGTCTAGTGAATGTGATGTGTCAATGGATTGGGAGATTGGTGTAGCATGTGCAGTAGCTTGGGAAACTGAATGTAGAGTGGTGATGGGTTGAGATATTGGTGAAGGATTAATATTAGGTTGGGAGATTGAATGTGCGGCGACGGATTGAGAGAGTTGCAACTTTTCAGTCATAGTTTGTCCTCGTGTTTTTTTCTTCCCCATGCCTGCAAGAAGATCATATAACAAACTATATTGGTGAATCAAATGTAATTTAAAATGACCAAATATAGTAATTTGTCAAGCAAAAAAATTATGATTTCAAATACCTGCATTGTCTAGTGAATGTGATGTGTCAATGGGTTGAGAGTTTGGTGTAGCATGTGCAGTAGCTTGGGAAACTGAATGTAGAGTGGTGATGGGTTGAGATATTGGTGAAGGATTAATATTAGGTTGGGAGATTGAATGCGCGGCGACGGATTGAGAGAGTTGCAACTTTTCAGTCATAGTTTGTCCTCGTGTTTTTTTCTTCCCCATGCCTGCAAGAAGATCATATAACAAACTATATTAATTCAAAACACATCACAACTACATTATAAATCAAAATATATTAATTTAAAAGACAAAATATTGCAATTTGGCAAGCACAAAATTATGATAACATACAATATTAATGTTCATTAGTTATTTCATCGTCGACATCTAAAGGAATATCATCAACAACATCACCATCAACTCCTTCGCTAACCCAATTAGTATCATCATCACGTACACATATTGTTTCATCCAAATGTTGTTGATTGAGTGGTTTAACTTGAGGTTCAACATCAAATGATTCCTGAGCTGTCAACTTCATAACGACTTCCCAATCTGGATCTAGAGGATCTTTGAAGTAACAAACCTGCTCTGCTTGAGTGGCTAATATAAAAGGCTCATCTATCATTTTATTTTGTCTATACAACAAATGATTGAAGTTCACAAGAGTGAAACTAAATTCATCCTGTTTTTTTCCAACTTGAGGGTCAACCCAATCACACTTAAACAGGATGAATTTAAAATCATTACCATAGTGAATCTCAAAAATGTCCCTTAACCTTCCATAGTAGGTGACACCCCCTACACATGGATTCTTATCTTTGGAGCTAGCATAACTAGTTGTACTTTCTTTGAGCAGCACACCACTATTTTGGGTAGTTCTTTTTTGATCTTTGTACTTTGTGCGATAACGAAATCCATTAATAAAATATCCATCATATCTCCATGCCCAATTATTTGGACCTTCACTGAGATGCTTAACTTCTTCGGATAGATTGTTATCAATACATCTAACCTGTAGAGGTAATCAAACCATGGATGAAATTAATGAAATGATTCATTAAAAAGTTGATCTTCATTACTATATTGAAGAACTTACATAATATTTAAACCATAGATGAAAGGATTCATTATGAGCTTTATCAATTTGATGTTCGGACATACGAGGGATTGTATTTTTGAGTTCTTCGATGTGTTTCCTATATAAAAACACATTTCGATATTGTAAAAAAGAAACACCAAATTAAATTGATGGGAGAAAATATGACAACTCACGTTAGAAAAGGTGTGATTGCATCTATGTTGAAAAGAACATGACGATGCATTTGTATCCAAGAAATCTCATCAAGTTCTATCTTTTTCCCTTTTTTAAACGGGCGACCAATGTCATGTCCTCCATCATAATTTCTATTTTGTCGATTATATTTTGTTTCAATGCCAACAAGATATCGTTCGCAAAAGTTCATGCATTCCTCCATTAGATATCCTTTCGCAATAGAACCTTCCGGATGAGCACGATTACGAACATATCTCTTCAAGGTAAGTAGATACCTAATTTCAATATATATAATAAGTTAATACCAACAATATTATATAAATAAATATATAAACTCAAATATATGAAATGTTCATTACCTTTCAATAGGATACATCCATCGAAATTGCACCGGACCACCAACATAGGCCTCTTCAGCTAAATGTATTGTTAGATGCTCCATAATATCAAAAAAAGAAGGTGGAAATATCTTTTCAAGATGACAAAGTGTTAGAACTATGCGTTTTTGCATAATCTTCAAGTCCACATGCTTAATAGTCTTTGAGCACAATTGTCTATAGAAATTAGATAGCTCGATAACAACTTTCACAACATCTGGTGGCAATACTTTCCTTATAGCTATTGGAAGGAATTGTTGCATAAGAATGTGCATATCATGACTTTTAAGACCCCAAATATTTCTCTCTTTCAAATGTACACATCGAGAAATATTAAATGCATAACCATCCGGCACTTTGATATTTTTTAACACTTGTAGAAAAACATCTTGATGAACTTTGTTCATTAAAAAACGGGCTGGAGATAAGAAGGCCTTACCGGATGCAAGTTGTTGTGGGTGCAATTTTGTTCGAATACCCATTTCTTTTAAATCTCGTCTTGCTTTTAAGCCATCTTTTGTTTTTCCTATAATACCCAATATTGTATAAAGCAAATTTTCACCCATATTCTTCTCTTGGTGCATTACATCAATGAAATGACGTGTTTGAAAATGCTCCCAATATGGCAATTCAAAGAATATGCTTTTTTTCTTCCAACCATGTTTCTGACCAACATTCTTAACCCTACAATTATCTTCCCTCTTCCTCTTTTTAAGATCATCTTTCTTGTATTCAGTAAGTACATCATTCAGTTGTGTTGTGATAGTACTTCCCTTTAACATTAGAGGTTTAGCTTCAAATTCACGACATCCATTAAAAGCTGCCTTATCTCTTCGAAACCTGTGCCCACTGGGTAACCATCGACGATGCCCCAAATAGCAAAATTTTCTACAATTTCTTAGCCACTGTGATTTAGTTTGCAAATTACAATTTGCACAAGCATACTGGCCTTTTGTACTCCATCCTGATAAGTTTGCATATGCTGGGTAGTCATTAATTGTCCAAAATAATGCGGCATGTAGAGTGAACATCTGATTTTTTGATGCATCATATGTAGCCACACCATCATTCCATAATTCTTTTAACTCTTCAATCAATGGTTGAAGGTAAACATCAATTTTATTGCCAGGCCCCTTCGGTCCATCAATTAGTACAGTAAGAAAGAGAAAAGATTGCATCATGCACATCCATGGCGGCAAATTATAAGGAATTAAAACAACTGGCCACGTGCTATGAGCAATGGACATGGTTCTATATGGATTAAACCCATCAGAGGCCAAACCAAGTCTAATATTGCGACACTCTGCAGCAAATTGAGGATAATCTTTATCAAACTTTTTCCAAGTTAGAGAGTCAGCTGGGTGCCTCATATTATCAACTTTAGTACGTTCCTCTGCGTGCCATCGCATATAACTTGCAGTTTTTGATGACATGAATAACCTTTTCAATCTCGGTGTCAAAGGAAAATATCTTACTTGTTTTGCTGGAATTTTTGAAATTGTATTTTGCATGTTATTTCCATTGTCATTTAGTTGTTTGTATCGTGACTCGCCGCAAATCTCACAATTTTCAAGTGAAATATCATTTCCTTTAAAAATCATGCAATTATTGGGGCATGCATCCCAAGTCTCGTAAGAAAATCCCAAATCTTTTGTAATCTTTTGAGATTCATAATAAGACTTGGGTATTTTTATGCCCGGAAAAGCATCAATAAGGCACTCCAATAGCCATGTGAACGAGATATCTGTCCATCCATGCATGACTTTACCTTGCAGTAATCTAACTATGAAAGACAAGGATGTATACTTGACACAATTAGGGTACAATGGACACTCTGCATCTTCAACAAGTTTTATAAATTTGGCATCTTCTTCGCTAGGACCATCTACTCTTAGACTGGTTAATGATGGTGGATTCTCATACAAACTAGAACCAATAGGTGGAATTCCAATTGCTTCATGTATCATCTCCATCATATCATCTCTAAAATCAGAACGTTGTTCATTCCCACTGTAAGATGTAGAAGAATATGATTCCCCGTGAAGGGTCCATATCTTATACTTGGATAAAAATCCATTTATAATTATATGTTCACGAGCAATGACCCTCTCCACCAAATAAGTATTACAACATTTTTTGCAAGGACAATAAATCCGAGTCTCAAAACTATATGTTTTATTTTGATATGCATATTCTAGAAACTTGTCAACACCATGGATGTATTCAGATGAAGCTCTATTTTGCAAATCAATCCAACTTTTATCCATATTTAATGACAGAGAAATCTACATAAATTAAAAAAATTAGGGTTATACAAATAGAGGCCGGACAATGAAAATATATTAGTTTGAGTTTAAATAATCTTTGACAAATAAAAACAAACACACACATACACACATACAAAATCAAAAATACAAACACATACACAATAAAACACACACACACACACACACAATACTCATTTTTCTAGTAGTGCAACCATCTAAATGTTTTGGTTAAGTGCAGTCTGCATGCCCAAATAGATGGCTGATCTCGGAAGGAAGTGGCAACCGAAATCGCCTCCTATTATTTGCAAGCGAATCCCTTACATGATTGTCAAATATTCTTCTTATCCCAGAGCAATCATATCAGAACAATTCCTAACCATCTTTTAAAGCAAATCAACCTATAGTTACCATCAATGTCTCCATCCAACTCTATGCAAATAATTAAATTACTTACACTATGTTTACTGAAAGACAATTAAAGTGAGATCTCCTGTTGAGGATGGAACTTCACCTTCTTCAATGGAGGACTGCTTTCAACAGGAAGCAATGAGGCTGAAATCAATATCTTTAGCAGTTGAGCGCGCCTACAGCCAACAATTAGAACATATCTAAGCAAACATGCATTGCCTTAAACAAAAACAAATAGATTGTAAATAAATAAAGAAATGAATTATTGAATTTTGTGCGGCCAAACAATTTGTGATGTTTAATTTTCAAAAATACAAGAAAAATTTAGATACTCCAAGGTTCTATATTGTTAAGGAAAATACAAATCTAGAATTTAGACTCAAAAAAAGGCAAACTATTGAGCTTTACAAGGACAACTTCCAAACTCTCAATTCAAACTAATCCACACACATTTTGAGTTATAAGACTGAAGAATTGGTAGTAAGGCTTCGTTTTGAGTTACAAGTCTAAGAAGAATTCCATTCTTTGCAGCTATACGACAGAAGTCATTCCTTGGAACGGAATGCTGGAGCTTAAATACATGCCACATGCAATCTATAGCAAGATGAACCATCTCTCTGGTGGTTGACAGAAATTATACAACATAATTTCTATTAGTTCAACAAGATACATTATAGGACTTCAAAGATAAATTGCTCAAAATCAATTATGATTTTGTATAGATAAATAATAATGGATTGGAAAAATCATGATTTGAGATGTTGTTGCTTCATTTCAGGAGAGGTGTGCGCAAATGTGTTCACATTAAGATGTGCTTCATTGTACATTAAGCATGGACTGTTTTCTTCGTCCGTCGAGTTCAACAGCAGCCTTATGCCTTGGTTGTGGACTCAGGGTTTTGCGGGCTAGAACAGTTTGTATTGGTATGCAGGCTTGAGTTATGTCCACATGATGTGTGGACTGGTGGTTTTCAGCAGGATGTGCGGACTCGTGTCTTTCCGCAGGGTCCATTATGTTGAATAAGTCGTCAATCTGGTTATTTGACATTGTCGCAACAGACTAATTTTGTATTTGTGGCTATGCAGATACACTTGGAACTCACCAAGATATTTGGTGGTGATCCTATCGTCTAGGGCTGTGATCACACTCCCCTCTAAGCCTATAAATAGGACCCCATGTTACATCAATAGTACATCCGAATGAATAGCAAATGTGCTTAAGTAGTTGTTGCAGACAGAATTTATGTTCGCATGGTTTGAGAAGTTGACCGGATTTGTGTTGTGCAGGTTGTGTGAATAACACTGGAATGCCAGACACTTGGATATGACTTCGGTTAGGGACTGTGCAGACTCTACGGTTAGCAATTGGTGGTTAGCAGCAGGTTATGGCATGCGACCAGGAGGTCTCTTCTTTTGTAACTCTTTCCCAGTTCAATAAGCTTTTTGCTTTTGGCAGCTTGTTTAGTTCGACAACATCAATTTGATGGAATCTGGGGGCTAGGCAACTTTGCTATCAGGCGGTTTGTAGATTAGTGAATAGAGTTTAGCATTGGAATAACGGGTTGTCCACGTGGCTATGTTGCAGCCTTGTGACTTGGCGGCTTTAGCAGACTCCGTAGATAGCTCGGTAGAGTCGGCGACTTCTCCTTGAGACTGCGTGACTTGTTATTTGTATCTTCTTGTTTTTTGCTTCCTTTAGGTACATCGGCGAATCATGTCTCGCCATGTATGCCTCACATTGTAAAGATCTTTGATAGTAAAAGTTTATTGCTCTTCTGCTTCATCTTGTCTACTTTGCTTCAGTTGGTTGGAGTGTTCTTGGGCCTAGTTTGCTCATTTCCACATTTTATGATTTTTTACAAATAAACGACACCATAAAATTCAAGATTAAGGAAAAGTTTGACCGCATCGAATAAATCAAAAAGAAAAAGTTCGACTGCATCAAAGATAAAAAGTTTGACTGCATCAAAGGCAGCAAATTTATTACGAAGTAATAAATCGAATGCAAGAAATCAACTGTATCGACTGTAAGAATTTGACGACATCAACTGGAAGATGATAAAAGTACTTCTATAGGCAAAAATGACTAAGTGACAAGACTTTCCAATCATAACTTTAATAAGGTTTAAGGGCTAGTCAAGTAAACTTCATGAGTGCTATTAGACTTATTCTATGGCATCATGTCAAGGTCACTTAAACCAATTTCTCCCAGCTTGACACGTGGCACCACGACCAGGTCCTTAATTCAAGGAGCAGATTGTGCCGAATATTTAAATCAAATTGCAAGACGGGATTTGCTGCATACATCAAGGGTCGCCCAACAGGAAGAAATATTCTCATTTATGACAAAATAGTTATTTATTTCAAAGATATTTCTTAATCAGATTTTGAAAGATGGTGGGCAAACAATTTCAAGATTATTTCTTAAAGTGTCAACTAATCATTTTAGGAGTTCCAGCCAGAATATTTTCAAGATCATAATTCTTCCTTAAGGAGATTTAAATGTAGCTGTTTGGAATTTCTATTCCATCAGTTGTCAAAGAAATAATTTGTTCTAGCTGTTAGAGATTTAAAATCAACTCAAATTTTTCTCTGTTGGTCAAGTGAAGTATAAATGAAAGACTTAGAGATTTTTAGAAGAGTCTTTTTACCACATGAATAATTTTTAGGAGCTCTCAGTATTTATAGAGATCTTTTACTACTCATCTTCTCAAGTATACAGTGAAAGTTCTATAGCAGTGATAAACCTTCAAGTGTTCTTTTTATCTTCAATCACTGCTAAGCTTTCCGAGAATCTTTCTTGCCTATGTACAACAACAAATTTTTTGAAAGATTTTTCTATCACAAGTTCATCTTGATCAAGCAAGGCATTTCGAAGAAGATTTTTCAAGTGTTGTTCAAGAAGAAGAAGAAGCCTACTACATTTGCTTATAGTGGAAGACTCAATCCTAAATCTGTTGAGTCTAAACCTATATGTTGGATCCCTAGTTGGATTTGGGCTAGGTTCACTAAACTAGGATGGTTGACCCAACATGTATAGCTAGGGTCATGTATGAGTCCTAGAGTTTAGGCCATGTCCTTTGAATCAACACTGCATGGACCGGCCATCAACAGACTGCAAAATTACTCAAAACTTAGAGAAATATCAAAGACTCAGAAAATGAGTTCGACGTTTGTCGAACTCAGCTCGACAAAAGTCATACTCAGCTCGACGAACTCAGAGAAAATTCTCTGAGCTGAGCTCGACAAACTTGGTACTCAGATCGACGATTTATGGACACTATATTTCAACATTCCAAGTCCAGAATTCCTTTCTCTGAACTCCAGTCGACGAACTTGGATCTTTGGTCGAAGATCTCTGGGTATTCTACTTAAACATTTTATTCCAGAAACATCTAAAATGTTCTAAGTCCATAATCATACTCCAGTCGACGAATTCATCTTCTCAGCTTGATAAACTTAGACCACATTCTTGGCAAGCTTTATCAAGTAGCATTTGGAAGTTCTCAGGTCGACGAAACTAGTTCTCAGGTCGACGAACGTAGTTCTCAGGTCGACGAACCTAGTTCTCAGGTCGACGATTTCTGGATACTTCACTTCAATATTCTAAAGTCCAAGAACCATTACTCTGAACACTAGTTGATGAACTTAAATTCTCAGCTCGACGATCTTGATGCACAGAATTGGTAAGGTTCCAAAAAAAGTAGTTGTCTATCCTCAGGTCGACGATCTTGGATCTCAGCACGACGAACAAGGATTATCTGGTCGACGAACATAATTTATCAGCTTGACCAACTCTGGACCCAGGTTGACGAATTATATTCTCTGCTCAACGATTTCTGTGTTGTTCCAAACTTGGATATTTCCTTCTCTCTATCCTTAATCTATTGCAATAATTCCTGAGTAATCAATGCTTAATATTATCTGAATATTACCGTTAGACGCAGCATTGATTATAGTCTTCATCAAGATTATTTCATGCCATTTTTCAATGGGACAGTTGGGGAAATCAATCAATGCAATATTCTTCGGGCCGTCAGCATTGAATGAAGGAAGAAATTCAAAATTCAGAAGGAAGATTTCATGGAAAATATAAAAAGGATTTTTCCTCTTTCTTTAATAGCAAACACAATACAGTAAACAGAGTTTTCTTCTTCCTTCTCGACTCAACACAGAGAATAAGATAGACAGGGCAGTAACACAGTCAAAAGACAAGAAGCCCTAGCCCTTAACCAGATAAATTACAACAAGCTGAAGAAGAAGAACATACATTCAAATCAAGAGTCTTCTTCCTTCTTAATCTCAGGATTCTTCAAAGGATAACAAACAATCTATCTGTCAAGAAGCTCCTAGATACCTGCAGGTCAAGGCTGAAATATTGAAGACCTACTCACCCTGCAGCAAGGATCAAATCTTCCTGAGTTCAATATCTCAGGGGGAGCTTTTGCTAACATCGTATATCCACTAAAGTCTTCTCAGTTGTATTTGAGAAAGAGAAGACCACATCACTCTCTCATCCCCCACTATAAAAAGGGTTCTTTAACTCCCTTCAAAAGTTATTCTTGGTTACAAGTCACCTGACCAAAAGACTTGGGGTTTTGGTTTTTGAGCACCTGATCAAAAACCTGCTAGTGGATTCCTACCAGGGTGGTAGAAGAGTGGATGTACCCAAGTTGGGGAACCACTATAAAATTCTTGTGTTGTCTGGTTGCACTTTTTCTCTTGTTCTTGCTATGGCTGTAATAGTTAGGCTTTGCTGTACTTGTGATAGTGCTAGATTAATTTATCTTAGGTCTGTTTTTACTCATAGCAAAAAGTTTTTAAGTTTTCAAGATACTCTATTCACCACCCCCCCCCCCTCTAGAGTATTTCAGATCTAACCCTCACTTTCAATTGGTATCAGAGTAAGGTTCCTTTGGTTGTACAAGCTAACCCTTGAACCAAAAGATCCTGAGTTAGATCTGACTTGTACTTCTATTAAGTTTATATTCACAGCATAGCACAGAACAAAGACTATGCAAGCACCTGAACTCCAGTGTGCAACCTAAATAGGTTTGTCATCTGGAAGGAAAGAATAAAGTTATATATGAATTCTATTGATGAAGACATCTACAACTCCATTTTGACAGGTCCACCTCAAGCAACTGCCTCTACATCTACACCAACCTCAAGTACTCATGCAGTTCCACCACCTGAGTGGACTAAATCTCAGAAGAAAGCCAGAGTTGCGGATGTTAAAGCCATGAACATTCTGGCCCAAACAATGTCTGATGACATTTTCTAGAAAGTGGCTGAATGCACTTCAGCCAAGGCTATCTGGGAATCCCTCAACTAAATGTTGGCTGGCTCTGCAGATGAAAGGAAGGACAGAAGATCCAATATCATATCCCAATATGAGAACTTCAAGAAGGAGGAAGCTGAATCTGTTGCAGATATGTACAACAGGCTGAACTCAATCATCAATGAGTTGAAGACCTTGGATAAGGACATCACCCTAACTGAGGTGAATGACAAAATCCTAATGTGCTTCCCAAGCTCATGGGATTCAAGGATCTGGCCAATCAAGGAGTCCAGAAGCTTAAATGAGATTTCCACTGAATCCCTTTTGGGAAAGCTCATGTCCTATGAGCAGCAAATCAAATCCATAGAAGCAGCTAAACAAAGGACTCCTCCACCAGCAAGGAAAGAGCAAAACCTGGCATTCAAGGCTGCTGAAGAGACAGAAACTACAACAATAAATGAAGATCTAATGAGTCTCCTTGCCAAAAGATTTTATAAAATGGCAAGGAAAGACTTCAGGATGAAATCATCCAGGCAGGATGATAGGCCAAGGTATGACAAAACCCATACTAAAGAAGTGGTTTGCTTTAGTTGCAGGAAACCTGGACACTTCATATCTGAGTGTCCATAAAATCAAAAGAAAGAAAGAAGAAGAGAGAAGGATTTAAGAAGACAGCAAAGCAGTAGGCCTTCCTCCAGCAAATATAAAAAGAAGGAGAAAGGCTTTGTAGCTGAATCCTGGAGTGAAATTGAAGATGAATCCACATCTTCTAGCTCCAGTGAAGAAGAAGAAGAGGCAAGGGCAAATGAAGTCTGTCTCATGGCCATTGATGCATCCAGAAGCCAATCAGAAGAAGAAGATTCTGACAATGAAGAAGCTTCAAAAACAAAAGTTGATCATGTACTTTTATCTTTTGACTATTATTCTGATGCTTTCAAATTTGAATTTAAAACCATGTGTATTGATTTAATAAACTCTGAAAAGGAAATCAAAACACTTAGGAAAAAATTAGCTAATCAAGAAACTCTGATTGCTGAAAACACCAAGTTAAAAGAAGAACTTACACTAGCTAATGAACAAATTATTGCTTTAAAACCTGAACTATGTGAGGCCAAATAGCTTGAGGAATCTCTCAATGGGAGAAGCCTTAAGCCAATGGATATCACAAACACATTCAATGCCAGATTGAATGACAAATTGGGCTTGGGTGCTTCATCAAGTTCACCCCCCATTCACAAGAAGAATATATTAACAACCCCCATCAAATTTGTTTCTGCTAAGTATAAAGAAGTAATAAACAACAAACAAATTACAGAAGAATCACCTAATCTTAAGAATCACAAAAACAGAAATCAGAAAACCTTAGATAAAAACAAAGTTTAGTAGATTTCGTCGAACTCAGATCGACGAAATATGTCCAGTTCATCGAACTCAAGTCGACGAACTCTGAACGCAGATCTATATAATAATTATTCGTCTTACTGCGATCGATGATCTGTGTATGGTTGGTCGAGCAGAGTTTGACGAACTTGGGGTATAGAAAATGACTATGTTCATTATCTGAGCAGAGATCGATGATCTCATCCCATTTCGTCGAACTCTGATCGACGAACTCACAACTATTCATCGAACCCCGTCAGACTTGGTAAAAATCATAATTACAACAGCAACTCTAATCAAACTTGGAAACCATTTAACCCACTTGTTGATTGGATAATTCCACCTAGAAGATATCACCCATTAGGATATAAATCACAACCTGAATTTTCTATGATTTCAAGTTTTTCCTATCAGCAAAATAAAGGACCCAAGGTAACCTGGGTCAAGAACAATTAATTATTTTCTCTACAGGTGAAGAGTTGTCCAGTTGTTAATCAACTATGGTATCTAGAAAGTGGATGCTCCAAACACATGACTGGAAGCAAGGATAACTTAAGCAACTACAAGTCTAAGCTGGGACCAGAGATTATCTTTGGTGATTCAAATTGGGGCCAGTCAGAAGGATTTTGAGAAGTAAAGATTGGAGCAGTCACTTTCAAGAAAGTGACTCTGATTTGCATCTAGAACTGATATCTTCATGGGCACATATGGCCCCTCTTTTACTGTGATGTAAATCCTAGGGTCTGAGGCCTCCATAAATAGCCTCACCCTTTCCTTCTATATGCCAAAGATTTCCTTCCTACATATAGGTAATTTCATGGATCCCAATTCCTTGTGATTTTCAGAGGAACCCATGGTTCTTGATTTTCTTGAATCTGTACTTGACTTAACCTGAATCTGCCAACAGGATCTTTTCAGACTGTTAGTCCTTTTTGAGGAACCTGGCTTTGATACCACATGAAAGATATTGTACCTAAGCACCTAGAGGGGGGGTGAGTAGGTGACTTGAATCTTTTTAACTTTTATGGCAGCAATCAGATAATATCACAAAAATCTATCTACTATATCACAGCACATATGCAGCAATCACAGCAATTCACAATCACACAGTAGACACAGAGTTTTATAGTGGTTCCCCAAGCTTTGGGTACATCCACTTTCCCCCTTCGCCTATCTAGCAGTGTACTAGATTCGGCCAAACTCCTTCACTATCTCAGAACCCAAACTGGTTCTTACACCTCAGGCCCAAGGCCCTACAACTCAGCTTTTCCACAAAGCCTACACTCAGCCACAAAGGCCTACACTCAGCCACAAAGGCCTACACTCAGCCACCAAGGCCTACACTCAGCCACCAAGGCCTACACTCAGCCACCAAGGCCTACACTCAGAGATTCAACTCTCCTACCCTCAGCCTTTATAATTGCAGGCTTACAATCTCAGATCCCTAAGGATCCTACAAGTTATAATGAATACAAAAAGTATAAACTCAACAACTTAGTTGAAAGAGAGATAAGTTGTGAGATTCTTGATGAGTTCTTGGAAGAACTCAGCTGGACTCAATCTGACTTAGCTTTATTCAAAACTTCTTGAAAGTAGAACTCAATAAGATTGACTTCTTCTGCAGTTGATCCTTGATCTCTGCTTCTTAAGATTCAGACTAATCTGAATCCTTCTTCTCAGCTGGGTTCCAACAGCTGATTTCTTGGATGGAGCTGTCTCTCTCTCCAACTTCTTAGATCTTCACTTGACAGCTAGATCTTTTTTAAATCTAAACTTGGACTTGTGTTCAATCTCTTCAATAACTTGTTGATCCATCTCTTCTGTACACAGTATAGGCCTATTTATAGGCCTTCTTCATAGTAACCGGCTGGTCCAGTCCATAACTGAATTCTGACAACTCTGACAGGTGTTGTAGACTGGCTGGAATGGCAGCTGTCAAGTCATCCAGTCAGTTCTTGAAAATTCTGTAACTGTCTTTAAGTGTCGAGACTTTCTGTCTTTGAGTGTCGACACTTATAGACCAAGTGTCGACACATGTTGTCTAAGTGTCGACACTAGTCTACAAGGTGTCGACACAACTCCTTGTGTTGTTGATTCTTTATCTCGACACTACTTCTTCTTCATGTGTCGACACTGAGATTGAGTGTCGACACAAGTATTTGTTCTTCAGAATTTTGCTGAATTCTTCTAAGTGTCGACACATCTCCTTTGTGTCGACACATCTTCTTGTGTTGAAATTGTTAAGTGTCGACAATGCTTCTTGGTGTCGACACATGTCTTCAGTGTTGATACTTATTGAGTGTCGACACATTGCTTTGGGTGTCGACACTTACATCTTCAGTCGAGACTCTGGCTGAGTGTCGACACATTCCCTTAGTGTCGACACTTGTACTTAGAATATTCTTGAACTTTGCTGTTCTTTGCTAAGTGTCGACACAGCTCCTTGTGTCGACACTTTCTTCAAGTGTTGAGTGTTCAGCTAAGTGTCGACACAATATTCTAGGTGTCGACACTTACTTCCAGTGTTGACTCTTCTGTTAAGTGTCAAAACATTGTTCTGAGTGTCGACACTTGTACTTAGTCTCTGCTGACTTTTGCTGAGTGTCGACACAGCTCCAAGTGTCGACACTTTCTGATGTAGACACAGCTTCACTGGGTGTCGACACAACTGTTAAGTGTCGACACAACTTTACTGGCTTTTCTTCATTGAGTGTCGACACAGCTCCTTGTGTCGACACTTTCTGTCTGGTGTCGACTCAGCATCCCTGGTGTCGACACAATGACTCCAAGTGTCGACACTGCTTACCTGGGTGTCGACACAAGTCTTCTTAAGTGTCGACACTTTCCCTCTGGGTGTCGACACATGGACTTAGAAACTTTTTGCTTTATTCCTGCAAATACTTAACCTGCACAAGTAACTCAAAAATACATCAAATACATTTTGATGTATATCATTGAGTTGGGTGAGGCTTCTTCAAATCAGGTACATTTAAACCAATGTACCTAACAAAGGTCTCAGCCAAGCTCTAAGCCCAGTCCGCAACAGCCCACACCGCGGACACTCCAGTCCGCAAGCTTCCCGCGGACATGAGCCAACCCGCCTATCATCACAATCTTGCACCTGCGGCCACTGAGCAATGCACCAGTCCGCAAGCCTCCATCCGCACATGCCGCTCCTTGGCAAAGCCAGTCAGCAAACACCCTATCCGCAGACACCAGGCCGCATAATCTGCGGACTCCATGCAAACAACCCGCTCAGAAGACAGTCGGCTTCCCACTAGACCTTCCACCAGGCCGCACATCACAGTCCTCCCAGTCCGCCTAGTCCGCCCCAGGCCGCACGGCCTGTCCCGTCAACCACTTCCACTTCACAAAATTCAACACTCCCCCTTGAAGTGGAAAGTGGTGATCAAGCCCAGCAAGCTGCGCAAGCGTTCAAAAGGCCCCTTCGACAGTGGCTTTGTGAAGATGTCAGCAAGATTATCTTCACTCCGAACATGCCCGACCAGCAGAGACCCCTCCAACACCTTCTCCCTGATGAAATGGTGATCAATCTCTATATGCTTGGTCCTGCCGTGAGACACTGGATTGTTAACCAGTTTGAGAGCACTCTCATTGTCACCCCGGAGTAAAGTAGGCCCTTGCACTTCTTCATGAACATCCTCTATAAGCCTCCTCAACCAAACTGCTTCCCGAGCAGCCAAGGCCGAAGCCTTATACTCCGCCTCCATGGTTGAAACCGACACCGAGTCCTGCTTCTTGCTACACCACGAGATGCTAGCTGAACCGCAAGTGAACACATAACTAGAAGTAGACCTTCAATCATCCGAATCACCGCCATAGTCAGCATCCGTGTACCCGAGCAACGCAAACTCCGAGTCCCTTCTATAGAGGAGTCCCATGTTAGAAGAAGCCTTGACATATTTCAGAATTCCCTTTGCCGCCACTAGATGAGATTGCCTTGGTTCAGCCATATATCGACTTACTTGGCCAACAGCATAAGCAATATCTGGCCTTGTAATCGTCAGGTAAATCAAGCTCCCAACAAGAGCCCTAAACACCAAGGGATCATGAAGAACCCTTCCCTCATTCTGTCGAAGCTTCAGCCCAGATTCCAGTGGAGTAGAGCACTTCTTCCCTTCGCCCATGCCGAACCACTTCACAATACGATCAGCATACCCTTTCTGGAAAATGAGAACCCCGCACTCCTTCCTCTCCACTTCAAGACCGAGAAAGTGATGCAATTCTCCCAAGTCTTTCATCTCGAAGCGTATAGCAAGCTCTGCCCTGAGCCTTGCTACTTCCCCCTCCGAATTCCCTATGATGATCATGTTATCCACATACTGCAGGACCAAGACTCGTAGCTCTCCCTTCTTCTTGACGAACAAGCTTGAATCCGAGTTAGAAGCAAGGTATCCACAGAATTGCAAGTACTCTGCAATCTTCCCATACCAAGCTCTAGGAGCTTGCTTCAACCCATAGAGAGCCTTCCTGAGTTTGCAGACATAGTCCGGATGCTTTTCAGAGACAAAACCAAGCGGTTGATCCATGAAGATATCCTTGTCAATCTCTCCGTAAAGAAAGGCATTCTTCACATCGAGTTACCACAACCTCCATCCCTTGCTAGCAGCCAAGGCGATCACCACTCTTACTGAAGTCATCTTCGCAACTGGACTGAATGTCTCCTCATAGTCTTCTCCATACTGCTGTGAGAATCCTTTAGCGACCAGACGAGCTTTGAACCGATCAATGCTCCCATCAGCCTTCTTCTTCAACTTATACACCCACTTGCAAGTAACCGGAGTAATTCCATCAACCTTGGGCACAAGGTCCCAGGTTTCATTCTTCTTCAGAGCATCAATCTCTTCTTTCATGGCATCTTCCCACTCCTTCACTCCAGTGGCCTCGTTGAAGTTTGCAGGCTCTCGCTCATCCAGAGGACCTGCAAAGAAGCAGGAGACAAAGCTCACTGCATTCCCATCATAGTACCGAGCCGGTGGCTTAACCACCCTCTTCGATCTCAGAAGACATGGCTCCTTGCTCACGGCTTCCGTTGCTTCTTCGAGCTCCACTCCTACCTGGGGCAAGCATTGAGCAGTGCTCCCCTGCTTCCTGAGCCAGAAGGCTCAGCCTCGGAGTTCGAAGCAACAGGAGCTGCTGGTGAAACAGCAAGCTCCTCTTCCAAGCCATCAGCAGCCTCCACCGGTGCTTCATCAACCTTGCTACTTCCGGTTAGCTCCACCGAGCCACCTCCATATGACGTCAGCTCGTCAAAGACAACGTCTCTTGACACCACGAACTTCTTCGTCACAGGGTCCATGCATTTCCATCCCTTCTTCCGCTCATCATAGCCAACAAAGACAAGTTTCCTTGCCTTCGCATCCAGCTTTGTCCGTGAAGCATCCGGGACATGCATGTAGCAAGTTGAACCGAACACCCGAAGGTGTCCAACACTCGGCTTCTCCTTCAGCAATAGCTCAATAGGAGTCTTCATGTTGATAGGGCTGAGTGGCATCCGGTTGATAACATAAGTAGCACAAGACATTCCCTTCGCCCAAAAGGACCTTGGGATATCTTTCGCATGAAGCCATCATTTGCAGGTCTCCGTCAGATGACAGATCTTCCGCTCCGCTACCCCATTTTGTTCTGGAGTGTGAGCACAAGTAAGCTCTCGTTGGATCCTGTGCTTCCTGCAGAAGTTAGAAAACTCGGAGGAAACAAATTCACCCCTGTTATCAGTTCGAAGCTTCTTAACCCGCAAGCCAAGACGGCCTTCTACCAACTCCTTGAACTCCACGAACAAACGTAACGCTTCCGACTTCTCCTTTAAGAAGTACACCCAAGTATACCTTGAGTAGTCTTCAACCAAGACAAGCATGTATCTGCTTCCACCAAGGCTGGCAGTAACCGTCGGTCCCATTAGGTCGCCATGAATGCACTCCAGTGGTTTCTTGCTCCTTGTTTGTGATTTATCAAACGGAAAGTGATGTGCCTTACCGTATTGACAGCCCGCACAAACATGCCCATCACCAAAGGAAGATAACTTCGGCAACCCCCTCACTAGACTTCTACTAGCCATCGCCTTCAGCTTGTCCATGCCAACATGCCCCAGCCTCTCATGCCAGATAGCAGCGCTATCATTGTCCCTCATTCTATCAACATAAGCACTGGTGGAATGAACAAACAAGTTCTTCACCCTCCTCCCAACATGAGCAACATCAGCCGTTACCGCTGATACGTTGCGAAGGAACCTCACGTCTGTTGGCCCAAACAGAACGTGATACCTAGCGTCCACCGTATTGGTCACCGAGAAGAGGTTCTTCTTCATGCACGGCACGTGATACACACTCCTTAGCGTGAGTGGCCCCTGATCACTACCCAAAGACACGACCCCCTCTTTCTCTACTGCATAAACAGTATTATCAGCAGTGATAATAGCTTCATTACCTGATTAAGCCTCCATGGAGGTGAACTTCGATTTGTCTCCGATGAGGTGATGACCACACCCGTAGTCCACGATCCACTCGCTGTTGAAGTCCTCAGCAGACAAGGCCCGGACACAAGTGCCCGTCATGAAAGCTCTGCCACATTCTGCTTCTTCACTTCTCGAGCAAGCTTCCTTCTTTTCCACAGCATACCCAGGCTGCAGTTTGACCTTGCAGTCCCGCTTGAAGTGCCCTCGCTGATGACACCGGTAGCACTTCAGATTCTTCTTCCAGTCCTTAGGAGCATTGCTCCTCTCCGGTGGATATGAAGTTGAAGTCTCCTTCTCACCAACGGCCTGCACCTTCTTCTTCTTCTTCCCTTCCCATCCTTTCTTCTTTCCTGAGAAGAGAGCTTCACTGCCTTCCTGATTCAGGTTCACTCCAGCCATCTGCCTTGCTAAGCTCTCCTACGAGGCAAGCAGATTTTCCAGCTCCAGCAAAGACGGCTGAGTAGCCCACCCTTGAATAGATGTGACAAAGGCCACAAACTCCTTCTGCAAGCCGCGGATGATGTGCCTTTTCATCTTTGCCTCAGAGATAGGCTCATCAGGATCCAGTGCCGACAGTTCAGCACATAAGCTCTTCCTCTTTAAGAAGTACTTGGAGATGGAAAGGTCTCCCTGAGTTGCCCTGGCCAACTAATTCTCTAGGAACTGAAGCCACGCCACATTCTTCCTATTGAACAACTCATCAATGGTTGTCCAAATATCAGCAGCCAACTCACATCCAACGATGTGATCAAACAGTTCCGGAGACACGGCTCTCTTCAGAATGAACTCCGCCTTAGCATTTGTTCTTCTCCAGAGCCTAACCTGTTCAGCAGTACCGAATGCAGCAGTCACTTCCTGTTTGTCGTCACCACCGACGACTTCCCACAGCTCCTCGCCAAGAAGATAACTCTTCATGCACGACTTCCACTTCTTGAAGTTAGTCAGCGTTAAGAGTTCAATGCCAAGACCTCTTGCAAAACTTCCTTCCATTGCAACACCTGTTGACAACCTTTCAGAAGCTCCGAGCAACAACACAGGTTGATCACCACTCAATCACTGAGTAATAACACTGGCTGACTTCCGCTCACGCAACTGAACCTCAGAAACTTGGCTCTGATACCATGTTAAATTTTCTCAACGTGGCCAGCAAGATAGCCCAAACGCCAAATTAATATCTTCGGAACTACCCAGTTCTCACGTTGAACCAGCGGAACCAAGGAACAGAGGTAACACCCAACAAACAATGGAAGCACAAGCAGGTCTTTTATACATTCACTTCTTTACAACACGAGGCATACATAGCGAGACATGATTTCGCTAGTATAACAGTTGTAAACAGAAAGCACCAAAAAACAAGCCGGGCGGACAGCACCGGAGTCCGCCGAGACCGCGAGGTCGCCGAGGTCGCCGAGTCCGCTGAGATCGCTCGAGCTAAGTTGCAATCCGCCAAATAGACACGGAGTCCACCGAAGCCGCGAGGCCGTGCGGACACACGGTTATTCGCCTCCTGCTGAACCTGAACTGAGGAACACCCCTACCCGCCTGAAGCCGGCGGACAGGTTATTGAAGCTGGCAAAGATGAAACAGAACTGACATGCTACAGAGCGACCTCCTGCTGAGTCCGCAGAGACCGCACACTTCCAAGTACTTGACCGAAGTCACAGCCAAACTCCTGGATCCTTGAAGCTACCCGCGCGACCTGCACACAGCAAACCGTCAGCCTGAAACAATCCGCGCGGACTGACAAACACAGACCGCAGCACTTCGCTCAACCCAACTTACTATTCACTCAGGTTACTTAGGTTACTGTAGATGTGCCAGGGGGGTCCTATTTATAGGCAAGGTGAGGAGTGTGGTCACCGCCCAAGAGATAGCGACACCGCCCTAGCCCGCGCAATAGTAAAACTCCGTCCGCCGAGTCCGCAAGGACTTAGCCGGATACCAAGGAAAACCGCCAGGAGCAAAGTAACATTGACGAACTCTCTCCAGTCCGCCCAAGCTATGCGGACAAGGCATCAGCCCGCAAGCTCCAACCACTGCAGGACAGCAATCCCCCTTCAATGGCTGTCTGCACCAACCCAAGGCAGTCCGCAAGACTCACACCTCAATCCGCCACAAGTCCACGACCAAAGGCAGACAGCAACAGTCCGCCCGGTCACAGCGGACTTGGCGGATACCGCGGACACCATGGTCTTGGCACAAAGTGTGACCAAGTCCAAAACCATCAAAGGCCAATGCGAGCATGGCGGACACAAACTCTCGTCCGCCAAACACCCTAGCACAGACCGCCATCAGTCTGCGAGCTCCTCGCACTCCTGTCCAACGCAGCAGCCATCCCCGGACTCCAAAACCAGTCCGCCAATCGATCTCCACAGCAAATCGCCTGCTGTGCCACCAGAGCTCGACAAGGCCTCAGCCAAGCTCTAAGCCAAGTCCACAACAGCCCACACCGCGGACACTCCAGTCCGCAAGCTTCCCGCGGACATGAGCCAACCCGCCTATTAGCACAAGCTTGCACCCGCGGCCACTGAGCAATGCACCAGTCCGCAAGCCTCCATCCGCACGGGCCGCTCCTTGGCAAAGCCAATCAGCAAACACCCTATCCGCAGACACCAGGCCGCATAATACGCGGACTCCATGCAAACAACCCGCTCAGAAGACAACTGGTTTCCCACTAGACCTTCCACCAGGCCGCACATCACAGTCCGCCCAGTCCGCCTAGTCCGCCAAAGCTGTCTGCCCCAGGCCGCACGGCCTGTCCCGTCAACCACTTCCATTTCACAAAATTCAACAATAAGGAGTACAAACAAGGAGCAGGAATTTGAACACAGTTCTTTGCTCTAACTCCTTATCTCAAGTGGAACCCAAGAAATTTGAAGAAGTTGTTCTAGACCCACATTGGATTGATGCCATGCAAGAGGAGCTGAATCAGTTCAGAAGGTGCAAGGTCTGGAAGTTAGTTCCT
The DNA here is from genome assembly GCA_039583875.1 of Platanthera guangdongensis. NCBI lineage: Eukaryota > Viridiplantae > Streptophyta > Magnoliopsida > Asparagales > Orchidaceae > Platanthera > Platanthera guangdongensis. Next base: position 65,189,306 of record CM077152.1, read on the forward strand.
AAACCAAAAGACCACGACATCATTGGAACAAAGTGGATCTTAAGGAACAAACTGGATGAGAGTGGGATCATTGTGAAGAACAAAGCAAGACTTGTTGCAAAAGGATACAGGCAGGAAGAGGGAATTGACTTTGATTAAACCTTTGCCCCAGTAGCAAGACTGGAAGCAATTAGGATGTTCCTTGCTTATGCAGCATATCAAGGCTTCAAGGTATTCCAAATGGATGTAAAATCAGCATTCCTAAATGGAAATCTAAAAGAAGAAGTCTATGTAGAGCAGCCCTCAGGTTTTGTTGATTCTCTCAAACCTGATTATGTTTATAGACTTAGGAAAGCTTTATATGGGTTAAAGCAAGCCCCAAGGGCCTGGTATGAAACCCTGTCTACTTTTCTCATTGAGAACAAATTTTCAAGGGGGAAAATAGATAAGACTCTATTCATTAGGGAATCCAAAGGAAAGATAATCCTAGTCCAAATATATGTTGATGACATAATATTTGGTTCTACTGAAAGTAACCTTTGTAGAAAGTTTGCAAAACTTATGCAAGGGATATTTGAAATGAGCAGTATGGGAGAACTTAAGTTCTTCTTGGGTCTCCAAGTAAGACAGACTGAAGATGGCTTGTCCATATCTTAGTCTAAGTTCACCTAGGAGTTAATTACAAAGTATGGTATGGAATCATCCACTACCATGAGAACTCCAATGGGGACAAGTGTGTCTCTAAGCAAAGATAATGCAGGGAAACCTGTAGATGAAACTTTGTATAGAGGGATAGTTGGCTCCCTCCTATATCTGACTGCTAGTAGACCAGATATCATTTATGATACATGTGTCTGTGCTAGGTACCAATCCTGCCCTAAAGAATCTCATCTTACTGCTGTAAAAAGGATTTTGAGATATCTTAAGGGCACACCTAATCTAGGCCTTTGGTACCCTAGGAATGGAGATTTTCTACTGACAGACTATTCAGATGCAGACTTTGCAGGTTGCAAAGAAGATAGAAAAAGCACTACAGGCACCTGTCAATTTCTAGGAGGAAGATTGGTGTCTTGGAGCAGTAAAAAGCAGACTAGTGTGGCAATTTCCACAGCTGAGTCTGAATATGTGGCAGCATGAAGTTGTTGTGCACATCTGTTGTGGATTCAGCACCAGTTAGAAGACTATGGTATAAAGGTAAGTAGAACACCTTTGCTTTGTGATTCTACAAGTACTATTTCTATTGCTAATAATCCTGTTTCACATAGTAGGACTAAGCATATAAAAATTAGATACCATTTTTTAGAGAACATCTCACTAGAATTTGTCAAAACAGATTATCAAATTGCAGATATGTTTACTAAGCCTCTAGATGAAACTAAATTCAATAAGTTTAAAATTGAATTAGGAATGTAAAACATAGATTAGTTTATCAAAATTGGCTAAGTAAAACAGTGTCGACATATCCAGCAAATCGATGTCGACAAAGAGAAGTGTTGTCGACACTTCAAGAAAGTGGTGTCGACACATGCAGATGTCTGTGTCGACACTCAAACACTGAGTCGTCAGTTAATGATATTTGTGTTGACACATCATAATTGGTGTCGACACATAGAAGTCAACACAGTTGTCGAGACTTAAGTAGTCTGTGTCGACACTTTTCAACAGTGTCGACACATTCAGTGATTATTGACGCGCCTTTTGACCTTCTTTGTTCAAAAAGGTATAAAGAGGTCAACAACAAACCCTGTTGACACGCTGTCTAGATTCCCGAGACCAGAATCTAGTGTCGACAAACTCTATTCCCTCACACCAGATTTCTCTCAACAACCATGGCGCCAAAGATCGAGGACAATGTCATTGAAGGATACGAACTGGTTCAGAATGCATTTGATGGAGCGGAATCAGAAATTACAGGAGTAATAACCCTAATAGCTGAAAATGGTCTGGAATTCTTAGTTTCTGAACCAACTAAGATTTGGAAGAAAAAAATACTAGAATTCTTTGGTGCTGCTACCCTAGATCAAACTGGACTCAAAATTAGATCCACAGTCCATAGAGTAAAGGTGAAAATCACCGAGAAGAGTTTACGAAAAGTTCTTCACCTGCCAAGAATACAAGAAGAAGAAGATGTACCCGCATCTAATCTAAGAGAAGCACTTCAATGGTGTGGACTAGATTCCACCATGAAGATTGGCTCAGCTTTGAACAGGAAAGGAATGAATATGTAAGGGAAGTTCTTGTCTGAAGTTGTAGGAAAAGTGATTTTCTGTAAGCCAGGGGGTATGATAGGATATCAGCCTATATGTTCAGTCTGATGACCAGGATCATCTACAGCCTAACTACAGATTGGTCATTAGTAATTTTTGAAAAGATTAAGGAAAGTATGAAGAAGCCAAATCTGGGAAGAATTGTGAGCTTATATTTAGCTGGAACAATACCTGAAGTGATGGAACAGTCAGCTGGGACTAAGATAAAGCACATGAGGAGAATGGACATAAGGATTATATCCAGATGGGATAGGGTCCTAACTAAGGATATGCATGAGGAAGAAAGGCAATAAATTCCTGAAAAATCTACAACACAAGATATTCCTGCACAAGATATTGCAGATAGTGCTCAAGTGCAGGGGGAGTCTCATGTTGAGGAAAAGCCAACTCACTTGGAAAGTGAAATGGCTACACAAACAATACTTGAGGTAATACATGAGGTTAATCAATCAATTCTTAATGATAAGGATGAAATTCTAACTGAATCTTTGATTGATGTTGATCAGCCAACTCAACTACACAGTCAAGCACTAAATGATATCATGGAGGATACATCTGCTACTAATAATGCTCCAGAGATAAGAGTATCTCCAGTCTCTACTCAACAAGAGTTCACTCTTGAAGAGTTGTTCCCTAATTTAGGGCAGACTGAGTTTGAGGGGGAGAAAGCAGATTTTGAGGGGGAGTAAGTGAACATTGAAAAGGAGCAAGTGAGTACTGTGGAGAAGGAGCAAGTAAGTACTGTGGAGGAGGAGCAAGGGACTCATGGGGAGCAACCTAGAACTGAATAGGTATTGTCTCCTAGTCATAAAGATAGAGTTGATATAGCTAGTTCCTCAGCATCTGAGGATGAAGAAGCTACAAGAGCTAAGAAGAGGAAGCTAATGGTCTTCAAAAGAAGGCATTACAAACTGCTGCTCCACAATCTGCCCCAGCTACAGATTATAGCTACGTATTAGTCTCATTGCAAGTAAAGCTGGATGAACAAAGGATTGTCATGGAGAAATATATGGATTAGACCCACAAAGACCTACAATTCTCTTTGGCTCAGGATATAAAATCCATAAGATTTGAAGTGAATCAGAATAAAGAGGAGATGGCAGATTGCTTTCACAAACGAGGCAATGCTGTGGTTTTCCTATCAACACATCAAGAGAAAATCAAGACTCAAGTTGATGATATAGCTGTGAAGCAAGGCTATGTTTTAGAGAATCAACTTAGAATGAATGATAATCTGACTGAATCACATAATGTGATTGTTACAGAACTGAAGAATGTTGCAACTGCTCAGCCTGAAGCAAGTACTAATGCCAAGGCAGATTTTGATAAGCAATTACAGGAAGTCCTAGCTGCTGCAAAAATAGCTATCGAGCAATCTCAAAAGACTATTTCTGCACAGCTGCTGAAGTTAAAGTATTTCTATAAAGATGGTGTTAATTTTCTTGATGAACAAATCAGATTTCAAAAGGATGACCTCAAGGATCATGTTGCCAGAGAAGTCATAAAGGGGGAGAGAGTATTAGTCAAAGCTGGCTCTGATCATGCTAAATGGATATCTAACAGCATCAGGGCCACCCTTGGATATCCACCCTGAAAGTGGGGATAAGATCTACCTTAACTCTAGAGGGGGGGGGGGGGGTGAATAGAGTATATTAAAATAATTTTCAAGTTAAAATTTATTTTGCAGTGAAAGACTTAATTTAAATATATGTGTAAGGTGCTTGCAGAAAATAACAATTATGAAAGCAAGAAATACAAACACAGCACACATCAAACAAAATATAGCAACCAGAAGACACAAGGAGCTATAGTGGTTCCCCAATCAATCTGGGTACATCCACTCTTCTACCACCCTAGGTAGGAATCCACTGCAGGATGAGTTGATCAGGTGTCCTGGGCACCAATGAGCTTTTGATAAGGTGCTCAAAAACCAAACTAGATTTTTTGATCAGGTGTCTTGCCACCACTGAGTTTTGACAAGGTCTCAGAAACCAACACAAAACTTTTGAAGGGAGTTTTGAGAAACCCTTTTACAGCAGAAAAAGAGAGAGGTGAGATGTTCTTCTCTATCAACAATCAGAGAGAAGACTAGTGGATGATGTTGTCAAAGCTCCCCCTAAGATCTGGAAGTTGTTCAGGAAAAGAAGCTTTGCACTAGGGTGATAGGCCTTCAGTAGATGAGATCTCCAGCAAAGGATGATTCCAGCAGTTGCTGAAATGTGTAGTGTCTGGAGTCTTGATGGATGAAGCCTCTGAACACTTGAGTAAAAAGAGATCTAGAAAATCTTCTTTTCTGTATGTTGATCTCCTTCAGTGGTGTGTGTTCTGAAAGAATTCTGTCTGAGTATCTGTCTGTGACTAACTCTTTTTGTTTGTAACTATTTGTCTATGTAGAGTAACAGAATAAAATCCTCTTTTTATTCCTTAGATCTGAGAAAGAATGAATTGATTCTCTATCTCCAATATAGCCATTAGCCACTCATTAATGACTTCCTTAAATGAATTTTGTCTCTAGAGGAAAGTCCTAGATAACATTTCTTTAAATCTCCCTTGAAACTTACTCCAGGTTAATTGAAACGGCTACAAGATCCTTGAAATAAATGTTGGGAATAAATATGATAGAATTCCATAACTGTCTGAATTTGAATCTTGAGAATCGTCGATCTCTCCAGAAAATCGTCGACCTGAGCTCAACTATCGTCGATCTGACCTCAGAGACTGGAACTAGACTGGAAATAGAAATCGTCGATCTGAGCTCAACTATCATCGACCTGAGCTCAGAGACTGGGAAAATAGCTAGAGACAGAAACGTCGATCTGAGCTCGAAGATCATCGAACGGAGTTCGACGACTCGTTGGACTGAGCTCAGAGATAGTCGAACTGAGTTCGACGATTCGTCGACCTGAGCTCGACGAAAATGACTTAGTCTCCTGAATTTGAATATCTGATCTGAGGGTCTTGGGGGCAGCTTTCAAGCCTAAATTCTAACCCTTAGACTCAATATAATTGACCATAAAAACTATACAATGAGGTCAAACCAATTTTTCTAAGGACATAGTGATCCTTACCCAAATCAGTAATAGGGTGCTCCAACAATCTCCCCCTATTTTGGTTAGGATTACTATTTACATGACATAGGAAATAAAAGCATACAATGCAGATATAAAATCAAAAACAGCATTGCAGAAACACAAATAGAAACACAACAGAAAGTCAGAATAGATAACATTGTCAGCTTACATAATCATTCCTTTTCCTTGCTCTTTTTGAGAACTATTTCTCTGTTAGGGTTAAGAGCTTTTTTCTTGGATCTTCTGTCATCATCTGCACCTAGAAAAGTTTGAGGTTTTGTCCTGGGGAATACAGCTTCTGGGTGCAGCTTTATATAGCTTTTTGAGTCAAAGAATTTGCTGGAAGAATATTTTTCAAGTTCTTTCTTTCTCTGTTCTGATAGAGTGGTGAAATTTGATGTATCTTTTCCTTGTTCTCTTGCCTTTTTAATTTGATCTAGTGCAACCAACTCTTTCATTCTTGCTGTCCAAGAAGTAGGATTATTCTCTGGGTCTTCAAATGGAACAGGAGGTTCATATCTGTTTGATGAATCATCAGGAGTAGCTCTGGAAGAAACTGGATCTCTTAACTTATATGGGAAAGGACCAGATGTAGTGTTAGTGGGACCTTGTCCTTCCCTATGATAAGGATGTTGCCTAGAATAACCTTTGGAATAAACTCTGACTTCTCTTTGATTTCCCCTATACTGTCCTCTTCTAGAATGGTAGCCTCTTGATTGACATCCTCTTGATTGAGATCTTCCTTGATACTGAGAGGTGCTTTGACTTTTAGCAACATATGACTGATAAGCAGAACTTCCACCAGTACCTGCATCTGGTGAAGGAGGAGGAGGAGGATTGAAGTGAGATGATCCTTTATCATATTTCCTCTTTTTCTTCATTGCCTTTAGTTGATTCCTGGAAAACTGCATCCATGGTTCTGAAATTGGACAATCATGCAAAATGTAGTATGGAATATCATTTAAATTTTTAATTTTCTCCAAGGGAACTCTCTTTAGGGCCTTGCTTCTAGCTTTCCTCTTCCTTGCAATGGTTGCAGAGGAATCATCAGAATTAGTTCTAAATTGATCACTATCTGAGCTCTGAGGATTATCGTATAGTTCATCTATCCTTTTAATGTCATCTCTTTGTTGTTGGGGTTGAAGAGAAGAAACAACAGCAGCAGCAACAGTAACAAGAACAACACTAACATATGTAACTGGAACAACAGATTCAGAAATAATAACAATAGAATCAACAGGCTCAGAGTCATTAGCCTCTGCCATAAGCACATCATCAGAAACTAAAACAGCATCAGCAGCATCAGCAGCAGGAACAACAGAAACTGAAGGAGCACTGTCCACAGCCTTGAAAGAATTTATATAAGAAGATATTATGCTGGGCTCACAGCTAGAAATAGGCACAATGGCCTTAGTAAGATCTTCACTTTTCTGATCTGGAAGACAGTTGAGGTAAATAGTATCAAACATGACAGCAGTGACCTGAGGTCAACTGTTATAACTGGAACTGGAGCTGGAACTGGAATCTCTGAAGCAGGCAATCTCTCTACTTCATATGGCATCTCCTCCCGCCTAGATTCAGGAGATACTGGATCAAGGCACCCAACAGAAGGGATTGCCTGAGGAGGATATAGGGAAGAAATCCTGTCAGATAACTCGTGAACTGATTTCAGAAGTGGAGCCAGGGAGGTCTCTAGCAGGAGTGATAGCCTTGGAGCTAACATCTCATAGAGCTTATCTGCTATGGCTGAGAGATCTACTTGCTCAAGTGGTGCTTGAGTAGAGGTAGAGATGAGTGTGGCAGAGATGGATGTAGGAGGGGCTGTAGATGGGGCTGGAGAAAGTGTTAATGTGGATGGTAGAATTGATGGTTGAGATATAGGAATGGTGGAGATGGAAGTTAATGGAATGAAGATAGATGGAGTGAAGGATGGTTGAGTAATGATTTCTTGTAGTAGTTGTTGATATGATGTAGAAGAAGATGTTGGCTCAAGGGGTGAGGAGGGAGAGTCATCCATATAGGGATCATCTAAGAGAGTGAAGGATGAAAGGTATATGGGGGATGAAATTGAGATGGTTATGGTGGATATGATAATTGTTGAGGGAACAATAGGTGGAGAAGGTGGAGATGAGGAGGCAGACAGTTCTTCTGATGGGGCAGTTGCATGAGGGGAAGTGACTGGATCAGTCCTAGTGCCTGAAAATGAGATGACTGCAGAGGCTCTGCTTGGCTTTGCAATTTGCCTGTCCCATTTGCTCTGCATCTTGAATGGATTGAGGTTCAATTTGAGATAGGAAGCAAGTGTGCAACAGGTTTTGGTTGACCTGATTTCTGGTTTGCACACCAACTGAGATGTCTCCAATCACTTGGGAGATTAGATGGTCTCTTGATGTTACTAAATCAACAGGGGGTGTTGATTGTTCACCAACCTGTGCTGTTGTTTCCTCTTGTGGAAAAATAACTGGCTCTTCAAGAAGATTCTCTCCAAGATGTTGAATATCTTCTTCATCTTCACTGCTTTCATCCTTTTGTATAATATGTAACCTGTCCAAATTTTCAGCAAGAGAGTGTACCTGCAAAGATTCTATGGTAGAAGCATTCTTCTCCTTAAAAGATATGTTAGATTCATCAAAGGATACATGAGCAAATTCTTCAATTTTAAGAGTAGATTTGTTATACACCCTATAAGCTTTACTGATCATGGAGCATCCCAGAAACACTCCTTCATCAGCATTAACTTGAAATTTTGCAATGTATTTCTTGTCATTATTGTGAATGTAACAAATGCAACCAAAATTTTTAAAATAATCTACTTTAGGTTCCTCCCTTTGAGTAATTCATAGGGAATCTTGCCCTTCAGCTTATGTATCAAACTTCTATTCAAAATATAGTTGGAGGTGTTCACTGCCTCTGCCCAAAAGAATAGAGGAAGTGGAGCATCTGACAACAATATAGTAGCAGATTCAATAAAGGTTCTATTTTTCCTATCAGCTACCCCATTTTGTTGAGGAGTTCTAGGAGCTGAGAAAGTGTGCCTGATCTCTTCACTCTGACAAAACTCTTGCATAAGAAGAGAATCAAACTCTGTCCCATGATCACTTCTGATCAGGGCAATGTGAGTATTGAACTCACTTTGTATGCATTTGAGAAACTCTGTCAAACAATTAAAGTTATCAGACTTCTTCCTTAGAAAGAACACCCATGTGGATCTAGAGAAGTCATCTACAACTAGTAAAGTATAAGATTTCCCTCCTAAGCTTTGTACTGTAATGGGTCCAAAGAGATCCATGTGTAACAGATACAAAATCCTAGGTGAATCACTCTTATTAAGTGACTTGAAGCTATTTTTGGTTTGCTTGCCTAATTGACAAGCCCTGCAAAGTCCTTCCTTCTTGTAGGGGCCAGAAGGTAGTCCTCTAACAAGGTTGTCCATGGATAGCCTAGCAATGGTTCTATGGTTTATATGTCCTAATATTTTATGTCATAGTTCATTAGGTCTACAAATGGAATTGAATAAGCATATATCTACCTTAGTTGAAAGAAAATCTACAATATAAATGTTACCTTTCCTTTTACCTGTCAACATAATTGTGTTGTCCTCTGATTTGATTTTGCATGAGGATTTGTTGAAAGTCACTTGGTAGCCTTCATCACACAGTTGACTGATGCTGATTAAGTTGTGCTTCAGTCCTTCCACATAAGCTACTTTCTTGAATGTGACTGAGCCAATCTGGACTGCACCATATCCTTTTGTTAGTCCAAAGTTTGAATCACCAAATATTACTCTAGGTTCAAGTTTGGCTTTAAAGGATGTGAAATTCTCCTTGTTTCCTGTCATGTGCTTTGAGCACCCACTATCCAGATACCATTACTGGTTTGATGTTGGATAGGTCTTCACCTACACATAAAACAATTTATTTGTTTTTGACCCAGTTTACCTTGGGCCTAGGTTGATAACCTTTAAATTCTAAAATAAAAGACATCCCTGGTTGACTCTTATAGCCTTCAGGATGATATCTCCTAGGAGGTATTATCCATTCAGTATAAGGGTTAAACCTCTGAGATGTAGGACCTCTAGGATTGAAGTTTGATTTACCTTTGAAAGATTTTTTAAAACTCTGAGCTCTGTTCGACGATCTCTGAGCTGAGTTCGACGATCTTGGGTCAGATCTTCGAGCTCCGTTCGAATATCGACTATGCCAGAGTTCAGGGTTCAGAGATCGTCGAACTGAGTTCGACGATTCAGCCTGAGATCGTTGAGCTCCATTCGGCGATCGTCGAGCTCCATTCGACGTTTTCTGTTGAACTTTTGTTTTCTTAGTTAAATCCGAATTCTTCCTAGCCACCTCTACAACTCCCTTACCTTTATCTAAGATAAACTTGATTGGGGTTGTTAATACTATATGTTGGATGGATGAAGCACCCAAGCCCAGTGTACTATTGAATCTTGAGTTCACTGTGCTTATGATGTCCATTAGTTTGATACTTCTCCCATTGAGGGATTCTTCAAACTTCTTGGCCTCTGATAGTTCACTTTTCAGTGAGCCTACCTGCTCCCTACAACATTCCAACTCCTCAGAGAGTTTGAGGTTATCTGATTTTAAGATGGTTTGTTCAGACAGTTGATTTCTGAGGGAAATAATTTCTTTCTCAGATTTTAATAGATCTAAACAAAGTGCCTTAAATTCACATTTGAAGCCCTCTGAATTAAAATCAAATGAGTCTATTACCTGATCCTCTTTAGATTGAGTTTCTGATTCAGACTCTGACTCTTGTTCTGCATCAGTATTGTGTTGAGAGGCATTGATAGCCATCATGCAGAACTCCTTTTCTTCAGCATCATCTTCATTATCACTTGAGCTGGATGAAACTTCTGATTCTTCTTCTATTCCACTCCAGGTTTCAGCTACAAACCCCTTCCTGGTACGTTTGTTATTGTTGGAAGAGGGTTTGTCATTGCTATTTTTCCTGAAATCTTTATCTCTTCTCCTTTATTTCCTGTCCATCTTGTCCTTATTCTGATTTTCTGTACAGTCAGGCACAATGTGGCCTGGTTTCCTGCATCCAAAACAAATAATTTCTTTGTTATTGGGCTTATCATACCTATGCTTTTCATGCCCTCTGAATTACTTTTTCCTGAAGTCCTTCCTGGCCATTTTATAAAACCTTTTGGCCAGTAAGCTTAGCAGCTCTTCATTGCCTGTGACCTGGTCTTCAGGCTGAACTTCAATAGCTTTGAATGCTATTGATTTCTCTTTTCTGATTACTGGTGAAGCAGCCTTCTGCTTTTCTTCTCTATTCTTGATGAGCAGCTCATAAGACTTGAGCTTGCCCAAAAGAGCCTCAATGGTGATCTCATTTAGGCTTCTGGCATCCTTGACTGGCCAGATCCTTGAGTCCCAAGTGTTGGGGAAGCACATTAGGATTGTGTCATTGAGTTCAGTCAATGAGATCTCCTTGTCCAAGGTTTTCAGTTCATTGACTATAAGACTGAGTCTGTTATACATATCAGCAACTGACTCAGTTTCTCCTTTCTTGAAGTTCTCATACTGAGTTATGAGATGAGATCTTCTATCTTTCCTTTCATCTACAGATCCTGACACTATTTCAGATAGTTTGTCTCATATCTCTTTTGCTGAGTTGCATTCAGCTACTTTTTGAAATATTTCATCAGACATGGTTTGTGCCAAAATGTTCATTGCTTTGGCATCTGCAACTTTCTATTTTTTGATTTCTGCATCTGTTCCTGAAGGAGGTGGAACAACACTTGTACTTGTATTTGTTGGGGGTCTTGGACACACTATCAAAACAGAATTAAAGAAATCTTCATCAATAAAATTCATGTACAATCTTATCCTTGCCTTCCAAAGTGCAAACTTAGATAGATTGCACACTGGAGGTCTGGTGCTAGCATAATCTTTGTTCTGTGCCATGGTTTTATATAAAGATAAATATAAACCTCTATGAAAGATTGATCTTATCAGAGATCTTTTGGTTCAGGTGTTAGCCTGTAGGAACAACTAATCTGATGAAGATTTAGTTGAATAACAACCAACTAAGGTATGGTATTTTAACCAACCTCCCTTTGATACCAATTGAAAGTGGGGATAAGATCTACCTTAACTCTAGAGGGGGGGGTGGTGAATAGAGTATATTACAATAATTTTCAAGTTAAAAATTATTTTGCAGTGGAAGACTTAATTTAAATATATGTGTAAGGTGCTTGAAGAAAATAAAAATTATGAAAGCAAGAAATACAAACACAGCACACAACAAACAAAATATAGCAACCAGAAGACACAAGGAGCTATAGTGGTTCCCCAATCAATCTGGGTACATCCACTCTTCTACCACCCTAGGTAGGAATCCACTGCAGGATGAGTTGATCAGGTGTCCTGGGCACCAATGAGCTTTTGATAAGGTGCTCAAAAACCAAACTAGATTTTTTGATCAGGTGTCTTGCCACCACTGAGTTTTGACAAGGTCTCAGAAACCAGCACAAAACTTTTGAAGGGAGTTTTGAGAAACCCTTTTACAGCAGAAAAAGTGAGAGGTGAGATGTTCTTCTCTGTCAACAATCAGAGAGAAGAGTAGTGGATGATATTGTCAAAGCTCCCCCTGAGATCTGGAAGTTGTTCAGGAAAAGAAGCTTTGCACTAGGGTGATAGGCCTTCAGTAGATGAGATCTCCAGCAAAGGATGATTCCAGTAGTTCATGAAATGTGTAGAGTCTGGAGTCTTGATGGATGAAGCCTCTGAACACTTGAGTCAAAAGAGATCTAGAAAATCTTCTTTTCTGTATGTTGATCTCCATCAGTGGTGTGTGTTCTGAAAGAATTTTGTCTGTGTGTCTGTCTGTGACTGACTCTTTTTGTTTGTAATTGTTTGTCTATGTAGAGTAGCAGAATAAAATCCTCTTTTTATTCCTTAGATCTGAGAAAGAATGAATTGATTCTCTGTCTCCAAGATAGCCGTTAGCCACTCATTAATGACTTCCTTAAATGTGTTTTGTCTCTGGAGGAAAGTCCTAGAAAACATTCCCTTAAATCTCCCTTGAAACTTGCTCCAGTTTAATTGAAACGGCTACAAGATCCTTGAAATAAATGCTGGGAATAAATAAGATAGAATTCCATAACTGTCTGAATTTGAATCTTGAGAATCGTCGATCTCTCCCGAAAATCGTCGACCTGAGCTCAACTATCGTCGACTTGAGCTCAGAGACTGGACTAGACTGGAAACAAAAATCGTCGATCTGAACTCAACTATCGTCGACCTGAGCTTAGAGACTCGGAAAACAGCTAGAGACAAAAACATCGATCTGAGATCGAAGATCGTCGAACGGAGTTCGACGACTCGTTGAACTGAGCTCAGAGATTGTCGAACTGAGTTCGACGATTCGTCGACCGGAGCTCGACGAAATGACTTAGTCTCCTAAATTTGAATATCTGATCTGAGGGTCTTGGGGGCAACTTTCAAGCCTAAATTCTAACCCTTAGACTCAATCTAATTGACCTTAAAAACTATACAAGGAGGTCAAACCAATTTTCCTAAGGACATAGTGATCCTTGCCCAAATCAGTAATAGGGTGTTCCAACTCACCCCTTTGTGATGATGACAATATGGCTGAGTTTGGTATACAACCTGCTTACTTAGAAGGGGTTCAAGCTGAAGTTGCTCAAGTTATCTATCCTTCAGCTGATTTTGAAATGATTCACCAAGAAGTACAGTCTATGTACAACCCTCCAGAAGTTGCTCAAAATATTATCGTTGAGAAAGTAGACAAGCCAGTGTCAGAGGCAGTTTTGAAAGAGCAAGAAGCTCTATTGTCTAAGAAAAGATTCAGAGAACAGGCAGAGTTGAAGCCTGATTTTGAGCAGTGGAGTCCTACTTCTAGGAACATTATACTGACTGCTTGGAAGGCTGTAAAGGATAAGACCCATGATAGGGGCAAATGGTACTCTGCACAAGAATGACAAAAGTAAGAAGCCAGGCAAGAAGCCATAGTTCAATATAGAAGAAAGGAAAAACTAGGGAAACTACCTCCTAATGCTCAGGATCCTAGCAAATATTTCCCTAAGCCTTTTCATTACTTTGAAAGGCAAAGAATAAGGGCTGAAGAGCAAAAGAAGAAAGATCTAAAGGGCAAGAAGCCAGCTGATGACAATGATGCTCCTGTACAAGCCAAGATCCAATAAGGCAAAGGCATAGTCATCAAGGAGCCAGATCAGCTTTAGACTAGATTTACTTTAGTTTACAACTTTGTAATCCTAAGTGTTTTAAAATCTTTGTAAACTATTATTAAAGAAGCTTTTGAAGTTGAAACAAAACAATGTTTAATGCTCATTGTGTTAGCATTATTATTCTGTGATGAATTATTATATATGTTTTGTTTTAAAAGTTACCCTGTCATATAATGTTGTTATACATCATAATGTGTATTTGTTATGAATGGTGTATATCATTGACTAAGGGTTGTGACTTCTCCAAATAGGGGGAGATTGTTGGGTACATTGGAAAATGTGTACCAGATTTGAAGAAGCATCACCTTACTCAATGATATGCATCAAGGTGTATTTGATGTTATTTTGAGTTTATATGTGTAGGTTAAGTAAATGTAGGAATGAAGAAAAATTTCTCAGTCCATGTGTCGACACCAGGAGAAGCAGTGTCGACACTTATGAAGGCCTTTGTCGACACTGGAGAAAAGTTGTGTCGACACTTGGAGTTAATTGTGTCGATGCCAGAAGAAACTGTGTCGATATACAAAGGCAGTGTCGACACATAGAGAAGCATAGTCGACATCAACTGTGTCGACACACGGAGGATGTGTCGACACACAGAGAAAGTCTAGTTGACATCAATTGTGTTGATACACAGAGGCTGTGTCGACACACAGAGAAAGTCTAGTCGACATCAACTGTGTCGACATACAGAGGCAGTGTCGACACACAGAAGCTTAGTCAACATCAACTGTGTCGACACCAAGAGGCAGTGTCGACACACAGAAGACCTTGTCGACATCAACTATGTCGACACACAGGACTTGTGTCGACACACAACAAAGTTTCAACTATATTAAAGAAGAGAAGTGATTGTGTTGACACACAGAATCAGTGTCGACACATTCTATAGAAGGCTGTGTCGAGAAGCATTAACAACAACAAAGGAGATGCATCGACACCACCAAGGTTTGTGTCGACACTTAGTTCACTGGTGTCGACACTTAGTCTACTTGTGTCTACACATGAAGAAGTTCAGTCTCGACACTTTCTTGACAGACAGAATTTCAAGAAGTGACTGGATGACTTGACAGCTGTCGTTACCAACCGTTGTACTGCAACTGTCAGAGCTGTCAGAAGTATGTTAGAAACGGGATCAGCCGGTTACCATGGAGGAAGACTATATAAAGGCTTTCTCCTTCAACAGAAGAGTTGTTGACGTCCAATCAATACATAATACTAAAGAAAGAGAAACAAAAGTATTTGGAGAGAGAGCTCCAAAGAAGAAAGGGGCTTTCATCATCAAGTCCCTCAAGTGCAGATCCTGAACCAATCTACTAAGAAGGATTCAGATTGAGATCTGAATTTCAAGAAAGGAGCTGATTGAAGATCAACTTCACAGGAGTTCAACCCTACTGAGTTCAGATTCAAGAAGCTTTGAAGAAAGCTAAGAGTGGTTGTTCTCTGCCATCAGTTTCTTCCAAGAACTGATCAAGAAACCATCCATCCCTTCTCTCTCAATCTGGGTGGTGGTTAATTACAAACTTAAATCTATTTTCTGTAGGATCTTTATAGATCTGAGTTGTAAGCCTGTGTTTATAAAGGCTGAGTGTAGGAGAGTATTTTCTCTGAGTGGTAGGCCTTGTTGAAGGCTGAGGTAGGGTTGTGAGCCTGAGTCGTAGGGGATTGTTATCTCTGAGGTGTAGGCCTTGTTGAAGGCTGAGGTAGGGCTATGTGCCTGAGCTGTAGGTATGTGGACTCACACTGAGTTGTAGGAACCTTAATTGGGTTCTGAGCTGTAAGATCTGAGGATCCGAGGTGAAGAGAAGAAGTTAGGCCAAATCTAGCACACTGCTAGATAGGCGAAGGGGGAAAGTGGATGTACCCAATACTTATGGAACCACTATAAATCCTGTGCACTCTGTGATTGGATATATTTATATGATGTGTTTGCTGTGTTAGTAGTATAACCAACAGAAAACTAGAGGTTATTACTTGCCTTAGAATAAAAAGGATTTGAACTTATTCACCCCCAGGTGTATTAGGTTATCTTAAAACCAATTCTTTCACTTAGGTTTCTCTAACCGAACCACATAGATCGGGTACGGTTCCGCCTGACCCGTTTCTCACACCGCAATATCAATTTAAGTCGTCTGCGTAGGTCAAGCTTCCCCGAGTCTCGTATCTCTTACATATATCACATAACCTAGTTATGTTCAGGTTGCCTCCCAGGCCACCATGTTGGCAGAATCACACATCTGCCCAATTTTCCGGGTGCACCTTGGAGTTAATCCTCAAGGATCCCTATTGCAATCTATCGCGTAGAAAACCCAAAAAACAAACATTCACGCGGAGTCTTCTCCGGCCATTCATGCAATGCAACATCACCGATCCAGACCAACTTGTCTGGGTAGGCTTCACACATCATGCCTATATCCGTTCTCGATTACGGACTCTACATGTACACAACGGGGACTATTCATGTCTACCCGAAGGAACACCTCAACTCACTGCAAACTTGCGAGATCGAGCTTCCCTATGCAAAATAAGTAGAGCTTCACATGCTCAAGAAGAGAATCGTTACCCTAGAATTCTTCCTTGGCACTATGGAAATGTACGCGGATGAAAAGCACCGCAATCTCCTTGCATCCGTAGATCCGAAGTCTGCTCGCGAATTGGAGCTCTGAAGCTCCGCCTGTGACCAGATCTAGGCTTCTTCTTCCTCCTTTGCTCTCCCCTCTCTCAAGACTTAGAAAGAGAACCACTCAAGTGAAATGAGGGCTTCAAAGGCCCAATCCCGAGTATATCCAAGCACAAGCATGCCCCAGCCGTCGGATCCCAAATTAAAGAAACGAACGGCCACGATTCAGAGTTGAATTGCAAAACCTGGGTCGAACACGACCTGCGACACGCCCGTGTCCAGGGCCGTGTTCCCCATTCGCCATCGAAATCGACGTGTCTCGAAAAGCACACGGGCACCGGACACGCCCGTGTTTGACTTGACATGCCCATGTCATCCAGTACACGGACGTGTTCCCGGCCGTGTTCCTCCATCGACAATGGACCAACATCGACCTGAGACTCACACGGGTCTTGGACACGCCCGTGTCCCATTTGACACGGTCGTGTCACCACTGAACACGCCTGTGCTTCCAGGCCGTGTTTCACCTGTGAATAAAATCGGCCAACCACCCGAGACTCACACAGCCTATGACACGCCCGTGTCCCAGGCCGTGTTCGCTGCTCGACGATCGTCGACTCCAAATTTCGTCGTCCACACGGCCAGGTCGTCGACCCAAGCTCGAAACGTGATGAGGCCATGTTTTATACCTATTTTCGGACTCATATAGGCTTGTTTTCCTTCGCTTGCACTTCACTTTTAGTTCGTTATCGTATATATTTCATCTTTTCTTTATTTCCATAGGAAGTGCACACTTAGGCCCGTAGTTGTGTATTTTTGTACTTTTAATGTTTGTACTCCCTTTTTTTTGTGATTGCCTGGAATGTCTGCACATATCAGTCCTGGATTTAGGGGTTGTGTGCATGTTCCGGGGATGTTTGGAAGCAGGGATACTGCGTACGCTCATTAGATATAGTGTGCACGACCAATGGTCGTGCGCCACTACTCCTGTGCAATGTTCCTTGATTTCCAGAATCTGCCTGGGGTATGTGCACTATCACTGGACACATTGCGCACGACCACTAGTCGTGCGCCACTGATCGTGTGCATTGATTCCATTTTCTTCCAAATTCTGGCTGGGGAAAACGCACTACCACTGGACATAGTGCGCACGACCACTGGTCATGCGCCACTGGTCGTGTGCATTATAATTTTTGTAATCTATAAATTCGCAGGTTCCGCCCTAATTCTGGATCGCTCGACATTTCTCCGCCATTTTCCGCCTTCTCTACCGTTTTTCATCATCTTCCACCCTAGGGAGGTGCTCCGGGCAAGCTTTCACCGCCAAATCCAAGCCGGAGCTTCCTCTCGGCCTTCTCCTTCATCCGTGAGCTTCAAGTAGGGTTTGACTCCATCGCCAACAAGCAAAGGGAAGCTTGCAACTTTCGTCCACTATCGTGACACGAAGAAGACGGGCCATTAGAAGGTGGTGACAGCCCTTCTCTACCCCGGACGTAGTTGAGGACCGAGCTTGGACACTGATTGACAACCCGACGATTCCAACCGTGAATCCTCAGCAAGACATCGGATTCAGTCGATCTCTTTACTTGTTCTTGTTTTATTGTTGAATATTGGTGTTTAAATCTATTTATATTGATGAAGTGCACTTTGGTTGTATATGTTATGTGTTTCATGTCTATGTGATTCCTATTTCATTTTGCTGCTTAATTTGCTCGAGTTGCGCCATATTTCATCCACCACCATCCACCCTTGCCGCACTAGCAATTGCTAGTGCGTGCGTAGCGAAGATGTGCTCTCGACCCCCATTCCGCCATTCTCATCACCTCATTCGCAAGCCTACACGCCCATCCGCCTAGTGATTCGGTGCATAGCTGCCCGACTAGTCTTCCATCCCGCCTGGCGAAGCATCGCATAGCGGCGTTGCATAGGAGTAGTTGTTAGCCTTTTAGTTTCTTTTTCCGCAAACATCAAACCCCCCTTAGTTAACTCCGACCTAAGGACTTCAATCTCAAGTCTTCCTCGAAATTAAATCCACCTTACTGTGTTCCTTGAGAGATCGATACTTGGAAAAACTCGCCCATTTTATATTACTTGTGCGACCGGTTCACTGCCTTGATCTTTAGCATCAAGTTTTTGGCGCCGTTGCCAGGGAACACAGTCATGTGAGTTTCTGGAGAGGGAGACGTGAGATTTCATTCCTTTTCCTTTGTAAATCGCATTTGTTTTGTTCTATTTCTGTTTTGCCTTCCTTTTTATTGTTTGTTTTGGCAATTGTAGTAATATATTGTTGGATTTAGTAATTTGTACAATTTATTTTGAATCTGTTGTTTCAACACCATGTGGGGATATTCGTATGCCCAATGTCGTTGGTGTGGGAAGCCTTCCCACGCTAGTCATGAATGCCCTACGAGAGATATTGAGCATAAGCCTCAGCGCATAATACATGAGATGTTGTATTTGTACAGCCCTTCAAACACTGTGCCCCGATCTTATGGTCAATCGTCCTCGCCACATACACCGTTCTCTTATTCCTCTCTGGCCCCACAAGGACCGCAGAGTAATGGGAGAAAGTGTTTGTATTGTCGTAGAACAGATCATGTCCTGAAGGATTGTGCCGAGTACCTCCGTGTTATGGAAGAGGATGATGAGCCGAACATCCGTATCATCCCGACTCCTACCCTTGGTGGCACACCTTCATCATCTAGTTATGTATCCCTGTCACCTTCATTTGTTGAAGGGAATGATGTGGACACAACCGCCAGATGTGTGGCTGATCTAGGATTCGACATGGCTGAACCCATCTCTCCTGTGCATACATCTCCAAGCGTGGAGCCGATTCTTTGTGAGGAACCTGCACTTTCATCCAAGCAAAGTTCTTCTGCCTTTTATGCATTCTACTTCAGTCATCTCTGACGACATTTTCGACGATGCAACACAGGTTCAGGCTGGTGATACATGGGTTGTTTCCACTCCCATGGAGGAGGACACCTTCCTGGTGTCGAGGATTCTCCCTTGATACCAAACGAGGAAGTCCAAGTCTTGGTGGAGGCCTCTATGGATCCGGCCGAGCCTTGTAGCATTGTCGATATTGCTGATGATATTTTTCTACCTCAGCCTTTGGGGAGTGAAACCGGGATCACTCCCCCGATGATTTCTTTATGTTCTTCGTCTCTTTTATTTCTTGACCCCCCTTCCGTATCTGAGCCTGTGCAGGTTGAATCTCCACGGGTAAGTTGTGTTGACGTTGAGCCTTGCGCTCAGGCTGTCGACGAGTGCATCCTCTTGTGTGAGGAGGTCCCTACCTCCTTCATA
The DNA here is from genome assembly GCA_039583875.1 of Platanthera guangdongensis. NCBI lineage: Eukaryota > Viridiplantae > Streptophyta > Magnoliopsida > Asparagales > Orchidaceae > Platanthera > Platanthera guangdongensis. The sequence goes on from CM077152.1 coordinate 65,208,794, forward strand.
GTGGAAGACCCTGCCTTCACCTTCGCCCCCAGCGAACTTGTGGTGGACGAAACCTTGCTAGGTAAGGATTTGTTTTGTGGTGTGAAGAGTGAGGACCGGCACTCCTTCTCTTCTTACTTCCTGTTTCCTCTACATGTGTTGGGCAGGTATTACTATTTAGGTAGAGGGGTAACTGTTCTATCGCCGTATCGGTACCCGTTACCGAAACGAATATTGGGACAGTTACCTGTGCATTTTTCTTTTCATAGGCCCATTAGCTAGAACCTTTTCGTAGCCGAATAAGTCGTGCTGGGATGACAATAACCCCAGTACTTATCTTTCATTTTATGCATTTTGTTTTTCATGTCTAGTTAGTTTTAGTATTTCTTTGTATTTTGTATATTTTTGTTTTGTTTTTGCGGAGCTCACCCATGCAGGTATTCACGGCAAATCGCATTGGTGGGGTTGTGATTCTTCGTATGGCGGGCCTGCTTCAGGTTTCCACGCGTCTTCTGGTATGCTCACTAGCTAAGCATTGGGTAACCTCTTCCCTGAGCTCTTTTTGATTTTAATTTCTCTATCAAATGCTATATATTTTAGTTTAAGTCTGGGGGAGAGCCATTTTTGTAACCTTTTGCACGTGCATATCTCATGTGCATACTAGAAGCTTTTATAGTTTTATTTTGATTAGTTCATTACACCGCACACCACTGTACCCACTTGAGCGTGTGCTTAGTTGTTAGTGTGCCGTGAGTTAAACTCATTTCTTCATTAGATTTGGGAAAATTATGGTGCTGACTTAGGATTGTGAGACAGAGTAAAATGTTGACCTTGTTGTGTTTCTAGTCAAATGCTCTCGTCTCGTGTAGAAATTTGAGTAGATTTAATTTTTCTGTATGCTTATAGTTTTATATTTTTCTAATTGCATAAATACTTTTTATTCTACTCAAATAATTGGTGAATCTGGTGTGAATCCTACGGTAGCTTAGGGATGTGTGTAGACGGCCGTTAGGTTCGTATTGCTCGAGTCGGGAGGATGGATAGTCTTTCTCGTTGGCTAAGAACTTGCCCCAAGCTATTCTTGAAGCATGGGTATAGGTTAGTTCACTCGCATGAGCGTGATGTAGGCCATCATTTTGGCCCTGTTAAGCTTTGTACCGTTCCTAACGTCTTGTCCTCGCTAGCCCCGTTGTGTCTACCCCTCCTTTTGATTCAGCTCCACCATGATTTCACCAAAGCCTCATAGCCAATCCTAGTCGCACACCCGAGTTGAGCTTTGGAGTTTTACATTTTTCATGTTGGGGTGTTGATGTGGTGCTTTTACATGTGAATATGTGGATGTTCTCCAAAGCTTATATTTGCTGAAATTGTTAAAAGAGAAGCAATTTGAAAAAGTAAAGAAAAGTTAAAAAATTGATGTTAATTGTGAAAAAGTGAAAAGTAAAAGTAAAATTGAAAATCTTATTTGAGATGTGAGTATTTTTGGAGTAGGCGGTGCACACACCCATTTGTTAAAAGTTAAGTTTGGGGGTGTGCTGTACCCGCATATATTTTGGTTAGCTGATCGATTCTTTCTTTGATAAGCTCATTTTGGTTAGGTGTATAGCCTTCCTATTTATCTTGGTTTACCTCACCGAAACCCAAGCCCCATCTCTTTACCTAAAGTCCTACTGATTCGTGTGTGAACCAAACTAGTGCCGTGGAGAGAATGCGAAAGGGCAAGCATATGGTCACCGACATTGGTGGATTCCTTTGGAGGTTATCCTGAGCCCTGATCTTTGGCAATGCTCGCCTAGCGATTAGTCTACTTTCTCCCTACGCGTGACCGGATGATTCCCCGTGATTCCATTTTTGAGTAATAATAAAATGTTGATACGCATTGTGAAAAGTATAAACTATTTTGTACGCTTAGAAATTTCTTCTATTATATTTTTACGCGTGCGAGCAAGCGACTTCGCATGGTACTCCGTATCGCAATTTCCTTATTAGCTAAATCATTTTCCCTATCTGCTTAGATTTTGTTTGCTCGGGACGCGCAAACAGTCAAGTCTGGGGGTGTGATGAGTCCATGTTTTATACCTATTTTCGGACTCATATAGGCTTGTTTTCCTTCGCTTGCACTTCACTTTTAGTTCGTTATCGTATATATTTCATCTTTTCTTTATTTCCATAGGAAGTGCACACTTAGGCCCGTGGTTGTGTATTTTTGTACTTTTAATGTTTGTACTCCCTTTTTTTGTGATTGCCTGGAATGTCTGCTCATATCAGTGCTGGGTTTAGGGGTTGTGTGCATGTTCCGGGGATGTTTGGAAGCAGGAATACTGCGCATGCTCATTAGATATAGTGCGCACGACCACTGGTCGTGCGCCACTGCTCGTGCGCAATGTTCCCTGATTTCCAGAATCTGCCTGGGGTATACGCACTATCACTGAACACATTGCGCACGACCACTGGTCGTGCGCCACTGATCGTGTGCATTGATTCCATTTTATTCCAAATTCTGGCCGGGGAAAACGCACTACCACTGGAGATAGTGCGCACGACCACTGGTCGTGCACCACTGGTCGTGTGCATTATAATTTCTGCAATCTATAAATTCGCAGGTTCCGCCCTAATTCGGGATCGCTCGACATTTCTCCGCCATTTTCCGCCTTCTCCGCCATTTTTCATCATCTTCCACCCTAGGGAGGTGCTCCAGGCAAGCTTTCACCGCCAAATCCAAGTCGTAGCTTCCTCTCGGCCTTCTCCTTCATCTGTGAGCTTCAAGTAGGGTTTGACTCCATCGCTAACAAGCAAAGGGAAGCTTGCAACTTTCGTCCGCTATCATGACACGAAGAAGAAGGGCCATTGGAAGGTGGTGACAGCCCTTCTCTACCCCGGACGCAGTTGAGGACCGAGCTTGGACACGGATTGACAACCCGACGATTCCAACCGTGAATCCTCAGCAAGACTTCGGATTCGGTCGATCTCTTGACTTGTTCTTGCTTTATTGTTGAATATTGGTGTTTAAATCTATTTATATTGATGAAGTGCACTTTGGTTGTATATGTTATGTATTTCATGTCTATGTGATTCCTATTTCATTTTACTGCTTAAGTTACTCGAGTTGCGCCATATTTGATCCACCACCATCCACCCTTGCCGCACTAGCAATTGCTAGTGCGTGTGTAGCGAAGAGGTGCTCTCGACCCTCATTCTACCATTCTCATCACCTCATTCGCAAGCCTACACGCCCATCCGCCTAGTGATTCGGTGCATAGCGGCCCGACTAGTCTTCCATCCCGCCTGGCGAAGCATCGCATAGCGGCGTTGCATAGTAGTAATTGTTAGCCTTTTAGTTTCTTTTTCCGCAAACATCAAAACCCCCCTTAGTTAACTCAGACCTAAGGACTTCAATCTCAAGTCCTCCTCGAAATTAACTACACCTTACTGTGTTCCGTGAGAGATCGATACTTGGGAAAACTCGCCCATTTTATATTACTAGTGCGACCGGTTCACTGCCGTGATCTTTAGCATCAACACGCCCTGGGACATGCCCGTGTCCCAGGCCATGTGCCCCTGCAAAATACCAAACTTTGCTCAAAACGCCTCCTGTCGCTCTTTTGAGTTTCAGGGCGTTACACTCACACCCCCACTTCAGCACCTTCCTCATCTCGCCCGAAGAAGACGAAAGCCTCCAGCCCTCCCTTCTCGGCCGACGTGACCACTTCGACACCTTCGACTGCTGATACACTTCCTCCTGCGTCTTCTAGGGAGAGATATGTGATTCTTGACTCCTCCTCTCGCATTTCTTTTCTCTTATCATCTCGCCTATTGACCATGCTCTTTCAGGGAAACCTCGCCGATTCCCCTATGACCGCGAATCCTCCTGATGTTACCAACCAACCTTATCAATGTCCCGACTCGCCTCAGGAATCTTCCCCCCAATCATGAGGAAAGAAGACCTCTCACGACTTGTGGGGAATCCTCGCATCCCGAGTTAGAAAACTCATCCCGTCTTTTTTGTTTCACATAGATTCTCATTCCTTCACCTGGTACATTCGAAACCACAGGAGCAGTACTTATCTCTACAGCTCACGGCGGCGAGACCATCCTTCCTTATGACCTTACACATTCTCTGCGCAAGTATCCAATTCGACTCGGGTACTGAAGACTATCCCGCGCCGTCTCCCCTCTCGCCTCTTCCATGCCCAGATGAGATCGAAGACTATCTGGGTGATCCAATGGACCTCTGGAGATGAAATGCCGGATAACCAGAATGTTTCGCAAATATACAAATATCATCCGCGGGATGGAACTGGAGAGGCATGGAATAGATCAGTGCATTGACTAGCTGGAAACTGAGTGTGCTCGCCTCTCTGTTGAGGTCGATGCTGATGCTGAAATAGATGGGACAGACCCCCAGGACATCATAAGCGAGACGGACCAACATCTCTGTCTTGCGCTCCGGGGTCTGGACATCGTCCGCGCCTTCCATCTACCTGGTCTCCATCCATGCGCGGGATCTAGCAGTGGCCGTTGGAAGTGGCACAAGAATTGAGGGGTCCTGGATTCGTCTCGCCTGTTTTATGCTTCCTTGTAACTTTGTTATGTATCGATCGGCCACCCGCCTTTTTAATTATTAATTTTTTATGAAGGCCCCCCTGGACGAGATGCCCTCTTTGTGCGGGACGAAATAATTTATTATGATATTTTTGTCAATTTCGTTCATGCTGGATTCTCACTATTGCTGTGTTTAATTATTCTACTCTACTTTATTTTTATTTTTGACTCATCAGGAAAGTCGCCGAGGAGTTTCTGCGCCTCGAGTTCAGGAGGGAGAGAGAGAGAGAGAGAGAGAGAGAGAGAGAGAGAGAGAGAGAATATGAACCGCCGGGTTGCCCCTTTGGCTTCTGCCTTTTCACTTCCCCGCTCACTTTCCTCTCCTCTCTCTATCTGTTATAAATACCCCTTGGATCCAGATGCTTCTACGCTTGTACTGTTTTTCTCTGCTACTTCTGAGATCCGGAGCTCTCGCCTACTCCTCATTGATTAACACTTCTCGCGTCCCGCTTCCCCCTCACTCTTTTCTACCCCTTTCTATTTTTGTCGTCTCACTGGACATGGGGAAGAAGAATGCAGAAGAAGGCGAGGGCCGCAGCCGCTGCGGGAGGCGATTTGTTGATCACGACTTCCCTCCCAACAAAATCTCCGAGGAGAACTACAATCGTTTCACAAGCGAGTTCCTGGCTGATGGGTATCTGTCTCGCCCTGCAAAGGTCGGTGAATCTGTAAACACCATCTATCCCGGCGAGCTAGCCTTCCCTGTCTCGCACTTCGAGGCGGGGCTAAGACTCCCACTCTGGCCAGAGGTAAAACAGCCTTTCAAATATTTTGGAGTTGTTCCCGTGCAGTTCAACCCAAATGCAATCTCGAAGCTGGTCGCTTTCGCCAGCTACCTTCGGCGAGAGCGCATTGAAATCAATCTGACTGTCTTCCGCAAGTTTTTCATTAACCACGCCAAAGACGACGCTGTCTCCTACTTCACAGGCCAGTGTCTGAAGGTGTGAGAGAAGCCTAACAATAACCACCATTGGCTCACCCGCTTCATCTTCATTTGCAGGAACATGGGAGGCATACCTCTCACTCCGGTGTCGCCTGCCGAGGTGTACTACGAGACCCCCAAGGTTGGGGGTGCCGAGAAGGCTCTTTGCGACTTCTTCGCAGGGAAAAATTTTGAGGTCAACTACCTTCGGCGAGACCTTGTCTCGCTCCTTCCCGCCCTTCCCGGTGAAGGTATATTTGCGCCCTCTTAATATTATGCTTATCTTCTTGTTTCATTCTAACTACTATCTTGCTTAGGAGAGAGAACTATCCCCGTCCACCCCCCTTACCTGAGCAACAAGGGTCTCACCCTTGCAAGCATGGCGGCGGAAGCGGCAAAGGTAACGCTGACCCCCGCCCCAAAGAAGAAGGACGGGGACGATGTTGTTGCTCCTCGGCACACTCCTAAAAAGAAGAAGAAGGTGGAGTTGCAGCTAAAAGAGAAGAAAGAAGCTGCGCCCAAGGAAATGAAGGAAATGTCGGGGTCCTTGACCCCCATTTCTGTAGAAAGGTCTCCCTCACCTCACCATCAAGGCATCTCGCATGCCCGCGAGACGGCCCTACCTGATCAAACCACCACCACCTCCGTCCAGCCCGCCGAGCTTCCCACTCGCAAAGCTGGTTGTTCCAGCCGCCCGACCCCCCCCTCACATCCGAATTACAACATGGGGCCCATGATAGATGATGCTGCCGGCGAGCCGGTACTTTTGTGGGAGAAGGATGCCAACCGCGTGTTAGTGTCTACTCTCCTTCCCTCCTGGAAGGAGCAAGACCAACACACTAGCCATACCTTCTCCCTCAGGTATGGAGTCTATGGTGGTCTTGGGTCTGAGCCCGTGGATAACGAGCCGTCACGAGACCTCGTTCTGAAGACCGCCCACGCCCAGTTTCGCTCCATGGAGCTCTCACACCGGATCTCACGTCGCCTTATCTTCAATAATAAGAAGTGGAAGGATGCCGAGACAAGCCTTTCCGAGAAGCGCGAGAAGTCGAACGACCTTGAAAAGTGGCTGGCCATCGATGACAACCTTCTCGTCTGAAGCCAAGGAGGCGTGGTAAACTTTCTAATGGCTATTCGCCAGTTTAACTCGCTCGTTTCTCTTGCATGAACATTGTTGACTAATAGCCTTCTCGCAGGATGCCGAGATGGCTGATCGAATGCTTTCGCACATGACGGCCTTGGAGGAGGAGAATAGGAGGCTGAAGGTCGAGAACACCCGCCTTCTAGATAGCTCCTTGCCTCGCTCCCACCCAGGTCCGCCCACTCATTATTTTCTGGACGAGGTCGACGCCATGTGCCAAGATGACAACATCAAGACTGCCGAGATCGTCCTAAAGATGATGAAGGAACCGGGGCTTGTCCGAGATGATACCGATACTATCACAGCCCTTGACCTGGTCCCACAGCTGTACGGCGAGACGGATGAAAGCTCCACCTCCGGTGACGAGGAGTGAAGGGGTGTTAGGGTCTTGGGACTCCCCCCTTTTGGTCTCTTGTACTTGTAAATTTACTTTGGAATTATTGAAACACTTGTTCACGGGAGTGTCTCCCCACCTCTTTTTCCTATAATTGAAAAAAAAAATTTGTAATATCTCACCCATGTGCTATTTTCATTTCATCTACTACTGACTCGCTCGAAGATGAGTTTAGGACACAAGCTATTTGACTTCTCTCTGCCCTTGCTGAGTGCGAGACATCTCAGCCTTTTAGCGTCGTCGTGCCGCGAGATGAACCCAGCACGGTAGACTTCAGAGATCCAACCGCTCTTCAGGATAAGTCCCCCTTTTTTATGCGAGATCCATACCTTTGACAACGAGTACCCGCTCGATGTAAGTGAAACTACCCTCGCCGAGTGCCAGTCTGAAGTTCTCATCCTTACTTGTACTGCCTCCACCCTTCTCTCTTACAGGAATCCTCCCTCCATTCTCAGATAAGTATAAACACCTTTCTTCGTGAGCTCTTACCACTTGACTTGCCTACGAGTGAGCCTATAACCCTGCCAGCTAGGTGAAAGCCTGGTTAGTGGGTCTGCTCATGGTCTCCACTCCAAACCATCTCCAACCACCGAGTGAGCCTACAACCCTGCTAGCTAGACGAGAGCCTGGTCAACGGGTCTGCTCGGGGTCTCCTCTCCAAACCATCTCCAACAACCGAGTGAGCCTACAACCCTGCCTGCTACATGAGAGTCTGGTCAGCTGGTCTGCTCGGGGTCTCCTCTCCAAACCATCTCCAACCACCAAGTGAGCCTACAACCCTGCAACTAGATGAGAGCCTGGTCAGTGGGTCTGCTCGGGGTCTCCTCTCCAAATCATCACCAACCACCGAGTGAGCCTACAGCCCTGCCAGCTAGATGAGAGCCTGGTCAGCAGGTCTGCTCGGGGTATTCTCTCCAAACCATCTCCAACCACCGAGTGAGCCTACAACCCTGCCAGCTAGATGAGAGCCTGGTCAGCGGGTCTGCTCGGGGTCTTCTCTCCAAACCATCTCCAACCACCGAGTGAGCCTACAACCCTGCCAGTTAGATGAGAGCCTGGTCAGCGGGTCTGCTCGGGGTCTTGGTGAATTGAATGACTATCAACCCGAACAGACAAGTGTACCCATCAAATTGCAGTACCAAGGTCGTATTAAAAACTCGGGGCTTTCAATTACTATTACTCACGCTCCTACTATTATCCTGTCGTACGATTGTTGGGTGTTTTGAGAATTCAAAAATAAACCAAAAATAATATTAAAACGAAAACTTCAGATTCAAAAGATAGCATTCGATTAATGATTCACCATGAAAAGAGATAAGAAGGATAAAAAATAAATTTTTATAATTGCAAATCATTCTCGACCGTGGCGGATCCGAAAATAAGAAATAATCTCGCTACAGCATTAAATCTCCTAACTTCTAGTCATTTTGACCGAAATCTCTTTGCAAATCGAAAGGCCTAGAGTTGCATTATCGAAGTGAATCACACTATTGCATTTGACTCCAATCTGGAGGATTTACGTCGTCCAATCTCTAGGATTGCGTGGAACTCCTTCCTTCTTTGTGTGATCTTTTAAGTCAATGAGTCTCTCGACTACTATGAAATGAGATCAAATTGCCTACTACCATATACTGGAAATACGAATTCGACACAAGATAAATCAAAGAAGGATCGAGAAAAAATTTAGCAAAAATAAAACTAAGAAGCAAAGAAAAATCTCATCTCAATTTATGGATCCTCATGATCAAATGCTAAAGAAAATTAGCTACGCATATTCAGGAAGGGAACCACGATAAGATAGAGGAATTTCATTTTCATTGCTTGATAAAAAAGGGGAGTACAAAATAATAATAGAAGAGACAATATTATACTACCAAGAAAAGGATTGCACTAATAAAAAAAAGAACTTAGCAACAAGAAAAGAAAGGAACTCTCTTGCACTAGCACTCTACTTGCTCTCCAAATTCCAACTTCTTCAAAGCATGAGGCAAGTGCTCCTTATATAGATGAGGGGGAAGGTTCTAGAAGGCGGTGGAGATGAAAGGGGCACAAGGGGGCCGACCATGCATGTATGGAGAGGTGAATGAATGAAATTAATGAGGGGGAAAGAGAAGGGGAGAGAGAGAACAAGGTTCAAGGCATGTTATTTAAAGAAATAAAAACAAAAAAATAGAAAAATAGAAAATAGAAGAAGGGGGGATGAATGAGTAATAAAAGAGGGGAGACAAAATATAAAAGGGGGGAGAGAGAGGGGAAGCGGGAGTCAGCCATGAATTGAATAAAGAGCCATGCAAAGGTGGCGGGTGGCTGCATGAATAAAGTGGGTTGCATCAAGGAGGCCGGGCTGGACTTTGAGAGAGGGCCGGCTGCACCATGGGCTCGAGTTGCATGGTGGGGCTGCATCAAGGGCTCGGGCTACACTTGAGAAAAGGGGGCCGACTGCACCATGGGCTCGGGATGGACTTGAAGGAGGGCCGACTGCATCATGTGGGCTCGAACCTATAAAAATAAAATAAAACACAATATTAGTTATGTTTTATAACATATTAAAACATAACATCAAAAATAAAATATTAAAACATAACAACCATAAAATACATAAAAATATAATTAAACCTTGGAGTTTTTTTATGCTAAACTAACCCAAAAAAACGATGACTAAACTAGTCATCAAATTCCCCCATGCTTAAGAATTTGCTTGCCCTCAAGAAAATGGAATTAAAAACTAGGGAACATGAATAAAAGCTAGGAAAGCGATTTTAAGTTTCATAATTAAGAAAACCAAAATATGAAAAATTAAACTATCCTAATTTCTATGTTAACAACTAATGGGGTGAGAAGTTCACAATAGAAAACTAGAAAAAGGAGACCTAAAAATATCATTGGAACATAAGGAAGAATTACACATTTCTAAATTTCTAAAACAAGGCATCCAAAAGTTTAGGAGAATAAGAAAGCAAAAGTAGAGATTCTAAATAAACGGCGCATTGAACGAACTACTAGGTTGCTAAAATAACAATTACCCCTAAATCACCTCAAGATAACCTCCAAAGAATTCCATCAATGTTGTTGTCCATAGGCTTGTCCGTTCACACTCTCTCCACTACGCAAGTTTGTGTCACGTTCTAAAGATCAAAAGGACTTTTATAGGCGTAAAGACTTGGCTTAGGTAAATATTTAGGAATAAGAAATCAAGGATAAAAAAGACGATTAAAACACACTAAACCAAGGATGAGATTTAAATAAACATAAAAGCACAAAAAAGAGAAATAACAAGTATGTCATTTTCTCCAATTCAAACTTAACAAAACACAAGGCCATGTATTTTTTTCCTTTTAATAAAATCAGCTAGAAGTAAACTTCTTCTTTTTTTTGATTTCACATTTTTGGATCATATTTTTTTCTCTTTTCATAGGAGAGCTCAAATGAAAGCTTATAATTTCCTTTTCATTTTTCAAAGATGATAACCCATCACAATAATAATATTTAAGTAAAGCTCAAAGTCTAGTGTGAAATAGGAAGGGCATTTTGGCTTTGGTGAAAAATGAAAGGTGGAGCTAAACAATGAAAAATGGAAAAAGGACCAAAGTTGTTTTAGCAAAGCTGAAATATTCGGGTGGGAAAAAAGGCTCAAACGGGAGAAAGGGAGGCCTCAATCATTTCTAAAGTTCGTGAAAAATGACGCAAATGTTTCAAGAGTCGCTAGAGATAAGTTCTAGACACCAAAAATAATTACCCCAAAATGAAATAGTGATAACGTTATCTAGCAACCGTTCATATGCAATTAAACCGAATAAAAAGAAAACTACAATTTGCTAACTTACAACGTAAAAAATAGATGTCTATATTTAAAAACTAGAAAATATTAAAACTAAGCTATGTTAAAACAATAGATTTAGAAAACCGATTCAAAGAAACTCTACTTAGAACTAAAGAACCGCAGAGGCATACACACCACTAGAAGAAACATAAAAATAAGGACAAAAAATAATTTTTGATTTTGATTTTCAAATAGATTTTAGCAAAAAAAAAAATTTTATTATTATTTTTTGGGTTTTGTATTTTCTAATTTTTTTGGATTTTTGATAAAGTTAAAGAAAAAGTAGTACTCCTAAGAGGCTTAATATAACTTTAATAAATTTTGTTGTATTTTTTTTTTGTAAAACAGAAGGAAAAAAAAGAAAATAAACGAAACCCTCCCCCATGCTTAGATTTTTCATTGCCCTCAATGAAAAATGAAAAAAAAAACGAGAAAAAGAAGGAGAAGAGGGGGGGGGATAGAAAATGCAGTAAAGTAAAAATAAGAAAAAAGAACAGGACTTCCCCAGGTTTGTGAGGCCGAAAGCGGATGTCGCTCCCCCATGCTTGCACTTGAATTCATGTTATCACTAGCAGGCTTGACTTGATCCTTCTTGAAACCAGCAACGTTGGAGCGGCAATCACGAACTTGTACTTGTATGACCATCGGGAGGAAGAGCAAAATACAACAAAAATACAAGCAGACAAATCCTTGGGCAAGCTCACAAGAGTGTTATTTATTTAACAATACAAAGTTCGAAATAATAATAACAGTTTTATAATAATAAGAAGTCAAGAAAAAGAAAGAGTTCCACATGAAAAATAAACATTAAGAGACAAAAATAAGATGCTCCTTTGCAGGAGATACCGAATCATTAGTAAAATACAAGTTCAGTCTATGCCCATTAACTTTGAAGTCACCCTTGTCCGGGTGCGAGAGCAACACAGTTTCATACGAAAAAACTTGCTTGACCGTAAACGGTCCAGACCATCGAGACTTAAGCTTTCCAGGGAAAAGACGTAAGCGTGAATTAAAAAGAAGAACCTGATCGCCTGCTGATCGCCTGGTTTAAAAGTTTTAGGGTGGCGCAAGTTCTTATCGTGATGATATTTCGTGCATTCTTTATAGATTTTGTTGTTCTCATAATCATTCGCTCGCCACTTGTCGAGTTCATTTAATTGATTTTTTCTGTGCTCACTGATCGAGTGTGGATCGAAATTAAAAAATGTTAGTGCCCAGTACGCACAGTGTTCTACTTATACTGGGAGATGACACGATTTTCCATAGACCAATCAGAAAGGAGTACAACCAATAGAGGTCTTGTACGCTGTCCGATATGCCCAAAGAGCATCGTCTAACTTTAATGACCAATCTTTATGAGAAGTAGAAACAGTTTTTTCCAAAATTCTTTTAAGTTCGCGATAGACTACCTCGACCTGACTGTTCATTTGGGGGTGATAAGTGGTGGATAGTTTATGCGTAACGCCTTTTTTAGTTAAAGCTTTAGCGAGCTGAGCGTTGTAGAAATGACTTCCCCTATCAATAACGATCACTCGAGGAAAACCAAAATAAGAAAATATTTTTTTTTAGAAAATAAACTACGACTTGAGCGTCGTTACTGGGTAAAGCTTGGGCCTCCGCGCACCTAGAAACATAATCTACGGCGACCAGAATATATTTATTACCTAAGCTTGAGGGAAACGAGCCAACAAAGTCGATGCCCCACAAATCGAAAATTTCACACTCAAGAAAATAATTTTGTTCCATTTCATTTTTATTCAATATGTTTCCAGTCCGCTGACACCGATCACACCCCCTCACAAAGATTTGTGCATCTTTAAATATGCTTGGCCAATAAAAGCCAGCATTAAGCACTTTGTGGGTGGTGCAGTTTGCTTGAAAATGCCCGCCAGTCGGACCTTCATGAACATGCTTCAAAATCTATTGACTTTCTTCCCGGGAAACAAATCTTCTTACCACCTGGTCCGCATAAATGCAGAATAGAAAGGGGTCCTCCCAAAAATTATACTTCAACTCAGAAAAGAATTTCTTCTTTTGCTGAGAAGAGTACTCTTTTGGAAGGACTCGGGCCACGAGATAATTGGCCATATCGGCAAACCAGGGGGTAGAAGAAGAAACATTTAAAATTTTTCATTCGGAAAATAATCATTAAGAAAATTTTCATTTAAAACACCGATTTTAGGATTTTCGAGGCGAGAAAGATGATCAGTCGCTAGGTTTTCCGTTCCTTTCTTATCCCGGATCTCCATGTCGATTTCTTGAAGTAAGAGGATCCAGCGAATAAGATGCGGCTTGGCGTCCGGTTTATAAAGGAGGTACTTCAAAGCGGAATGATCCTTAAAATGATAAACTTAGAAAGAGTAATGTACGGTCGGAATTTATCGAATGCGAAAATAACAGCTAAGAGTTCATTTTCGGTTGTGGTGTAGTTTTCCTGCGCCGAATTAAGCATTTTGCTCGCGTAATAAATTGGGTTGAAGTTCTTAGCTATTAGTTGTCCTAGCACCGCACCTACCGCAAAACTACTCGCATCGCACATTATTTCGAAAGGCAAATCCCAAACTGGGGCGATCATAATTGGAGCATTAATAAGTTTAGATTTAATCAAATCAAAAGCAGCTAGACATAATTAGTCAAAATTAAATGGGGTGTCTTTTTCCAGAAGTTGGGTTAGCGGCTTGGTGATTTTAGAAAAATCTTTAAAAAAGCGCCTATAAAACGTCGCATGGACTAGAAAACTCCTAATCGCTTTTATGTTCGTGGGCGGCGGCAGCTTCTCAATCACCTCGATCTTAGCTCGATCGACCTTGATTCCCCTAGCAGAGATTTTATGTCCTAAAACTAGACCTTCTCTCACCATAAAGTCACATTTTTCCCAGTTTAAAACCAGGTTCGTTTCCTCGCATTGTTCTAAGGCCTTAGCTAGATTTTGTAAACATAAAAAGAAAGAGTCACCGAAAATAGAAAATTCGTCCATAAAGACTTCCATTATACTCTCAATGTATTTATCGAAAATTGCTAACATGCACCGCTGAAAGTATCTGGTGCGTTGCAGAGACCGAAAGGCATCCTATGGTAGGCGAAAGTTCCGAAGGGGCAAGTGAATGTTGTCTTCTCTTGGTCCTCGGGTGCGATAGGGATTTGGAAATATCCCGAGAGACCGTCGAGAAAGCAATAGAAACTATGCCCGGATAACCGTTCTAAAATCTGATCGATAAATGGGAGGGGAAGTGATCTTTACGAGTGGCATCATTTTGCTTACGGTAGTCGATGCACATCCTCCATCCCGTTACCGTCCTAGTTGGAATTAAATCTTTGTTCTCATTCGTCACTACCGTGAGACCACCCTTCTTAGGTACAACCTGAACCGGACTTACCCACTTATTATCGAAAATTGGGTAAATTATTCCCACATCTAATAATTTAAGCACCTCTACCTTCACGACCTCTTTCATGTTCGGATTAAGACGACGTTGAAGTTGGACTACGGTTTTAGAATTATTTTCGAAAAATATTTTATGGGTGCAAAAAGTGGGGCTTATGCCAGAAATATCAGATATTTGTCACGCTTTAACTCGGCGATGCCTTTGTAGCACTTCGATCAATTGATCGTTCTTGGATTAAGAAAGAAAGGCCGAAATTATAACGAGCAATTTAGAATTTTTTTCTAGAAAAGCATATTTAATATGTTTGGGGAGTGGTTTTAATTCCAGGTTGGGTGGTTCATCATAAGAGTTTTTCAAAATTTTTTCTTTTTCAAAAGTAAGATTTTCAAAATTCTTTTGTCTAAAAATAGGTTCATTTTCAAAATTGACATGCACGGACATAACTGTGTCTTCAAAAACATTTGAAGAAATTTCAGAAAAAGAAGAGGAAAAATTATTTGAAGAAACATTGGAAAGGGAAAGAGAGGAGTCTTCATTTAACACATCAAAAAAAACAAGAATCATCATTTTTCAAAGAGTTTTTCATAGATTGATTTATAGAAAAAGTAACCTCGTCCTCTCCCACAAGAAGAAAGAGCTTCCCGTTACTCACGTCGATGACTGCTCGAGAGGTGGGTAGGAAGGGACGACCAAGGATAAGTGAGACCTCGATGTCCTCTTCAATATCAAGAATAACAAAATCCACCGGGAAGATGAATTTGTCGACCTTCACTAGCACGTCCTCTACAATACCTAACAGATACTTGATTGATCAATCGGCTAACTGGATACTCATACGCGTTGTGCTGAGAGTGCCCAATCCTAGCTTCTTAAATAAGGAAAACAACATCAAATTGATGCTCGCACCTAGATCCGCTAATGCGTGCCTTACGAAAAGGTTACCAAAAACACAAGGAATATAAAAGCTACCCGGATCGTTTATCTTTTTAGGAAGATTAGAATTATTAATGATCGCAGAGCAGTCTTCATTCAACGTTACATGAGATAGATTTTCCATTTTTTTTTATTAGTCAACAAATCCTTAAGATATTTAGCGTAGTTAGGCATTTGACTAATAGCTTCGTGAAACGGCAGATTAATATGGATTTGTTTGAATATCTCGAGAAAGCGTTGGTACTGATCATCTAATTTATCTTTCCTAAGCTTAGAGGGATAGGGAGGTGGCGGAAATTCTTTTATAAACTCCGGAGCATCATTTTGAAATTTATCATTTTCTTTTTCAAAAACAAATTTTTCTTTTTCTTTTTCAAAATTGTTACCATTCATTTCCGTAACGAAGGTTTGTTCAGCAGCAGGAGAGGCAATCACCTCTGGCTCTTCCCTGGTGGTGGGCTCGTGGATTACTTTACCGCTCCGAAGGGAAATCGCTTTCGCGTTCTCCATTGAGTTGGGTTCAGTATTTGAGGGAAGAGTCCAAGGTGGCCTCTCGGAGATAACCTTAGCGAGTTGCTTGACCGTGTTTTCTAGATTTTTCATCGACCCTGTTAAATTTCTAATGGTCGCCTCGTTCATGCTTATATATCTAGAAAACATTTCCTCCAAAGGTGGAGGTTTCTGAAAATTTTGGTTTTGAATTAGAGTTTGATGTGGTGGGGGTGGTGAGTGAGTGAAATCGTGTGGTGGACGTGTGGCATTTGCGGGGTTACTCAACGAAAATTCGGATGGTTATGCCATCCAGGGTGATACGAGTTCGAAGCATTATTGAAATCAGGAGGAGCAGAAAAATTAGAAAAATTAGAAAAATTGTTTGGAGCAGGCCCGGGTATGTTCCCTAGATAATCCACCTGCTTGGCAGCAGCATTTGCATTTTCATATACCTGAGGGGCGGAGGTAGCAGTCATCTCCGCTATTTTCTTGTTCAGCGTCTCCACTTGAAGCGCCAGTTGGGACACAGAGTCCACTTCGTAGATACCTGCAGGTTTATTTGGGCGAGACCTAGACGAGTTCCAATGATATGTGTTCATCGCCATGTCCTCGATAAGCTAAAGAGCGGCCTCCGGAGTTTTACGGTCCAAAGACCCACCGGAAGCAGCATCTATCATCTACTTGGTCTCTTGATTTAACCCATTATAGAATATCTGGACCTGTAACCATACAGGAAGAGCATGATGAGGGCAGCATCTCAAAATTTCTTTGAACCTCTCCAAAGTGTCATAGAGGGTCTCAGAAGCAATTTGAGAAAAAGAAGTAATATCATTTCGAAGTTTCACATTTTTAGTGGGGGGGGATATCTAGCAAGAAATTTATCTGTTAAAATATTCCAAGTGGTGATTGATCCTCTTGGAAGAGAACTCTACCACTGTTTGGCTTTTGTTCTTAAGGAGAAGGGGGAGAGTCAAAGTCTAATTGCGTCGTCTGAGAAACCACTGATTTTGAAGGCATCACAGATCTCGAGAAAACTAGCAATATGCAAGTTCGGATCTTCATCTTGTAAACCGTCGAACTGTATATATTGATGCACCATTTGTATGATGCTAGGATTAAGCTCAAAGTTGTTGTTCACAATTGCAGGACGAACAATACTTTTTTCTGTACCGTCCAAGTTGGGCCGAGCATAATCAGACATTGTCCATTGCTGGCAAATCGCTGGGTTGGGTTCTCCCATTTTAGAGTTGAAGTTACAATCATCGTCGGAATCCTCAACCCCTGTTTGAGAAGTGGATCACCCGAATCGCAAGTTTCTCCGAAAGGAGCTCTCGATTTCTGGGTCCAAGTCAACAAGTAGCGACGGATTCGTGCGGGTCATGCACTAAAAAAGAAGGAGAATGAAGGAAAGAAAAAGAGAAGAACGGAAATAGAAACTTGAAGAAAAAAAAGAGAAAGATAATTTTTTTTTTGATTTTTGCAGAAGTAATAGCGAAAGCGTTTTCCTAATATTGACGAAGGAGGCTCCCCTACAACGGCGACAAAAACTTGGTGAATTGAATGACTATCAACCCGAACAGGCAAGTGTACCTGTCGAATTGCAGTACCAAGGTCGTATTAAAAACTCGGAGTTGTCAATTAATATTTCTCACACTCTACTATTATCCTGCCGTATGATTGTTGGGTGTTTTGAGAATTCAAAAATAAACCGAAAATAATATTAAAACGAAAACTTCAGATTCAAAAGATAGCATTCGATCAATGCTTCACCATGAAAAGAGATAAGAAGGATAAAAAAAAATAAAGTTTTATTATTGCAAATCATTCTCGACCGTGGCGGATCCGAAAATAAGAAATAATCTCGCTAGAGCATTAAATCTCCCAACTTCTAGACGTTTTGATCGAAATCTCTTTGCAAATCAAAAAGGCCTAAAGTTACATTATCGAAGTAAACTGCACTATTGGATTTGACTCCAATCCGGAGGATTTATGTCGTCCTATCTCTAGGATTGCATGCAACTCCTTCCTTCTTTGAGTGATCTTTCAAATCAACAAGTCTCTCGACTACTATAAAATGAGATCAACTTTCCTACTACCGTATACCAGAAATACGGAGTCGACACAAGATAAATCAAAGAAGGATCGAGAAAAAATGTAGCAAAAATAAAACTAAGAAGCAAAGAAAAATCTCATCTAAATTCATGGATCCTCATGATCAAATGCTAAAGAAAATTAGCTACGCATATTTAAGAAGGGAACCACGATAAGATATAGGAATTTCATTTTCATTACTTGATAAAAAAGGGGAGTACAAAATAATAATAGAAGAGACAATATTATACTACCAAGAAAAGGATTGCACTAATAAAAAAAGAACTTAGCAACAAGAAAATAAAAGAACTCTCTTGCACTAGCACTCTACTTGCTCTCCAAATTCGAACTTATTCAAAGCATGAGGCAAGTGCTACTTATATAGATGAGGGGGAAGGTTCTAGAGGGAGGTGGAGATGAAAGGGGCACAAGGGGGGGGGGGGGCAGCCATGCATGTATGGAGAGGTGCATGAATGAAATTAATGAGGTGGAGAGAGAAGGGGAGAGAGAGAACAAGGTTCAAGGCATGTTATTTAAAGAAATAAAAATAGAAAAAATAGAAAAATGGAAAATAGAAGAAGGGGGATGAATGAGTAATAAAAGAGGGGAGAAAAAAATAAAAAAGGGGGGAGAGAGAGGGGAAGAGGGAGCCGACCATGCATTGAATGGAGAGCCGTGCAAAGTGGCGGGTGGTTGCATGAATGAAGTGGGCTGCATCAAGGAGGCCGGGATAGACTTTGAGGGAGGGCCGACTGCACCATGGGCTCTGGTTGCATGGTGGGGCTGCATCAAGGGCTCAGGCCGCACTTGAGAAAAGGGGGTTGGCTGCACCATGGGCTCGGGATGGACTTGAAGGAGGGCCAGCTGCATCATGTTGGCTCGAACCTATAAATATAAAATAAAACACAACATTAGTTATGTTTTATAACATATTAAAACATAACATCAAAAATAAAATATTTAAACATAACAACCATAAAATGCATAGAAATATAATTAAACCTAGGTGTTGTTTTATGCTAAACTAACCCAAAAAACGATGACTAAGACTAGTCATCAGGTCTCCTCTCCAAACTATCTCCAACCACCGAGTGAGCCTATAACCCTGTTAGCTAGATGAGAGCCTGGTCAGCGGGTCTGCTCGGGGTCTCCTCTCCAAACAATCTCCAACCACCAAGTGAACCTACAACCCTACCAGCTAGATGAGAGCCTGGTCAGCAGGTCAGCTCAGGGTTTCCTCTCCAAACCATCTCCAACCACCGAGTGAGCCTACAACCCTGCCAGTTAGATAAGAGCCTAGTCAGCAGGTCTGCTCGGGGTCTCCTCTCCAAACCATATCCAACCACCGAGTGTGTAATTCCCCGAAAATTATATTGGAATCCGTCGCGTAAAAAGGGGTTTTTGGTGCCTGGATAGGGGTACACGGCCTAGGACACGGGCGTGTCCAATGCCGTGTCTGGATGGTGATTTTTGGCCGTTTTCATCCCGAGAAGAACACGACCAGGAACATGGCTAGATGACACGGGCGTGTCATTGGACACGAGCGTGTGCCTACCCGTGTTAGTACCCGTGTGCAGTTGGGTCGTGTCGGTTGGCGTGGCGGTTATGCATGACACACCCCCGGATACGGGCGTGTCGAGAGACCCGATATGGGCGTGTCAGGTTGGACACGGGCGTGTTTGAGCCCGTGTGTCTTTTCTGTGTTCGATGATCGTGCCTGGATCGAGGCACACGGCCTGGGACACGGCCGTGTGCCAAGCCGTGTTCGGCCCAAGTCTGGGAAATTTTGTGCAGATCTGAGCCGTTCGTTTTCCTTAATTAAGATGCAATGGCTCAAACGGTTTCCTGCTCTATTAAGGCCGGGAATATAGGAGTTAATCCTTCATTTCTCTCCAAACATTCTCTCTCTCAAGGAGTTAGAAAGAGGAGGAAGAAGGAAGGGATTTCGGCCGCCGGCGGAGCATCGGACCACCGTTCCGAATTCTGAGAGCAGATCTGTGGAGGAAAGGTCGTTGCGAAGAGTTCTGTCTGTGTAGTTTTTCCATGGCACCAAAGCGGACTACAAGGGTAACGATTCTCTACTTGAGCATGTGAAGCTCTTTCTTTCTGCATGGGGAATCCCGCTCCCGCGAGTGTTCGGTGAGTGCGTGGTGTTCCTTGGGGTTGATGTGAATAGTCCCACTTGTGTTGCATATAGAGTCCTGAATCGTAAGTACGGGCATAGGCATTGTGTGTGAAGCCTACCCGAACGTGTACCGTCTGGATCGGTGATGTTGCACTTGTTATGATTTGCTGGAGAAGACTCCGTGCTTTGGGTTTTCGAGTTTCTACGCAGTAGATTGCAGCAGACATCCTTGGAGGTTAGCTTCAAGGCGCACCCGGAAAACTGAGTGGAAATGTGTTCTGCTAACTTGGCGGTCTGGGAAGCGGCCTTGAACATAACTGGGTTATGTGATTGTTTGGAAATTTTGGGATCTGAGAGAAGCTTGGCCCACGTGTAGGACTTAAATTGACTAGGCGACGTGAGCAACGGGCAAGTGGAATCGGACCTAGACTATGTGGTTCGGTGCGAGAGACCCGAAGACGGGGACTGGCCATTGGCATAGTTGGGAGTCTTAGACGGTGGTCAGAAAGGCTAAATGCTCACATGGTTACCATCTTTGGGATGGTGGTGAAGCCACGGAATTGACCGGGTTCACCGTTAATGTGCCCTGAGTGCACGGGGTATTTGTCCATGCGAGCCTACACCTGTGGCATAGTACAATTGCTCTTAAAGGTTTTATTGGGCTAATGATATGCAGGGAAAGAGCACTGTCGTCCCGAGTAAGGTGCGGGGTCGTTATAATTTGGTCGGCTTTTGGCTGACCGTTGCTTTGTTTGCCACCGTGCGGTGGAATGTGCTTGCAGGTGCTGTAGAGCCGGGTGCCAAATAGCGGGCTGGAGCCCAAGTTGCTGTGCTGGCCCTAGAAGGCCGTAGAATTATTGTTTTTACTTTTATCATGTGTGGCCGGCCTGCGAGCCGATGTATGTAAGACATGTTTTTATTAAGTGAACATCTGTAAGGCCATAAGGCCATGTACCTTTTCAGTGTGTTTGAGTTTCATTCCAGTAGTGTGGTTGTGGACATTCATGTTTATTAGACTTAAGTTTTGGGTTCTTTCAACTTTAAAAGCTTCCGCTAGAATGCTCTGTGTAGGGCGCGTAGTCTTAATTGGATAGTTTGAATATTCTTATGTAACCCTTCCGACTGTCTGTGGTATATGGAGTCGGGTTCCAACTGGACCTTCTGTTATATGTCATGCGACAGATGGGGGTGTTACAATTTGGTATCAGACTTCTGGTTACTGTCAGGCTTGAATGAATTCGTGGGCGAATTCTTTTAAGTGGTGGTGAGCACTTGTGTGCGTCATCAGTATAACATCAAAAAGAACCCATGAATGTCCACTTAGGAATGAAAAATACACTTGTTTTGAGGAACCTGTGTGTTCCTATAGTTGCTTTTGGCAATTTTGTTTAGTCACTTATTGGTATTTTGTACGACTATTGGTGACCGGGAGTGGCGCAGAGCCAACAGAACATCTGGTTTCTAAGGATTATAGTGCACCCAGCGTCGTGCTTGAGACCCCTCCATCGTTTGAAACCATAAGAAGAATCATTGAAGTGGTGCTCGTTGTGACTAGTGCACAACAGGGAAGGAATGTGCAACCTTTTGTCCCTGAGCTAACTTCAATGTCGGGTGGTGTGTTGGATCAAAGGACTTTAAGAAGGCCAGCAGGCCAGCAGTTGAACATGTCCTTAGTGCAGGGTACGCACTCAGTCGATCAGTATTTGCAGGTGTTCCTTTTCATAAGCCGCTACCCATGCTTTGAATTGGAGAACAAATAGTATATTGTTGATAAATTCTATAATGGGCTGCGTGGTGAGCTGCGAATCCTACTGGTAGGACCAAAACTATTGGGATTCCGAGCCTTGGTGGAGACGGCTAGATCGTTGGAAGTAGATTTGGCGAGGATTCACCCGATGCCAGTGAGTAGGGTATCGAACTCTGCAAATCCTAGGAGGACTGCATCCCGCAGAACGTCCAAAGAGGCGGCAAAGGCTGGGACTAGTAAAGTTATGTACAACTGTCAAGCTTGTGGCAATAAAGGGCACTTTGCCCGAGAATGTTTGGATGGTGCTCAGAAGATTAAGGAAGCTATGTCAGGAGCAGGTGAGGACTCTTGTACTAAGAAACCACAGTTCAAAGGGCCAAGTTCAAAGTCGGATGCCTGAAGATGGAACAAGAAGCTGAAGACTTCGAACTCAGCCCCTTCGTCTGGTGCGTTGGGGGCAACCACAAGTTGAGTCCCAGGAGCTTGCTAAATCTGCGGAAACGTGGGGCATTTTTCCCGTAGATGTTGGAGCGGATGCTTAATGTCCGAGAGGAAGCCTAATGTGTACAGGCTGGGTCAGCAAGAGGCCAAAAAGCACGTGGTCGTGGTGACAGGTAAGGTTTAAAATTCTAGCATTTAGCTTTAGACACTTGTTGCCTTTGTGCATGTTAGCCTAGAATCACTTGTGCTAAGCTTTGTTCTGAATTCCATCTATCTGGCGGGAGCACCATTCATTAAAGGGGGATTCGCATCCCTGTTTACCCAAAGGAATTGTGTTGCGTGTCGGAGTACATCTTCCGATGGAAAAGGACATAATGGATGTGTTGTTGACTAGTAGTGCTCAATGCGCGCGGATAGGGTCTGCATAATGAAGATTCGGATTGGAGACCAGGGGTTTGATTTGCGAGCGTTGATTCTACCGTTAGTGGAGTTCGACGTAATATTCGGTATGGATTGGCTCTCGGAGCAAGGTGCATGCATTGATTGTAACCATACGGAAGTTTAGTTGGGTAAGATTTTGATGTCAGCCCTTCGCGGGCATGAAGGGGTCAGGTAAGATTTTGATGTCAGCCCTTCAGGTGATCAAGGCAGTTCGGTCTGGGGCAGATCTGTTTGTCACTTTAGTGCAGACTTCGACGCCTAAGCCAAGTCTTGACAGTATACCAGTTGTGTCCGAGTATCCTGATGTGTTCCTAGATGATCTCCCAGGAGCCCCTCCTCAGCGGGAGATTGATTTTACCATTGAGCTGGTACCGGGTGCCAAACCGGTGTCACGCTCTCCATATCGGATAGCGCCGCGAGAGATGGCAGAGTTGAAGATGCAACTACAAGAGTTGCTAGAGCAAGGTTATGTGCGTCCAAGTTCGTCGCCATAGAGCGCACCCGTTCTCTTTGTTAAGAAGAAAGATGGGAGCTTGCGGATTTGTATCGACTATCGGGAGTTGAACAAGATTACGGAGAAGAACTAATATCCGATCCCCAGGATTGACGATCTATTTGATCAGTTGGCTAGGTCAACGGTATATTCGAAGTTAGATCTGAAGTCCGGTTACTACCAGTTGAGGATAAGGGAGAGAGACGTCCCAAAGACAGCATTCAGTACGCGGTTTGGGCATTACGAGTTCACGGTCATGCCGTTTTCTTTGACTAATGCGCCATCCGTGTTTATGGATCTGATGAACAGGATGTTCAGAGAATACCTAGATAATTTCATGATAATATTTATCGATGATATCCTGGTGTATTCGCAGTGCGAGGAGGATCGCTACAATCATCTACACATGGTGTTGGAGACATTGACAAGGAATCAGTTGCATGCTAGGTTCTCCAAGTCTGAATTCTGGTTATCCTCGATAGCATTCCTTGGTCATGTTGTTAGTGGAGAAGGGATAGCTGTGGATCCGGGGAAGGTAGTGGTGATACGAGAGTGGCCGGCTTTGACTACAGTGGCAGAGGTCCGGAGTTTTCTGGGGCTTGCTGGCTACTACATGGCGCTTCGTAGAGAACTTCTCGCAGATAGCGCTACCACTCACGACGTTGACTAGGAAGGATCAGAAGTTCATGTGCTCTCCGGAGTGCGAACAGGCCTTTAAGGAGTTGAAGAGGCGGTTGACCACAACGCCTATTTTAAGTTCGCCAAGTGGAACCGAAGGATTGGAGATCTATAGTGATGTTTCGGGTAGTCGTTTGAGCTGTGTTCTGCTACAACATGGGAGAGTGATAGCCTATGGTTCACGACAATTGAAGGCTCACGAGAGAAATTATCCGGTGCATGACTTAGAGTTAGCGGCCGTGATAATTGCTCTAAAGATTTGGAGGCACTACCTGTACGGTGTAAAGGTCGACATTTACACCGATCATAAGAGCTTGAAGTAGCTGTTGGAGCAAAAGGATCTGAACATGAGACAACGGAGGTGAATGGAGTTCTTAGGGGACTACACCTTCAAGATTCATTTTATCCCTGGGAAGGGAAATGTAGTGGCGGATGCGTTGAGTCGCAGGACTCCGGCGCAGGCCAACTGGTTATCGGTACATGATTAGAGATTGGTCCATGAGTTGGAGGCTTTGGAGATATCTTGCGTCGACAAGCAGTCTAGTGCTGAGGCAAAACTGTTTGGATAGAGGTGCAGTGTAACCTAGCTGATAGAGTTCGGCAGGCTTTGGTTCTAGATAACAGCATGAAAAAGACCTTTGAAGAATCTTTGGTTGGGTCAAATTCCCAGTTTGCTTTTGAAGATGGTTTGCTAACGAAGGACGGTAGCCTATGCGTTCCTAGTGCGGATAATCTTCGGGAGGAGTTGATGTATGAGGCTCATCATACCAAGTACTCAATCCACCCGGGAAGCACGAAAATGTATAGAGACATGAAGAAATTATTCTGGTGGCCGGGTTTGAAGAAGGATGTAGAACTTTATGTGGCCAAGTACCGTACTTGCGCATTGGTGAAGGCGGAATGCCAGAAGCCCGAAAGTTTCTTGAAATCCCTTCCTATTCCAGAATGGAAATTTGACGACATATCTATGGATTTTGTGCATGGCTTGCCGAAGTCGCAGAAGGGAAACGACGTCATATGGGTGGTCGTAGATAGGTTGACAAAGGTGTCGCACTTTATTCCGAACAGGAAGGAAGATCCGGTGGAAACGTTAGCCAAAATCTACGTGGATAATATTGTACGATTGCATGGTGTGCCCCGCAGTATTGTTAGTGATCGAGATGGACGCTTCACGTCAAATGAATGGAGGTTGGTGCATAGTCTGTTGACTACTAAGCTAAAGTTCAGTACAGCCTTTCACCCGCAAACGGATGGCCAAACCGAGAGGGTCAACCGGACGATGAAAGACATGCTTTGAATGTGCGTCCTAGATTTTGGAAAGTAGTGGGAATATCACCTGTACATGGTGGAGTTTGCGTACAACAACAGCTTTCAGTCAAGTATTGGAATGGCGCCTTTCGAAGCCTTGTACGGGAGGAAGTGTCGTACGCTGTTGTCTTGGTTGGAGGTAGGCGAATCGAAGTTGTACAAACGTCAAGCGGTGGAAGACGCCACTTCAATGATACGGACAATTCAGGAAAGATTGAAGATCTCTCAGGACAGGCAGGCAAAGTATTATAACGCCAAACATAGGAATGTGGAGTTCAATGTTGGCGACTGGGTGTACTTAAAAATTAAGCCGTTCAAGGGTGTATCGCGGGTTCGACGCTTGAAGAAGCTGAGTCTGAGATACATTGGACCATTCGAAATCCTGGAGCGTGTTGGTGGGGCGGCGTATAGATTGAAGCTGTCGGTGGAATTGAGTGGGCTGCATGACGTGTTCCACGTGTCGGTGTTGCGTAAGGCAGTGCAAGAGCCTTCGCAGAACATTGCGGATAATCAAGTACCAGTTGATTATGAGTTGACCATAAGGGTCAAGCCAGTACGTGTTGAAGATGTTGTAGTCAAACGACTCCGCAACAAGGAGGTCCGAATGGTTAAAGTCCATTGGGACAATTGCGAATGTGAGGAGCTTTCTTGGGAGCGAGAGCAAGCTATGTTGGAGGAATACCCCGAGTTATTCCACTCAGGTATCATTTAGATTTGTGTACCTTTACTTAATTTCGGGACGAGACAAAATTCCTTAAGTGGGGGAAATTTGTAACGCCCCGAAAATTATATTGGAGTCTGTCGCGTAAAAGGGGGTTTTTGGTGCCTAGATAGGGGTACACGGCCTAGGACACGGGCGTGTCCAAGGCCGTGTCTGGCTGGTGATTTTTCGCCATTTTCATCCCGAGAAGAACACGACCAGGAACACGGCTAGATGACACGGGCGTGTCATTGGACACGGGCGTGTGCCTACCCGTGTTAGTACCCGTGTGTAGTTGGGTCGTGTCGGTTGGCGTGGCGTTTATGCATGACACGCCCCCGGACACGGGCGTGTCGAGAGACCCGACACGGGCATGTCAGGTTGGACACGGGCGTGTCTGAGCCCGTGTTTCTTTTCTGTGTTCGACGATCGTGCCTGGATCGAGGCACACGGCCTGGGACACGGCCGTGTGCCAAGCCGTGTTCGGCCCATGTCTGGGAAATTTTGTGCAGATCTGAGCTGTTCGTTTTCCTTAATTAAGATCCAAGGGCTCAGACGGTTTCTTGCTCTATTAAGGCCGGGGATAGGGGAGTTAATCCTTCATTTCTCTCCAACCATTCTCTCTCTCAAGGAGTTGGAAAGAGGAGGAAGAAGGAAGGTATTCCGGCCACTGGCGGAGCATCGGACGACCGTTTCGAATTCTGAGAGCGGATTCGTGGAGGAAAGGTCGTTGCAAAGAGCTCTGTCCGTGTAGTTTTCCCATGGCGCCAAAGCGGACTACACGGGTAACGATTCTCTACTTGAGCATGTGAAGCTCTTTCTTTCTGCATGGGGAATCTCGCTCCCGTGAGTGTGCGGTGAGTGCGTGGTGTTCCTTGGGGTGGATGTGAATAGTCCCCCTTGTGTTGCATATAGAGTCCGGAATCGTACGTACGGGCATAGGCATTGTGTGTGAAGCCTACCGGACGTGTACCGTCTGGATCGGTGATGTTGCATTTGTTATGATTTGCCGGAGAAGACTCCGTGCTTTGGGTTTTCGGGTTTCTATGCGGTGGATTGCAGCAGGGATCCTTGGAGGTTAGCTTCAAGGCGCACCCAGAAAATTGAGCGGAAACGTGTTCTGCTAACTTGGCGGTCTGGGAACCGGCCTTGAACATAACTGGGTTATGTGATTGTTTGGAAATTTTGGGATCCGAGAGAAGCTTAGCCCGCGCGTAGGACTTAAATTGACTAGGCGGCGTGAGCAACGGGCAAGTGGAATCGGACCTAGACTATGTGGTTCGGTGCGAGAGACTCGAAGACGGGGACTGGCCGTTGGCATAGTCGGGAGCCTTAGACGGTGGTCAGAAAGGCTAAATGCTCACATGGTTGCCATCTTTGGGATGGTGGTGAAACCATGGAATTGACCGGTTTCACCGTTAATGTGCCCTGAGTGCACAGGGTGTTTGGCCGTGCGAGCCTACACCTGTGGCATAGTATAATTGCGCTTAAAGTTTTTATTGGGCTAATGATATGCAGGGAAAGAGCACCTCCGTCCCAAGTAAGGGGCGGGGTCGTTATAATTTTGTTCGCTTTTGGCTGACCGTTGCTTTGTTTGTCACCGTGCGGTGGAATGTGCTTGCAGGTGCTGCGGAGGCGGGTGCCAAATAGCGGGCTGGAGCCCATGTTGCTGTGCTGGCCCTAGAAGGCCGTAGAATAGTTGTTTTTACTTTTATCATGTGTGGACGGCCTGCGAGCCGATGTATGTAAGACATGTTTTTATTAAGTGAACATCTGTAAGGTCATAAGGCCATGTACCTTTTCAGTGTATTTAGGTTTCATTCCAGTAGTGTGGTTGTGGACATTCATGTTTATTGGACTTAAGTTTTGGGTTCTTTCAACTTTAAAAGCTACCGCTAGAATTCTCTGTGTAGGACGTGTAGTCTTAATTGGATTGTTTAAATATTCTTATGTAACCCTTCCGAATGTCTGTGGTATATGACATCGGGTTTCAGATGGACCTTCTGTTATATGCCATGCGACAGATGAGGGTGTTACAGAGGGAGCCTACAACCCTGCCAGCTAGATGAGAGCCTGGTCAACGGGTCTGCTCGGGATCTCCCCTCAAAACCATCTTCAACCACTGAGTGAGCCAACAGCCCTACCAGATAGATGAGATCCTGATTAGAGGGTCTGCTCGAGGTCACCACTCGAAACTATCTCCAACAACCGAGTGAGCCTACAGCCCTGCCAGCTAGATGGGAGGCTGGTCAGTGGGACTGCTTGGGGTGTAATCTCCAAACCATCTCCAACCACCGAGTGAGCCTACATCCCTACCATCTAGATGAGAGCCTGGTCAGCGGTTCTACTCGGGATATCCTCTCCAAACCATCTCCAAACACAGAGTGAGCCTACATCCCTGCCAGCTAGATGAGAGCCTAGTCAGCGGGTCTTTTTGGGGTCTCCTCTCCAAACCATCTCCAAACACAGAGTGAGCCTACAACCCTGTCAGCTAGATGAGAGCTTGGTCAGTGGGTCTGCTCGGGATCTCCTCTCCAAACCATCTACAACCATCGAGTGAGCCTACAGCCCTGCTAGCTAGATGAGAGCCTGGACTGCGGGTCTGCTTGGGGTACCCACTCCAAACCATTTCCAACCACCGAGTGAGTCTACAGCCTTGCCAGCTAGATGAGAGACTGGTCAGCGGGTCTGCTCGGGGTCTCCACTACAAACCATCTCCAACCACCGTGTGAGCCTACAACCCTGCCAGCTAAATGAGAGCCTGGTCAGCGGGTCTGCTCGGGGTCTCCTCTCCAAACCATCTCCAACTATCGAGTGAGCCTACAACCCTGCCAGCTAGATGAGAGCCTAGTCAGCGGGTCTGCTCGGGGTCTCCTCTCCAAACCATCTCCAACCAATGAGTGAGCCTACAGCATTGCTAGCTAGATTAGAGCCTAGTCAGTGGGTCTACTCGGGGTCTCCTCTCCAAATCATCTCCAACCACCGAGTGAGCCTACAGCCCTGCTTGCTAGATGAGAGCCTAGTCTGCAGGTCTGTTCGGGATCTCCTCTCCAAATCATCTCCAACCACCGAGTGAGCCTACAACCCTGCCAGCTAGATGAGAGCCTAGTCAGCTGGTCTGCTCGAGGTCTCCATGCTTCCATTTCACCTTTGATGTCATGTTTGAAATACACATGTAATATCATCATATTAGAAGGCCACGTTAAAATTTCAAGCATTAGACAATAATAAAAAATGTAAAGAACAAAGAGCGTTATTTATAAAATCTCTTTAAGTCATCGCCACTTCGGGCGCGATCCTGGGATACCCCATCCACATCCTAGAGGTAATACCCTGTTGGGTATTGTATCCACAATTACCTAGATTTGAGGAAGCCACCTGTCAAGCTAAGATGAATTCACAATGTATTTGATGAAACATCTTAAGTTGTACTTGCAGCTCTTCCACGCTAAGTGCACACCAATGTCAGGGTGCAGTAGGTCAATATACACGGGTCTGCACGACGTAATCCCTCGTTGAGCAGATCAGTGTGTTGGCCTACGTGTACTCTCTCTATTGGAGTGCACTTACTTTCAAGTACAGGGCCGTTCATATGCAAGAGAAGACAAGGAGCATGGATGGGTCAAGGAGCAGCTCCAGGGTGGAAGACGAAAATTCGTCCAAGGAAAATTCGACGAGAATCACCAAGTGATTCTCGCCGATTCGACGAGAATCACTAGTGATTCTCGCCGAATCGACGAGAATCACTAGTGATTCTCGCCGACTACTTCTGGCTACCTCAAAACGGTGCCAAGTAAGATTCGGCGAGAATCACTAGTGATTCTCGCCGAACCAGTGGCCAAGCAGCTCATGTATACAAAGTGAAATTCGTTGAGAATCAATAAGTGATTCGGCGAGAATCACTAACGATTCTCGACGAATCGTCGAGAATCACTTGGTGATTCTCGCCGATTCGTCAAGAATCGCCTGCGATTCTCGCCGATTTTCACTTAGCGTTTTCTCAGGTTGCTGCTGGACCGGATTCTGCCTCTAGACTAGTTTGAACCGGACTTAGGGATTTCTAGTGTGGGTCCCACAAACGGTCATATTGGAGTTATCTACAGTATATATATTCCAGTATTTTGAACAGTAAAATCCCGAAGAAAAGAAAAAGAAGCTGAGCCGCGACGTAACCCTAGATTCGCGATTTCTCTCCTCCGCCGCCGTCGCGCTCGGGCAAGTACGTCGCCGCCGCTGATCGTTCTTCTTCCAGATCTCCGGCGACAGAAGCCTAGCAAGGCTTGAGTCTCACGCGTCTATCCAGAGATCTCTTGTCTCTCGATTTGTTGACCGGGAAAAACTCCTCTGTCCGAATCGATCGAGACGACCGATCCTAGAGTGACCGTTGGTAGACCTAGTTTGCTTCGCTACGAAGTTTGGATCTCCAAGTTCAGCAGCCGCTCATCATCGTAGCCGCCGATCCCGAAGCTAGCCGCTGCTCGTGTGCCGCCGCCGGTTCCGGGGAGATCCTCTCCAAGAGAGACCGAGGTTGTAGACTCTTCATCGACTTCAAGAACACGTCGTCGAACGAAGAGGAACACCGTAGTCTCCAAAAGAAGTTTGTATCTCGTGTACATTCTATATTTTCTTTTGTTGTAAAGGAACTTTTGTTCCGTGTTGTAAGGGTTGGGTGCAACCCATTTTGTGGGAGTGTTGACTCTCACGTGTGGAAGGGTTCCTTCCGGTAGTGCTGGGATTGGATTTCAATCCCATTGGAGAAGTGACCGAGTCGTCCCATGTTGGGGAGATAGGTCGAAGGGGGAAAGTGGATGTACCCAAGTCGGGGAACCACTATAATTTGCCTGTGTATTCTGTGTGCTGTGCTTTTTCATTTTATTGTGCAGGTACGTTCGTAAATTCCGCAAAAGCGCTACTCGTCACCTATTCCCCCCCCCCCATAGGTGCACATAGCTGACACTAGGTGGACTTTCAAGTGGTATCAGAGGGAGGTTACTCTTCAAAAAGGTTAACACCTTGAGTAGAATCCTGCCACCAGTGTCAGAAGCATGGATCTGGATTATGAGATTCCGCCACTCAAACTCCCCGCATGCACAAAGGATTATTATCCCATCTGGAGAATGAGAGTATCCTTTCACCTTGATGCTATCGATCCTCGAGCATCCTTCATCCTGGAAGAGGGTCCGTTTATCCCCATGAAGACCTCCGACTCTGGGATCCAAGTGCCCATGGGCGTTGCTGAGATGTCTGAGACGGAACTATCTCTATTTCACTTGGACGAGAGGATTCGACAAATTATCATGGATGTCTGGTCCGGAGCCTCTCGCTCTAGATTGGAAAAATGTAGAACGGCTAAATCTCTGTGGATAATGATCTCAAAGCTGATGGGGGGTCAGAGAAAGCTGAAATATGCTGCCAATCAGAGGATGAAGCGTATGCGGGGGTCTTCACTTCTGAAGATGAATGCAAGGATCCCTCGGATTGCATCAGAGCTCCCGTGTCCGTGTCAGAGACTGACGAGACCAGTGAGGAAAGCAGCTCAGACGAGGATGAAACAATGGTCACTGATTCTAATGACAATAACACAGATGAGCAGGTAACATCTTCACCCCGCCCCATATCTCTTGACCTTTCTGAAGACAGAAACTGCTCTCCTTCAGAAAATTCTGACTCCCTGAAGAGAACCCTTCAGGAAAGCAACCTACTTGTTGAGGAGCAAGCTCGAGAGATTGCTCGACTGAAGATCTTGTTGGTTCTCCAATTGGCGTCCAACAAGGCCAAGGACTCTAAGATCTCAGCTCTAGAGAGTAGTCTAGAGAATGAGAAAAGAATAGTATCAAACTTCTCCAAGGTTGATGCTATTAAGAGAAAGCAAGAAAACGGGTGGATCTCCCGGATTATCAATTCGTGGAGAAATGGTGAAACCGTTTTCCGACCCC
This sequence comes from Platanthera guangdongensis, assembly GCA_039583875.1. Lineage (NCBI taxonomy): Eukaryota > Viridiplantae > Streptophyta > Magnoliopsida > Asparagales > Orchidaceae > Platanthera > Platanthera guangdongensis. Next base: position 65,240,423 of record CM077152.1, read on the forward strand.
CCACTCCAAGCAGGAAGGCAACTCATCATGCCTTCAGGTATGACCTCAGGAATAGTCGTGGTCACTGCAAGGGTGATCTGTCCCCATGTGGAGACACCCGGAGTGCAAGGGCCAGCATGGCCACCCACGAGAGAATACCTAAGGCTCATTCTGAGCCCTTTGTATTCACTGCCACTGCCCCAACACAGTGTGGATCTGCATGTCCCAGCTCACAGAAGACTTCTCACCACTCGAGGACACGGGATAGAGAGGATAGAAGTCATGATGTCAGGTTCCATGGGGCCCCTGTAAGGGAGATGCCTGAAAGAATGGCACCACCTTCCCGGCCTCATAACGCTCACAACATGCATTCTTTCCACCCTTCCACGTGTCACGATGGAAGAGGAACTTTTGTGACAAGATTATGCCCTATCCCGTTTAGACCTAGGACCATGACTACATCAGTCACTAGATCAGGTCGAAAACGGCGATACAACATTCACCCTTGTTGGTGCTGCGGCAAAGTGGGGCACTTTGCCATCGACTATTGGCACAACCCCTCTGTGCCCACAGCTAGGGCTTATCCACATTCTCGGGACAGAAGTAGTCTTCCAGACAGGTTTTCTGAAGGAAGGCAGTTGCGTGCTTTTGCTAACAGGAACCTAGGACCCAAAATGATTTGGGTTCCTAAGGTAAAGTAATTCTTTCTTGCAGGGTAGTCTAGGTCCCCGTGAATATGATGGGAACTAGACAGTAGGTGGCTCAAGACTAAATTGGAACAAGCATCTGCAATACCAGATGTGTTATCTGTTTGAGCATACTCACACTGAGCCTCTAATGTGTTCTACCTGTGGGACTAAGACGATGACTCTCAAAATCCCAGGTAATTTTGATCAGTTCAAGGACTTGTGTCATGATGCATCCTCATTCAAAATATATATATATATATATATATATATATATATATATATATATATATATATATATATATATATATATATATTCTATCCATGTGTATACGTATACTTATGCTTATCATGTATGTGTGCACCTCTACGGAGAGATTAACTCGATGCATGCAAACCATTACACATCAATAAAGGGTTAACGAAGTTATGTCAAAAATGTACATCAGAAAATCTCAAAAATGTTGCAAGCATTCTCAACGTGAAAATTTCTAGTCAAGGGACCTCTCAATTTCGAATTAAACAAATCTCCTGACAGACTAATCCCGCCGACCCTTGGCATTCACCCCGAATCCTGACGAATTAGAAAAATCCCGCCGAAAGAGTTCTTCCGCCTATTCGCCTTCTTCACGAGTCCCGCAAGAACTCTCCCGACGACCCGCAAGAGTTCTCCCGACGACCCGCAAGAGCTCTCCCGAGTTCTTCCGCCGATTCGCCGCAACCCGCAGGAGCTCTCCCTCCGACTCGCCGAAACCCGCAGCAGCTCTCGTCGAATCGTGAAGTCTCCCTGTGACCGCAAGGTACTCGCAAGGTCCATCTCAAATCTAGAAGGTTCTCGCACCGTTCTAGCAAGGCCGAACCTCACAGGAAACTCTTCCATCCACCGAAGGTCCTTCCGAAGCTCCTCAACTCACTTCCATATAAGTCCTTAGGTAACCTCTCCCTCACCCGAAGCATCCACTAATGGAGTTTTCTTTTTGAAAGTTCATTAACGTTTTGAGTAGGGCTTCTCTCTAGATCTACAATGGCTCCAAGGACGACTGCAGGGTTGGTCTCTGGCTGCGAGCTGGTTCGAACTGGATTTTCTCATGCCTCGGACGAATTCCGCAATATCATTCTAATGCTGGAAGAGGCTGGGCTAACCTTCGTCCTGGAGCACCCTTGCAAAATTCTGGACAAAGAGGTGCTGGAGTTCTTCTCTACCGCAAGACTCCGAGATAGAGACTCCATAATCAAGAGCAAGGTGGCTGGGACAAAAGTAAAGATGTCTGCCAGCAAGCTGACTCGCTACCTGCAGCTTTCTAGTTCGGAGCAGGAGGACTATCTGGAGGACGAGGACAAAACCAGAACTCTCCTGTTCTGTGGTCTTCCTCGAGGAACTCGATCAATAAAGAGAAAGGAAATGAATGAAGAATGGAAGCTCCTCTCTGACATTATCGGAAAAGTGCTCATCTGCAAGCCGGGCTCACATGACCATATCTCAGGTGATATGTTCAAGATTCTCATAGCTGTTGTCTGCCGCAAGAGGTTCAACTGGGGGGAGTTGCTATTCGAGAAGATCAAGGACACTCTGGGCACTCCTAGTTTCGGCCGCATCATAAGTCTATATCTCAACCAGCTCAACGGAGACAAGTTCGACATGAGCAAATGAGTCCCTCTCCACTACTTGAAAAAGATGGATGCAAGTGTGTTTGATAGATGGGAGCGGCGTATCGGGCAGCCTGCTGTGGAAGAGCAACAGGAAGTATCTCCAGCAGTCTCCCCCGGTGAAATTCCTGATACCGTGACTGCAGGAATCGAGGGGGAGACTCTACCCCCTCATACGGATGTATTATCTGAAATCGCCCAAGTGGCCAGAGATGCTGTGGCCGACATTCAAGAAGAAAGTGACACTGTGCTGGAGACTGGTGATCAAGAATTAGAAGAAGCTGCTGATATCGATGATTTCTTGGATGAGGATGGACAGGAAGATGAGAATGAGGGACATGAAGTATTTGAGACTCCGGATCCTGTTGAACCTCCATCTGACAAGTCTGCACCCATGGAGGGGGAGTTAGATAAATTTACAGAGGCCGCCAACATTCCTCCTTTAGAGCCAGTGATTGTATCCAGTTCTACCGATGCGTCTGCTGAAGAGCAAGAGCAAGGCCAAGAAGTGCCTCCGACTATACCGTTACGAGATGAGCTGGCCACTCACACGGTCAATGTCATTCAAGGTATATGAATGAACTTAAAGCTTCTTTTGATACAGCTCAGAAAACACTGCTGAAAAGGATTAAGACTTCTGAAAATCTCATTCTTAAGAATATGGTGGAAATCAACCATAAACTGGACGTAATGGAGAAGAAATTTGAAGACAAGTATACCGCGGCCGGCGAAGCTGTCACACTCTTAATGGTCGGCTTAAAAAAGAATACTGATACTCTGGCTGTCGTAAATCAGAACGCACACGATGTAGCCAACAACATTCAGAAGTTTGATGGTAATATGGTCACTTTAAATGCCAATCAGCAGGCCCTGATCACTGAATTCACCAAGACCACGAAGCATATTGATGACTCCCTGCACTCATATGCCAACTGCATAGCTGTCGAAGCCAAAAAGGGGGAGAAAGAGTATATAGCTAAGTTGGCCGAGCTTCAAGAAAGCATGGACACAAACTTCGCACAATCAAGCAAATATGTCTATGAGAGCTGCTGGTGGATGCTCCAACAGGCGCTAGGTACGTTAGGCGTCGTTCTGCCTGACAATCCTGCCGGTATTCATGTCCCTGAGACATCTAAGGCCGCTGAGGAAGTAAGTGTTGCTGAGGATGTAAGTGCAAGTGCTGCAGATATTCCCACACATGACGCTGATGCTAGGGCTCTCTCCAAAGCTAAACTGAGGAGCATGTTTGACCAAGAGGCCTTAGCAAAATCCAGGGGAAAGAGAAAAGTTCAAGAAGGGACCTCCAAGGAGACACAGGCTGCAAAGAGAACTCGAATGAATGAGGAGGATGTACGAAACGAAAGGTGGAGTCCAGTTTCAAGGAACATCATCTTAGACACCTTCTGGCTGCAAGAAAGAGGAGAGATCAATCGAAACGAAGTATATAGCCAGTATGAGTGGGAAACGCACAAAACGTTTGAAGCGAAATGCAATATCTTTTTCAGAAACAACAAGGATCCAGATAAAGTTGCTCCTCCTAGGTATTACCCGAAGCCCAAAGAATACATGGAGAGGCAAAGCAAGAAGTACTTGGATCAAAATCCTAAGGGTGACTTAGCTAAGGAAAAATAGTCAAAAACTTATAGCTTGTCACTTTGTCTTAAGAACATTTAATGATTATTGTTGTCATAGAAACAATTCTGGATTATATGTGTATATATTTATATTGGTATATATATTTGAATTTGTGAATGACTCAAGTCCTGATCTGATTGCATATATTCTATTGTTCTGCATGTTTAATTTCTGAATGCAATGTTTATTATTTGATATGTGTTATTCATCTTATCTAGTAGGGTTTTGGCTTCGTCAAATAGGGGGAGATTGTTGGGTATTGTATCCACGATTACCTAGATTTGAGGAAGCCACCTGTCAAGCTAAGATGAATTCACAATGTATTTGATGAAACATCTTAAGTTGTACTTGCAGCTCTTCCACGCTAAGTGCACACCAATGTCAGGGTGCAGTAGGTCAATATACACGGGTCTGCACGACGTAATCCCTCGTTGAGCAGATCAGTGTGTTGGCCTACATGTACTCTCTCTATTGGAGTGCACTTACTTTCAAGTACAGGGCCGTTCATATGCAAGAGAAGACAAGGAGCATGGATGGGTCAAGGAGCAGCTCCAGGGTGGAAGACGAAAATTCGTCCAAGGAAAATTCGACGAGAATCACCAAGTGATTCTCGCCGATTCGACGAGAATCACCAAGTGATTCTCGCCGATTCGACGAGAATCACTAGTGATTCTCGCCGAATCGACGAGAATCATTAGTGATTCTCGCCGACTCCTTCTGGCTACCTCAAAACGGTGCCAAGTAAGATTCGGCGAGAATCACTAGTGATTCTCGCCGAACCAGTGGCCAAGCAGCTCATGTATACAAAGTGAAATTCGTTGAGAATCAATAAGTGATTCGGCGAGAATCACTAACGATTCTCGACGAATCGTCGAGAATCACTTGGTGATTCTCGCCGATTCGTCGAGAATCGCCTGCGATTCTCGCCGATTTTCACTTAACGTTTTCTCAGGTTGCTGCTGGACCGGATTCTGCCTCTAGACTAGTTTGAACCGGACTTAGGGATTTCTATTGTGGGTCCCACAAACGGTCATATTGGAGTTATCTACAGTATATATATTCCAGTATTTTGAACAGTAAAATCCCGAAGAAAAGAAAAAGAAGCTAAGCCGCGACGTAACCCTAGATTCGCGATTTCTCTCCTCCGCCGCCGTCGCGCTCGGGCAAGTACGTCGCCGCCGCTGATCGTTCTTCTTCCCGATCTCCGGCGACAGAAGCCTAGCAAGGCTTGAGTCTCACGCGTCTATCCAGAGATCTCTTGTCTCTCGATTTGTTGACCGGGAAAAACTCCTCTGTCCGAATCGATCGAGACGACCGATCCTAGAGTGACCGTTGGTAGACCTAGTTTGCTTCGCTACGAAGTTTGGATCTCCAAGTTCAGCAGCCGCTCATCATCGTAGCCGCTGATCACGAAGCTAGCCGCCGCTCGTGTGCCGCCGCCGGTTCCGGGGAGATCCTCTCCAAGAGAGACCGAGGTTGTAGACTCTTCATCGACTTCAAGAACACGTCATCGAACGAAGAGGAACACTGTAGTCTCCAAAAGAAGTTTGTATCTCGTGTACATTCTATATTTTCTTTTGTTGTAAAGGAACTTTTGTTCCGTGTTGTAAGGGTTGGGTGCAACCCATTTTGTGGGAGTGTTGACTCTCACGTGTGGAAGGGTTCCTTCCGGAAGTGCAGGGATTGGATTTCAATCCCGTTGGAGAAGTGACCGAGTCGTCCCTTGTTGGGGAGATAGGACGAAGGGGGAAAGTGGATGTACCCAAGTCGGGGAACCACTATAATTTGCCTGTGTATTTTGTGTGCTGTGCTTTTTCATTTTATTGTGCAGGTACGTTCGTAAATTCCGCAAAAGCGCTACTCGTCACCTATTCCCCCCCCCCATAGGTGCACATAGCTGACACTAGGTGGACTTTCATACCCTCCCGACTTCAAGTCCTCTTTTACTACAAAAGGACCTTCCTAATTTGGATTGAACTTTCCTACTGAGGCTCCCCTACCCGCTGCATCCACCTTTTTGAGATCCAAATCCTCCTTCTGGAACTACTTGATCCTTATATGCTTATCAAAGTACCTCTCCATCCGGCGCTTGACCTCCTCCTGCCGGACCATCGCCAAATCCCTGAGCTCTTCCACGAGATTAAGAGAGAGTTTTTGCCCTTCCACGTTCTCTGTCATCCATCCTTCGTCTCCCTCCCTTGCAGCGGTTTCTCCCGTGGTGGTGTTTGGTGTGGTCCTCAAGGCCCAGAGAATTGAAGGGAGCTGTTACACCCATCTCCCCCATAGGTTCTCTACTTTCTTCTTTAAAAGATTAACAATGATCTTATTTGCTGCTTCAACCTCTCCATTGCTCCGCAGGTGATGAACCGAGGCAAAACGGAGGTCTATGCCCAGCCGGATGCAGAAGTCGACGAATTCCCTACTAGCAAATTGTGGTCCGTTATCAGTTAAGATGTACAGTGGTAGCCCATGTCGGCAGATGATCTCTCCCCATACAAAAGTTTTGACCACCTGTGAAGTCATCTTTGCCAATGCCTTCACCTCCAGCCATTTTGAAAAGTAATCCACCATGACCAGCAGAAATTTCCTTTGGCCACTTGCCTGGGGAAAAGGACCCACCAGGTCTAGTCCCCATATAGCAAAGGGCCAGGGTGCCATGATTATTCACAGCCTCTGGGGTGGAAGGAGTTGGAGGGGTGCGAATTCCTGACACTTTTGACATATTTTTGTGAATTGCTCTGCATCTTTACTGAGGGTTGGCCAGAAGTACCCCTGCCTTAGCACTCTCCCCTCTAAAATTTGGCTCACTGAGTGACTCTCACATTCTCCTGAGTGAATTTCTTCCAGAACCTTCGGAACCTCCTCCTTTGACACACATCGAGCCAGCAGACCCGACATCATCTTACGGTATAATTCCCCATCTTTTAGCAAGTAGTATGCTGATTTGTACCTGGCCCGCTTCTTATCGAGATCGCTCGCAGGAAGTTCCCCCGAGGTCAAAAAGGTGATGAAGGGGTCCATCAAAAACCCTTGCTGGCTTACCTCCATTAGCTCTCCCTCTTCTATGGACGGCCTAAAGAGCTCTGTCACCGTTCCTCCTGCTCGAGGGCTGTATTTGGCGAGTTGATCTGCCGGAGCACTTCCGTCCCTCGGGACGTGCTGATTCGACAAAATACGGAACTGCCCAATGATGTCTTTGACCTTCCCTAAATACAACTGGAGGGTGGGCTCCCTTGCTTCAAACTCCCCCTTGATCTGGCCCGCAACCACCATAGAGTTCGTGGTGACCCTGATGTCTTGTATGCCTAACTCCCGAGCTAACTTGAGTCCCGCGATGATCGCCTCATATTCTGAATGGTTGTTGGTGATCGCGAAGTGGATCTTTAATGCTTTCTCAATCCTGGTCCCTTCTAGACTTACCAAAATCATTTCCCCTCCAAAGGAATTTTTTCCTGACGCTCCATCTACCAGCATTTCCCAAGCCGCTCGAGGGGATGCTTCAGCCTCTTGAACCTCAACTATGTAGTCCATTAGGAAGTCGGCAACCACTTGCGCCTTGATGGCAAGCCGAGGAATAAAAGTGTTGTCGAATTCACTGAGCTCTATCGACCACTTGGCCAACCTCCCAGAGTGCTCCACCCCCTCAAAGATGCGACGGAGGTGGTGATACATCACCACCTGAATAGAATGAGCCTGAAAATATGGCCCAAGCTTCCAAGCCGATATGATGAGAGCAAATGCTAGTTTTTCAATGATGGGGTACCCGAGCTCCACCTTCTTTAGGACCCTGCTCACGTAATTGATCGGGAATTGCTTTTTTCCTTCCTCTCGTACAAGAACTGAACTCACAGCCCCGATCCCCACTCCTAAATATAAGAACAAGACCTCCCCTTCCCTTGTCCCCTGGAGTAGAGGCGTCTGGGTGAGCTGTTGTTTTAGAGCCGGAAAATCCTTCTCGCATTCAATGGTCCATTTGAACTACTTACCCCCTCTTAATGTCCAAAAGAAAGGGGAACATTTCTCCCCGGCTCGAGAGAGAGAAACATGCTTAGCCTGACCAGCTTGACGGTGAGACGTTGAACTTCCTTGGCATTTCTGGGAAATTCCAGTTCTAGAATTGCCTTCACCTTATCGGGATTGGGTTTTACTCTGGATGGGGTGAGAAGATGCCCTAGGAATTTTCCCCTATTGTCTCTGAAAACACATTTCAGGGGGTTGAGCCTCATTTTATATTTTCTTAGGGTTCCAAAGGTTTTCTCAAGATCCAAGACATGAGATCTGAGGTCCTGGCTTTTGATCATCAGTTTATCCACATAAACTTTGAGGTTCCTTCCTTTCTTCTCTCGGAAGATCTGATCCATCATTCTTTGGTAGGTTGCCCCCGCATTTTTCAACCCAAAGGGCACCATATTAAAACAAAAGCACCCATCCTCCGTGATGAAGATGACGTCCTAGACGTCCGGAGGGTGCATGCATATTTGGTGATATCCTGAAAACGCATCTAAAAAACGCATAAGTGAGAAATCGACGACTGAGTCAACCAGCGTGTCGATTCGAGGCAGGGGGTAACAATCCTTAGGGCACGCTTTATTTAAGAGAGATAAATATACACACATCCTCCCCTTACCCTCCCCCTTTTTAACCATCACAATATTGCTCACCCACCCCAGATACTTACAGGCAGACACAAACGCTTCCTTAAGCAGCTTTTCTACCTCCTCTCTAATGGGTCCGGCCATCTTAGAGGCGATGGCCCTCTTCTACTTTTGCATTGTGCGAGTGTTGGGATCGAGGTTGAGACAGTGGCAGGCCACGTCCGCATCGACCCCCGGCATGTCAGTCGCGCTCCAAGCGAAGACGTCAATATTCCTCTGCACACATACCTTGATCTCCTCCTGGTTTTCTGGGCTAAGCTCGCCACTGACCTTTATCTTCTCTTTCCTTCCTTCTTTGGTGAGGATTTTCATCTCCAGTACCTCCACGGCTGCCTTCAGCCTTGACGGTTCCTCCTCTCCCTCCTGCTCTCCCAGTAAATCATGTTCTCTGGTCTCGTCCTCCGTGACAGTCACCGTCATTTCCTCCCCAGGCTTCTCCATCTCCCTCTCGCTAGTGATCTCTCCTTCCCGCAGTGAAACTCTTCTTTTTTCCAGTCGGGCTCCCCCCCCCCCCCGAGTGACCCTCCTACTTCCTCCATCTTTCTCTTTTCTTTCCTCCTCCCTCCATCTTCCTTCGGCTCCTCTTCCACCTCCATCTCCCCATTTTTCTCTACCACCGTTTCCGGCTCCACCACAATGCCTCCAACCATCTCCACTTCTCTTTCTCCTCCGTCCCCTTCTTCCTCTTTCTCCTCCACTATCTCCATCTCTCCGTCCTTCTATCCCGCCATTTCCGTCTCCACCGCAATGCCTCCTACCATCTCCACTTCTCCTTCTCATCCGTCCCCCTCTTCCTCTTTCTCCTCTACTTCTCCACCAAGCTCCTGCTGCCATCATTCCATCCTCTTTTCCATCTCCTCGACCTCTTTCTGCCATGAGATGGTGTTTACCGCCATCACGTAGCATTTCGTGGCCGCCTTCGGATCTCCTCGTACTCTGATTTGGGTACCTCCAGAGTTGAGCATCAAGCACTGTTGAAAAGATGATGGAACACATCTAAAAGCACTAATCAAGGGGCGCCCAAAAATGACGTTGTAACTACTGGGGGCATCCACTATGACAAAGTGGCAGTTCCTAGATAGCCCCCCCCCCCCCCCCAGGGTTACGTGGAGTCCCACTCCCCCCTTAACTTCCTTCCTCTCTCATGAGAATCCAAACAATGGTCCATCTGCCACCAGCACCCTCTGGGCCTCCACCCTCATCTTGTCGAATGCCTTTTTGAAAATAACATTCACTGAGCTCCCATTGTCCACCAGGATCCACGATACCGTGAAGTTATCAATGACGGTCCGGATCACCAGTGCATTGTAGAAGGGGTCTTCATGGACTGGCATGTCCTTTCTTGAGAAGGTGATTTTCTCATCCGGGGAGGGGATTGTGACGTCGAGGCTACGCTCCGATGGTATATGGTATGAATGCTCGCCTTTCGGACAGCCTCTATCCCTACCCACCCGCCATGGAATACTCCAATTCCACCTTGGTCTCCTACATCCGCTCGATCCACAGATCAATCTTCCTCTCCGGTTCCAGTCACCTCCTCTATCCGCACCGGCCTCTGCTGCTCTCCTGCTCCTCTAGCTCTTCTCATTTCAAAGAATTCTGGGCAGGTAGCCGTTGCGTGACCCTCCTCCTCGTGGAAGTCATAGTATGGCAATGCAACCTCCCCCCTTGTCTCCCCTCCTATGGGTTTCTCCTCCTCCCAGCTCCTACTCCTGCTCTTCCTCTCTCTCGGCCTCTACCTCTCCCTCGGCCGATGGCCATAGCTTACTGCGGCCTGGGTAGGGGTGGTCTATGACCATACCCCCACCCTTGCTGGTTAAATCTTTCAGGTCCTCCTAGTTGGTTCCTTCGCCCCTGGGGAAATCCTCTTCCTTGCCCTGGGACAGGGCCTCCCATCTGCCTCTACTTCAACTCCTGATATACCGACGCCCTCAGCTCTTCTCTTCTCCTCACTTCCTGTTGTCTCCCTCCTGATTCCCTCGATTCCACCTCTGTCAACCTTGCTAGTTTTTTTTTGCAACGGCTGGATTCGTCGCATCCATAGATATTTCATTCGCAGCCTTCTCGATCAACCCTTCGAACGATAGTGGCTCCTTCCGAGTGAGGCTCATCTTGATGAAGCCCTCCCGTAGTCCGACGGTAAAGGCCATCTGGAGGATGAATCCAGGCACCTCCTGAATATCCAAGATCTCCTCATGAAATCTGTCTACATACTGAGCTAAGGATTCGTCTGCCCTCTGCTTAATCAAAAAGATCGACTCTGGGTTCTTCTTTCTCTTCTTCGAAGTTGAGAAACGCAGTTGAAATCTCCTACTCAGGTCCTCGAAGCTGTATATCGATCCTGTCGCGAGCTGATGAAACCAATCCCTAGCCTTGTCCTTCAGAGTAATGTCAAAAAGACGGCACTTGAACGCGTCCGTCATTGGCCTGATCGAATCTGTGTCCTCGAATCACTTCAAGTGATGGAGGGGATCATCTTTCCCCACATAATAGTTCATCTCGCGTTCCCGGAACCCTTCTGGGACGGAAGCCGACAGGATCAACTCGCAAAAAGGAGACCCTCTCGCCACTGGTCTCGCCGTCCCTACTCGCGCGACGACCTCCCCTGGCGAGACGGCGCTCACAGGGCTTGGGAACAGCTCCCTTCCCGCCATGTCTCACCCGCCTCCTTCCACCATCACTTCCTTCCCCGGTCGCCTCCCCGGGGAAACTTCTCCCACTCTCGCCGAGATGAGCTCTTCCTGCGGCGTGAGAGCAGGCACCTGAGGTAGCGGGGTCGAACAATCCCCCTGTCGCGAGATCCCTTGCAGCATGTCCATGATGCCTTTGATTGGCGCCATGAACTCCTCCCTTTCAATGAATCCTCCCAGGTTATCTGACCCATCCCCATCTCCTTCTCGGTGACCTCCCGCCATGTGGTTGCTCAAGATTTTTCTCTGAGGGTTGCGGCCCACCCTCACCGCACCAAAAATGTTGGAACCGGTGACCCGATTCCACCGAAAGTTCGAACCTGAAGTTGCAGTCCACACCTACTCCTCTTGAACCACACTCCCGATGTGAGTCGCAAACCTAGAAAGAGATCGAGAGTCTCAGCTCGGAGGTCCCACCTCTTACCCGAAAGAAAGTGAAGTTCTTCCCCTACATAGCCAATGCTGAGCTAGGTGTCTGTGAGAAAGAATATGGAAAGGTTCAACACCTTTTCAAGGCTCCTTATCGGTCTATTTGTAGGCCTCTGTGTTTGATCTGCAAATATCCATACTGAACAGACCTGAAATTACCCAAATACCCTGGGACGGGTCTGCCAACAGCCAAACTCCGCTGTCCTGAAAAGCTATATGCAGACCACCGAGGGTAGAAGTGTAACATTACCTGAGGTAGAATAGTAAAATCCCCCTCGGGGGTAAGAAGGTAAAAAAATCTTTCCTCCTATGCGGCGAGTGGGGAAAATGACTGGCGGGCGAGACGATCCCACCTGCTCGTCTCGCTGGCCTCTCGCTTCATGGGTCATCTCGCCTTCAAGGGTCAGCTTGCGCCCTAGAGGACGTCTCGCCTACAGCACTGGGCACCGTCTCTCCACATGCAAGTGGACCAGACGGTCCCACTCGCCTCTTCAATCCTCTCGCCAGCTTCTCCATCCCACTGCTGGAAAAGCCTCCCGCGAGCACAAGGTTGTACACTATTCACTAGGGCGGTGACCACACTCCTCACCCCGCCTATAAATAGACCCCCCAGACACGTCTACAATATCTGAGTGAACAGTATGATTGGAATAGATCAATTATTGAGGACTCGGTTTTCTAGGTCGCGCGGTTTGAGAATTAATTGGTTGCTGTTTGCAGGTTGTGCGGCTAGTACTGTGAAGTCGGGCATCTGGTTCTGATCAAGGTCAGGAAGCAGTGAAGCTTGCGGTTTACACTCAGCGGTTGCAGCAGGTTGCGTGTGGCGGCTAACCAGTTTTCTCTTCAGCAATTGAAGTCTAAGTTCAATAATCAAGTCGCGGTCTCTGCGGGCTTGGCGGTCTGTTCATCAAGTTCGGTGGCGGCTTGTAGAGCGGGCATCTGCAGAATAACGGTTTGTCCGCGCGGTTTGTGTGGACTTCGTAGAATCTGAGTAGCAGCAACGGCTTGGCGGTCTCGGCGGTCTCGGCGGACTCAGCGGTCTCTGATGCAGTCCGCCCTTCTTGAAGATTATTTTGTTTTAATTCCCTTTGTACGTGGCGAAATCATGTCTCGTCATGTATACCTTGTCTTGTAAAGTTGATAGTGGATTGATGCAAGATCTGTGTTTGTTATTTCATTGTTACTGATACATAGCCCAGTTTATGGTTGTAGTGTTCCTGCGCCTAGTTCTCGTTTTCCGCTTGATCAAGTGATCAGCTTGATAGTTTTGGAAGCGTTTGCTTGATACTAGAACTAACAGTCGATCAGCTTGTGAAATTTCAACAACCCTCACCAGCCAAATGTGGCAGACGATAGAGATAAGGGGCGAGGCACGAGGTGGACGTGCTCGCCCAGGGGTAAGAATTAGAGGTGGGCGAGTGTTGGCCTCATCAGACACTCGCCGCTCACCTCAGGGTGAGCCAGGATCGGCGAGGCGAGCCGGAGGCTCGCGAGCTCGAGGGATGTTCTTAAGATCATCAAAGGATGGTCCTGAAATTTATAAAAAAGAAATTTATAAGAGCTTCTAGTTGTTTGAAATGATTCCAGGAAATTATCTGAGCTCCCAAATGATTATTAGAGCCTCCTAAGAGTATCAATTGAACAATTTCAAATAAGGTTTTAATTAAGGAAGCGAGAGGAGAATCTTCCACAATTAAAAACCGCTTCATCATTTGCTGTCCACCTTGGTCGACAATGAAGAGTTCATTTAGCATGGCAATCTTTTAGATGCTTGTAGGAATTAAAAATTTCAAAACAAATGTTTAAATTTAATTTTTCGCTTTATTGATAAATTCTTTTATAATATGAAAATTGTAATAGTCAAACTTACAATATCTATAATCACATGACTATCAAATGAAGTAATGTATATGTTTCAATATGTGTCTCGATGCATTTTACAGGAGATTTTTGATTGTAAAGAGTCGGGTTAATTTGTTGAACTTTACACCATTTTCTTATAGTGAAATGTTGCTCATCTTTCTCACAATGTACATTTGATGAAATACTATTCACAATCTCAATGACTCGAACATTTACTTTAAGATGATTGCAATCACATCGTATATTCACAGAGTAACACATCGATCTGGGAAGGTAGTGAACACATATTTCTACATGAATCAGACAGTTCAGGTTAATGTATTATTTTGGGAAATTTTATAGATATTTTTGAAAGATAAAAAGCGGAGATTCAAAGGTGAGAATAACACCGATCCCCAATATACTACCCCAAATCCAAACAAATTGACATAAAATACAGAGTAGAAACTCTAGAGACCAATGGAATCACGACATACCCTATAATGAGTTTGTTAATGAAGGCGGGAAGAAAATCTCGTGAAAAAATTCATCTAGAGCTGTTTGAAATTACAAATTTCGTCATGGCATCTCCAACCCGATTTCTTTCTCTATATGTTTGCTCACTAGAAATATGTGAACACTGCTGATATTAAGAGAGGTACAAAGCGAAATCCCATCTCTGAGGGTTAGACATTCCACTTTCAACAAATTCCCATCACCATAATAGTGAGCAAAACACGCAAAGAGGTGACCATTAGAATTGTGGATGCAACAACACCACTCACCTTGCCCAATCATAGGTTCACCGCTCCATCAATATGTAGAAAAAATTCAACATTAGACCCTGCCACCCCCTACCATCAGATCACCCACATATGGGTTATGAGTAGGTTGCGTGCACTCCTGTTGAAAAACATGTGAACCGCGAAAAACGTGAAATCAGACGCAGGAACACTCAACTAATCCCATCCAAATAAATCAGATGCAAATAGAAGAGCAAGAATCTTGTACTATAAAAAATCTTTACAAGGCGAGACATACATGGCGAGACATGATTCGCCAATGTACCCAATGAAAGCAAAAAATACAAGGCAATGAACAAGCCGCGCGGACTCAAATGAAACCACCGACTCTGCCGAGCTGCACTACGGAGTCCGCTGAAGCCGCTTAGTCCAAAATCGCAACCTAACTGTGCGGACAATCCGTTATTCCAATGGTGAACTAACTCTGTCAGCTGATCTGCAAGCTGCCTAACCGCACGGTCGCCTAGCCGTCAGATCACGCGAACTGCTGCTATCGAACAAAACATGCCGCCAGAAGCAGACAACTTATTGAACTGGGAAAGAGTTGCAGAAGAAGAGACTGCCTAGTCGCAAGCCGCGACCTGCTGCTACCACAAAGTCTGCACTGATCCTTGACCGAAGTCAGAACCAAGTGCTTCTCAGTGCTATCCGCACAACCTGCACAACAAAACCCTATCAAGTCTTCAAACCGCGTAAACACAAAAACTTGTTTGCAGCAACTACCCAAGCTAACTTATTGTTCATTCAGGTGTTTGGGTGATGTGATAGAGGGTCCTATTTATAGGCGCAGAGAGAAGTGTGATACCCTCCCTAGCTGATAGGATCACCACCCTATCTTGCGGCGAGCACTGAGTGTAACCACACATCCGTGGATACATAACAAGTCCGTCACGACTAGGCCGGACACCACTAAGGTTTGATTGAAAGCCTATCTACCTTGTCGCCAAAGGCCAAGCCAGGACTTGTCGCCAAAGGGCAAGCCAGGACTTGACCACCACCCCTGAAGACATTACAGATACTCCACCAGTTCGCATACCCGCAGACAGCTCCAGTCTGCACGCCCCTGCGAACACTGCTCTAGTCCGCACACCCCGATCCCGCAACCAAAGCACACATGGCTGACAACTACCGGACTAGGTGGACAAAGAAGGTAGCCGACTTTAATCGAGTGAACACCCAGACTTAACACACCTGGACTTGGTTCAAATCCAGACCAAGTCCACACCACCAGCCATCCCCGGTGCGAACACAACACTAGTGGATAAAAGGCATGTCCGCACAAATTGCGCAAACTCCGCAGTTACCACCAACCGCGCCACCAAAGCAAGATCAAGAAACACGCCAAGCTGATCTCCCGAGCTCTAGTCCAGTCCGCGACACACCTGTCTTGGTAAAATCCGTGGATAGGCAAGTTAGCCGCCCGGTTTCCTTATGGGAACACATTGCCTGCATAACACTAGCTGACCTGGCTAGCCGCCACATATGACTACACAAACCGCACTAACAGTCTGCCCAGTCTGCCCACTTTCACTTCAAAAATTTCAACACTCCCCCTTGAAGTGAGAAGTGGAAACTAGCCCCAGCAGTCCCCCATAACCGTGTAAATGGCCCCTACGATAGCAGCTTCGTGAAGATGTCCACGATGTTGTCCTCACTTTGTACATGTCCAACCATTAGAGACCCCTCAAACACCTTCTCCCGAATGACATGGTGCTCAATCTCAATTTGCTTGGTCTGCACATGACAGACTATATAATTTACAAGTTTAAAGTCACGGAGAGTAGTGTGATCACCGCCCTAGCTGATATAATCACCACCCTATCTCGCGACGAGCACTGAGTGTAATCGTACGTCCACGAATATAGAGCCAGTCCGTCACGACTAGGCCAGACACTACTAAGTCCAGATTGAAAGCCTATCTGCCTTGTTGCCAAAGGCCAAGCCAGGACATGTCTGCCACACTTGCAGAAACTATGGATACTCCACTAGTCCGCATACCCGCAAACAGCTCCAGTCTGCATGCCCCTGCAGACACTACTCTAGTCCGCACACCCCGAGCCTACAGCCAAAGCACACAAGGCTGACAACTGCCGGACTCGGCGGACAAAGAATCCAGTCCACACTAATCACTTGTATACCCAGACTTAACACACCTAGACTTGGTTCAAATCCAGACCAAGTCCACACCACCAGCTATCCCTGGTGCGAACACAACACCAGTGGATAAAAATTCATGTCCGCACAAATTGCGCAAAAACCGCGGTTACCTCCAACCACACCACCAGAGCAAGACTGAGAAACACTCCATGCCGATCTCCTGGGCTCTAGTCCAGTCCGTGACACACCGGTCTTGGCGAACTCCGCAGATAGGCAAGTTAACCGCCCGGTTTCCTTCTGGGAACATGTTGCATCCATAACACTAGCCGACCTGGCTAGCCACCACATCTGACAGCATAAAACGCACTAACAGTCCGCCCAGGCTGCCCACTTTCACTTCAAAAATTTCAACACTCTCTCTTGAAGTGAGAAGTGGAAACCAGCCCCAGCAGTCCCCCATAACCTTGTAAATGGCCCCTTCAATAGCAGCTTCGTGAAGATGTCCGCGATGTTGTCCTCACTCCGTACATGTCAAACCACAAAAAGACCCCTCCAACATCTTCTCCTGAATGAAATGTTGCTCAATCTCAATTTGCTCAGTTTGCGCATGACAAACTCGATTATTTACCCGTTTAAAGTAACTTTCATTGTCACTAGGTAGCAAAGT